>JAWWEV010000115.1:7027117-7066040 GCA_035583235.1 Hafferia zeledoni
TTCTTTGTTAACGGTTGGCTAGGGTCGTTAAGAGTGGCAGGGGAGAGAATTTACATAATAATTCCAAACTACAACAGTGTGTTATATTGTAGTTTCTCTTAATTTCTCTCTTTTCTGTATAAATACATGTAGTTAGTTTCAGCATAAACCTGGTTTAGAGGTTTTTTTCCCTTTCTCCCTTTTCTCTGTTCTTTGGGCAGTTGGCATTTTGCCAGCTCAACCCAAGACAACCCCATATGGGGCATGCACATAATGTGGTCTCTCTGAGCCAGTCCTTTCCCCTTGTATTTTCAGCTTGTGCCCCTTTCCTTTGCTTTCTGCAGGCCTTGTGTTCATCCTATATATCCCTGTCCCTGATGACCACAAGACCAGAATGAAACTTTTTCACTTCAAATTGTTTATAGACCTTCAGCTAAAGGGCTGAAGTAGATTTGTGACCCTGTCTGTGTAAAGCAATCTGTAGAAGGCCATGCTGATCTTGAAAAACTCAGTCATCTCCGTGGGTATCAGTAATACAAAAAGCACATGTAATAAGTTTTTCAGGTGCCCCTTTATTACCTTATTATTGTTCCTCACAGTAGCTTACAGTAATGGTCTGAGCATATAAAACACCCTTGGGAGCTCTGGTGATTAAATTGAATTTCTGATAATGGTTTGCACTGTGAACTTAAGAGAATCATTTCAAGCCCACCTGTGAACCTTTCCTTCCATTTCAGAGCAGCTATTTCACGAAATTAGTGCTGAAACAATGTGATGACTCTGGTGAGTAAATACTTCCAGCCTAGACCTTGAGGTGTCTCTGCTTGCTTCTATAAAATGAAATGAGATACTTACTCCTCTCACAAAGGATCAGCAGTTTGGTGTTTAAGATCTGTTCAAACATAATTTTTCATGGAGGAAGAAGGATTAATTACAATTGCTCTTCTGTTTGAAGGATACAGTCAATGTGCATCTTTGTCATTTCTGGGGCTTGCGGGGGGGGGTTTCACTTTGCATTTTATTCCTTGGCCAGTTTATCTATGGCAGCTCACATTTAGAATTAAGCATGCAGATTTTCAAATTTGCCAGCCAAGTATCTAAAAATACAAAGGCAATGGGATAAAGGACATATTTTTGTGTTTTCCTGGCCTGATGCCCTGCTAATTGTGAGAAATAGAGAGTGACACTCTGAAGACAGGTCGCTGAGTGTGGCAGAATCCACTTCGTGCCTGGAAGGGACAACTACATGCAGTGAAGTCTGCTTTGCACTCTGTTTTTTTATATTCCCTGGCATAACTTATGCATCTGATACTGAAAATCTGATCCAGAACGTTTTACAAACAAACCCTAGAGGCTGCATGTATGCTAAAATAGCACTTTATATTTTGTTTACATCCCTTGCAGAAGATTGGTATGATATAAATTACTGGTTGAGAGATCCTATTTCTGTACTTGCTTTAGGCACATGCTCATTTTAGCTTCCTAGTTCTGGAATCTTTAAAGAAAAAAAAAAGCCTTCAAATTTGAGCAGAAAGAAACATTGCTCTGTATTGCTACTTTTTGCCCAAGCAGGCAGAGTTTACAGCTCTCACCCTTAGGAGACAGGCTAAGATCTGTACACTGATTTTGCTGGCTGAATTTGTAACTCAAACTGAATAAAACCAACCCAAAATTTCAATCCAGTACTTACTGAAGGTGCCACACATTCACATTGACAGCCCCACATTTTCCTTTCAGACTTTCTTTTGACCAGCCTTGTTGATGCTGAGCTCTTGCCAATTGTGTGTTGGGATTAATGTGTTTGTCCCATTGAAGCGGGGAATAAATTGGTACATCCCAGTAACAGCTTCAAGCAGAAAGCAGAGTATTAATAAATACTAAGTCCTAGAAATGGCACTTAATTATGAGACTCTGATCTAACCTGGATCTGCAAACAACACTCCACCGATGTGGATTCTGCTGTTTCTTTAGGTTCTAATGTGGAGCTGAATGCACAGTGAGGTAATTTGCTCTAGTACCTTCAATTTATGTTGCTGCAGGTTCAGCTGATGACCTGCTGTTTCCCCAGAGCAGATGCACAGAGCACCTGATGGTCACTGTCCTCTCAGCCATGTCTCAGTGTGTTGCTGGAGTATGTTCAGTCATCTTTTCATACGTTGAAAACACACATTTATTTATCCAAGCCTTTCTAAAAGCTCCTTTCTAAACATTTCCTTTATGGTGTTCTCTGGACTGTCACCAGTTTACCTGGTGTTATCTTTCTCATGCTCTACCTGAGACCTCCTCAATGCTGGACCAGTGATAGCAATGGACAAATTGCTCTTGGTGTGACAAATTACTCCTTTTAGTGCATTCCTGGAATAATGTTGTTTAGTCACTTTTCCCATGATGCATGTTAAGTTCCTCAAATCCTGTTTTCGTAAGCTGGCGCTGACCATTTGTATTTGTGACTTGTGTGTTGTAGGCAAAGTACTTCTTGCTTGTCTCATATTGCTTCTCTAGTTCAGCAAGATTTGTTTTCTAGCTTCATCCTCAAAGTAAATTGCTCTTCCTCTCTATTTTTTCAGCCTCCAGTTTTGTATGTGTGTTCATTCCATCATTAATGGTATCAACAGTCAGGCATCAGAGCCCAGAACTCAGCCACTGATGCCTGTGTTGATCTATTTTTTAGAGTTCTGCCAGAAATTGCTGGTAATTGTCCCTGGGAGCATGTTTTCAGATAGTCCTGCATCTGTTCTGCTGTGGTTTCGTGTTAACCTACATTTCTGTGGTTTGCTTAGGAGCATGTCATGTGGAATATGTCAAGAGCCTGACTAAAGCCAAGGTAGATCCCATTCAATGCTTTCCCTCTGGCCCACTTTAGGAAATTAGGTTGGTTTGTCTTTAGCAGCTCTGTGCTGGCCATCCTCAGGCATTTTGTTATTCTCTAGATGTTTGCTTGGGGATGCTTGAATGTCTTTTCTAGATTACAATCTTTCTAATTTAATGTATTACTCTGTAATTACCTAACACCTCCTTGATTTTTCCCTTCCTTGTTTCCTACCTATCCTTTGGGATTTCTCCCATCTGTGAATTTTTCAGGAGAGTGGTCAATATACCCCTGGACTCTCAGGAGTTATTTCAGCAAGCTTCACTGTCAGTTCTTTTACTTGCACATGTCTCGATGCACTTTCTCAGTTTTTTTCATCCCTTTTCTTTGTTGAAGTGGATTATGTTTAAGGATTTGCTCACAGTGGAAAGGGTGAAGCAAAAAACGCATTGAATGCATCTCTATTTCTCCATTACTACAGTATTTATAAGTAAAGTATCTTTGCTTCGCTTCATTTTTATTGCTCTTAATGCATATACAAGCTCTTTTCTTATTGCATCTTTTCTTGCAGCATTTTATATCCTCACACCAGATCACTGTCAGGCTCATAACCCATCATTCAGGAATTGTAACCACACAGTAACTGTTGTTTTTTCTGCATGATACTCAGGAAAATCCAATAGGTATGTAGAATATGCTCTCTACCTCTCTGTTATGTGTTGGCTTGGTATTTTTTTTCTATGAGTATGATAGAAAGCAAAATTTAAAAAAAAAAAAAATCTGGGAAATATGTTTCTCAACTTGGAATTCTGGCAGAACATTTGGCAGAAATTTCCTGTGGAAGACTCTGCTTGGATTAAACTCTTTGTGCTTTGCTGTGCTCATACATCCTCCTGTGAGGACCTAGAGCATAATGGCATGTGTGTTTTTCCCTGTGGCATTCCAGATGTTTTCATGTCTGGGCCACAGTTTCCACATTTGCTTTGGGTTTATCAGTCTTCAGTTGGCTGATTTGCTACTTGTTACAGGGAAATCATTTCCATTTCATCAAGGAAGGGGATTTGGGCTCTGTTTTTCTCCCATCTTCTCTTTGCTTTTTCTCTGCAGGAGGGGAAACATTTGGCCCATTGTCATGAAGTGGTGTAAGAAAAGTCCTTACGAAGTGGTAACAGAAGTGCATATGGCAAGAACTATATATATTGTGGACATTACAGAATGTCTGTTCTCTTGAAATCCAAACTGTCAGGCTGTGTGGGTGGTCAGAGATGAAAGGAGGATCCGATAGCAGAGAGGGGATAAAAGATAAGTGTAAGTGGCAGTTGAGTTTTTAACTATATTTAAAGTGGAAACTCTGTGTTCCTAAGTGTTGAATGTAAGAGAGGGCAGATCCAAATAGGGATGAGCTGCTGATGCTGCATCAGCTTCCATGACTCTTTTCTAAAAATCTGGCAGCATCTTGGATTTTTATACCTCAAATCCATTGAGCTTTGCATCTGTTATTTGGGAAAAAAACCCCTTTAGAATCTTATGATGGAACTGTCTTGATCACAGGAACTTATTTCCACACTGGTCAAAATCAGTGATAAAAAATGTAGTCTATGCATGAATAAAAGGATATAATTATGTTATATAAACTGTTAAGTAATGCTGGTGTCAGTTCTGTTTTTAATTTGAAGAGAGAAAGAGGCACTTTGAATGTGTAATTAACTTCTTCAAATTGCCTATGTAGCTATGACCAATCATAATTAATTTTATTTTGAAAATTGCATCCATGCACTTCAGTGCATTGAATAACATAATTAAAAATAAAATTTCCAAAATACTGTTTTCAATGGAGAAGGTTACAAAAGGAATCCTGGAAATCTTGTGATTTGGAGTCTGTATAAACATAACAGGCAAAGTTTTCCTCCCTGAGTACATTCTGTTTTTGAAGATTTTACTACCAGTGACTTTTTTTTTAAGTTTCTAACTTTTTTAGCTCTAGCAGATGTGTACATCAGACGTTTATTGGGATAAATATTTTCACAAAAAATGAGGTCTCGTGAAGTAGTAAGAATTTTTATTACGTCTCTTTATGCACAAAGCATTTGTTTTCAAAACACTGTGGGCATATAAACATTAAAGAAGTAATGCTGTATATTCACATCATGATGTGTCTATCACTTCTTTTTGTCACAATTTATCCCCAAGTGATACTTGTAATTGTAGAGTTCCTAATAGTTTACCCAGTTTTATACTTCTGATGGCATCCTGGAGCAGTGATTTAATGTTCTGCCGGGACTAATTTCAGTGTTTGAATTCTGGGATGCTGGAACATTACTCTTGGTTTATTTGCACTGCAGTTGTTTCACCTTCCCTTATTATTTCTTCCTTCCATCACTGGGATAATAGAATATAATTCTCCTAAGAAGTAGAACGGGGGAAAAAATATTGTTTTCTTGTCAAAGATGCACAGATTATAAGGCTGGAGAAGAGGGTCGTGATGAACTCATAGGCCTTCTGCAAGAGACAAGATATAGAAGTACTCTGACTTTAATTCTTAATTTTTGAATACTTCTGAGAAAATCTATCATTGGTAAGGGCACTAAAGTTCTAGTTACTTTGCTGTTAACTTTAGCCCCTTACTTCTAGCCCAGCCCTGAATTTAGTGAACTTCTTTTTTTACCCATTTGTTTTAATCTGCAAGGTTAAAGACTCTACAATGTTGTATTAGGAGTTCATGCTTGGTTGATTATAGAACAGAATCAGAGTAATTCAAATGGGAAAGGAGCTCTGGGGACATGCTGTCCAAGTTCCTTGCTCAAAGCCCTGCTCTAAGCTGTGTCCAGTTGAGTTTTGAATCTTTCCAAGGATCAAGATCCCACATTAAAAAGCATTTATCCAATTTATACAGGATACTATAGTGAGTGACAGTGCTGAAAGGTTTACTGAAATAGAGGCCACCAGTCATCCTAATAGTCCTTCTTTGTCCTCTGAGTCATGGAAAACAACAAGGTATGCCAGGCCAGATTTCATCTTGGTGCTTCTCTGATGGCTTCTTCTGGCCCTTTCTTGTCCTTTCTGTGTTTGGAGATGGCTGGGGGAGAATTAGCTCCATAATTTCCCTAGGCAATGAGGTGAGGCTGTCTGGCCTGTAGTTTCTTGTAACCTTCTTCTCTCCCTTGGAGGTGGGGACAGTTGTCATAAGTTTTTGAAGGTGCAGTAGCAACACCCTTACTGTTGGTGAGCAGCATGTCCTTCTCACTTGCTGCTCTCTAGCATAATGTCCTTACTCCTTAAATATGGGCTTTTTTTCTTTGTTTCTGGATTTATGTTCAGTAGCAGTTAGGTAAGAGGTTTGGTCCTTTTTGGCCTCTGCTTGGAAAACATCCAATTCAATTTTAAAACCTGACTGTTAGCTGATCTTTCATATATTTAATGTATTACATTAAATTTGTAGTGTTCTTATTTCTGAAACAAAATACTACACAGTGCTGAATTGCATACCTCAGGGAAGTTTATCATCTCAGCACCTTTAACTTTATTAACCTTACGTTCAGTAATGTCATCAGCACAGCTCTCCAATTAGATTGACAAGGCCATAAACACTTTTGATTTATATAGACTTTCTTTAATTACTTACTTAAAAACCAGCTGTGTTGGTTGTTCCATAATTTTGCCCAGGACTGATTTCAGGTGGCAGGTCTCTGCCTACTTACTTTTTGCTATATTAGCATGTTTACATTTTTTCCAAACCTCTTGAATTTCTTCAGTGTTCAAAGAGTTATTCAAAATTGATGTTGATGGTAAAAATGACTCCTTGAAAAGTAGTCTTTGAAGGTGTTGCCCTGAAGCTTGAGCAGACCTGCTGCATTTGAAAGGTCTAACTTTAGAAGCTTCTTTTTAACATTGCCCTCGATTACTTTGAGAATGAAAGGTAAATGTTATCATCATTAAATGGTATGACTATGTCTTCTGCCTTATTTTCCAGACACAAGAGAGAGAGATTCTACCTTTTACATAATTATTAACAACTAATCATTTTTGTTCACTAATCAATGAGAAAAATTGCTGTGACTCCTTTTGTTCCTAGCTCAGCTTAAAAAAAAAAATCCTTTTATTACTCATGTCTCTAATAATTGCCCATTTCTTCTGTCTTCTCTTCCTTTCCCTTTAATTCCTACTTGCAGTGCATCACCACCTCTGTGAAGTGCCTTACTGATACATCATGTAGAAAAACAGAATTTATTTCTGTGTTTATCTCCACACCTTTACACTGGAGAGTGATGCAGGGCTTGTACATATCCACAGACCAAATCTTTTTTTTTTCCTTCATGATTTTAGTGGCCACACCTTTTGTTTACTGTTGAAGTCATTCTGAATACCCAAGTCTCTTTATTCATGGAGAACTGTTTTCCCTCTTCCTTGTGCCATTTTTCCCCATGTGTATAGATAACCATCTTTCTTGATTTTGAGTTATGAGACCCTTGCTTATGTATTTAAACAGTTTTTAATTATCTGACATATTTCATACTCAGTCTCCTTATTTTTCAAATCTTAGTACATAAACATTTTCAGTTTTGGTGAAATCATTCTTCTTAAAAAGCCTCAAACTATTACAGATTATTTTCTTTGTACAACAAAAATAATCATGTCTAGATTGTTTCCACGAAGGCACTCAAGATTTTTGAAATGTGCTCAGTCTATCTTTATTTTTTCCTATTAATAGCTAACGCTGAACTTACCATTGTATAAACTTCCAGAGTTTTTCAGTTTTTGGAAATTCTGAGGAAACTGCCCTTACAATTTATGGCTGCATTGAAAAAATTTTCACAAATCCACTGTGTGATATTAATTGTGAAACTACATTCACTTATTGCTCACCATTTCACCTTCTCTGATCACCTGAGCAGGGTTTATGTCATTTCCTCAGCCAAGATAGCCTGTAAGGATTTTTCAGGGAAGCAAGAAATTTGAATGATGAATAGAATTCTTTTCTTCATTTTTTTGTTTGTACTCCAAATCAAAAGGTATAGAAACACATGCTTTTGATTAGTTAATAAGCAAAAAAAAACCCCATAAAGCTCCGGGCTTTATCTTCTGATATGCTAATTCTGGGAATAAAAAAGAGCAATGAAACTCTGTGTAAATGGAAAGTGCTGAACGTCTGACAACAATACCCTTGCCAGAACGCTGAGAACCATTTCTTATCTCAGCAAATCCTTCCAGCCTTGACTGTCATATTAGCCAGTTTTATTCTTCATTGCTTCTCTTTGATCATCTGCTGCCTGTTCCCATGGGAGAAAGTTCTGCCCATTTGCCTGTGAGCTGCTCGCAGTGTTTAATGAGTATCTGCACGTTCTATCAAGGTTTTAAAGGCACTTCTGCTCGGATAAATTGAGCAATCCTTTCATTAGCTTTATGCATGCAGACTTGCTGTTCCTCTCAAAGACAATAGGCATTTGAGTATTTATTCTGTGGGTGGACTTGCACATTGTTGTTTGGTTTGTTTTTTGTTTTTGTTTTTTTTTTTTTTTATAAAGGATGTTTTTGCCAGTGTTTTCATTTCAGCTGGATCTCAAGACCCAGTTTATACCGGTTTGTGCATTACAGTGTAATGTTATCTCTGTCAAGTCTCTTTCCAAAGAGGCAGTAAAAAGATTACATTTGTAAACACTAGTGTAACATGTTAAAATGAAAGATAGCTTATTGATTGTGACATCTGACAAGTTGTATATCAAGTATTTCCCAAAAGAGACTAATGGTATTTTTTGGCACTGTCTGCTTTGAAATGGTAAATGGTTTTGATCAATCCTTCCAAGCAGGTGCTTAGAAAATACTGTTTAATCCAAGCCCTTCAATTTTAATTCTTTTAATATACATTAATTGTCCTCATTTTTGTTTTGCCTGGTTCCTAATGTTAATGGTTTCAATAGTATTTAGGTGCAAAATTCACCCAAAGAACTGCAGTGTAAGCATGTCCTGGGTAAATCTTGTGTCTGTGGCATTTTAGGTTGGATATTAATTTACTTCCATTTCTACCCTTATTTTTAGACTGTCTGCATTTAGCTTTAATTTCCTTAGTACTTACAAGTTGTTTCAAATGTAATTAAAAATGTCTATTAGTGACAGCATTGCTGATTCCTCAACAAATATTTTGTTATCATGGCAGATCATAACTCTAAGAATCCTTAACATTAGAAGGACCTTGGCTTAGCATTGGTTTCTCCATGATAACGAGGAGGAAAAGGGAGAGACTTGGCAACTGAGAAATGTTTCTCAAGGGTGTAAAAGAGTCGTGCAATGGAGCACTATGAGACCTGTGAGGCAGCTGGTTCCTGGAAACAGCCAGAGAGCTTTTCATATCCAAATTCAGACAGTGAAATGCATCTGTGGTACAAGCACCATTTAGAAATCAGGCCAGCCAGAAATGGGAGCATTTCTAAAAATCAACTATTTCTTTTTATTTCCTTTGTCAGGGAAATTTAATTTCAGGCATAGATTTAAATGACTTTCTGTTATTATAAAGTGACTTGAGAAACAAATAACCTTTGAAAGATAAAATTTTGCTCTTCTTTAGAAGAGTTTTGGAGCAAGCCTGTGGACCATTTAAAGTTTTTATTTAAAACTGAAATATGGAAGGTTCTTTTTGGTGTTGGCAGACTGATGGGAACAGAGACCTGCTTTTTGCTCTGCCAACCTCGAGTGTGTTGCAGCCTCATTTCCATGTCAATTCTGTGTGTACAGAGTGCAGAGAACTTCTGTTTAAAAGAATATTCCTCACCTTTAGCGAGGAATAAAGAGTGAAAATGCTGTTGTCAGGTAAGCTGAAGTTAGTATTTCCTCCCTGTGCATATTACAGCCTTGTGAACCAGCAAGTGATTCTGCTGCTTTCTTGATAACTGTGGAGAGTAAATGGGAAAGTGCACCATGACATTAATTAGAAGAGGGCATGGGCCAAAACTTGCTCAAGATCTTTTTCATTGCTCTGGTGGACTTGGCAGCTTGTTTTACATGTAAGCCAGAGAAGGATGTTCTCTAGATATTGCAGCTGCTATCATGGGTTTCAGAGCTTACTCTGTGCCTGATTAACTGAGCAAAGCTCCAGAAACTAAAAAGGCATGTGGCCGATGATTTCCCAGCATGGAGGGGCTGTCAGGTTGACTTCCCTCTTCCTCTCCCTCTTCAGGGAAAGTTGAAGCAGTCTGGAGGAAAATGAAGTAAAATTCTAGGAAATCACTGAGAATATTTTCCATGTTCTGGAAAACAAGCAGAAGTTTGGAAGAGTATAACTCAGAGCTTAATAGATGATAGCTGAGAAGGAATTACTTAATGTATAGATACTTTATTTTTGAATTGAAGACATTTTTCCTCTTAGTGTTGGATTATAAGTGAGCTCTGTTGGTCTGCAGGAAGTACCTGAGGAAGGGAGGAAAATTTGGGCAGCAGAACTGGGACTGACAGTTGTGTGTCACTGTGCAGATGTGAGAAAGTAAATGATGAGGACAAAGGAACAACAGGGACTTCTGAATATGCAGATTAACAGAGATTTGAAGGGAGAAGGGGACAATAAAAATAAAGAATACAACAAATCAAAGGGAGTAATCTCTAGAAGGAAGGAAAAAGTGATAAATAATGGAATAATTTGGCGTATAATAAAGAGTGAGAGAAAATACACAGTGATTTGTCATAAAGAGTGTTATAAGTGTCTTTAGTGACAAAGTTATAATTTATTTTCCTCACATAGAAAAAGTACTAGAAAAAAGCTGTTTCATCCCAGAGGATGAACATGTTTCATCAGCTGCACAAAACTGAGAATCAATAAGCAGAAATATGGCATAGTCAATTGAAGAGGAGACTTGCAGCAGGTAACATCACACAGCATGGAAGAGAAAGTGGCTTGCTAAAGAAGCCATATCACAAAAACCTCTTAATAGGTGTTGTGCAGGTTTTTTTTGTGAAAATTCTGCAAGTTTATCCATTGAGGACAAATTCAAATGGATCAGTTGCCTAATTTTGGATCAGGGTGGTGAAATGCTTTTCAAGAATCTTTGCTGTCATGTTTTGAAAACTGAGAGGAAGAGGACTGTCAAACCTGGTAATTCCAGGTATAACATAATACTGCATGACCAGCAGTAAGCAGTTCCAAAATATTTTGGAGAAAATAATATGCAGTTGTTATGCAGGGGAATAAAGCAGATGAGCTTCAGGTAGAAGTATTTTGGGGCACAGGTTACATTTGTCAATATGAAGAAAATGAAAGGGGCACAGCTTTTCTGGCCATGTGTGTACTCAATTAGAAACCATGTGATGTTATTTACAGTTTCATTTCATTGCAGTGTGAGGTTTTTTATGTCCTAAAACACAAATGAGAAAATTACCAAGTCCAGCAGAAAACACTTTCCTTCGTACATTGTAGAATATCACAAATATTAATTATTTGTAAATTAACTGTGAACACCAGATGCAATGATATCCTACTGTGACACAAATCCACCAAGTAGGTCACCCCTCTTTTCCCCCAAGTAAAGGAAGGACCCCAGTGTTTCCTTAGCAAGGTATTTGCTTATCACTATCTGCTTCAGCAAAATTCCACATCATCCTGGTGGGCAGCTGGTAATTCCTCCAACCCCAAGTGACAGGACCATCTTCCTATACCCCAGCATCACTTCATGGTTTTGCAGCTCAGCTGTAGATTGTAAATATGCCTGGTAGGCAAAAGAGAGCATGTGTATGGATCAATATGTAGTGAAAATGCATTGACACTCTGTCAAAGACTGCAGTGTTTAACCACGGGCAAGTCTGACAGCCAGAACTTCACCGGGCTGTGATTCAAGGGATCTGCAGTGCTGTGAGTCTACTGATGTATTTCTGCACCATACAACTCATTGCAGTTCTGGGCCCCTTGTTCTTTTCTCAGATCTTACTTGTGTAGGTGTGAGAATTTACCACCATCCAGCCAGTGGCCTGTTGGATTCTGCCCAAAGCATGTTAAGTATAGATAGTGTAGGTGACAGAAAAACTAATTGAACAAAACCCCTCCACTCCAACTCAAAACTTTATTAGTGCTCATGGTAAAGAAAGGAAAAGTAGTTCAGTAAATGGAGGACAGTGCTCATAATTCAGAAAATCCAGTTGTCAAATCCCCAGTAATAAATTTTAAATCCTACTTTTAGTGCATATTCATTGGCTGTCCTTCAATTCTTATCCCCTTTCTCATGAAAAAGATCATTTACTAAATGTATTTCAAGTTATATGGAAACTGTTGTATGATACAGCTGGAAGTGTTTTTCCCTTCAAACCATTTAGTTGCTGTGTGTGACAGCCCCTCCAGTTTTATCCCGCGGTAGATCAGATACATGGAATCACTTCCAAGATAAAAGTGGGTTGAATGTGTTCATGATCTTTAAAGAGGCACATTCCAGATGTTGGTTAACTCCTTGACCACCATCAAAAGAATGATGTAAATACTGATGTAGCACAGCATTTTTTTATGAAATAGAAATGGTCTTCAGCTACTGGCACAGCAAGGGTTAACTAAATCTGTGTCTTTCCACATGTGCTCCAAGTTCCATCTATTAACTTGGCACAACTTGAGCTTTATAAAATAATGTCAACATGCTGCTCAACAAGCTTTATTTATAACCATCTCATCCTAATACTGCTCTTTAGTTGTAATTAGTACAAATAGAAAATTATGTGGTGCTAGTCACTTTCAAATTGATTTATAGAGCGATAAATAATTTTCAAAAATCTATAAACAGATCTTCTAATAAGACACCCTTACCACAGACTTTTACTGATGACATTTCTGGCTGTTGCTTCAACAATTCTGTAATTAGTTATTAAAAAAAAAAAAAGAAAATTCTTTTTGATTTCTAAATAAATGCAACGGCATAAATAAAACCTGAAGTTAGTGGGGAATCCTGCCCAGATTCCCTCCCTGCTGAAGATGGACATCAGTCTCAGATCCCAGATCCCGGCTAGCTAGAGGAGAATGATTGATTTCAGTTGGCCTTAATTGGATTGGCTGTGTGCAGTAATTCATGGTGGGAACAAAACATTATCTGCTTTGCGTTAGCTCTCATGTGAACACATTTGATGCACACTAAGAGTAAAACTGGGTGTTGTGGTTTGCTGAATCTTCTGAGTTGACCTGGGGGTTTTCAGTTTGCCCCCATTAGCCTGAAAAGGTAGAGGGGTTCAGTTTCTGGTCTTTGGTGTCCACTGCTTTCCGGGCCAACTCGGTGGTGCCACTGTCAGGCAAATATGCTGCAATCCATATAAAGGATGATACACAGGGATGGGACAAAACAATAATGACTGGAGAGATTTCATGGAATTAGGCTTCAGTTCATCCATTTGCATGGAGTGGGTCTCAAGACTGTCAGAAAACTTGTGTTCAAGCAGGCAGCAGGCAGCCATCTTGGGCTGCTGCTGCTGCTCACATGGACATTGCATTGACACCTTCTCCATAAAAGATGTGACTTCCAGAAAGCTTTTCCTCTCTGGGAGCATCTTTCCAGAAACAAAACACCATGGAAAAGGTATCCAAAAAGAGAACAGTTGGACCAAAAACTTCCCCTCCTGGTCTGAGAAGAGGGAAAGGAGCTTAGTACTTTTGCAGATACGCAGGTTTATTAGTTAACTGTATAAGCACAGTGAAACCACCCTGAGGAGATACCACAGTGTATAGGTGGCTAATGGTGAAATATTTGTAGGGTGAGTAAAATTCAATTGAATAGAGGACACAGAACTCTACTGATCAGCATTTAGGTACTCACTCTGCATTTACAACAGCCCTTTGTCCTGATGGACAACTTTCTGTCATAACTTGGCAGGTGAACCATGTGTTAATATTGTAGTAGTATTACACCCAGAACATAATATATTGATACTTCATTTTGTACAATTGCCTCGTTCCCGTAAAACTAGTGAAAGGATTGCTGGGAGTGGGTTTGAGGATCTAAGACGAACATTCCAATATCGAGGAAATGGTCAAAGCCCTTATCTCACTATACTGCCGGAATGACTGTTCCAACAGCTAATAAAGACAGTTGGAATTTCTTCCTCATGGAAGCCTGTCTTGATTTCTTTCTGTTGCTTCTAAATGATGAAATAAGCTGAGAACAGCAAAAGATTTAATTGGGTCACTAATTAAATGTCAGGCATGGGCTGCCTGTTAAAATCAAAGGTTAGCTGGCGGTAGGAGCATTTATGACAGAGCGGATCCAGTGTCTAGAGATATGCAAAATAATAAGATAAACTTCTGTGGACTATGTTTCTTTCTGGCCATAAAATGCATTTGTAGGCTTCTTATCACTATTTTTCAGTTTATGGTACTGCCAAACACAGGGAATCACACAGTTCCTTTCTCAGTAAGTGTACCTTTGAAAATCAGCATATTAAAAGATGCAGCAATTACTGTGCTGAGATTGCAGCTAGCTCAGGAAATTATTTTTGATCAGATTCTGTAGAGGAGATAGATTTTGTGTTTTTCAAAAGAGATGTTAAAACATAACACTGAGTTAGAGCCCAAAACTTTTTGCTCTGGACTCAGAAGTGAGCTTATTTATGCAGTGGTACATAGGAATTTGTGGTTCATGTGATTGAAGAACCTGACACTCTCTAATATATTACAGAGCCCCTTTTTGGCATTGACTAATCTTCATTTTATGGATGGGGAATAGAGTACAAAGAGATCAAGGTATGTTGACACTCCCAGTGGGAGTTCAGTGTAGATAAAAGCTTTAGAGGAGCTATTTAGCCCTGGAAGTGTATGGAGACTCTGCTTAGATTCCCCTGCCCTGGTTTTCATCAAGGTAAATGAACCTTCGTGCCAGTGCAGCAAGGACTGCTCGTGCGTGCACATTTCTGGAAGAACTTTGAAAATCTCACATTCTCTCATACAGAAGAAATTAAGGTCTTTTTCTTTCCAGAATAAATCTGTTCAGAATGTTTTCCTTGAGATAGTGCTGATAGAAATACTGATAATTATAAACCAATTGAATAAATATTTATAGGTATATCCCTTTATGTATGCATAGATATATATGTCTGTGTATCTAAAACTGAGTTTCTTAAAAAAAAGGTGTTGAGAGTGAATGGCAGGTGAATGCTTAATTTTTTTTTTTTTTTAAATAACATTTTTAAGAAGCTCTGAGCCACAGAATGCAGGAGAAGAACTTATGAACCTCCACATAATAAAAGCATAATATTGGTATTTTCCTTCACGGAATATGTTTTTAAAACCAGAACAAAACCACCTTACCACTCTTACATTGTGCTGAATGCTTCGTTACCATCATGATGACAGGCAACAAATCCTTGAAGTCCTTGTATTAGCTGGGGTAGTGTATTAGTATTAATTGGGTGAGACAGATCAAGTAATGCCAGAAAACATTCAAAGACGACATTCTCGTAGCCTCAAGGTAAGTTTTTTGTAGGCTGAAAACTATTTGCCTTTATTATGTCAGACTTGTGGCTAGTTTGTCACTTCATCTATTGTTGATATAAAATGGGGATCAGATGGTCTGTTTGGCAAAGGCAGGTGACCTACTTTGATCAGGATCCCCAGAGTTTACAGTCGAGCCGGTGTTTCTACTTAAACAGAAAGTCAGCTGTCCTGAGGAGTTTCTCACTTGTTTATCACTTTTGGGACTGCTAGGCTACCCTTTGCCTCTCCTGTCAAAAACCGACTTGATGACTGAGAATAAAACCTTAATGTTTCATACCAAACCATCTTTTCCCAGTCTTTTCACTTCTTTTGAAAACTCATTTTGAGCAGCAAAGAGCAAATTGTGTTTTTCTATGTGCAAAGTTGCCAATCATGATCTTCAGTCAGGAACCAAAGTTGTGTCCCTCCTTCTCCTCAGCTGCGAAATCAGCAAAGGGAAAAAGTCCCCAACCCCTTGCAAAGCAAAGCTGAGCTGCATGAAGGCACCTCCAGTATTTTTGCATACTCTGAAATAGATGGGGTTTAGTGGTAAAGTCTTAGCTCACTGAAACCAACCTACTCAAATTGCTGCACATGTAAGTGCTTTCTTGGGTCAGCAACCACTCCTTCATCATGTTCAAACTGGATCTCAGAACCTGTGTGACTGCCAAGAAGTTGCTCCAATGTGTGCTGCAAATGTGCCAAGTTCCCAAACCTTTTCTCTGCAAAAGGAGAGATAACAGAAGGATGACTCTTTATATGAGAAATTTAGTTCTAGCTCATTTATTAAATGTATGGTCATTGCATTGTACTGGTCAGATGGGTATAATCAGCTACCCCAGCACCAGAATTCTTTATTTGCAACCCTTCTCCTACAGGAGTAATTTTAGCCCACTTTTGTGTCTTTGCCCCAAAAATAATGGGAAGTGGGCAAGGGTGATGGAAATGTTTTCTGAAATCATAGAATGGTTTGGATTGGAAGGGACCTTAAAGATTATCTGATTCCAGTCCCCTTACATGTTCCACTAGACAGGATTGCTCCAAGCCCAATCCAGCCTGGACTTAAATATTTCCAGGCATGGGGCATCCACAGCTTCTATGAGCACCCAGTGCCTCACAAGCCTCCTCTTGAAGAATTTCTTTTTAATAATGATGAATTCTGATTTTCATGTTCACCAAAAGAAAGGAAAAGACTCTGCACTTTGGATTGACAGAAGTAGAAATCCTGCTCAGGTTCCTGTAGTGGTCTGAGCATCTGCCAGGGATGGGAAAAGAAAAAGAACTACACAAAAATATTTAACTAGACAGGACAGTTGGTAGTATCAAATTCCATTTGCTCTAGGGCTCTAAGGCCATATTAATCTCTCTGTAGCTCTGATGAACAAAGTAATTTAGGCTGAAGATTTAGTAAAAACCTGCAAAGTCTGACAGTTTTTACATTACAGATCGCTCAGTGTCAGAGCTTTATTCCTGCTGTGTGGTGCTCTACTTCACATGCAGTCGTTCAGAAATCTGTCTGATATTTATTGAATCTATCTGAGGTTCTATTAAAATATGAAGGAAGGGTGCATCTTAAAATTCAGTGTGTTTGGGAACTGGAATTTTTATGTTGAAGTCTGGCTTCTTTCAACCTTCAGATTTTCTCCATAGGTAAATCTCTCTGAAAGTTCATCCTGAAGTTGAGCAAAGCTGTTGTGAATAACAGCTCTTGCTAAGACAGAATTATGGTGTTTTACTTGGAGGTTGCCCTGGAGTAGGTCAGTGTATTTTGGAAGGTTCCATACGCCACCTATGTGGCCAGGCTTTTCCACCTTTGCTCCAGTGCTCACAGAAATGCAGATGGAGGTTCCTGATGAAATGTCAGAGGTGGGATCCTTTGTTAAGTGGTGTGGAATCCGTTTCTTAGCTTGTAACCCAGTGGTGGCACCAAAGCACAGACCTTCTGGAAAGAACTTTGTGAGGCTGTGGGCTTCTAGGAGGAGTTTGGAATGTTTTCAGACATGAACCTTAAGCAGGTCACCTCTACAGGTAATTGTGTTGTAATTTCTGCTAAACCCTTGTGGAAGCCATATGTGTGTTACAAAGACCCAAAAGAAAACCCCATTCTTTTTTCAATTTGGAAACAAATGAACACATTTTTTTCTGAGCTCTAGTTCTTCATAGTGACTAACAACTCTTTCAAAAACCAGCCAGACTGTGACCCTTTTGAAACATCCTCCTCTTGACTTTCTTTTCTACTGTTACGTGAATGACTTCCAAATTGCACCTCCAAAAAATCCCCAGATCAGACATTTTAATAAAAGGCTTATTAACTGGTGATGACATGGCTGATACAGGTTGATTTTCAGTCCATTCAGGGCTTTATGGCTACCAAATACTAAGAAGTGAGTGGGATTTTGCATGGATTAATGGAGGTTATGGTCTCTGAATGGTATGGATATATAGCACAGGTCTGAAGTCTTTCATCTGTGTAGAAAAGATAGGAAGCTCGGTGTGAGTATTGTTGGCTAATAATGAAGAAGTTATCTGGAGCATGATCTCTGTTTGGAATTCAGATTAAAGACCCACTGTTATCTGTATAATGCACACAGCATCGCAATGGTTAGAGAAGCAAAGTTTGCATTTAAAATCCTTTGGATCTGTGATACCAAGTCTATTTTAAATCTGGAAAAGCAGCCTATGAAATGTTAGTGAATGCAGGTATTCCTCCAACATATTAATAACAACTTTTTCTCTGTGTTAGTATGATTTTTTTATTTAAATCGCTCTGTTGTGATGTTATATATGTATTAGATGGTTTAATTTGAGTTTGTTCTAATAGGAATTGTGAACTTGGTTGTGTAGCTGGTCAGTGCCCTCTAGATGGTAAAGAAATCAGATGATGAAGAGAGGAATTTGTCATCTGTTCATTAGAGAAACATCAGAGGTCTTAGTTCAGAAGGGAAAGTAAAGTGAACTTGCCTCATGATTAGTGAGGTCCAGCTGTTGTTACTTGACAGTGGGCTCAAATATTATAAGGGCAAAATATTACAATTTGGAAAGGTGCTTTCTGCCTGCAGGAAGGCATGACAAATGAGAATTACAACATACCACATATTTAATTGCATTTAGCATGACATCTAACAGATGCTGGAGAAAATGGGATCAATAGTTTTGTGTCCTGAGGGAAGGTCAGCTCACACCAGATGTACCCGTTTTCTTCCCCCTTTTATATAATAAAAAACGTGCTGTGAATTGATTTAAATCTTACTTGAATGTCCCTGGAGAAGTATGTATGTCACAGTATTTCAGCTTTACTGACAATATAGGTACCATTCATTTACCCAAACTCATTCCACCATGCTAATGAGGTAATCTTATTCTGAAAGAACAAGCCATTAGGAGGAAAGTTTGTATACAGAGGCATAATACTTCTTAATGGGGTATGCAGTGCCTCTTGCTAGTAATCACTGGGGAGTTTAAAATAGGAAATAATGTATTTTTGCCAATTGTGTACCTTTTACGTGATTTACTTTGTCAAAAATGCAAAGTTTAAGCTTGGATACAAACTGAGAAACAAGACTGGAAATCACTTCTATAGGAGAATATAAAGTGTAGCATGATGTGTGAAATGTCATTACAGTAACACTGGAAAGAAAAATGTAAACTTTAGGAGGAGACTCCAAGTTGATGAATGGTGCATTATCAAAGATGAATTTTGACACCTGCCTATCTTTTGATCTCAAATAAAGCATCTACTCAATTCTGAGGCTTTTTTTAATCCTTACTTTATAGGCATATTCCTCACTAGGTAGCTGAAGCTCTATCTGAAAAGTGGCAATGGTTTAAGAAAAGAGATAATTAATCAGTGTGTTCACCTTCAAATTTCAGCCTGCTGAAAACAGGGCCAGTTACTATATTTCTGTTTAGACCGAAGTTAAATCTGCTGGATGCTGTCAAACATTTAATTTGGTGAAAGAACGACCTTACAGATGGGTCCATCATTTTCAGATACCACCTGGGGAATTTAGTGTTATGTAAAGGTCAACTGTACGCATCAAAATTTGTAGTCCCCGGGTGCTTGGAAAGAGATTTCCTGGAGAAACTGTTTATTAACTCTGTGGTGTGCTATGCGGCCTCGTACTCCTGATCACAGAGATCAAGTGGTTATCAAAGAGAGGGCACTGCAAGGTCATTAAATTCCTTTTCCTGCTGGGTAATCACACCCTGCGTGGATAAGCAGTTGCCCTGTCTTACAGCAGGAGGAATTGCAGAATCCCTACAGGTGCACTTATTGATTTGAGTGTGTCACATCTGCAGGCCAATTATTTGCTTGTGGCAAATACAGGGTGTGTAGTTGGCTGTTATTGGGAGCCTGTGCCCTTTCATCTGGCATCACCAAAATGTAGGGATGACAAGATCCTTCTTTTTCCCTTCTGAAAGAGTGGCTGTACGTCAAGCATTTGGTTGTGTTTTTATTTATGACAGTTAACAATATATGTGATGCTGGAGTTCTGTTTGGAAATGGCTGTTCCTTCATGACCATCAGCCTTTGTTGAGTACTTATTATTTGGTTCACTTGATCTAGGAAGGTGATAAAAAATCAGGTACAGTTGATGAAATAGTAGTAAATAATGTTTCCTGAGACTTCTGATGATGTGAACAAATAGATTTAGTCATTGAAAGAGTGAAGCTAAGAGATGGGGATACTGAGGACCATCAGTGATCCAATGGGTTTTGCCTTAGGTGTGAGTAGAAAAACAGATGACAATAATTGCTATTTCTGTTTTAATTACTTATCTAAATCTGAGCTTGAATAAGGTTCACAGCAGTAATAAGAGTCTGATCTTTCCTTGGGAGTTTTCAATGTCTTTCCACTCTCACAGAATAAGCACTCAGTCTTTATGCAGAGTGATTAGGGAGTTCTCATCTTTCTTGTAAGAAAATGTTGAAGACAGTTCCTTTAAAAGACCCCTTTTTGGGCTTTTTCAGCCTTAGTGCGAAGTCCATAGGCAGTGTAACAGGTAAGTGAGAAATCAGCTGCAAAAAGGGGAAAGCAAAGCTGAGATGAAGTTGGAAAGGGGAGGTCAAAGGAAGCCAACTCCAGCCACTGTGTACACTCCATGAATTAAGCAACATCCAGCTCTGCATTTTACTGCCAGGTAGAGTCCTTGGAAGATATGACCTAAATCTATTCCACCCTTCATATCTTGTTTGCATTTTTGTCATGGAAATTGAAGATATAACAAGATAACAAGAAGAGCAACCTTTGCAGTTTGAATATTGCAGGATTTGTAATAGTTTTACAGAACCTGTTCTCAGTTTTGAGCCTACAGCATTAATTTTATTGACTGATATATAGATATTTAACACCTCTGACAATCAGAGCTTTTCCCTATGAGAAATAAAGAGTCCATCTGGGAAGTCTAGGTCATTTGGGGCTTTCCAGTGGGGGTTGTACTTACATGATTTTAGACTCTTCCTAATGGCTTTGTTGTTGATCTTTTCAGCAGACCTGGGGAGCAATCTGTAAAAGATGCTCACTTGATGTAATGAATAGTCATTAGCTGATGTTGCCATAAACACATCTGAGGGTGCTCTCAAGCGACTGCTTCTTACTGCAAAAACCCACCAGATCTCCCTCCTCCTCAATTCAGTGTACAGAATGTGCAGAGAAAGAAAATTAATTCCAATAATCCATGTAAGCAGCCAGAAATACATATAACCCCAAAGGACTCTCAAAATTAATGTTTTCTGTTGTAAATGAACGCTTTCCAAATATTTTCAGAGTTTTTATTTTGTTTTGTAGGAAAAGAGATATGTGAGATGTTTAAATTACTCTTGATTATATAAATTTATTTCCTTCTGCAATGAAGATTGGATGGGTTTTATTATTTGAAAGTGTTCTCATTCAGTTTAATGACAGTGTTCCCACACTTTTCAACTGTACAGGATCAGGACCTTTCAATGTAATGCATTTTTCTGAGAAAGGAGTGAAATACTGCGAATCTGACCTGATTGCTTGGAGTACCTGGATTGGATTTATAATCTGACACAATCCAATTAACCTGGTTTTACTCCGGGCTCATAAAATATGAATTGCTTATGCCAAAGTATTTTGAATAATTGAATAATAGAGTATGAAAAGGCAAATTATTTGCATTGAGGGGAAAAAAGCCCCAAGGCTGCAAGCAGCATTCTGGGTCTTTGGTGGCCTGCCTGGTTTTTGGTTCACTAACAGTACAAACATTGATTAATGAGTTCAGTAAAGATGTGACAAAGCTGCCACTGCTGCCGCCTCACGTTTGTTTTCCCTTTTCATGACACATTGAGCAAGATATGGAATCTTGTCCAAAAGATTGTAAGTGATAAAACATTACAGTCATGAGAGAAATGTACTGTAAATGGCATCTTTTAGCTGTAATTTCTGCCTTCCATCAGCAAGTAGTGATTGAATCTGCTAAATGAGAGGAGGCTGCTGAGCCAGTTAGGGTATTATTGAAATGGATTTTGACATAGACTGCTGCCTAAACAATCAAAGATTTCAGCAGGGGTGGGACATTGGATATACAGTGTAAATATCCAGTCTATATAGCATTTCAAACCTTTTCCCTGTGGATCCCGACTATAGGCATTTTTCTAGTCTATGTTTTTGGTGGCTGTAATTGGTATGACTTGACTCTGTTCATCTGTTGAAAACCAAAAAATCATATGACACCCCAGAATATTGGAATAGGAACAGAAGTTAGTCTCATAGCCAAGCTGAACTTTATGAAAACAGAAATAATGTGAAAGTGTGAGAAAAAAAGGGGAAACAGAAGTAAAGGAGCTGTTGAGAGGAAAAGTGTCTCAGTCTGTAGTTAAAGTAACCATCATACTGAATACCTGGAAAGAAAAAGGACTGGGAAGGGCTGATTAAGGAGAAAGTGCTGCAATCCTTTAATCCCTGTGATCAGCTTCACTTTAGGTATGGTGTCCTTGCATACAACAGGGCTACTCGCACAGTAGGGTATTATTTATTTTGAGCAGCTGCTTCAAAGCACAGCCTTCAAAAAAGGCAAGTGAGTTGTGAGGGGTCTATATAGGCAGAGAAATCCTGGAGAGGGCTTTTAAAAAAATCCCGGGGGGGGGGGGCAGAAGCAGAGTCAGGTACATCAAGTGCCACCTAGGTCAGGTGCCAGCATTAGCCTCTCTCTCTCCTGAGTGCACTCACACCAGTCATATGGGATTTAAAGGTATTTATGACAAATCCTGTCTTGCCTCTGCTGAGATTGATAGGCTAAACTTACTCTTAAAGCAAGGCTCATCTGGCTCCTGTCTTCTCCTGCCTCCATCTCTGCTCAGGCTTTTTACTGTTATGTGTAACTCGAGGAATGAGTCGAATCCATCAGCTGAAGCAATCTCATGCCAGTGAGTGGAGTGGTCCAGCAGGGAAGTTGGCTGGTGTGGATGGATGCACACTGAGTAGTGCTGCCATCTGCATTTCATATTGATGCTCGATTCATGGGCTGATCTGGAAAACTGTTTTAGCTTCTTGCAGGCAAAGCGAATTAGGAATGCTTTAAAACTCTTTCAGGCTTTTTATTCTTTCTGTGTGTTTGGTACAGTGGGGAAAAAAGGTAAATGACAGATTTGTTTTGCATTTCTGTAAGCAGTAATAGCAATTCAAAACGAATGCAGCTGGAAATATCATGTGGCAAAATCCTGGCACAAAAAGATAACTTATGTCAGATGGATTGTGTTGCATTCTCTTAATTGCTATCAGAGCCGTGATATATAAAGTCTCAAAAACATCTGGAAACATGGAGACATTATCAACAGGAAAATGCTTAAAAAAACTTCTAAACATAGCTTTTTATTAAACTCTGCTGATTTTTCTAGAAGGATTAAGATGCCCCTCACTTCAGCAAGTGAGCAACTCGTGAGGTGTACCATTAGTGAGTTATTGCTTCTGGAGATCCTTTGTTTGGCAAATCTGTTTTTATCATGATCTTGATCTAATCATGTTCTGCTGATTAGTGGCTCATGCAGAGAAGGTTTCTTCTTTATTACCCTTCTGTCAGCTCTATGTTCCTTTAGCAGGCTGAGGGTGGAAATTAGTCCGGAACACTTTGGTTTCCCTTTGTCCCAGCTTTGGGGGGTTGTTGGAGTGGTCTGCTGGGTCGTTCTATGTGTCTGTAAGGAGAGACATGAGACTTTCAAAGCATTATGAGTAGACCTGACCGAGACTTATACAGGAAAGATTTCACAGAGAAGACAAGCACAACTGTAAAAATGCATTCATTTCAGTGGAGCTCCTCATTCAAAATCTCTAAGCCAGGAGAACACTGAAGTGGTGCACAGGGCAAATGTGCTTCTTTCCCTGTCCTTAGATCTCACTGTCACTCCTATGGGAGCCCAGGAACAGCTGTCAGCACCCAGGAGAAAGCTGCAACTTAGGAATGTTCCTAACCAGCATCCCAGTTCTTGCATTCCTCTTGTAAGCTCCTGCCAAGGGAAAGCACGAGGTGACACATCACCACCTCCCACTGTGTGGGCTCATATTGATTCCCCCTGGTGATTCCATCCATCACTTATATCCCATGAAAAATAGCAAAAGCATCTTCCCAGGCCACTCAAAGACGAGACTATATTTTGAGAACACAGGACCTGACAGTGTGTATTACCATCTGCAGTAGTAATTTTTTTTTATAATAATTAGCTATCTAATTGCATGTCCAAGCCTCGTTGATGCATTTGCATTTGTACATAATTAGGATTTATTTGAAAGCATGCTGGTTTAATGGTTTGTCTCCAATTTTACAAACGAAATTACAGATAAATTTAATTTGAAGTAATAAAGTTAAAACAAGCAAACAAAAAACCCCAAACAAAACAAACACCAGTCAGCAAACAAACAAACAAACAAGCAAAACCACCCATAAATTACTCTGAACATATTGATCAATCCTGACTCGTGCAGCACTGGCTTCTCTGAGCTTTCAAGGAGTTACCTTGAATCCTGTTGAACTTGCCTGAGTAAGATTTACTCTCTCAAGTAATAGTTGGAAGCACATTGTGGACCCATTACAAATGCAACCCCATTTTTAATAAACTTGCAGAACTAAGTACCAATTACAGGTACGTACCTGCCCAGTAATTTGTTATACCCAAATTATGTCCCACAGTAGCTGCCTTTTTGTCTAAATGCCAACAATCTCATTTGTCTTTCTCCTAGCCTGGATGCTCAACAAAGATTAGACAGAATAACAAATGGTATCATTATCCTTCTAAATGAATGTAATGGAGAGAAAATAAAATTAAGAGTGAGGCAGGAAATTGTTAATATGTTTATAGAATTATTGTTATTGCATTAGTGAAAATAGGTTTTCATCTACCTCTGGCTTTACTTTCAATTGCAGCAGTCATTTGACTAAAGCAGGATCAAGATGTTACTGGCTTTTTAAGTTGTTTCTGTGCAGTTGCAGGCAGGTAGATACTACACTGATGAGCAAGAGGTTGAAGAGAGGTATATTATCATAAAAAGCTTGAAGTTCAGTTGTGATTTACCATTTCAGATGATCTGGTTAAAGATCCATCTGTAAAATTTACTGAGAAAATGTAGAATGATAGAGTTGTTAAAGCTGGATAATACCTCAGTAAGTGGCAAATATTATTATTTGGTTTTATGTTCTTGTTTTGTTCCTTTTCTCTGGGGAAAGAGTCAACATCTCAGGGAAAAAGGCTTTGTGTCCAAAAATTTGCTAATGCTTTTCATTACAAGTTTCCTTCATGTGTCTCTGTATGGTATGGGCCCATCATTATAATAATGTGTTATTAAAAATGGGCTGCTGTATTCTGGTTTGGGAGTCCAGAGCACAAAGAATTGAGAGCAGGAGAAGATGAGCAGCTCCTCCTCCAAGGCTCTGGAGTGATCGGTGCTCCATGGCTGGTTTGGGTTGACTCTTTCCACTCTCAGAAGAGAGTCTTTTTCACAAAACAAAAGTGGAGCATATCTACCAAGTGGTTACTTTTTGGAGAAGCATTGACTTGGCATAAAACTGTTTTTCCTATTTGAGGATGAGTCCTTCCTGAAATACGAATACTCCCTGACTGCATGGTTGATCAGAAAGTCAAAGTCTCTGAGGTGGCTGGCATTAGGCCATTTCACTTGGTGAAACTACAATTTCCCTGAGGCCAGGGACATGTGTGCCCATTATGGCTGTGTCAGCAGGGAGAAACTTTTGCCACAAGTCTGGAAAACCCCTCTGCCTCTTTAGCCAGATTCCATAACTCTTCTGCCACTGTTTCTCCTCTGCTCCCACCAGCTACTTCATTTGTAGTGTGAAAATATTCCCATTTGTTTTTATGTGACACTGTACATGTGGTTAGACCTTACGGGATGCTTAAAATGTATGTTTTGAAAATACTACCTTTTGGCTTTGTGGCTTTTTTGCTTTTACTGTGGGCAACATCAGCTCAGAACTAGACTGTTTATGAAATAATATTGCCCACTGGCGGTGAAGGAAGAGGCAGATAGAGTGTTTTATGTCATCGTGACAGCTTTCAAAGTAGCTCATTCCAACAATTTAGCCCAGGAGGAAAAAGCATTAGTGTGTGCCTGAAGGAATTTTATGCTACAAAACTATGTATAAGTTCATATTAGAAAAGATTACATACACTGAACAAAAAGGTTGAAGATCTCAAGGGGTTTCCATTTCGATACTGGGCCTCAGAGAGCAGGTGCAAAGAATGTGATCCTGCACGTGCCCCACTGTAATTATGGCATTCAGAGGACCCCACTGTAATTATGGCACCCAGTGTTTGAAAGAAGCAATTTTATTCTGGTTGCAAAGCAGTCAGAAATTAAGAAAGGGCCACACTGAAAGTGTTTCTCCGGTTTGAGTCCAGGTGCCTTGTGTCCCTGGTGTTCTTGTCACGACACCTGCATATGGAGGAGGGAGCTGAAGGAAGGTTGTATGGGCCATTTGTGTCATGCATTTCTTAAATTTTTGGTGATGACAGCGTTTCTGATGTTCTTTTGTGTAGGTCTTGAATTGCAGCTGCCTACGGTTTTAAAATAAGAACTTGGGATGAGGCATCCACTTGATGCCTTTTATTACTCATCAGGGCCCTCTGTACTTTGCTGAGAGAGGAGATGGTGGCAGAAGTTGCTATCAGAGGCACCACTGAGCCTTTCAGGGATGTTTGCTGGTAGACAAGCGTGGTGAGATGCCACAGTGACTCTTCCTCCAGGCATCTTGCAGGAGAAACTGCCCTATCCCCTAACCTCATAATTTTTGCTGTCCCATGATTATTCCCACCCTGTTGTTTTTCCTGATGCCTACTTCAGCCAAGTCTTTGTTTCTGAGTTTCCCAACTCCCTTCATGGTCTTTGTACCCACAATCCTAGTCTTGTTCTTCAGCCTCATGTTTGTAGCCACCTTTTTCATGTGCTACCAGTCTGTATCACCTGCTTTTCTCCTCTCCCAGTTTACCCATGGAGTGCCTACACCTTTATTTAGAGCAAGGTCAGCCCACTTCTCTGAGCTGCCATCCTGACAGATCTGCCTCCCCCTTCCTCTTTCATGGATCCATTTTCCACATGCTATTTTAGTTTCTCATCAGCATGCTTTCCTTTCTTTCTTTCTTTCTTTCTTTCTTTTTTTTTTTTTTTTTTTTTTTTAGAACTCTTTAAAACAAGAGCCAAGTATTTATTTTAGAATGATTTATGTGCCAGTGACTCTGACACTGGATAAACCTTCTTCAGTAATCGACATTTAGAAGTAACATTCTTGGCAGGGATTTGATAGCAGAAGTGTGAAGCCCAGTGGTTTTTCAATGGTTCTGTGGATTCCCACTGCAGTCCATCCTGCTTGATCTGGATTTATAAATATCAGAGACGTTAACGCTACCGAGGAGGTTATTGGCTACGGCCAAATGTAAAGCTGTACAGTAAATATGAGCAGGAATGTAATGTGCAATATGAACAATTTGCTTAGAGCTAAGTGATCATTCTGCTGTATGTGTTAGATTAATTGGCAACATCTTGGTGTATCCAAACTTGGATTCCAACAAACTGAGAGAAATGAAAAAAAAAGGTAATTTTTAAAAAAACGAGTGCTTTATGCATTGATAGTTACATCTGGTCTGTGATTGCTGAGGTTAACAGCTGCTCATTTCATTTTTGCTGATTTTTTCAATCATAAAATAATGCCCTGTTCCAAGCAGAGGATTTTAGGGAAGTGCTGTAACAGATGAACAATATTAGCAAGTTGCTAACTAAATATAATAGAGGAGGCATGCATTCCTATGTATGCAATTTTGTGGGATTATGGAGTTGGCATAGCATTAAAATGGGTTCTTCCTATTAAGCTATCAGACACTGAAAATTATTGCGTGTCATATTATCATTTATTTGATTTCTAATTTGGCTTCAGGCAAACTCTATTACCCAAATATTCATCTAACTATAAAAATTGGGCAGTCGGTGTAAGGCTGCTGCTCATGAGGACTGAATGACTTCTGGGTATTCACTGGTGGTATAAAAGGTATGTAGGCAGGTATAAAATGTAAGTAGGCAAAAAAAGTGAGGGATTCTCTTCAGAAACCTTGACATTTTTAAGCTCCTCTAAGCAGTAGGCATAGGATAATAATGATATTTTAATTAGAAAAATTGCAGCTCCATCCCACTGCTTGAAGGGGCCACTTCATAATATAAAAAGCAACGTTGCATTTTCTGTAATCGTTACTTTTAAGAACTGGCTTGAACAAAGGATTTCTTTCATTGGTCTTTATAGCGGTATGTTGTGGCTATGGAGGCTGTCACCCCACAAATCCCCTTTATTGGGAACCTGCCATAACCACCAGCTCAGGAATTGAAAAGGTATAAATTTGGTGTGCTTCTGTGAGCACCTATTATTCTCCTCTTCTTTGCAAGTGAAATAAGTGACATGGTGTAATTAAAAAAATGAATGTTTTCTTTACCAATGTAAAAACTGAGAACATGCCATGTCAAGTATTTGTTATGTCTTGCAGGACCATCACAATGTTTAATTATGATTTATATTTAGTATTTGGTTTGACACCTGGAAAATCCATACCCTAACTAAATGCACAGAAAATCTGGATTTTTTTTTTTAAAGAAATATGACGTTCACTACTGTGCTTCATATTTCAAGGCATATTCTTCCTTTTTTATTTTTATAACTTTCATAGTATTTTTAAAAAGTGCTAAAAAAAGTTCTTTTCAGCCAAAGAGAGGAGGTGCACTGTGGTCTCCAGCACTCAGTGACAGTGGTTGAGATTTGGGTACAAAGCTGGGAAATAGGCTGACTAATACACGTTTATTCCCAGCTCTGGAACTAACATTATCTGAAGAGCTAATTGTTGCCTTTGTCCATTAGGGAAATATCAAATAGTTCTTCAGTGACTGAGTGAACTGTTCTCAAGTTGGCAAAATAATGATTCCAGGAGTCTCATTAATCCTGCAAAGGACAAAACCCCACCATCAGTTCTGTCCTGTACATGCACAGGGCAATCTCTACCATCAGCTCTCTGTTACTGTAAATGCTTGTCCACAACAACATCTATTATTTTGGCTCAAACAACATTCAACAAGATATTCTTGCCCTCCTAAAGTAATGACCATTCTGTGGAAAATAAGTGAGTATGTGTGGAGAGGGCAGAGGAGATTCCAGTCTGGGGAGAGCGTGGCCCAAAATGACAGACAGCTTCCAAGTAGCATGATGTGACACAAATATGAGACATCCTGAAAGTATGGCTTTGTTTTGAAAATCATGCCACTGATGGCAGCTTGGCACTTGTTTTTTAAGGGTTTTGAATGAATATGATGAAAAGGGTACATTTCATTTATCTGTTGTTAATTTAGTGGCCATGGATAATTCATAACTTACAAATCTCACACACTATTTATATTTTTTGAAGGCTGATACAATCACATTTCCCAGCTGTAATACAAGCAGGGCACCAGTTCAGAAGCAGCTGCCATATCCTCTTAATTAAGGTATAATTTAAAATCTGGGTGAGAATAATGGATTAGAGGAACACAGATGCAGTCAAGGGAGATGTCAAACACGTATCTAGCATCAAAACTGAAAAGGCAGAAAAAAATCAACTTCAGCTTTATTTCAAGTGTTTTCTTGGATTTTTAAATTTTTATTTCCTGAAGCAATGCGTGGGGAAAAAACACTCCAGCATTTGCCAGAGCAGCAGTAGCTGTACACTTAGCACACAGCAAAGTCTGCATTATTTCATAGCTGTTTCAAGGGAAAGCATTTTATCTTTTTTTTTTTTCTGTGCTACCTCAGCGCAATAGCAGTGCTTTCCCATGTAGGTCAAGAGACTATGGTGCTGTTGGTCTCTTTACCATCAGGAGCATGTAAGTGTTGGCTGCTCATTTGAGTCCCAGTGGGGCTTTCCTTTTTGATTTTTGATTTTATTATTTGGGTGCAGAGAGGGGGAATGAAAAGTCGTCTTAAATATAAATTGGAGCATACAAAGAAAAAAGGACATGTATTATAAAAAAGAGGCGAGCAGTGCTCTAGTGTGGTAACTATGTTGAGCATCAGCAGATAATGCAGCATTTTTCACAGGAGATGTCACTGACCCTTTGGCCGCCTTTTTGGGGTTTTTCCCCTTCCTTTCTTCCTGTGATTGCACTTCACTCCCTCTCTGGTCTCTTCCACACCTCTTAGCCTTTCCTGACCCATGTGATATTGAAAGTACTTTGAGCATGTGGAATGACCTCATCCCAAGTTCATTCACCTTAATGCAAAGCACTTCCTTCAGGTTCAGTGGCAGCAGAGCTCACGCTCAGGCTCTTCCAGAGAATCTCTTCCCTGCTGACAAAACACACTTTGGGAGTATGAGCAGTAGCCCAATACAGAGTGAAAATAGAAACATACAGGATAGCCAAGCTGGGGTGGTGACAAGATGGCTTCAAGCTGAAAGAGAATAGTTTTAGTTTGGATATTAGGAAGAAATTCTTTACTGTGAGGGTGGTGAGACACTGGAACATAGAAGTTCTGGATGCCTGGAAGTGCCCAAGGCCAGTTTAGATAGGATTGAGTCACTTGGTCTAGTGGGTGGTGTCCCTGCCCATGACAGGGGGGTTAGAACTAGATGTTCTTTGATAAAATAGCACCTGGTCCTTCTGTGTCCCACTTGATCTCACTTCAAGATTTTGCATGTCAATATCTAAAATAATCCTGTACAGGCTTGTGTAATAGAGCCTTGAAATTATTTCCATTGTCAGTGGTCAAGGTTCAATCAATAAGACCAGGAGTCGTGTCAATAAGAGTAGAAGGAGTTGTCGTTGCCTCCCCAAAGGGTGCAGGGACTGAAGGCTTTGGTCTTTTGGTGAAACTGGTCTAGTCCATCCATTTCTTCTACCTAAGACATGAGCAAAGTTTATTTTTGAAGGAAGAATGCTGTGATATTTTGTGAAATGTCAAGTGATTATTTTTTAAACTTCTCAGCAAAAATTGAATATTAATGGTTTAGCTGAATGAAAAAAAAAAAGAAAAAAAAAAAGAGAAAGACTCTCCTATTTTCCATAAATGGGAGAAAAGCCTAAATAACTCTGTGGGCCCTGATCTCCAATTTGTTGTAGGAGCATGTCACAAAGCCTCCCAGCAAGCAGCATTGCACCAACCAGAGACCTTGAAGTCTCTGCTACATCCCTCTGTGCTTCAAGCCTGGGTAGTGATGTTCAGTGAGGAGTATTGTGCTATATATATGATAATAGGAAAATGCAGATCATGTTAATATATACTGCAGTGCAATTGGGATTTGCTGGTTAATTCCACATGTGGGGCACAGGCACCTGTTGCAAACTATGAAGAAGTGATACTTAAAATGAGAGTAGATTTGAATATAGCATACTCATGTTAGGGTTTCTTGGGGTTTTTTTTAAGTAATTGCAGGATTCTTGCCTATGCCATGACTTCAGCTGGGTTTTCAGATTGCTTATTTTTTTCCCCTTGTAGAAAAAGTAAGTCTTTTTCCCTGAGGTAGGTGAGACCAAAATATTGGTTATTCTAAAATAACAACCTAAAATAAATGTTCATATCTCAGCAGATATTTTAAGCCATTAAAATTACTGCTTGGGTAGAGAATTTGGCCTAAAGGAAAACGCAATGTCTGGAGCTTTTGGATTGTCAGGTCAGGATTTCTGTCTCTACCATCCTGCAAAGCAGCAGTTTGACACTCATTCCTGGCTCCTCCCCACCTTTCATAGAATCACAGAATCATTAATGTTGGAGAAGACCTCTAAGATCTTTGAGTCCAACCATTAACCATGCACTACAGTGTTCACCACTAAACCATACCCCAAAATTCCACAATCATATGCCTTTTGAACACTTCCAGGGATGGTGGTTCACCCTCACTCCAGCCCTTAGAAAATGGTGAATGGGAATGATAATAATTAACCTTTCTGATCCCAAATCAATTTTACAATGAGGTTGTGTCAGGGTGGAAGTGACTCAGGAGTAGGGAAGTGATTGGGATGGGCAAAAGAGGACAGGCTTTCATATTTTAGCTGGCAACTCTTTTGTTCCTGAACCCATAGTATTAAAAATGTGCCATCCATCTCCCCTGTAATTAGGGGATTAATAATGTGAAGTCAGCTATTGCAACTTAAGCATTTAGCTTAACCTGGTATGAATGTGTATATATGTCCCATCTACATGTGTTTTCACATGTAGATTTTATTCAGTTAGAGGATGCCAAAATATCATTTCTCAAAGCAATATTCAGCTCATTTTAAAAGAACCCCCCTGAAATAAGAAAAATGCCCGGTATCTTATGCATCTGATCGTGCATATCATCAAAGCAGTGAATACACACTTATAAATAAATGTATAAAAATATTTTATTTGTATGTATATATTAAAAATTATATTCATATTTCATATGTGGCTATGTAGGCATTTGCTATAAATACTGGATCAGATGCAGGCAGGTCAGTTACACTGAAATAACTTGCAAATGACACTAATTTGTTTGTGCTGGATGAGAAAATCATGCTCTTTTCCTTGTGTGCCATGGTTCTGTATTGACTTGCCTCTCATATCTCGAAACATGCTGACGATAAAGACAAATGAGCAAATAAAATACTCCATAAAATATTCTGCAGGCAACTTGTCACTCAGTGTAATGACTTTCTGAGCAGTGTAGATACTCTTTGAGGTCCTAGTGCTTGACATGCCCATCTTTGTCTATTGTGAGTGTAAATTTTAATTTAGTGGATTTAATTTGTATTGTTAATTGGTAGGAATGTGTGTTATTGGAGTAATTACTGTAAAGCTCTTTAATTATTGATTTCCCCAACATAGCAGGCTTGACATTTTACCAGATATAATGAAGGAAAAGATACACATTATCAGGATGGATATGGAACAAACAAGCCTTTTCAATAGTGACTTAACTCATTTTAATAGATATACAGTAATTACCTAGGAAGTAAGACTGTTTTTTTCATCGTGACATTAATGATTCAGATGGAGCGACAGAGAGATGATATAAAAGTATATTATAATTGTGTTTAAAACACCATTGTTGGCTTATGAGAGTCTGGAGGACACCAGTATTGGCTTTAAAGATGCATAAAACCTTCAGATTTACTCATCTTTTTTCCTTTACTGCTAAATAGAGTTAGGTAATAACATGTATTTACTCCCCTCATCGCTCTCATCTCTTAATGATTTCTCTGTCTTCATTGGAATTACCCAGGAGAAAAGGAATCAGTGTTGCTTCTAGTTGGAGTGTGCAGGACCAGAGGGATGAGAGGAGACCCCATGCCCTCAAATGTCTCCTCTGTAATTTGCTCTGCCTAGAGAGCTGAAGGCTTGAGGCAGCACTTCTGGGGTTCAAAGGTGGGATTTTGGGGAATCCCAAGCCATTTTAAACCTGCCTTGTGGGCTGGCAAGTTCTGTATCTCCGTATGTGACCTTTCTGGAACTGTTAACTGAGGCCACCGTTAGGGAGACTGTGAATTGTTCCAGATGCCACCTTTCCCCCTGTTTTTTAATATGCTTTTATTACTTTCCATTTCTTGATATGCAGTTATAGCAGAGCTGATTTCCCAAAAAGCACAGTCCAGGTCAGCCCCAGTCTCTGGGAAGGAGCTGAGCTGCCCATCCCCACCATGCCATCTTTACCAGCGCATTCCCAAATTCACATAATTCACTTTTAAAAGCAGAAGGAGAGTGTTGTTAGGGAGAAGTGTCATACCTGTTTTGAGGCAGGTTTTAGCCACGTGATAGACCGTAGATAAGAGCACAAAAGGATGTTCCAAGGGCTCAGGTTTATCTAGGATCTGAGGGGTTTTAAGCTATTAGAGTGTATTCATGTCCAGGGCGAGTAAAGATGCCTCTAAGTGCTGTGACTTTCTCTACAGCTGATGGTATCTTATAAAAGGTAAACCCAGACGCCTGCAAAAAACATCAAAGAGCAATAACAAGGAGACATCACTTCTGATAACTGTTGATTATTGCCTGGTTCTAAAATACAAGTTCCTTCAAGCAAGCGGGTTTATGGGGCTTTCCCCAGATGAACAGCACACACAATGTGTGTATTTTATCATTCCAAGACTAGGCTTTGAAAGAGATTGGGATTTGTGTTGGGAAGCTGTGGGTAGTCTGTCTCATTTACCCAAACAGGTAAACTCCAGGAGCTGGGGGAGAATTATGGAATTGGTATCATGCTGTACAGCAACAAGGCTTTAAATAGTTTGTTTGACAGAGTCACACAAAGTTTCAACAAGTCTATTGCTTGGTTGAATTTAACAACTGTGAAAAGGAAACAAGCTGCACAGAGGCAAAGGAGGGAATGGATTGGTGCTATTTCTGCCCCACTGCCTGCTGTGTGTCCAGTGGGTATCAGAGCTCCCCGTGGGGACTGGCCATGCCGTGGGCAACTGGATGGTGAGCGAGCAGTGGGATGCAGCTCCTTTCCAACACTCATGTGCAGCTTCTGATGGTGTTCAGAAGTTATCTCCAGGAAATGTGTAATGAGCTTTGGGAGGATTGCTGGCTGCTGCAGTTCCTGTAGAAGTGAAATTCAGGAAGATTTGCTGGCTTCTGCAAAGGTTTAAGCCCTGGCCGAGGGCGGCAGATAGTGAAAACTGCTATTGCTGTATGGTGCATGGCATAAAGAAAGAAAAGGCCAGATTGTAGCTAGGCAAGTTTCCTTTATTCCTTCAAAACCAGCTGCCCAGATTGGATGTATTACTAAGGGAAAGAGCCGGCTGAGTGCAGCTGCCAGCGCTCTGCAGGGAATACCCCACAGAAGGTCTCCGCTTTGGATGCAGAGCTCACCTTTCCAACCAAAGGGAAAACCCATTTGGCCAGCACAGCCTCTTGTGACAGACACTTTGCATGCCTGACAACTGAGAAAGCACAGATTTTTGCTGGATCTGCCTCGTGATGGATCAGTTCCTCGCTGCTGTTCGCTGTGCTCAGCGCCTGGTCTGGCTGCAGAGTAGGGCAGGGCTGGGAGGCAGACAGGGAGACTTGGGGGAACACTGCCCCCAGCAGTGACTAGCTCAGCAATAATAAATAACTCCTGTAAGATACAAAGTTGAATAGTCAGGAGACTCACAAAAGGCTGATGTTAATCGCATGGCTGTTTCACAGACAAAAAAAGAGCAAAAACAACAAGGATGGGGACTCAGTACCATTAGTTGTCATGTCTGTGTCTTGGCTTGTCAGCACCAGAGGGACAGACCTGGATAGCACATGGACATAGAAAGGCTTTATTCACTTCCTTTTCTTTCCAGTCATGAATAGTTTAAAATAATTACATTGGCGATTTCATATAGTGCTTTTACTATTAATCTGATGATGTTATTTTGGTTGTAATAGTGACACTACTAGAATGGGTGACTATGGTCTCTACATTTAAATACATGGTGATTTCTTTTCCAACCTATAAATGATAATGTAGTAAAAGCTGAAGAAACTTAAAGTAAATATTAATTTGTGAGCAACAAATCCTTAGGTGCTATAAGTCTTCCCAGAGCTATATCCATACAGATCTGCTGAGAATAAGGGCTAGGAAAGATATTACAGACCTCTTGATTCGTGCTCAGCATGTGGCTGTTGGTTAACTTAAAAAACTGTAGATACCACTTAATTTCCTGTAATCACAAAACCAAAAAGATGTCTATTTATGAGGAAGATAACAGTTTTGAATAAACATTTTGGATGTAATATTAGTTTGTACAAACAGAGGAAACAGTAAACTTTATCATTGCAGAAGTCTTGATGGGTAGTGTTAACAATATTGCCTTGGTGCCTGTTTAGTATGTCCTTGGGAAATATCAGGAAAAGCTGAGTGTCTTTGTGAATCCAAGTCTGCAGTACTCAAGATAATTGAAAAACTAGGAATCTAAAAGCAGTTTTCTTATTTCTTGCCATCTGTGTGAATGCCATTTTTTAAAAAATTATAACCTTTCCTTGACTAGCAAAGCTATCTCAGCACCGTGGCTGAATTTCACAGAAGCGCTCAAGATAGTACACTTGTGTGGAAAAGTAATTCTGCATTTTTAGAAGGAAGATGTAAACATATTGCAAAAGCTTCTTCTATTTTGAAACTTGCCAGTAATGTGAGAGCTAATCTTTGCATGTAAAATGAGTGACCCTTGCTGGCCTCATTAATACTGCTTACGATGGAAGCAGATTTTTTGATGTGGTGGACCTGTGTGTAATATACTGCCCACTGAACTTCAGCTGTAGCTCCTGTATATTATTAACAAGAAATCCATGAGAGAAAACAGAGAGAAACCATCTTCTGTAAATTAGTATCCTCAGATTGCTTTCAGTTGTTCCTTACCTTCCCTTTGACTTGTCTGTGTGTCAGGCACAAAGAACCCAATTCTTACTGTTTGGTTTTCACAGTTAGACAGTTTTTTTATAAGGATTCCTATTTAGGCAAGCTGTGGAAGATAAAATATTAATTTGGGAATTCTTGGGTATGTAACTCATTACTGCCATTATTTCTATAGGCAGTTAGGGTACAATTAGGGTAGAGATTGCATCTTCTTACAGGTTAATGCATTTGTGGCATAATCAATATATATAAAGAAGGAGAGAAAGACATATATATACCCTTTAAAAAAAAAGGATTTCTGGGCCTATTTCTTGTGTATTAAGTTTTTGGCCTCTGTGATGTACAAAAATTGTCAACAGGAAACATTTGAGCTTTGAAGGCTGAGGCTGGGGCTCCAGCAATTGTGCAATCTAGTCTTATAACAAAATCTCATCCACTTGCTCAGTCTTAGACATCTCAGACTTCTTCCTTCCTTCCCTCCTTCCTTCCTCAGCAGGCGAAAAAAATGTGTTTGAAGTGGTAAATAGTATTCTTTGAGGAGATTTTTTTTCCTCAGATGAGACTTGTGATGTTCTTTAAGCCCTGCTATTTTCAAATTACTTCCACAATTTATTCATTAGAAGTTCTGCTTGGTTTTTTGAACCTTTGGCCACCAGACTGTGCCAGTTGTCTGTTAAATAATTTAAATGTTATTTCAACAGAAAACAAAGAGAAAATAGAAAATCTTGTGAAGAAGCAGCGTTATGCACTTAAGAAACTCTGTAACAATAATCACGTTAATGAGCAATCAAATATGCATTCCTAAAGTCTCAAGCAGTTAAAAAAGAAAAGCCATTTTGAGGGTGACATATCTTCTTTCTGTTTTGACATTCAGCTGCATTAGTGTACACTTGTTAAACTTGTGCCTCTAAATCCCACTTGTCGGATATTCTGGAATCCACTTAAACTTTCACTCATGGCTGAAGTTCCTTCACTCTCAAACCACTTCACACTTTTCAAGGGCTTAAGTGCCAACAGTGTCTTCTCTTCATCACCAAATGTACTGCCATTATCACTCCCCAAAAGTACTTTTAGGCATGCAATGGACAATTAATAAACTTGAATGCTAATAAGAATGAAATAATACTGCTAAAAGCAAAGTAGGGCTGAAAAGGAGTCTTCCATTAGAATTCACTTAAAACACTTAAAATCCACTTAGCTTGCAGAAGTCACTCTAGACAAACTGCCCTAGCCGTGGAGGATAATGTTTTCAAACCTACTTTGCCATCCTGAACTTTTTTCCTCTTTTTTGGATTTCTCTCTGAGGTTTTCATCCTTCTGTAGGTTTACAGAAAAGCAATATATATATAAATAAATACAACCTGGAGGTTATTTATATTTCTTTACTCGTGGGATAAAAAAGGGATGTACCATGTTCCAAAGTGCTGAATTTGTTTTAAGGGAAGATCGTCTGATCATCTGCCTTAGCACAGCTCTGCCTCTTTTCCATAATGCTGGAGATGGATTCTAGGTATATGCACACCCAAACTTTTCAGTCACCTCAGCACCGAGCATTAACAACTCTCAGTGTAATGGCAGCTGATGGTGTTTATCTACTGCAAGATCAAGCTGTTTGGACTCAATTCTGAACATAGTTAATTCTGTAATTAAGCATTTGCTTACAGTCCAGTGGCTTTAAAGACCCTCAGTGCTTAGCTCAGGGCTTTGCTAAAGTGCTCTCCTGAACAAGAGCCAGAAGTTGTACCCAAAACCCCCTTGTTCCTTCTGCCCTTAGGTCATATATAGAAATGATCTCTGATTGACAGCATTTTTCACTAATATAATTGCACTGCTGAGCAGGTTGTTTTAACATACACAGCTACCAAAAGGTTATGTACACCTGCAAGATGCCATCTCCTTTCCTCCGTGAAAAACAGTGCTGCCTGCAAAATGTACAGGAACTGATATTGATTGGAATGGATCATAAAATCAGGGAATAAGTGGCATTAGGCTTTCACAATACTTTTAATAGTGATGGGCAGATTACTTAAACCCTCTTAGGAGCTTGCCACTGCCAGTGATGACTGGGAGGGATATGTGCAACAGGGCAATGAAAGGTTGCTTAAAACATTTATTTAACACCTGAATTCAGTGACCTTAATGTGATTATTGTACCTTCAAGTGGAGTTTTGTTCTGTGTTTGCTTTTGCATTTGGAATGTATCTTATTTTCCATGAAAACACCAGGTCAGACACAGTGTTGAGGGACAAGATGTACAACCCTTTTCCTTATTCATAAATGCAGAATCCATGGGACCCAAACAGACACTCCACTTAAGAAAGGAGTGATTTATACAGACGATACAATTCATTAATCGTTGAGAACGTCTGAATATATTTATTCCAGAGGGACTAACTCATGATTTAATGTTTTGTCTTATTTTACCTCATGTCATTGTATTTATTATGTGTTGTGCATCTCCTTTGGACCATAAACTGCTGTCAATAAGTTAATAACTCACGTTGAGACACCCCAGTGTATGAACCCAGTCTTTAACCAGTATAGCCAGATATTTTCATCGATGTTAAAAGCTGATAGGAAACAAAAATGAAGGTGCTGTAAATCTGATTAAGAATCTTTATGGAAGTCTGTGCTTATGTTACTAAAATGCTCATATGTCTGTAAAAATTGTCATAAAAGCAGCTTGGAAAATATGTTTTGTAAGGACTGCTTATGCGTTTCCCTTCAAACACCTCTGTTGCACAGAATTATTAATTTTCCATACATTTTTTCCTTAATAATAACTGACATATAAGCAACATATCGTGGTGAGTATTTTTGAGGTCTTACGGTAAGCCATAATTAGTGTGGAAATTCTGAATTTAAGCTAATTCTCATACTTAGCTTAAATAAGAGTATTCCTTTAT
>JAWWEV010000115.1:7066140-7084325 GCA_035583235.1 Hafferia zeledoni
GGTAAGCCATAATTAGTGTGGAAATTCTGAATTTAAGCTAATTCTCATACTTAGCTTAAATAAGAGTATTCCTTTATTTCTACTGGAGAGACACCAAGATATTTTAGGTGTCCACCACTCCAAATGAGAAAAGAATTGAGCACTCATGGTTGATTTAGCCTCTCTTTTCACGTAAATGCTGTTCCAGAGACATTACTTAGCTTTAGTGGTGTTGGCCCAGCTGTAAGATTATGAGTTTATTTTTAAAAGTTGTTTAGTTCACCTTTATTGACTTTTTGGGGTCTTTTGGAAGAGCAAAGTGCTGCTCAGCAAAAATACAAAAATGGTTTGTACTGTAATGATTTGCTGGTTCACTTCTGAAGGTTTAATCCAAACTCCATTCCAATGATGAAATTTTGTTCAAGTTATTTACCTGATTGATAGCTGGACGTCCTGTGTGTATGAACTGCAGCAGTTGCTTTCAATTGCAGTGAGAGGTTGGCATCATCAGTTAGTCTCTCTGATAGAAATATGTTTTGAAAGTCTGGGTTGGGAAAAAATGCAGTTGATGTAGCATAACCTGCTTTTCTCATTCACAGAAGCAATTCAGATGTTATTATAAGGTAGTTATTGCATTTCTGAGCTATGTTTTCATGCAGCACTTGTCCCATAGTGAATGCAGAGGCTGCTAAAAGTGGCCTGAGGAGCATGTGCACGGATGCTGTGGGCTCTCTTCAAAGCGAAGGCTGAAGCTTCAGACTGACCCTGACCCAGTTTTCATTCCTTTATGTTCAACCTCAGGTTCATGGGATTGAATTTGGAGGAGAATTTGGTGCTCCTCTTTCAACAAAGGAAAAAGAATCTCATGAGTTGAGTTTGGGAACAGCAAACTTCAACTTAGAAAACCACCCACAAAAAAAACCTTCTCAAGACCTATTTCAGCCTGCTGATAGGCGTGGTGGTTCTTGTTAGTGTTGTTAACAGATAACACGTGATCTGTTGATCCCTGGGTTGCTCTTCTGGGAATAAGCCATGAGATGAAACTTAAGGATAGGATGGAACCAGTTGTGGGCACCCACCAGCCTTGCAGAACCACTGCATCCCAAGTCTCCTCCTGCTTCCATTTACTGCATAACTTTTGGTAGAGATGAGCAAGGAGTTTTAATTCCCATCTTTCTTCCTGCATCCAATTATTATGAAATTTTGAGATATCAGTGTTCCTGCCTAGCAACGTGATGCTGAATAGAAGTTGTATTTTCAGGTGGCAGTCACAGACATGTGTTTACTGTTCCAAAAATCCAGTGAGCTCCATTGCTGTTGAGTGCCGTGACCCAGCAGAGTTGGGAAGGAGGCACAAGTGGATGGGGCTGCTTGTTGTTTGAAGGTCAAGTGCAGCCTTCCCTATGTTGTCTGTTCTTCTTACAGCCTGTTGTGGAGAATGAAAGGTGTCTGCTGTAAGCAGGCTGAACAAATGCCACGTGAATTTAATTCATTCTGAAAAGCAGATATAGTAAAACACATTTGTTTACTTCATGCTGGGGAATGGGGCCTTTAAGTCTGTTTCTAATTTATTCCAAGTTAGAAATATGAGGTAAACGCAGAAATCATGCATTAATAAAATCTCTTTATGTTCCCAGCTTGCATGAGAAATAACAGTTGTGGTTCACTGAAAATGACTTTGGGCCAACACTTTTGATGTGATTTTAGGTTTTATTTTCAGCCATGCAGGAACTCTCCTGTGATGCTTTCTTTTTAGTGTTTTATGAGCAGTTAGTCTTTTTGTTTGTCACTGAAGAGTGAGTAAAGCAAAAACCCTGAGATTTTCTTCTTTTGTTTTTTTATTTTTGTCAGAAAAGAGCATTAGAAAAGTCAGGTCTATCCAGTATTTATCACCAGTGGAAAGGCTATTAAAAACTAAATAAATAAATAAAATGAAAGGACACATTTGAAAGTAGTTCTTTATGGAGCAGACAATACTAATGAATTATTTGGTTCTGTCTTAGCAGTCAAAAAATAGCTTTTATTTCTGAGATGCTTCCTTCTGTGCTTAACACCAGCCTTGTTTCTAATCCCATTCCCCTTCATTTCATCTCTCTGCATCTCTCTACTTCTTTTTCCTCTCCATCTTTTTCTCTCAGTGCCATTCCCTGTTTTCTTGTGCTACCTGGCATCTTTATTTCTCCACTTCACAGATTTTTCCTCTTCTGAATCCTATCTGGACCATGAATTCCAGCAGTTCCGTGACTACCCTATTTGAAAATTGACATTGCCAAAAAGAAAGACCTGCTTTAAGCTGTAACTTGACAGTGCTCATGTATTGGTATTTTTAATAGAAGCTGTTATGCCTTGTCAATTTGTACCACATTTTGTGAATGAACTTGTTCATGTTGTGGAATATGGAAGAGGAGAGGAGTATGATTGGTATGCAAATTGACCTCTGAAATATGAAAATGTACAAGACCAGAATCTCATTTTCAATAAATTGTCATATTTCCACTGGAAATACAGAACATTAGCTAGGAAAAGAGAGAGTTCCATGCTAAAGAGAGACTATTATCTAGTAATTAAAATGTTCAATGGTTTTTTACTTCAACCTGATATATGGGCTGGGGTTTTTTTTTCACATGTGGCAGAGCAAAGATAGTTGTTAGAAAGTTTGTTTTGTTGTTTAATCTCATTGCTCCTTAAATAGGTGATGCCATTTTCTTCTGTATTGTTATAAGATGACATAGACACCTCGTACCTCCCCACCAAAAGCTCCTCGAAGGCACAAGATGAAATTCACTGACTTAAATAAGCATGACTTGGGTTTTTTTCCTTCCTGAAGGAGGAAGTTTTCTTGAACCAGCATCTCCCTTGCCATCCTTATAACCAGTGAGCCTGAGCCTGTATGGCTAATGATAGGGTAGTCCTTCCTACAGCAATTCTCAAACACTCTGTAATACTCATCTCTGAAGTCAGGGCCATGCTGAGGTCAAGGGTTGTTTGGTCCCCAAGCATTTCATTCTGCGGCCACAGCCATTGATGCCACGGATAGTTATTTGTCTCACTGACTGTCAACTTAACCATTGTTATTTGAAAACATTGCCTGACTTGAGCTGTGTGATCTGTAGTACCCTCTCGAAGATCTGTATGCAATCCTTTTGCGCTATTTAATTTGAGAATGTGATCCAGGCAGCAGAGTTTGATTTCTTGTGGGATGATCAGCGAAGCATGTTTTTGTTGTTCCTCAGCATGTCATGACAGGATTTTAAAAATAGCTCAGAACTAGTCTACCTTTGCTGTCAGGGAAGTCAGGGTTGAAACGCCCTTTTGCTTTTCCAGCACTTCCAGAAATGTCACACATCTGAGCCAATGCTGTTAATGAATGCCAGCAAGTTCCACCCAGAATCATTATTTCTTGTGCTGTTTTATTGCTGAATGCAGTCAGGGAGACTTTTTCCCCAGCAAAGGAAATTCCAATATATATAAGTTGAAGTCTTTTAGGAAAATGATTTCCTGGAGGAAAAACCCCCAACTTCTCCTATTCAATAAATATGCACAGCATTTAATTCTCATTCAGCAAAATGGCACGGTATTTTTTCCTTTTTTTTTTTTTTTTTTCATTTTTTATTGGATGTCACTTTTCTACCTTGCAATATTTTAAAAATGTGGCTTGAATTCTGAAAACATTTAGCCCTGTTCAGTGAGACTGGAACTTTTCCTAAGTGTTGATTGCAGTTCTGTCTAGCTTTACTCCAGGTTTCTCACACAACCTTGGCAAGTGGCTTCATCTTTCTACATCATAAATTTCCCATATGTAAAATGAATAGAATAATTCTTACCCCACAGGGATCCTTGTGGCTTAGTTCATTAATGGGAGAAAAAGGCACTATAGAAGTTTGAAATATTCCTACTGATACAGCTGTGAGTCTACAGGCATTCAGTTGTCACAGACCAGACACAGGATGAGAGGATTCACATCAAAGCCACAGTGCAAATTTATATAAATCCAATCTACATCTGGAGTGAGAACTAATTCCTATGTTACGTTACATTCCCCAAAGAAATATTTACTCAGCTGCAGAATATGTATTGTTTTAGGGAACATCAAAAATGATGGGAGTTTAAGACACTCTACTGGCAGTAACCTAATTAACTCACCCTTGATCAAATATTTCAGATGCTGGAATCAAAATAATTACATCTGCAGTCCCAACTGAGGACACTACGCTGGGAAATAACAGAGGGTCAGTTCTTGGTCTAGTGTTAAATAGCACAGATTTGTTGATTTTGGGGGAGCCATGCTGATTAACTGCAGCTGAGGGACTGGCCTGCCCTGCTTCAGCTGGAGGCTGAAAAAGAGTGGGGCTTTTAAAAAACAAGGGGGTTGGAGAGCTGAGTTCAAGTCTTCAAAGCCAGAGAGGTTATATTTTTCTCTGGCGCTGAGTTTTGCAGAATATGCTGCCCTGGAGGAGAAATTCTGGTTGTGAAGTGTGGGTGAAATAGTGTGTCTGTCATTTTGTCCTCTGGGTCGATTAAACTTGGAATTATCTAGCAGAGTATGCTGTTAATTACTCTCTCTGTTTATTCATCTTCAATGTATGTTGTGGGGTTTAATGCTTTAGTTGCTTGTTTTTCTTTTAACAAATTTAGCATAACATGCTGTAAATTATTGAGTGCATTATGTTTAACTTGCAAGATACACTTAATCTAATGCTAAACTATCCCAGAAGATGTTTTGATTGAGGGAGAAACTCAAAATCTATCCAGGACATCTCAGTCTCTGATGTCTCAGGCTCTTTGGCAGTGAACTTGGCCAAACAAAGCAGAAAGAGGACAAAAGCCTGGATATAGCTCAGGAATTTCTAACACTTAAATGCTTTTAAAAAATTGCTCCAAATGACTTTATGTTATTAAAGGTTGGTTAGGGAGCAATTGCCATGGATGATTTAGGAAGCAACTTTGAGAGTGTTCAACACAGATGAAACTTTCTGTCATCATAAAAGCTGAGTCATGGCTTTGTCACTTCTTTGCTTGCTTAGCATTCAGTGTGAAAACCTCAAAAGTCAACTCCGAACTTTTAGACCTTCTAGGCCTTTGTCACAACAGAAGAGCTTCAGAAATATCAGTAGAGTGTTGTATTTTGTTGTGTTGGACTGCCATCTCTCATCTCCCTGATTCAGTCCTTGGCTGTTCTGCCTTGCTCAGGTTATTGATTTGTTTATGCAACCATGATATTTTATAGGATTCCTTCACACTGTTAAAGAACTTTATATCTCTTGAATATGAAGTGTTTTACTCCAAACTCAATCAAATTGCTCTTATGAGGGTTTGCAAATAAAGAGATGGACGCTTAAGTACTGTTTTCCCCAAGAACCGTTAAATGGTGGAATCCAGAACTATCCTGGCTGTGAGGCTTTATTGCCTTTTATAATGTCAAACACTCCATGTTCAGATTTTTTTGTGTGTGTTTTTTTTTTTGTTGTTGTTGTTTGTTTTCTTGGGGTTTTTTTGTTTTGCTGTTTTGTTTTCCATTTCATGATGTATTTGCTGAGTATAAAGGGTGCTGAAAAACACCTCCACACTTCCATATTCTCTGTTACTTTATGATGTTAAAGTATTTGCCATGCCTCTTCCAGTGGCAGGCTTTTCAGATGACACCTCCTTATTGCTCTCTTCCTTTCTAAGGAAGAAAGGACTAGGGACTTTATAACAGCTTTGGAAGTTTCCCTTAGACAAAGGTGGTAATAATGCCTTTTGTTCCTTTTTTCTTGTCAAGTATACCTAGGAATGTGAGCCCTCTAGTAAAATAAACACCCCCTGTGTCCTTCAGCTTAGGATGTGATAATATCAAAGGGTCATTTATGGTTCTGTTTGCCAGGTGTCAGTTAGTTCACAGGGCTAATTGAAGTTGTATGGAGATATATGTTAGTTAAACGGTGAATTGATTTATTGTAAATCACTGTCACCAATTTTACCTTTTGCTGCACTTAGTAGGCAGAGTTTGTGGCTAGTGGGGCATCAAAGAGCATGGAGATTCACACAGGGCCAGTCATGCTGCTAGTTCAGTGTTTTAAAACAGGTTGTTCTTTTGGTGGGATCTTTTAATATTTTGGGGCTATGAGGTTTCAGATACAGCATAGAAATTGGTAAACATGTGAAATGTGGTGGCTTATGCTGCCATGGTATCATTGACTCTGCAGGCCCAGAGAAGAGGCTTTATGTGGCTTTTTTGTGCTTTGGAGTGTTTCCCTTTTTACTTTTGTTGTGGCAATAGTCATGGAGAAAGACAAATAAGATGTTTGCTTGCTTTAAGTCTTCTGTTCTTACCTTGTGGCCACGGTGCTGTTCAACCCTGATGGATAGAGCAGTGGCACAGGCTCCCTACACCTTCATGTGTGATGGACATTCAGGAGTGGGATTGCTGCCCCATCCCCTCAGTTCTGCTGTGTGGGAACCTGCAGGGTTGGGTATGATACTGCAGCAAGAAGGATGGACTGAGCTCCCTGTGTCCTCCACAGGCCACGAAGTTGTCTGGTGGCATCTTGGCCAAGGCAGGGGGAAGATGAGGCTGATTCCAGGAACACTGCTGGTCACAACAATGGGCATACCATGGCACTGCCTACACAATCCCAGGATTTGGCTGTTCCCAGCTGAATCTTCCTGTGCTGAGCTTGCTCTAGTGCCTCATTTAATATTTAACCTATCAGCATACCCAGACTGGCTGCGACTATACTTGCAGCCAGAGGTGTATGTATGTGTGAACATGCCAGGCTTTCCCTGATTTTAAGAATACTTAGATGCACATAAATTATGTATTTCTTGTAATTGATGCATCATTTAATACATCTTTTCACTATTTGCTGTCTATTAATCTGGTTTTTTAATGCATTTCCAACCAACATATCCTCTGCCATTGGGCTCCGGTGGCTACTGTGTGTATACGCAATTATCACATTTCCCAGAAAGAAGTAATTATTGAAATATATTTCTCTTAATGCCTGCTTTTCCCTTCAGCTGCACCAACAGTAGGATTTGTTATTAGATAAAACATACTGACCTTCTTGTCATTGAGTTTTTGCATCTCCCTCCCTGATTACACCTAAGCGCTACAGCTGGATATCCATATTCATGTTGCTTTACCACAGGAAAAATGGTCCATCTGCAGTACATTCCCACCTGAAAGAGAGTTTTTCCCAATGCATCAAACTGGGAATATGCTTTGCAAACCAGGAGTGATAACCGTGTTGTTCTGGGTATGTCACTTCAACATTCAGTGTGAAAAGAAAACTCAGGGAACAGAATCTGGGAGAATTAAAGAAAACAAACAGCCTGTAATTCCAAGGAAATGAAGATTCAAAGAGATGAGGTGATATCTGTGGCCACACAGTGAGCAGAGAGAGAGATCTGAAATGTTACGTTATGCCAAAGGAATTTAATTAATGATACGAGGAATGGATCATCCTGATAAGCTGTTCAGAGTGCAAAATAAATAATGAAGTGTCTGTAATTAAAAATAGTGTTGGAAATTAACTGCCTTGCATTTCTGATGCATTTCTTACCCTTGCACTAAGCATGGCATACTCTGCCTCTTTGCAATGTACCTGCTAAAAGTTCTTCATGCAAGGAGAGGAGCTGGGAAAATTCCCGTTAACTTTTAGAAAGCAGGAATGTGTTTGGACCATTCTGGAACTGGCCAGATGAGCACAAACTGGGGACTTGTCCATCTTCCTTCCAGCAGACTCCCATTTCCCATGTTTCTCCTGATGCAGTGGGGTGAAGCCATGGAGGTGTGACAACTGCTGCTCTGATGGCTGGGAAAAATTGGTGTGGACTAGGGATGGAACTAAAAGGTGCTTCTTTTCACTCAGAAAAAGCCCCATGGACCTCACAGTGCAAAGCTAGGCTGCCTCTCTTGGTTTCCATGTAGAACTGGCAAAGTTTTCAAATGCCTCTGGGTGATTTAGTGTATTAACCTGCCAAAAGCCAGCAGAGCCAAAGGGCTAAGGTTGTGGGGGCACTTCTGCAAATGTTATCCTGTGCCATTATTCTCAAAGATCAAAACCCCAAATTGGTTACACTAGCTTAAATGGAATTACCACTATGTGCCAATCTTCTCTCAGTCAGTTTTGCTCCAGGGCATCATCTGTTGTGGTCAGAAGAAATCTTTCTTATTTCTCATGCCGGAAATTGTACAGTAAGGGTCAGAATCTGGTCTGGGGCCCACCACTGGCATGGTTTCAGCTGAGTTGATTAGTATGTGAATTAATCTTGCTAGCAGCAAAATTGAATTAAGTTGTTTTGAAGCATCTGACACTGACAAGGATGCTGGACCCTTGGTCTGCTCTGACGTAGCAGCTCCTGTGTTTCAGGGCTGAAGTTCACATACTTTGGACATGAGCCCATGGTCAGTGGCCACCTATTAATGAGATTGCTGCTAAATGCAAAACTGCCTTAATTCTAAAACTGGTTTGAACTAAACTCAAGGAATTGAAGAATTCAGAGTTTTGGATTTTTTAGGATCATAGAATGATTTGAGTTGGAAGGGACGTTAAAGCTCATCTTGCCCTAGACGAGGTTGCTCAAAGCCTGGAGAAGAGAAGCAAAAGGGAAAGAAATCTTTCCTGGATGCCCTTGCAGAGAAAGCACAGGCTGGATGGGAACTGCATCCTCTCCAGCCAAAGCTGCCACTGCAGAGTACTCAGCATAGAATCATAGAATCAGTTGGGTTGGAAGACCTCTGAGATCATCAAGTCCAACCCTTGGTTCATTCCAGTCCATTTACTAGATCATGGCACTCAGTGCCACGTTCAATCTCAGTTTAAAAACCTGAAGCATCATCTTCATTTCCTCTAACACATGCAGTGTCCAGCAGTGGCTGGACAGGCTGGCCATGGGTAATAATACAGGGAGATAGATAGATAGATATAAATTAATAATAAATATAAAATATGACTTTGCTATAAAATATATATAAAATAAGATTAAAATATATATTAAATAAATACATACTGTTTTCTATTTAGAATATACATTTTAAGTTATATATGCATATATATGGGGAATAGTAGCTGTCTTTGCAACTCTTTTAGTAATTTTGGTTTAATTACAAGGGACCCTTATTACTAATTATATGTATCAGTGAAAAGGATTTTTGGCTCTTTTTTCCCCTTTCATTGGCTGGTACTGCAGTGTAGCTATTTCTCAGGTGTGGATGTGTGCTCTTACATATTAATGTGTTTATGCCCAAGTTAATTAAGCATGACTTTTCTTACTGTTTCCATAGGAAACTAACAAACCAGATTTTCTCCTTTTTGCATGAATTTTACACCTGACAGTGCTGAATCAGAGGCTGCTGTAGTCAGAATAGTTTATAGCAGCAAGACAGAAATGTCCCATATAAATATAGTTAACAACTGCCTCATATATCTGTAGAGCTTTAGGAGGGTTCAGCTGATGTTTTATTTAGTAACGACATGATGAAAAAGCTTATAGAACATTAATAATGCTGAACACTTGGGCCCTGTGAAATGTCTCAGGCTACTTGTCTTGAAAAGTGGCTTTTTCAAACCGTTTTTGAGAACAAGCTCACTTTTTTATGAAGTTGGAGGGAACACTGAAGGACAGAAGAACATAATATACCTGTTGTTGTATACACCAATGGTCTCATCTGTGTGTGGTGCTGGGCACGGAGGGCTGGGGCCACGTGGGTGCAGGAGCAGGTGCCCACACAGGGACCTTTGCCATCCTTTATTGTTACTCCGTAACAGGCAGAGAGGTTTGTTGGTTCGTGACTGACACCTGACCTGTGATGTCTACACCTCTACTCTTGCATACATGTGGTACCACCTCACAGACCTTCCACGGTGTTTTATTCAGAATATTTTAGAGCAGTTAAATGCTGCCTTTCATAAATATGCATTAGTTGCATTCGCGTCTTCCAATTTATTATTTTAGGTAGGGAATATCAGTGCTGCATTTTAAAAGAAGTTATCTCCTCCTCTGACTGCATTTGTCTTTATATCCTCAAAGTGGGAAAAAAAAAAAAATCAGATTAACTACGTTGTTTCTTGCACAGTGCCAGGGATGTGTTTTAGTGACATCGTTTGGTATTTAATTAAAATAAACATAGAGAGGAGAGATTTCCCTAAGGGAAGAAGTTGACTAATTGAGGCTTCTCCACATTAATTCAGAGCATTAAACCATTAATGCTTTTACAAAACTGTCTTTTTGACCTGCATAGGTTCAGGTAAAATAAGAAGATCTAATTTGTCCATATAGAAAAAAATGCGGCTGTTTCTGTAATGCTCCATTTTAAATGCTCAATAAGTGAGCCTGAATTAAAGTTATGGGGTTCTCGTGCTGCCAGTTAGTGTTTCACTTGCAAATGTGTGGTGCTGAGAGTGATGGGTTGCTGTGCTCAGGTGAGGAGCTGGAAATCATTAACTTGCCTTAACTTGATCACCTTTCTTTGCTTCTAACTTAAATTCTCAACTGTAAAATCTCAGCCTCAGCAAAAAGCATTGTGTTTTATGAGTGAGAAGAGCTCGGTAGTAAATCACCTCTCACCTGCAGAGGATGCTTTCAGCAGGACAAAGGGGTGCCCTCCAAAGTCTCCAAATTCTCAGAGGACATCTGACTGCTCCACTTCAGCCCTGTGCCAGCTTTTCACAGACTGGCTGTGAACCTTCAGCTGCCACTGCTCCTGCCGTCTGAGGGGAAGGAGCACTTGATGCTCTCAGGGCTGGCATTTGGGATTCCTCCCTTCGCTCTCCCTTCTGACCTTGGCAGGACTCCTGATGCAAAGCCAGGCTAGAACTAGTCTGCATGGATATCTAAAAGGGTCTTTGTGTAGTCTTTATATCTATATTTTTAATAGCCTTCCAGGTTATTATCATCTCAGGCTACAGACCATTTTCCTTGATCCATTTTGGGTAGGATTTTTGTTGCACCGTGTCTTTAAGAACTTCCATTTGGTTTGATTTTCCTGTTTTTTAAATGCCCATTTCATTTCTTTTTCCCAGAGTAATGCATACACTTTAAAGTCTTTTTTATGTACTAAATATTTCCCCAAATGTGAAACTGTTTCCCTTATGAAAAATTAACGTAAAATATAAGAAGTAATGATAATATTTCTGCAGAAGTATTTTTAAAAAATGAAGCACAGAGTGTTATGCCCATGGGATAGAAATCATAAGATGGTTCAAAACTATATAAAAAGCTTGTCATTCTCTGATAAATTCTTCAGCTTTTCAGACTATTTTCCTGTTCAACTCAATTAGTTTCAGCTAAAGGCATATAGAGGCATTTTCCTTATAGGAATTGATGAGATTATTTATCCAGTAATTCCTATTATTATGTTGTAATTATACATAATGACTAATTTTTCATGCAGAAAGCTTAACTGTTTTTCCTAAAATGCATCTGATAATTCTTATCATAATACGACAATTATGGAAAAGACAAATACAAGCGAGTAATAATGAACTATATGGTTCCTGTGGACATTTACTGTATCTGTGAAGTTGCTGTCCTGGAAAACAACCAGATTTTATGGTGAATATGGCATTTTCTGAATGATGCTTCTTGTAAGAGGATGTACTGCATCATACAGTATCCATGGGTCAGATGCTCCCTGCTGTTGGTACATCAGTGCTCCTCATCAATACAGTGTCTGAGAATCATCCTACTGGGTTTTGAATGTGTTTCCCCTTTTGAAAGTTAAGCAAATATAATTTGTTTTTTTCCCTGTTGGAGGTAGGAAAAGGTGATTCCCCCTTTTTTTTAGTTCTGTAATAATGATCCACAAATACAGATGTCACTGGGTTTTTGCCTCAGTTTTCTGATGTATCCTATTTACAATAATTGCAATCCTTCTAGATGTTTTGAATGACTTTTGTCTTTTGTTTTCTGTTTCAAGAAATGGATGATAAATGACCTTTAGATCCTTTGGCACTGATGTATTCCAGTTCTAATGAGCTGTTAAAGGAATAATAAGTGCGGTAAACTGTGTTTGTCACCATTAACAAGGATAGAGAGGGCTGACTTTTGAGAAAAGTTGAACTAATTGACTTAAAAATAGTAGAATGGTCCCTGTGGGTGGCAGGCCACAGGCAATCTTTTTTTTTTTTCTTGCTTAAATCAGAACTTTTAATATGTTTGTACTACTGCATGTGCATAATCTGCCCTTTGCATTAATTATTGGTTCTGTAGCGGCTTTAGAAGAGGGTGCTGAAAGTAATGGCAATCTTCCAGTTAGCGCCTTTGAGACACCGTTTGATTTGAAGATTAAAGCAACTCCATGCCAGCAGAATTTCTTATAACTACTAGCCTATCCAAATATTGCCATTTCTCTGTGGAAGATGACTGAATTCCAGTCTTGGTCCCCATGACTTTAGCAGAGCTGTGCCATTTTAGATCCATTTAAGATCTGTCACAGCCTTTTAGTTTTGGTTTGTCCTTCTGCCTTGTGGAAGCAATGTTAATTTGCATTGTTTCTGCTCTAGTAAGTCGAAATGCTTCATACATTCTTATAATCCTGTGTTTGTAGCAGAGGACAAAAAGGCAAGCAATTTGATTTGCATTTGATTTTTAGCCTTACCTGGTTCCCTGGTTGTATTTCCATGGCTCAGTTGTCCTGACTGGGCATTTGTTTATGTATTAATAAAATACATGTCTATTTAGACTTATGTGACAACTGAAAATGCACTTTGACATCTTCAAACAGAAGTTGCCAGTGTGGCTTAAAGCTCGGGGACCTGTTCCCAAAATGAGAAAGCAGCCCTGCAAACTTCAGAATTGTGCCAAGCAATTGAACCACGAGGATTGCACAAGCCATACCAGCTGAGTGGTGAAACACAGTTATTTTGGGAGCTTTGTTACTTGAAATCAGAACTGGCTAGTACTTGGCCTTCTCTGTCAGTCTGGCCTACCAAACTACAAGGTAGCTCATGTGTTGCTCTGCCCAGGCATTGGGTTGGAATAGTGTATTTTGCAGATGACCTGGAGTGAATATCAATACATATCATTACAGGTATATTCTGATTTGCCCCATTTAGATACTGGATTTCTGAATGGTTATTTACAGGGCATTGAGTGTCATAAACTCTCCAGAAATCCCTGGGTTGCATTTAGAAGCTCACAGCCTGGTTGCTGATTTCTTCTTGGAAACTGAAGAGGGAGGTTGCCTGTGGTGGCATAGAAATCTGGACACCAGAGCAAAGCTAGGAGGACTAAGGATGCTGACTGTGTGTCACCATCAGGATTTTACTTTGGGATGATCCTGAATCACAAATATCAGACATTCATTTTAATTGTCAACTGTTTTTACTGTTAACCCAGCAAATTATGTAGGATAGTGAGAAGCAATGGCTACTCCATCCCTGCAAGTGTTCTAGGCCAGGCTGGATAGGACTCTGAGTAACCTGGTCTAGTGGAAGGTGTCCCTGCCCATGGCAGGGTAGTTGGAACCAGATGGTCTGCAAGGTCCCTTCCAACCCAAACCATTTGATTCTGTGTGAAAACTAGGCAGGCTCTTTTGGCCTGTGTGTTTCAAAGTGTCAAATCGTAATACTTATTTCTGAGCCAGACTTATGAAATTTCCTAGAACACCACATTTGGCCCACATGGTTCCAATCAGTGAGGTTCTAGCAGATCCCTTTCCTTTGCCTTGGATCAGTCCAGGGGAATGAGGCATAAGTTTCAGAGGCAGTGTGCAGGAGGATCATACCCAAGCCTGCTTGCTTTTTAACCAAATTTAAGCGCATACCTCCCAAGTACCTCTTTGAAATATTACTCTCAATTTAGCTCTTTGCTGCAGGTGTCAAGCAACAAATTTCAGATCCCGCTTGTGCTGGCATTTGCTCTTGGGGAAAAGGAAATTAGATTTCTACTAGTCTGAAACCAGAAACAAATGTTAGAACTGAGAGCAGTTTGTTTGAGCCGTCATTTGGAAGGCTGCAAAAATAATGAAGTTGGTAGGTAAAGCTGCTTTTTACCCTTCTGTGCAGGAAAGCTGAAATGATTCCTTCTGTATTCTCAGATTTTATTTTTTTTCTCTAATGTGTAAGGTAAAAGGAGGGAATTTTCTCATTGTAAATCCACGCTTCAGAATCGCCTGGTCTTTTCACATTCGCATCCGGCTGACACCGGCACAGATTTTCCTCTCTTTCTGCACAGCTTGGCTTAGAGGCTGAGAAAAGTGTTTCCTCAGTTCGCATGGTTAAAGTTCATTACAGGTTGGGGCTGTTGGTGCTCAAAGAGAAGCAAAGAAACACTTTTAATGCAGAGAAGCTGCCCTGGGAAATGGGGCAATAGGGGCAGTGTGAGTCACATCAGTGAGTCCCCAGCTCTTTCAGGGACCCATGTGGGACACAATCCTTCACAAACACATTCCTGTATGGAAAGAGAGGTGTTTAAAGCCCCCCCAGGACTTCCTCTTTCATGAGAGTTTTCTCCTTCCCTACACTGGGAGCAGCTCAGCTGATAAAGTAAAGGGATGCACAAGCAAGCCAAGCTCCTCGCTGGGGCAAGCCAGAGCATCTCAAGGCTGTCCTCTGCGTATGTCAGAGCTGCACTGTGTACACTAGCAAGGACTGGGACCATACTACCCCCTTTAAAGAACAGCTCTTTTCTCTGTTTATTGATGTTCCTAGTTTGTTTATCGAGCCATCTGCCAGGTATGACATGAAGATTTTGACAACAATATGTTATGAATTACAAGTTCTCTTCCCTCCGTCCCTCCGTCACGTCCAAGAGAAAGCTATAGCTGTCTAAAACCAGAGGAAATGGGGGAATACATCCTGCTTTTATTTTAGGGAAAATAAAAAGGAATGAAAAAGAATTGGAGAAAACATTAGAAACTCCTGTCTAATCCTCGCATGGGTCCTTTAAAGCAGCATGAAACTTCATAAATTCTGTTTGTTCTCTGAGAATAATTTTTCCATCAGCTTGTACTTATAGAATCACGGAATGGTTTAGGTTGGAAGGGATCCCAAAGATCATCTAGTTCCAACCCTCCTCCCATGGGCAGGACACCTTCCACTAGACCAGGTTGCTCAGAGCCCCATCCTGGTCTTGTACACTATTTGTCAGGTTAAAACTAGTCTACAATTCCCCAAATGTTAGAGGGTAAGTTCAGTCCCAGGACTGAGGGGGTTTTGGCCAGTTATTTGATCCACAGGAGTACATATGTCAGAAATCTTGTTACCATTTAGGTACCGATACTTTCTTCTCCTCACCTTATCCTGGGGGCTGATTTTCATAAAACCACATTTCTGCCAGGAAATTTAAATACCCTGTTTTTCTTCTCCCATTGAAATTCATTATAGTATATTTTCAGGAAAATACACAGCATAATATATGTTTTGGGTTTTTTAGTAGTTACTGTAATTAGTCCCCAGCCACAGACTCAGAGTAGGAGATTAGAGAGAGCATAAGTAATGGGTCTTTAAATATTCTCTAACTAGTGGGAGAAGGCAGACAGACATCTCTGTTGTACTAAAGGATGGCAGAATTTGCTGGACTTAGCTGGTGAACAAATCTGACATGTCTCTTCAGAGACACTGCCCTGGGTATTGCTTCTGTTGTTTCTGTTTGCAGTATCATTTTTTGAGGCTGTCAAAAATCAGTGCTTTGACTCCTGAACTTAAATATACCTTTGGAAATAACTGCTTTCTACAGAAGCTTTCCCTTTTTGTCAACAAAAGGTAGAACTTAAAAAGCAAAAAAATCCCCAACAACCACAAACCCCAATTTGGATTCAGTAATTATCGCTCCTCATGAGCACTGAAGGGTGATGTCTACATCCTCACACAGTGACAGGCTTAGCCTTTATGATCCATAGGATGACCAGGATTTCCTGGAATATATAACAGGAAAATGCAATACCAGTAAGCAGTGAGAATTTTTCTCTGCCTAATTTGCTTTTATGGACTGAAATTGGTTGTGGAAACTGGTTCATGGCTGCCATCAAAACCTCCAGCAGGTTCAGAAAAATAATCAAAAGCACTGAAGGAAGCAGCTTGTTAGTGGTAGAGCTTCTGAAAGCACATCAGAAAGGTGCTTCAAAATAATTCAGGCTCTTTTGAATATCGCAGATTGATGCATGCATTATCAGGTGAAATTACCACAGTCCTCAGAGATGGTGCATTGGGAGGGGACAGCAGAATTGCTGCACACACAACTTTTTTCATGACACATCACAACTTTTTCCGTTATTACAGTCTAGAAGGGTGATGTAGAAAATATTTTTTGCCTCTTTCTCTGGCCTTGTGGTGACTTCTATGGTAGTATCATCCATAAATAGGGAATTTTTCTTCATTTAATTTAATACCTAACCTTCAGAAGGGATGTTTTCTGGCCCGTTGCAAATGGATATTAAAATATTTTGGCCTCTCAGCTAAGGGCATCCATATTATCACCCTTGCAAGAGTACAGACACCAAAAATATGTCGGGTTATTTTTCATGTATTTTCAGTACTTTATAATTATGGATGACTTCACATCAAGTGTCACAGAGTTGTTTATAAGCAAAATATTTGGAGCAAACTAAGAAACCTCAGACAAGTGATGGCGTAGGGTGCTTTTTAAGAGAGATAGTAATGTGATGACTAACGAGATGATGAGCCCAGTAGTGCTACCAGCCAGTATCACGGTGAACGAGCTGCAGACAAGGTGAGAAAGATATGTGCATCCATAGCTGCCAAAGCACAGTGATCCATAGGTTGGGCATCAAAATAACCCCTGAAATGACTTCACAGCCCTGGCACTGCAGTAAGGAGAGTGCTGGTGTCCTACCGATCAGACACCGAGGTTTAATCCTCTTCTGTGTGTTCCCCAAGATTCGTTTTTCCTTGTCCCTTTTATTTGATTTTTAAGTTTTTTTTTTTCAGTATCCCCACAGTGGCCATCACCACTTAGCTTTCCTGATTGTGATGTGAAGCCACATCTGGTGATCATACCAGGGACTGGTGAAGCTTAGCAAGCACAAAATCCAAAGGTTGGCATCCCTGGGGGATCCTTTAAAACTGTCTCACTGTGCCTCCCTGAGAACAATGGTGGTGGAAAATGTTGTTTAAGCACCTCTCTGGTGTAGGGAGCTAAAGCACTGGAAAGACTGATGACCACCTTCAGGAGATGAGTGAACCCTTGGTGGAGAAGTTGGATATATATCTGTTTATAAGACAAGTTTGGAGGAAAATCCCAGATGGATGATGGCTATTAAGCATTCTGAGGTAAACTGATGTATTAACAGGAATTCAGAGGATAAAACTAGCCAACACCCTGAGACCTGACTAGTTCAAAAGGCAGGGGAAGCACTAGGCAGTGGCAGGATCACAGCTTGGGCAAATGGAGACGGAACAAAACTTCAGCAGTTGGAGCAGTGCTGTGAACAACTTCCTTGGAAGAGAGAAAGGATTAAACATAGTACACATGCAAGGATTTAGGAACACTATTTCTTCTTTCAAAGAGATTTTTGGGGACTAGGATTTTTGAGGGATAGGTAAAAGGTAAAGTTGAATGAGGAAGACCTTGTGCACAGAGCGGCCCATCACACATGTGACTGTGCTGTGCTGGAAGGACCACATGCCATTTGTTTTGGGGTCCCACAGAAGCAAGTAGTTGTTAATTTAAACATATGTGGATCCCATGGACTCCACAGCAAGGGGCAGAATATTGCTGCTTACAATTAGTGCTACTTAATATGTAAATTTATTCACAGAGCCAAAAATACTGTGAATATATTTTAAGTTGATACTTCAAAAATAGGCAGAATGAAGGAAGGAAAAGGTAATGTCAGCATATTTATGCATGCTCATTACAGAAACATGTATTTTCACAGAGCATACATCAGAGGCCCAGGGAGGAGGCAGTGCCTCAAACAGACACACGTACCTTCAGCCTGGTGTTCCATCCATGCTTTTACTTCTTTCCCCTCAGCTGCTTAAAGCCCATTAAAAACCGTTCTCATTAGAGTGTCACATGACAACACATCGAGTGGTTGACTTACAACAATGGGATTTTAGTGAAAGCTGAAGTGTGTATATTTAAATTGAATGAATACTGTAAAGTTGTTAAGATTATTTTATGAATATTTCTCAGCGAAAGGACACAGCTGGGAGGAGGAAATCTAACACATAAGTGTTAGTGTCTGGAAATTATACAGAATTATTTAGCCCATTAGCTTGTTAACCAGGTGCTCCTTGCACTTAGCCTTATTTTCT
>JAWWEV010000115.1:7087467-7155983 GCA_035583235.1 Hafferia zeledoni
CAACAGCTCTGGGGTTTAATGCTGTAAATCCCTTAATTATGCACTCCCCAAATGTGTTAAAAATAATATAAAATAATGTAATATAAAATAATATAAAAATAATATAAAAGTGTTAGTTGAGCTTTTCTGGCTCTATCTCCCTCCTCCCACACTCATATTCTGTTTGCAACTCACTACAACTTAACTATGTGATTTGTATTGGAAAGATTGGTTTTTTGGTTCATTTCACTTTATTATCTTTCAGCAGAGCTGTGACATCCACTTAGATATCTTTACTGCAATTGTTTCGTGATGAGATCAGATTGCCCACTGTAGCTGTATCACAATAACAAGTAAGAGAAAATTTAGGCTGCCTTGCTTCCTTTTGATGAGCTGCTGTAGCCTGGCTTCACAGGAGGGGAAAAAAAAGGAAAGAAAGAAAAGAAAAAGAACAGCGCAAAAAAGAAGGATGAAAAAAAATTTCAATCAAAATTGCTCTGAATTAAGGCAGATTGAACCTTTTAAATAAACACAACATGAATATAAAGGAAGTAGATAGTTCTGAATGTTATGCTGGCGTAAAAAACCCATAAAAACTCCTAAAAATTGTGATTTCTATACTTGCCTCATTTCAACAGAGAGCACATTTTGGTTCCTCTGATTGAAAATATTTTTAATGGCTACTTTCTTTAGTTTTTAGGCTTTAAAACCTGTCCATGGGTATACTCTTCATTGAAAACAGTATTCTCTTTTCAAGTTGTACTGATGCTCACTGAAGGAGTCCTGTCTGCAGCACCTCCCCACTCATCACCTCATATCTTGAACCCTCAGATCAACCAACTCACACTCACAGGAGTTGGCAAGAGGCAATATTGTTGGAGTCATTAACTTTCCAGGTAAACTTGATAGGTCAGATTTAAACCTTATACATGGGAAGCCCTGCAGAGGCTTCTAAGTCCACAGGCAAGATCCCCTCAATTGTTTTTGAGGGTTTTTGTCTCTTTTTTTCTGTGTGAAGGAAGGGTAGCCCTGTGCCTGTGAGCTTCAGCCAGCTGTATATCCATGCCTCTGGCAGCAGGTCCTCCATATCATTGGGGTTATTCCCCAGTGCCACATTCCAGGCTCCAGTGGAAGAGCTCTGCAGGGAAATGAAGCCTAGAAACACAGATCCAAGTGACAGCACATCCCGAGGCACAGGGCAAGAAAAGTGCAGCAGAAAAAAAGGCTCATTCCCAGTGCTGTTCCTTCTGCTGCTGTTTCACATCATCAGAGCCCCTTCTTGGATGTTGCAGGAGAAAATGGCCCGTTCTACAAAAGAAGACACCGCCTCCCTTTTCAGCACTGTAAAGAGAAAATATCCATGCAGAGATACTTATATACAGCTAGTGGCAGGAGGGATGTGACCTGTTGTCCTCTTCTATGGAGGCAGAAGTGTGCAAGGGCCATCACAGGTGAGCCTGACCTCAGTCCCCTCACAATCAAAGGAGCCAACCGAGTTCGGTGTTAATAGGTCGGAGCCAGAGCAACCTTGCAAATCATATCAGGGAGTTTGAACCAGGCCATGTGCCTCTGCTTTGGTGTTTTTCTGGTGTTCCTCTACTTCTGAAGAATTGATAGCAGTCTTATTGTTGGCAGTTCTTGTGATATTTGATGTTTTTCTCAAAGTCTGAGCTTTGAAGGCTTGCAAGACACAGAATGTATGTTTTTAAAGCTATTTTGTGTGCATGCCTTTAATATGTTCTGGTCTTTTGTAGTTGGGAAACACAGGTGAAAGCATGATTTGAGCTCTCAAAAGCTCAGAAATGACAAGGCAGAAGAAATGCCCACATTTATTAGTTTGTGAAATGCTGTGATTTTTTTAAGCTGTCATGATTTTGGAATGGTTAAGGATTTAAATATGGTGTTTACACCAACAGTATGTTTTCAGTTCTGCAGATTGAATGAGCCAGAATGAACTGAATGCTGTGTTAGTCCCACAGAAGCTCAATCAATCCATCAGAATCTCATGTGAGTAGGTAGAGTTCCCTTCTAGGGAGGAAGATGCCATCTTCATCCTGTACAATAATAAACACATAAGGAAAGTCTTCCTCCCCCAGGAAAGCATCATCTTGCTGTGGAACAAGAGGCAGTTCAAACCATCCTATAAACATCCCTTGAAAACTGGCATTTGTAGAGATGTCACATTTGAAATGTTGCAGTTATAGGACTTCCATTATATGTATTATAAATCCACATTTTAGAGGGCTGTAATTTAACTGTATACAGTGGTTGTGCTTTGAAACTTGGCATAAAAATCACAGCCCTGGAGCAGATATTTTTGTAACAGAAAATATGTGAGAAAATTGATTTGACTTTTCAGAGATTTAGAGGTGTGCAAGTTATCGCCCAGCACATTAGACTTCCAGAAGTGAAATCTGAGTGAGTTACCAGATACAAGAACATGGAGCTTTGGGTGGGTGTGATGGGATCCACAGCAAGTAGTAATTTGGTTTTGATAATGATGAATAATGTAAATGCAGGGACATGCTGTGTGGGTTTTAACATGGGACTACTGAACGTTGGAGTTAGAAGCTAAATCAGTTGGAGTCATCTCCGAGATCAGCTTTGTGGATGCTCTATTTGAACTTACAGGTGGAGTCAGAAGTAATGAATCTGGATGGAGCTGCTTGGCTCCATAGGTGTTACAGTCAGGTCCTGGCTGTGTGATGGGGAAAAGGACCATAAATTATCCCTTCTATGAGATTAGAAACTCCCTGTCCTCTGCAACTTGAGGTTGCAGAGAACTGCAAATAGGTGGGAGTCACAGAAAAGAGGTGCCAGGTAGACTCATGTCTGTCATGGGAGTTGGTTATTTAAGTTAAAATGGCTTATTTTACAACATTTGCATGGGATGTGCTTTTATTCTTTCTTTTGTTCCCCCTCCACCTACAGCAGCTTTAAAACCAGTGGAGAGTATTACATAAAAGCTTATTATTACTGAATAATGTATATATCTGGAATCCTGGCTGTGCCATATGGATTTTTAACACCTGAACCTGTGAAGGAACTGCATGAAAGTGAGGTGCCAGGTGAGAGGCTTTGCTATTTGAAATTGCTGTAACCCTCCGGCAGTGGTGCTGACTTGCCCCAGGGCCAGCTCTGTCACAGACTCCCCTCTGCCTCCCCTGCTCTTTCGCTGTTTCTGTCTAGCTAAAATGAGATAAAGATGTTGCTTTGGGAGTGGGGAAGACTGAGAGCTTGCCATGGAGCCAGGCAGGATGAGAGCAGGTGCTGAGCAATGCAAGGGGCTCAGGGCACCCCTTGCTTTGAACGTGGGGCCCCCCACAGCCGAGTTTTGCCATGTGGATCCTGCACAGCCACACTGGGAGCCAGTGTGGGATCTCACTGTGTTTACCTTGTGGATAAGATATGCAGTGTAGCTGCCCCGGGAAAGGTTTGTAAGCTGACACTGTAAACACTGTAAAAGGTTTCATCTGTTCAAAGTCAGTCAGTTCAAATAGCCTTCTTTTCTTTTATTTCTTTTAAAAAAAATCTCCAAATTGGTTGCTCTTTTTCAAGTGGAGCAAATCGGACCAAGCTTTATAGATCAATGTTAACCACATCAGATATTTCCCACTCTTGTTTTTCTTTCTCCATTAATTGGAAAATAAAAACCGGTGCTGAATAAATATACCTATCAGCTATCAAGGGTATGTTAGGGGAGCTGTTAATAGGGATGGGTGCGGTGTGTTACAGACAAGGTTCTTTAAAATTCTTTAAATCTGAACATCCGGACAGATTTGTAGAGAGAAATTCTTGGCTAGTTTAATCCCACACAGACTAATTTATATTATGGATAGGCATGTGTTTAAACAAATACAAAGCATGCATAAAATGTCTCCCGATTTGAAAGCTATAACAAGGAAGGAGTGTATCACCACCAGGTCAGCCAGGAAGCCAAAACCTCTGGAAACATGGGGCCGACCTGACCACAGGTGGTACTCAGGCCAGCTGTAAGTCATCACTGTTCCTGTTAACTAATCACAACAGGAGAATGGTGAAGTTTTTGTTGGTTTCTGGTTATTTTAGACTCTCCCCCATGAATGTGATCATGGAGAAGCAATTTTGTGCAAGGATGGGATAGCCGTGTATATTTTTTTTTTTCAAGGCTCATGCAACAGATGTGTTTATAGGTATGAAATGTGACCTTGTGAAAGCTCTCTCTGCTCTCATTTGGGAAGGGAAACTCAAGGTCATGGAATCTTCTCAGTCACAAAGGGTAAGAGGGAAAAACAAAGCCCAGACAGAGGGGGATCAGAGAGGAAGAAATCACAGCATGGGGATGGATAATGATGATACCATTGAGTTCCTACATAATGCTTTTCACCAGGAGATCACAAAATGATCTGAGAGCTACAGCTCTCATGAAGGTGAAAGGGAATCCCAGTCCTGTGTTATATCCATTATGTCTGTTAGATCTTGTACAGATCAAAGAGAAGGAGTCGAGTCACACTTAGCATTAGTGAGCCACTCTTCTCAAATGTTTTAGGCAAATAAGGAGAATGCCATGTTTGCTGTCTTGCTATACAATGTTAATTAGAGTTGTGAAGGCACCTTTTACCTGGTATACATTCTGAAGGACCCAGTAATGAATGTGTTGCAGAAAATTTCCAGCTGGAACCCAAACAGGACCATTTAGAGATGCGTTACTGAACAAAAATGCCAAATCTCTAGGTTAGGTTTTGGCTGTGGATCAAAAATACTTTCCACAAGAGGTGATTATTATGTATGATTCATACAGTGCGTCCACACGAGTAAAAATAATACTGCTTAGCTCTCAGTGTTCAAAGTGCTTTTACATTTTCAAAGTGCTATGCACACATTAGTTAATTAATGGAATAAAATAAGTTACATTTTTGTGCATTTAGCATTGACATTTTGACAATAAATGGTTTTGGAGACTTTATATGCATCAGTGCATTTGAGCAGCATCATATAAATTGTGCTGATGCTCTCAATTGTGTTTTAGCAGCATCTTAGTAATTTAGATGCTTTTTACCATATGATGAACAGATAGATAGAGTGAAGGTTATCTGGAGATAGCAACGTACCATAAATAAGGTAACTTCTTGTCCTTTCTAACAGAACGTAAATCTGCACTTGCTCACCTCTCATGGCTCACGCCCTGCAATCCACAACAGAACTAAACACACTGGTAGAAGTCAAAAACTGCAAGAACCATCATTAGTATTCCAACTGCAGAAACAAAGGTCCATCCAGAAGATGGATTTTGTGGAATTGGTGTACCCAAGGTTAGGCATCGGGACTTGGTAAAGCACTGGAACATCTGCTGGCTATTTTCAGAGGACTGTCAGCCTATTACCGTCTATTAAAATTAATTTAAGAGTGATCCCTTAGAGACGAGTCTCGTTTTTCTCTTTTCGATCCTTATGAAAAATGTTGGCATACAGTTGACATTTATATCCCACTGGATTTTTTTTTTCCTCTTAAACAACCTATATTAGAGTTGCAATATCCTCTGTGGAAGGCATTCCTCAATCTTATCAAGCTGACTTAATGACCTTTTACATGAGGACATTTGGGCTGGGTTGCTGTCCCAGCTCACATAGATCTTCCTTACTGGTTCCACCCTCTCACAGGTGCAGATATCCCCAAAGCAGTCTCTGAAGTGCAGCCATTCCATGAGCTGAACCAGCTGCCAGCTTGAGTTCTTGAGTTTTTGGGGAATAAGTATTTTACATCCACCTTTCCTGTCTCGCTGCACATTGTTCCTCCTGATCTCCCTTCTGATTAGCAAGAAACATGCAGAGGTTGCATTTAGGTCATGCAGACTCCTGACTTTTTTTGACTGGGGTTTCTTTCAGGATGCTGGGAATCAACCATTATGAAAATAACTCATCATTTTACAGTCATCATTATCTAACAAAACCCACATTATTTAGTTGAACCTACCTAAGTGTCTTGGATTTAATAGGGTTTAATTTGGGACATGTAGCAAGGAAATGATCCTGAATCAAGCTGATTTTTGGAAGAGACACTGGAGTGAGCATCCTGCGAGTGGAAGTGTTTTTTCTAGCAGTACTGTAAATTTAAAAGCTTCGACTTCTGCCTGGTTCTGTCTTTTTCTGGTGGGAAAGAAATGTCTTCAGCGTTAGAATGAGACACATACAGTATTTGAGAAAATCAGCTTTTGTCCTTGGAAAATAGTCTTTAATAGCTTGCATTAATGAGTTTAATTTGATCTCTAAATGACAGATAACTTAATCGTAAAACATTTTCTTCAAGGAGAGAGATAAGGTAATATTTACATAAATGAGATTCAGTACAGGTTTTAGTAAGAGCAATAGTTTCAGAGCTGTTTCAAGTTACACCATGTGGCCTATATTCTGGGGAAGGCATTTTTAATTTTTGTTCTGTAGTTTAGAAGGGCTCTTTTTTCTCTAAAACTTTCTGAATAAGAGTTTTGCAAACTGTGTGTGTATATTTTAGCTTTATAACCTGGATAGCAGATCTGTTACCCCTTCTGCTGCATGAGTTTTAATCTCCTCGTTGGGGAGGTATTAACTTTCTACCTCAGTGTTATCTCTACCCATGTTCTCCCTCAAACAGAGGCTATATGGAGTTGCTGGGAGGAGAACTTGCAGTACATTGCTGCTGATATGGGTCAAGTGAGCACTCTTCATCCCCTAAAAGTGTAGGGTTTATGACACTTGTTGAATTTTTGGAAACCTAGATGTAGTCAGACAGATTTGGTGTTCAATGTCCTGCTGTCATCTTCCCAGCAGGGTAGGAAAACTTGGCTGCACTTGTCCAAAACCCCTTAGAAGTCACTGGGTTTTGGAGAAAGAGTAACTAATGTGGGCATTAAAGTAGGATGAAGGTGAGAAGGATTAAAGAAGGGGTAACAAATAAGGAGAATTTTCACTGGGAGTTTTCTTCGGAGACTGATCTCAAATGCATTAGGTTTGAGGGACAACTTCATCAAATTGTATGTTATGCAAAGCCTTCTGAAGCAAAACCTTCAAGGTTTAGATCCTTGTATAATTTTGCATGTGGAGGTCATCTTGCCTCTCTAAATGGAAATACCTAAACAAGTTGAATTTGAAACTAACTTTGTAAGATCCAGCCAGATTTTTTTCCTCTGTTAATAATTTAGAAAATAACATGGAAAGCCCAAGTGACAGCAGTCAGCAGCTGGAATATACCTCACCCCTGAGGTGAGGTCAAACCTTTGCTTGACCTCAGTGAGAAAATTGTTGCAGATTTTTTCATGACTACCATTTTACCCTGCATGTAACGGCACAATTAAAAAGTTGTTTAAGCCATCATCTGCTGCTTCCAAGAGCTCTTTCTCCTGTTCTCTTTCTGCAGTTCAAACATTTATTGTGTACCCTCAGGAGCCTGCTCAGGACTTCTCAGCATCACAGCCAAAAAGCAATGTTCTTGCCCCAGGCACAAGACACCAATGTGCTCCCATTCCTGGGGCAGGAGGGGATGCCCACCCCTGCCACAAGGAAGAGAATGGGAGGCAGAGCTGTTGGGGACTGGCAGACATGTGGTTCCCACTGCTCAAGGACCTGGTGACTTGTCATGCCTGAAGTGGCTGCCATCCCTCAGTAACACAGAAGTAGGGAGCTTTGCTTTCCAGGACATGAACCCCCATTGCTGTTCCCAGCTTTGGGCAGTTCTTTGGGCTCCTGGCACTGGCTGTAGCATCCGAATATAAATTACTCATAACTTAGGAGTTGGAACAGGTTGCTCAGAGAAGCTGTGGATGCCCCATCCCTGGAAGTGTTCAAGGCTGGGCTTGGATGAGGCTGAGCAACCTGGGACAGTGGGAGGTGTTCCTGTCCATGACAGGGAGGTTGAAAGTCTTTTAAGGACCTTTCCAAGCCAGACTAGTCTATGTTTCTGTGATGCTCATACCTATCTGAAGGGCAGGAGATACCAGGACTTGGTCTCTCTGTGCTTTTAAAACCTGTGGCTGTTTTCTGTTCAGAGTCTCGCAGCAGCCATTAAGGTGATGGCAAGGCAGAGATTATGTTTCTGTTTTCAAGCTTATTCTGGTTTTCGAGTGGTGGGCTCTGAGCAAATAGTGCTGATTCTCCTGCTGGCCCTGGGAAGGAGTGGAAATTGTATTGGTAGATATTATGGGTGCCATAATGGAATGGGTCAAAACATCAAGAACACAACAATTTTCTGCAGTGACACCTCAATCCAGCAAAGTGTTAGTGGAACGTAACATTTTTTGGAATTAGTCTACCACAGTTTGGATGCCCAGGCAGGTTTATGATTCTCATAATCATTGGGGACTTCGGGGTATTTCAGTCCAAGCTGTACTAAAAGGATACTGAAAAACTGATGTTGTAAGGTAAAACGTGATGTAAAAACTTGGCTTATGGGATCACAACGCCCTGCTTGATTGTATGCCACAATTCCATCTTATTCAGCGGAGCTCCACAATGAGGATATAATGATAACTCTAAGTAAGCTGATGATTTATCTCCTCCAAAAGGCATGGTTGTTGTAAAACTGCCTATCAGATATTTTCAGAGTACTATCCTTCACAAGCCCTTATTTAACGCAGTTATATTTGCATGCACACCCTCTCTTCCCATTTGCCATTTGTCACTGAGATAGCAAATTGCATTCATCAGAATCCATTCATTCCCCTGGTTTCGCTGAATACAGGATTATCTTGGCTGTGTCAGCTGCCCTATGACTGGGAACTGTGAAAAATGGAGGTCGCCTTCAGATATTCCAAACATGTATCTTCAAAGGACAGTAGGTATTAAGCTGGAAAAGATTAATGGGCTTTATGTCATCGTGTTTGTGTGGCATAAAAGTGAGTTGTGCTGATTGATGGATATCTTGGTAAAAACAAATGCATTTTTAAACTACTCTCCTGCCCCTTCCCTGACAAGTTTTAGTGACCATCAAAAGAAATATACTGAGACATTCCCTTAAATTCTAAGCTGGTTTTACAGGTTTTTTCACCTTTAGGAAACTGAAAAACTTTTTGTAGTTGAGAAAGAAACCACATGTGGAATATTAAGGACTGGTTATTTTATAGCCTGTCTGTGTTTAAATTGGCACTGCAGGACTATCACATCTTATTTGTCATATAACCATGCAATATATAAGTAACTGGGACATATACAAATGATCAGCAAAAAAAATTGTGAATTCCTCAAAAAACGTTGTTGTAATTTCCTATTTTAGATCCAGGTTAGTTCTTTAGGACAACCATTCTGCTTGTCAGGCAGGTGCTTTGTTCACACAAAAAAGTAACAGCTCAGCACAAAGAGTTCCAAAAGGGAAAACTCTACCTGCCCTTGAATAATACACTGTATTAAAAAGGTATTGAAGGTATTCACAGAGTGAATTCTTTCATGGAGAATAAGTAACCTTTAAAAAACAACCAATACATTAGGGAAAAAGAGTTAATGTTATTGATTCTCACAATGTATGGGCACATTGAAAGGATATTTCCACCAGAGGGAAACCAGTGGTGTGCAGTGAAGCTTGTGAACTTTGCTTGTGACCATTGATGGGATTTTTTTTTTTTTTTTTTCATCTCTAACGTCTTTGGGTGAGAGAGAACAGGAGGGGAAAAAAAGAAACAGGGTCCTGGTCTAGTTTTGCTGCTCTTGTTCTCTGTGACCTTGGGCACATCAAATCTCCACCTCTATCAAAGGTATCACAAAACTGGAATGCTGACCTGTGCTTGAGACCTGTGGGTAAAAGTGGTTCTCCACTGAGAAGTATTATGGGGTTTAATGTGTTTCAGTAATATAAGGATAGGCTTGGGCCACAGTGATAACTGCACTGGTGTGCCTGGTACCAGTGTGATACAGGGAGTAATTTGCCCTCAGCTGTTGCATATGAGCAGAGCTCTAGGAACAGGCCCAAAAGACAAGGAGAGACATTCTGACCGTATTTTTAATTTATCTTGAGTTTCATTGCTAAGTGCATTGCTACTGCATTTTGTTTTAGAGGCAGGGATTGCTGCAAAGCCTTATGTACGGAGATGTTGTTTGTATTAATATTTTAAACTGGTAATAAATTTCTGGTGGGGTTTTTGTTGTTGTTTTTTTTTTTTTTGCTTTGTGATTTTTTTTTTAAATTGCCTTTGGACTTTTAATTATCTTTCACTCCAAGCAAAGTATACATTTCATCATGGAAGTAGGATGTTAAAGCACTAATAATAACTTTCTGATTCTGTTTTTTAACTACAGTAGGACCACCCTAGAAACCATTCCACTCTATTTGTGATAAGCATAAATCATTTTATAATACATGTGGTTTGTATTATTTTTCCTCCAATGGCTGCCTAAGTAGTATGTTGATTTAAGTAAGAGTTGCTTCTTCACAGCTACTCCTCAATGGGTATTTGCTTTTGATGTGATATCATAACGCTCCATTAATACCATTACTTGCAGGAGGTTTGCAGTAAAGTAGATTTTTATTTACGGTTTTGCCTTGGATTCCAAGGACTCTCAAAACTCAAATCCCTGGAAACCAAAGAGAATACATTTCTCTCTCCCTGGATTGAAGGGTGATCCAGAGATGTCCTGTTCGCCTGAAGCTGGGCTCATTTGGATGACTGCAAGGTCAAGTAAACACGTGGGGTTTTGGCTCAGGTCTGCAGTGGATTTGAATCTGGGCCAAGAGTAAAGCTCTTAAGACTAGGTGAATAGCTTTGTGAACATCATCACACAGTTCATTGGTTGTCAAATTCACCGTATCACCAGTCTGACACCTCTGCCCCGCTTAAATCTTGTTCTGAGGGTGGAGGCAGTGCCAAAGCTTTGTATTTGCCATAAATACTTGACTGAAGTTCTTTTTGAGAGTAATTCTGCAATCATAGACCATGATGTCATGCCAGAAGGAGCAGACAGTCGGCTAGGCTCTATGCTCTAATGGTTTTTGTAATATTAGTAATAATACCAGGAGGCTGAATTTTAGTTTAAAGTGTTATGAAAGGAGTAGTTTTTATAGGGCCTGAAGCACTCACCTTCGGAAGGAGTGTGTGAAAACTTCTGGACTCGACCAGGGCTGGTTTCCAAGGAGAGATGCAGTCCTCTCTGCTCTGTTTGGTCAGGCAGGCTGCTGTCTGGACAGCTGGCCAGATGTGCATGGTGCACAGGAAAGGCAGCACCTCTGGCAAAGTGGATCACAGCTGCTGTGAGGTATATGGCAGAAGCCTGTGCTATTTTGCAAAGCTGATATTTTCATCTGTTAGTTCGTTGCAATAGGATTACCAGAGGATCAGACCACGCTGAAGGGGAGACTGTCAGCACCAAGAGCATCACTTACCAGTTCTTTATGGGAGCAGAAACACGTGTTGGTCTCCTTGAATTGTACTTCTGCACATAGTCAGTTCAGTGCATCAGCAGGGAGGAACTCTATCAGAAAAACAGAAAAGAAAGAGATGGCAAATGGCGTCCCTGAAGATAAGTAAGACAGAGATGTGGCTTTCAGAACATCAAACTAAGCCCTTGTAACACAAATAGAAGACATTTTACATGGTGTGCAGGGACCACCTAGGACACTCCTAGCCAGATCCTGTGGTGCATTAAAAATCTCTTACTATTTATTCTTTGCTTCCTACAACTGAGGTTTTTATTGTGTGAGAGTGTGCCTTGGAAACCTGACTTAGATGGCTTTGTTCCCACAAGGGAAGTCTTGTCAGGCAGTTAAAGCCAGCAGGGCTGCCTGAGCAGTCATGATCCAAACGGAAGCAAAATGGGGGATTGCAGCTTGGTTCGGTCATAGAATGGTTTGGGTTGGAAGGGACCTTAAAGACCATCTGGTTCCAACCCTCCTCCCATGCACAGGGACATCTTCCACTAGACCAGGTTGCTGAAAGCCTCATCCAGCCTGGCCTTGAAGATTCAGGGCTCCTTCTATACGGGCACTGTGGTCAAGGTGTATTAATGGGTTCAGGCAACTGTGACTTTTAAGGATCTCTCTGAGAAAGTATCTAACATTTAGGGTAATGAAATGTCTTTATCAGAAGAACTTGAATTCTTAAGGAGGAAAATGTTCTATCTGGTGTTACGGAGTGTAGGTGCCCATCCAAGCACACTCAAGTCAATAAAAAAAGCTCTGTTTGGCTTCACTGAGTTTTGAATTAAGTGTATGGAATTTTGATAAACTAAAAAAGATTTCAGCAAGCTTCTGGTGTTCACCATTACGTTATGATAGTAGGTCCTGATGGGATCAGGCAGGGGTGTTTCATAAAAGGGATTTGCTACGCATACGAAGAGCAAAAAGCTGCTTTCTTCTCTTTGCTGTTTGTTACCATTCATTTGTTTTGGGATTGGGGAACATTTTTAACAAGTTCACATTGCTTTTTCTACTGTGTACTTTCTGGTAAGATTTAAATGATGATGAAACTTCTTGTCACATATAATACAAAGCAGTCACTCCCTTCTGGGTAAATGTTGTGCTACTGGGGACATGCATGAAATACTTGGGAGTGTTGAAACACAGTTGGGTTTGTTTTCATTGTGAGCTGTTGTTTTGTTAGGACTCAGGGTGGCAATGACATGGAAACACTCATTAGATGAAATAGTCTAGAATGCCTTTTGATCAGTTTTCTGCTTCAGATCTGTGCTTGATATATCCAGCTTGGCATTGGGCATACATACAGCTATACCTATGACAACATTTGGTACATCCTGTGGATTGTGCTTGGCAATAGCTCTTTGAAGCAATGCATAAGTGCACAACTAGATATTCCTGTCCCCTGGATAGGGAAATTAAGTCAGAGGAATCAGACAGCCTGCCTGAAGGCACAGCAAAAGAGCTGAGATAAAAACAAAGACATTTTTGATGCTAAAATATGTATAGAATCATATAAAGGCTTGGGTTGGAAAGACCATCTTGTTCCAACCTCCCTGCCATGGGCAGGGACACCTTCCACTAGACCAGTTTTCTTAAAATGCTGTCCAATCTGGCCTTGAACACTTCTAGGGATGGGACATCCACAGCTTCTCTGAGTAACCTGTGCCAGTGCCTCACCACCCTCATAGCAAAGAATTTCTCCTAACATCTTATCTAAATCTCTTCTCTTTTAGTTTAAAACCATTGCCCATGTAACAGATCCCTCTCCATCTTTTTTACATAGATACATCTATAGAAGATAAATTCCTCCTATAGCAGCAGCTGCATGGAGAGATGTGCATGTACACATGCGGTGTCCTCCCACACATTGCAGGAGAGGGAAGGGTTCCTTTAGGAAGGGTTTGTGGGACCATCAGCAGCTTTTCATCATTCCTGTGCTGCAGTGATGGTTTAATCCCAGAGCACCCACCGAGCCTCCCCTGGAGCTCTTGTAAACCCTTAGTGGTCTATGAGTAAACTCCTCCAAACTGTAGAAACTTGCCAATAAACTGAAAACTCACGAGATGCAAAGTGCTCTCAAAGTCACCAGGGAAAATACAAACAAACAAAACCCCAATGAGCAGAAACCAGGAGGAAATATTTTTGCTGCTTTCTTTACATTAAGGTCAGTGCTACTGCTGTTAGACCAACAGTGCTTTTATACCCAGTGGAGCGGTTTTCAGTTCATGAGATTTGGCTATATCCTTTTAAAACCCTGATCTTAAGGTCCATTCTACTGCAAAAAATCTGTTCAAGGTGAGGTTGAAAGGGGCTTGGAGCAGCCAGGTCTAGTGGAAGGTATTGCTGCCCATGATGAGGGGTTGGAACTAGATAATCTTTAAGGTCTTTTCCAACCCAAACCATTCTGTGATTCTATGAAAATAGCCTGAGCCCTGTAAGCCATGCAGAAGTTTACTAATTCTTATCAGGTGTAGCTAACAAAACCACCTGGAAGGTATCCCCATCAAAATGAAATACAGTCTGGCAAGGAGAGCAGGTCCCAATGAAAAGAAATATATATTTAAAAAAAAAAAAAAATAAAGAAAGAAGAAATCACATGTACTCACAGCCTTGAGCTGTGAAGCTGCCTACTAAATGAACAACTCATGCATTTTAACTCCCTTCTTCCTGTGCTGCAGTGCACTTAATTTTGGGGTTTTTTGATCCACCTATTCATAGCCGTGAAGCGACCAGAATTTAATCAGGCTCTGACACAGGATGGTTGGTTTTAATACCAGCCTTCAAAAAATAGCTGTCAATCAAGGAGGAGCTTTAATACCTTCAGCTTGGAGCTCCTTTGCACTCCTGCTGCAGTTGAGTGATGCTTGGTCAGCTGTGGAGGAGCTGTGGAGGAGTGGAGCATCTACAGCAGGCACTGGGGGCTCCCTGGGCACAGTCAGGGGAGTTCCTGGGGGTTATTCCTTCTCTCTAAAGGGCTGGTGTGACACTCGACTCAAGATGGCATTTCCAAGCCACATGAGAGGAGAGATTTCCTCTTTGAATAAGGAGCAGCTTTCCTAAGTGCACATCCCAAAACTCCTGCTGAGCTTTTGTGGGCCAGCAGGCAAAGCAGGCTGGTAGCCACTTGAATTAAACCTCTCCTTATTGTAGCTGGAATGGGAGCAGTGAGGACAAGGGTTACTTTCCCTACCTAATCTCAAGTTATTTCAGCTGGGGATGTTAGATAAAATAGTCAATGACTGGCAGGATGATAGAATATGGTTTAATTTCAGATTTACTATCTGCCAACACATGCCATTCAATCAGATAAACACAGGATTTTAGCTGTCATCACAATATCTTATGCATACTTAAAAATAGAGCGCTTTTTCTCACACCAAGAAGAAATGGAACAGGTTTATATATAGGATGTGTATAGTCAGGAGGCTAGAAATTTTGAAATAGTCTGCTGTTTCTGGAGAGATTCCCTATCTTTAAATTAAGAAATTATATTAGAAGGAGTAGAAATTCTCATTTGCAGAAGTTTTATCATTGTCAGCTGTACTGAATAAATAAAATGAAGGGAACACCTTGAGCAATTGGACTGTATAGAATGAGGCACATATCTGTAGGATTTACAGCACAGAATATGAGACTATATGAGGCTCAGAGCTTCTCTACGTGGGAATATCATTCCTCCTCTGCTTTATACATTTCCATCCTTGCTCTTTTGTCTGCTCTGGTTCACGTATTGGGCCTATCACTTGTAATGCTTGAATATCTGCTCTACTCACAAGGCAGAGATAGAAGATGACAATCTAGCATTGCCCCAGCACTATCCTAATCCAGTTTTCACATTAAATGTAATCTAAGCACTCACTGACTAAAGCCTCCTTCCTGAAAACACCCAGCTTAGGTAGAATCATGGAATCATAGAATGGTTTGGTTTGGTAGGGACCTTAAAGATCATCTGAACTCTCATGTCAATAAAATGTAGCACCTCTGTCCAATGATGATTTATGTTATGAATTTATGGTTGCAAAGATGGGTATGGCTTTTCGATTTAAGCACATAACTAGCAGAGTTTTTTGTTATATACTTTGTGAAGAGTAGCTGATGCCACAGTCCAGCCTATTTTTAAGGTCTAGCCTGGTTTGTTTACGAGGGCTGCACAGAACAGCTTAGTTCTGTGAGCATCAGATGAGCAGACAGCAACAGGCAGTTTTCTTGCTGACAAATCTGCCAACAGGTTTCCCTGCTCTGCCCTACTGCTTTCTCTCCTGCTCACAAGCCTCTTTCTCCCTTAACACCTACAGAGCCTGTACCTTCAGTCTCATATAGTTGTCACTGAATCAGTAAGGTTGGAAGAGATCTCCGAGATCAGAGCCTTTGAGCGAAAGTCCAACTTTTGAGTTAATGCCACCATGCCCACTAAACCATATCACAAAATGCCACGCCACTCTTTTTTTGATCATTTCCAGGGATGGTGACTCCATCACATCCCTGGGGAACCTGTTCTAATGCTTAACCACTCTTTCAGTGATGAAATTTTTCCTAATATCCAACCTGCACCTCCTCTGGTGGAACTTAAGACTGTTTCCCCTTGTCTTATCGCTGGTTGTGAAATTTCCTACCTAGTCTGATCGTTCGGGTTTTGTAGTTACCTTTGTTTCAGAGATGTCCTTGTTAGTAGCTGCTGACATTTTCCAGTTTAACTGGTGTTTGCCGGCTCTCATCCCCTCCTCTGTTCTCCTGGGATGCTCCAAAATGGGCTCTGAAATGACATCCGGAGCTGTTCAGCATTAACAGTGTCTTTGAAGCCAAGGCTTGGACTTGGCTTCTAAGAGCAGCTCCTGCAAAAAGACAGCATTTTTTGCTGAAGATAAGGGAAAGAAAGCATTTTTTGAGAGTGTTCCTCCCACTATTTCCCTGCAGGGGGGAGGCTGATGCTTTTTCTAGCAAGTGCAAAGACGCTCTTGAGGAGTTCTGCTATGACAGATCGTCTTATTGCCCATGGAGAACACCAGGACAAGATGCTGAATTTCCTGTTGCTTGGACTTCATCCATTTCTGCTTAAGCTCTTATGCACTTCAGAGAAAAAGATGATTACTGGGTTGCAGGTCCCTCAGCTCCGCTGTGGGAGGGTCTTTTTGCCTTCCTCAGCCCCCCTCTGAGCTGGGTTTTGGCTGCAGTGACAGTTTGTGCTGGGCAATGCAAACAGATAACACAAAGAAATTGCAAGGCTGAAGTCCAGTGTGGGTGTTTTTCAGCCTTAAAGGCTTTAGAATTCTCATTTTTTTTTGTTTAGCTTTCTGTTTTGTTTTGTTGTTTGTTTGGTTTTTTTTGTCTCTTTTAGAAAAGCTTTTCACATACAGTGATCTCCCAAAGAATTTATTTGAACTCATTGGTGGGTGGTGCATACATTATGGGCTGTGGTTTCATTGATATGCTCAGCCTCACTAAAGTAGATGGCATATTAAATGTTTTATTTACCCCATGTGCTACCTGTCATCTAATCAGCTTTTGTTTTTTGCTGCATTCTGCTTGTATTATAGCGAGAGTAAGTGGTTTCATGTAAATTAAAACCGCATGAAACCTTTTAAAGCCATTTTAAAATACTAAATGGGTTTGCAAATAGGTTTGTCGGACAAGGATTGGAAAAAGAGCTCTTTGCTTACTCATTTACTCTTTTGTATGCTTATTAGAAGCCCCCCATGTGACTCTTTCATCAAATATTGCATCCCAGTCCTCATCTGGAATGCCAGGAGTCATTTATACTGTGCTCAAGAGCAGTTTGCATAAACAGGAGGCAGTTAACAAAGAATACAGTTGTGAGCTGCAATTGCAAAGGTTATTTTATAAATTACAACACAGATGCACAATAAAGTCAAAACATGCATCCCTGTGATGTTTCCTTGTTTGCCTGGAGCATAAAAGTGTGTTGACTGAAAAGTTTCTTTGCCTTTATTGACTATTATTACCAATGTGGATTATTGCAATTGTTTCACTGTGAATCATTTTGTTTCTTACAGGTGGATCGTATCATTTTCTGCGTCTTTTTGGAGATTGACTACAAAATTTTCAAGAAGAAAATGGGCGAGTTTTTCCCTCTAGGTAGGTGTAGCAATTAAGTACCATCTGACTTCAAAAAAGGATGCAGCAAAAAGACAACAGCTGGCATCCTTTCTTCTTTCCAAAGCCTAATATTAAAATGTGAACTTTCTTTAAAGATCAGCTGCACGTCGAGGCTCAGATCCTGGACAAATACAGACATTTAAAGTGTGTGAACCATTCAAACTACTTGTGGTGCAGCTTTTGTGTGCTCTGTACAGCTGTATCTGTATCTCCTCCCCAAACCTGGTGCATGGCGCTGGCTCTCCTGACTCTTCAGAAGAGAATGATTTGCACTAATGTATATAACTCCTAGTGTATATTGCTTTTCCATACACTTTGAACACACTTTGCTCTTTCATTAACAATGCTGGTAGAGTTTCTCTGGGTCTGAAAAGATACCGCAGGGGTTAGAGCCCAACTGTGTCTGAACGAGGACTTTAAACTTGAGCTGTCCCTGTGCAAGAATGAATGGGAGAAAGATGGCTCTCACTGGAGCACTTGGGAAATGTTAGCCATTCATCTTAGATTTCACACAGGAGGTTGCTTTCTAGAATTTAAGAAAAACCTGGTGGATAGTATATTTGTTAATCCTCCTCCCTCCAGTAAGCCTGTGATTTATTTTTATCATAAATCATTAGAAATATGTGTTCCTTCGTTTTATCAACCCTAAACCTTCTCTCATTTTATCTTGCTTTGCGCTAACATCAGTCCAACTATTGTGTGACAAGATCCAGGTTTTAGTATTTTGTTTTATCACCCATTTCAGATGTGGCAGTTGCTTAAATACTCCCTATGCTGTCTGTCTGCCTACTGGTAAGGGCCTTGGAGTAATAGGAAGCAGAGCTTTGCTGTGTTCTAAGTCTCTATTAATTCTACAGGAATGTGTTGTCACAGTAGCCACAGTGGTTTTTTCCTTTTGCTTTGGCTGGTAGCATGGAAATTGTGATATTTCTGTCTCATCTCACTAGAACAAAGCTTTTTGTTGATGACTTTGTAATCTCCAGTTTGCAATGATTGGCAGCTGAAACTTAAAGACCTATTGAATTATTCAGGTAGCATCGAGTGGTGTCTAACCGCTTAATAATATTTTTGTCTGGAGCACATTGAACATGCATTTCAAAGGCTGCATTCATGTCTCATCCATTCATTGTGTGATTTTATTTTTTTGGCAGCGTACCCCAACCCATAGGATAAAGTGGCAGTGCCCTGCCTACTGTTGCTGGTTCTGTCCCTGCCCTTCAGATTAAGCAAGAGTAGAATACAATGTCAATTTGTCAACAAATCAAGAGTATTAATGCTCGCCTTCATCATCAAGGCCTTTGAAATCATGCTTTAAAGTCTTGTATTGTTGTTCTAAATGTAAAACCTACTTGGGCTTGAAAGTTTGTGAGACAAGAAGATGCTTCAGAGCTGAAGCATGACAAGCCCAAAGGCAGTAAGAAAGGAAGGTGGAAGATTTAATTCTTTTCTGTTTTTTTTAATAACCTGACATTGTTGAACTCCTCTCTGTGTGGTTGGTCTCAAGTTATAGAAAACCATAATTACCTTACACCACATTATATAGATGATCAGTCATAATATAGTTTTAAATGTTCATTCTCATGCATGGAAAGGTTGAACAGTTTTTTTACTCAAACGAAAAGTGGGATTGTGCGACCATAGAGTGGTTGTGGTGGGGGACCCTCTAAATCCAGTGTATTCCAGGTATGTGACCATGCAAAAGGTTGATCCAAAGCTTACAGCTGTCCAGAGAAAGATGGTTTAGTTCTCAGCATCCATAATTTGGTATGGATGGTTAAAAGACCTTAGGACCCATTTCATAGACTCCTTGCTGCCATTTTTCTCATCACTAATGATTCTGATTTTGATATGCCTCAATGTTGCTAGTTTCCAGAAGGACCTGGTGACCTGGCCTCTGGGGAGCCAGAGCATTAAAAGGAACCAGTTTAGCATCTAAAACTTCATTACTGACTCAGTGAAGGATTTGTTGTGGGTAGGGATTCCAGAGGTCTTATTTTAGTGTCTTGTGTCACCAAGATACAAGTCTGGTATGGTCTTACAGGAGTCACTTAGATCTTCAACTTGTGAGGAGACAGGGAAAGACAGGTCAGAAACATGCTTCCCAAATGACTCTCCTGTAGTGTCCCTGGAGAAATGATCAGGATCTGGGTCTCCCCCCTGGAGGAGTGCCCTAGGAATTACTATCCAGTTCCAGACTTACTTTGCTGTCTTGAATTGACACTTTTCCACAGGGTACCACCCCTTCAACAGATGTCACCTGAAGTCAGCCCCATCCTAAAATGCCACCAGGTGAGAACATCAGCTGAAGGTCTGGATGGAGGTCACCAGATGACCATCATATCTACTGTTTGCTCCTCTTTTTGGGTCTCTTGTGAATTGCCCTCTGCATTTAACAAAGCAGTCTTGGACAAGTTATCAGCAGACTCTCCCACTGTAGGGCTATCCCATCTCTCTGCAGGACTGGTTTCTTGCACAGAGGATTTAGTCAAGGAGTTAGCAACTGCCTCCACCATTGGCAATGTATTCCTGATATTTAGACCAAGGAGGAGATGAAACTGGTGATTTGGTTTTGGTTTTAAGTGAAACTATTAATGTAGGGAAATGAAAGTCTTTAAGGATAGACTTGCCCTAAAATTAAATTGATGGGACACTACTTCAATGCTCCCAGGAGAGAATAACACTAAGTATTGCTTTAAGCTTAGAGAAAAAACATCAAGGCATTTTAAAAGTGCATCTCACATTCAGAAACATTATGAAATATATCTAGTTTAATAGATGTGGACAAAAATGCTTAGAAAGAAGAATGTATTCATGGAGTTATATACATAAATAGTTATTACTTTAAACCCAGTGCATTAATAAATCCAAAAAGACATGCAAGTGCTTGAGCTAGTCGAGTGATAATGAAATGAAGCTGGAGTTACACCTCAGTGCATTAGAGTAAGTGGAATATAGATATAGGGAAATTGTTCCATTAGTTGAACATATCATTAGGCCTATTTTGCAAGTGGAATGCCAGAGAAATTAGTCAAGTAATAATATTGATATTAAGACAACTGCCAAGAGCCTTGCCATTTGCAAACTTTAAATATATAGGGGGAAGAGACAGACTTCAAAGTAATGTTGTATCTTAGGAGTGTAGCAAAGTTGTGCAGTAACAGAGCAGTTGTCACTGTCTTGGCATTTCTGATTCAATCTCAGTGATCAATAGCCTGCACAGAACCCAAGCCAGAGCCAGCACACTCCAAGGGGAAGCAGACCATCACTTGTCTTTAACTTAGACATCCAATCTCATCCCACTGGTTATCCAGAAAAGTCCTGTTTTGGCAAGTAAAGTGTCCTGGTCCAGGCAGAATTTGCTGTTGAACCTCTGGGGTTTTGCTGAGAAGGTTTTGTACGTTCTGGTAGGAAAAGAGCAAGGCTGAAAGACTGTTGCAGTAGAAAAACCAATCTTCTTTGCCTAAGATGGATCACTGTTTTAACGTATTAGTTGCAACAAACAGTGATGGGTTTTTTCTTTTTACAAACTGAGTCCTATCTCCTTGTGAAATTAAATAGCCCAGCCTTTCTCCCTTCAGCTGTGTTGGAACATTCTCTCTGCTGATTCTGAGAGAATGTCTTGCTACATATCTTTCAGGCAAATGAAATATCCTTGCCTGCAGTTCTGGCTCAGACTTGTAGTTCTTACATCTCTGGATTCATTGCTACTACTAGTATGAATGAGCTTTCCGGGAAAGGAGCTGCTACTCAGACCATTTTTTGTCTTGGAATGCATTGTTTCTTCCAATAGAATTCTACATGGAGCCCAGACACTAGTCATTACTTTTATTGCTAAATATATATATTTATAAGACTGACCAGGAAATGATATAAAACCAATCCCCCTTGAAAAGCAAGATTTACCAACATTTACCTTACAGTGATACCTACTTGTAGGATACCATTTGTAGGAGGAAAATTAGGAGTATTTGTAAACAGCTGCCAGCTGGAGGCAAAGATACCTTTTTTTTTCCTACTGTATACTGTGTACACCAAGCTACTTAGTATGTGAGACAGATAATCTTGTAAGGACCTTTGGCAAATGCTTCTTTTTCATGGTGGCTGTTGTATATTATGAAAGGTTATCTTCAATTGTAATACTTAAAATATTTCTAAATCTACCACCTGTTATGAGTGGATTGGAGAGGAGAACTATTTTTTCTGAAAATATTCTTTAGACAAAAATAATGCTATAAAGGGGATGTCCTGTGAAGCTGCAGCCCTCAAGGTTATATTACTTCTTGCTACTTTAAACAGAGTAACGAAATTACTTCACTAAAGCATCACAAAAATTGTTGGAGAGAGGACAGGTTTGCACTTTGATTAGACCAGTTGATAGATGGAAGATACGATTTCAGACTCTTGTCCTTTCAGAGCTAATGAAAGGATGCTGAGCACAAGAGCTTGTTCTTTTTTATTCTTTTTTATTTTGTCTCTTTTGAGCCATATCAGTTGGTGTTAGAAAAAAAAGAGAGAAATTGCTTCATCTTGAGAAAACTTTCTCTCCCCTCTCTTCCAGGTTATGACATTTAATGCGTTTTCTGCTTTCATCCTGGTTGATGAAAACACTGGCCCCCCTACCCAAACCATATGGATAAGAGCTACTGCCTTATATTAATTCTCCTGCTACTTCAGGAGGATGCACAGCATCCTGCTTGTGCATAAATGTGCAAATATATTACAATTGCAGAGGAAATTCATTGTTAAGAGATCTCCCAGGCTTGGAATCAAATTGGAAACTGTCTAAATGGCTGAATGAAGGGCTTTGTATTAAAAAGGCAGATCCCTGCACTAATACGTGAGTGAACTCCTAAGCAGGGATTGTCATTTCTGTACTGGTATTGAGAAGCATCTCCCTCTCTGCTTGCCATGGCAGACTGCACTGGGGCTGGAGCAGTCCTCCCTGTGAGCAAAGGAGTTGTAAGTTAGCCCCTAGTAAGTAATCCGGTATCAAATGGGTAATTCGTTTGATAAATTTAGCCTCTGTATTTGCATTTGCAGCATTCATGAGCCTATTCGTTTCCTTAATTCATCACCTGAATGCATTCCACAAAATATTTCTCATGGGCTTTATTTTACTCTGTGGATAAGGGCCAAGCAGTTTACTGGAAGTGCCCAATATCCTTTATGGGAGGTTTCACCTGGGCAGTCATTTGCCTCGTAAGTCAGGAGTCTCTGGTTTTTCCAACTGGTTTAGGGCTGGTGTGCAAAGACCACCAGGGCTCAAAGCCCCCTAGAAGTGGACCTTAGGGAGTAAGGTACGAGTGAGTTTGATATCACTTTGACCTCCTCCTCCTGATCCATGAGGGCCATCCTGAAAGTTTTGGTTGCAGCTGCTGTTCCCATTTCCATGCAGGTTTTCCAGAGCTGATAATTGCCTGTGCTTTTGCAGGTTGAAACCATCATCTTCCTCTCCTCACTGCTTTCCCCTCACAAAGCTTGCAAGGTGCTGTTGGGTGGAAGGAGCCAAATGGGTCTCACTTCTCTAACCTTGCAGTTCTGACTGAGCTGCAGTCCCTATGCTGTTGTATTGGGATGCTCAGGGGACTCTCTGATTTCTCTGCCTTGTGAAACTTCTGTTTTGTCTCTTGGAGATCTTCTTGGCTCTTCAGGTGGTGAATATGCAATGAGATGGTGTATGACCATCATATGTATGAAGCCACTGAAAGCATGCCAGGGTACCACTCAGTATTTATGCATTCACAGCCATCTTGCCTGCTCTGGACTCCATGCCAGCATTTAATGGTTGGAAGTCTGGAGAGGAAATCTTGTGTTAGAGGCAGAGACGAGTGAGAATGTTTCAGTGGTGTGGAAGGCAGCAGTGGTCTGGGAGGGGCTGTGACACAGTAATGGCTTTACATGGGTGCAAAATGCTCTCTGCATTGAAGGATGCCATCCTCAGATGGCTTCTGCAAGACCCCTCACTGAAGGAATTAATTCAAAACTCTTGGGGAAAAACACAGTCCCACTGCTTTCCATGATGTTTCCTTGCCCTCAGCAGTGGAGGCTTCAAGGAAAGCACTACCCAGCTGGGAGAATTGGAGAAGCCTGTGCACCAGAATAGAATGCTGGCTTTGCTCTAGTTGTCTCTCACAGCACCTATGGATCCTGATAAAGTACCCTCCCAATGTAAATAGGATGCTGTAAAAGTTGTTCTCAGTCGTACCCACAATGCTTGAAACTCCTGTCTTTGTCAAAATACTTCTGGAACAACTTGCCTCAGAAAATCTCAAAGTCACTAAAAGCTAAAAGTGTTTGTAAAACTGTGAAACAAAAGTTTACTATGCCTTTCTGTCTTTATTTGCCATGACAATGACTGTGCCAATCCTACCACTCACTGGGTTGTCTGTTTTTGCCAATGTCTCAGTGTAGTGCAGGGAGGTGATCCAGTGCCAGCTCAGGAGTGGTGCTGGGGAGACAGAGTAGGTAATTGATGGCTCACATACTGTTTGCAGCATCTTAAGAGATATGCAGATTAAGAAGTGGTTCCCGGGACCTTCTAACATTGCGATGGGTTTCCAGTACCTAATGAAAAGTTAGTGGGCAGTTTCCTGCTTCCTTTTAAATCATGATGAAGCTTCCTGGTATGATGGCATCGGAATTATTTCCTGGCCAGTTGCTGACAAAGCATTGCAACTTTGCGTGTTGCAGGTATTGGTCACCTCAAAGCATGGTTTGACAAAGTTTGTGATATTGTTTGCACTATGACCTGGAAAATTGTTTGCCTCCTCATTCCTGATGGCAGCAATGTCACAGCTTGGAGCAGGGCATGGATGGGCAATGGGGCCATAATCTATAAAACTGCTGTTTTCAGGAGGTTTTGCTTTGCTAAATGGAGCCTCCTCTTCATTGCTCCAGTAGCATTTTGTAGGCATTTTCCTTGTCTTCTTTTGTGAGACTGACAACAGTTTGCAGTCAATCCAGAAATCTGGGAAATTGGCTGTTTCCATGTATTTCTCCACTCATTCCAAATCCCTGAGCTTTCCAGCTCCTCCTGGGAGACACCTGGATGGGGGCTGCTTTGAAACAGCAAAGTGGCAGGTGGATGAGGATGCCTTTGAAGGCACAGGGGTCATACAGATGCAAGTACCAGGCTGCTGTGTGTGATAACAGTGTGGGAGAGCACAGGGAAGATGTTTGCATGGTGATTAGAAAGGTGAGTATGGAGCAGTTATTTACTATCTGTTGTAACACAAGAAGTGCAGGATGTCCCAGGAAATGATAAATCAGAATGGAAACAAGCAAAAGGAAGTAGTTTTTCTCCTAACACACAGTTAGGATCTAAGAATGTTTGCTATGAGGTGCTATGGAGCCTGTAGGTCTTAAATATAGTTAAAAAGAGGACTGGTCTAATGACAGACGTTAATCACCATGGCCTGTGTCTAACCTTAGGCTCAGGGAGAGACTGGTGCAGGGGAGGGAAATGTATTGCTGTTCTTCACACACGGGTGCCTGGCACCAGAAAATGAACAAGCAGAAGCTTTTTCTGTTTAATACCTTCTATGAATACTTCTTTGATCAGGGATCTTTTCTTTCTGCTTTGTTGCATATTGTGGCATCTCATGTAAAGTGTTCCAAATGCATTTTATGTCATCATAAAAAATAACCTGTCCTCTCTGACCACAGACATGGAGTGTCTTCATGTGCTCAAGTGCTTCTGATTCCAAAGGATGCAGTTAAATTTGGGTTTGTTCCTTTTGATTGCCTCTGCCCTATGTTACTAATGAGATTTTATTAGAAGCTTGTATTTGGAAATGTATCACCACATGCAAAATATACCATTTTGTGTGTGACTACTACTTAAGCATCCAATTTAGCACTTCAGCACTGTAAACAAAACCTTGTGATATCCAGTATTTTAGGGCATAGAGGAAGTAAGGAAGTTTTGTAATAAGTTCTTTTTTTTTAAATCTGATACCTATTTTCCCAAGGAGTGCCTCATTCCTTTTTTGTAAGGTAGAAGCATCTGGGAAATAAAAATCCAAATCTGATCCTGGCTGTGAGCACCATTTCCTGCACTGGAACAATGTTGTCCAGTTCCCTCACAGTGGGATCAGCAGCTACCGTGTAGTCTTTATGTGCAGCTGAGGCTCATATGGGTATATGTATTTTACAGCAGATCAAGTGATATGATACATAAAAGAGGCTGTCTATGTGGTGACAAAAAAAAAACAAACCAACACTAGTGCCTAACTTCTTAGGAGATTGGTACTAAGGATTTCTATTTGATATGGCTTCAAAAGCTACAAACACATTTACATTCCGTGAGGCTCCGGTGTTGGGGGACTGGTGTAACTAAGCAACACGGGAAGGAAAACACCACTAGTGCTGCAGTATGTCCAGGATGCACAGAGTGTAGCAGTGGAAGTTTCTTTATAATTAGCCTAAAAAAATTGATTAAACTCAGTGTCAGGTAGAGGCTTATACAGTGCCTGGATTTCATGATTAAAGGATACAAATGTTCAGAACCAAAAGAAGTCCTATTTTTTTTCTTCCAAAGCAGAAAAATCAGTTTTTTCTTAAGGGTCTTTTTGTTTTACTTTTTCCTTTTTTTCCTCTTCATCTTAGGAAAGCTTTATAGAAAATAGAACTTTTGACCGGTAAAGGAGAAAAGAGTCAGGCCTGGGTTTAGTTGATCTCATCTTCCAGACATTTCCAAATCTGCTTTTCCTCAAAGAAAACATTGCCTTTTTCAGTGCTATTGTCTGTTACATTCTCCCATTGGAAAACTGAATTGGAGGAATCAAAACAATATAAAGAGCTTGTGAGATCCTAAGTTATTGCAAGCCTCACACGTGTAGATTTGGGCTTCATGGAACCTTCACGTGTTCTTGTGGGGTTTTTGTGCTACAACAACATTGACTCTTAGGTTGAGGTGGACACAGAGCCTGTACACTGTCGTGAAACTCCTTTTGAGTATCAGCAGTGGTTGTAAGCAACCAAAAAGAAGTGGTTTTCAACTATGAGGGATCGTAAATAGACCTAAGACACATGATTATAAAGATCCCTAAAGCTGTGAAGATGATCAAATAGTCAGGTGGGTGAAACTTTGGGATAAAGTTTGGGAAAGACAGGTCTGAGGCAGAAATGTGGAGAGTGAGAACCTGCTTGGTCCTTTCAGCTGCTGGAAACCTGATGCAAACCTGGTTTGCATCAGGTGGGTACCCTGGCCCACCCCACTGCTGCTGCTCTGAGGCTGGACACCAGAAACATTTTGAGACTGACTCCAGATGGGATTAATTTTCCTCAAAGGTGTGAGATTGTTGCACTGCTCATCCTCTGTTATTCCAATGGAAACTCTATTGGCAGGTCATGGAATACCAGCTAGGTAAATGCTTACTAGCAGTAACTTTTCCAGCCAGACCCATATTTTTGCATAGCAAATAGGCTCAAGGGGATGGCTGTAGCTCTCAGTGTGGAAAGGGGTTAGGGGTTTTTTTGATTTGTTTGGTGGCTGTTATGCATCACCAGTATGATCATCAACTTGTCCCTTCAGCCTCCTGTACAGCTCTGCCAATCTCATTGCTCCATTTGCAAGAGCATGTTCATACAAGCTGCAGAGGGGATTTTGGTCCAGTCTCACAGTGCCCTCCCAGCTCTCCCTTGGTTATGGTCAGTACACAGAGCCACGCTTGCAAGGAGGAGCAGACTGAGACACATGGGGTGGCTGAAAACAGGGAAATAACCTGTACATCATGAAACAGCAGAAAATGCTGAGAAAAGGAACAAATCCTGAAGGATGCAACTGGGTGGCCGAGGAAAGGTTAGAGGAAGGCAGGGAGGAGTCAGCAGCCTGCAGTGCTGCTGGGGAGCTCCAGCAGTCCAGGATGCAGGACCTGAATGCAGATGAAGCAGCAGCCTCCTGCAGCATGGAGCTGGCTCTGGTGTAAGAGCTCCTCAATGCATGCACAGTTAAAAATAAAAGGTGTTTGTACAGTGCTGGCTCTCCACGTGCTAACATGAAGGAGAATGCAAATGGAAGGGTGAGCAACAAGGAGGAGGTGGTTTAATGGCTTTGGGCATTAGCAGCGGTATTTAGAGCCTTTCACCTCTCTGTTCCTAACATAAATCTAACACAGATTGATGGTTTTAGCCATCTGGCTTGTGTTTGCTTGTATGGCACGACTAGGGAGACAGAGAAAGAACCTGACCAGCAAGGCAAAAGGAAAAAGAAAGGATCTGTCAGAAGAAGGCATCCTCTTCCCCAGTATCAGTAAGAGCAGATATGGTGCAATTCTTCTGTCTCCCAGAGCTCAGCAGGTAACAAGGGAGAGGGCAATGAAAGAGTCATGGGCACCACTTGGTACATGACCCCACCAGGGAGTCTGTGACTTACACAAATGTGTGGGCTCTGAGCAACTTGCTCCCAAATGCAAAGCGCTCTGATCTTTAGAGCTACAGGTACCCCAGGTAACTGCCCTGGGGGTTAGAGGGCGAGTTTCAGTTAGAAGTTGACTTTCAACTGTGAATTATTTTGTACTTGAGTGGAAACTGTTCTCCCATGCATCACCCATCTCATACCTTAATTTTATGTGCTGTAACTCAATTTATGAGCTGGAAAATTTTGTGCTCTCAGCCATAGGACACATTTGGGATGAGAAGGTTTCCTTGTATCCTAAGCCTTCTAAATACTGATTTGACTTTTCTTGGTGATGGACTGACCCTTGCTGGGAATCCGTGTCAGTTTTCTTCTTGCTCCAGACTGCAAAGCCTGTCATTCTTTTTCCAGCAAGGTCATCTTGGTAGGTCTTCCCAAAATCCAGGGATTTAATGGGGAAGCCATGTGGAAAGTCAGTGTTCTGCTTCTCCAGCCAGAAGAATAACCAAGAGTGGGGAGATGTGTGCACACACTACAGCATGTTTTCCTAGTCACTTATTTTTTGAAGTGTGAGAAGTACAGAGAAATCTCACCCCTGGTCTTTTCAGTGGGGGATTTTGGACAAGAAATATTGACAGTATGTCTTTAAAGAAATGTTTCTCGCTGTCAAAGATTCACTCTTGTGTTCTTCTGTGGTTTTACTTAGTTTTGCTTTGGGATTGTCTGTGGTGCATATATCAAAACTCTAGAAGGCTTCTTCTAGATGGGGTAAGAAAATGTATAGGAAGCATAAAAAACCCCTCAAACAAACAAAACTAGGTATAACAAGCCTAATTTGTAGCAATCTTGGTACTAATTTTGCTTTATATTAATCATGTAGAACATCAGTAAAAATATTTCTACTTGCTGTTGCTTCTTCAGAACCAGTAACCAAGAAACTGCCTGTAATACCATTTTTTTCAGAGGGGAAGTGAAGGAATTATGGATAAAGATTTGTAAAACACTGTTTTTTATCAGAAATAATTGGTTTTGGCATAGAGCTCTGTCAGCTAAACACAGTGTTTATCACTTCAGTCAGCCACACCAAGGTCAGTGAAAGAGACTGCTTTATATTTAACAGGGAAGTGCTTCCACCAGATGCATTAATAGTGAAAGAGTAAGAATTATAGACACATGAAGTGGCTGGGGACTGCTGTGTGCCAAAGTGAACCTCAGATTCAGATCTGGATTGGGGTAAATTTTTCAAAGACATCACAATGACCCAGAGATCACATCACCAAGTGACTAGGAGCCCAACTTCCATTTTCAGAAATGATGTAAGGACTTCACTGCCTTTCAGAGAGCCTAGGATTCCTTTTCCCAGAAAAAAAAAAAAAGCAACCTTTAATTCACAATTAGTTCACAAAAGCAGTCTTTGCCTCTGCGTAATTACATTGCATAATGACTTCCCTACTTTTTAATAACATCAGATTTCTTGTCTGTGTCCATTATCACCAGCTTAGAAGCTATTCTGTTGCTTTGGGAAATTTGTATTCCAAGTCACTTACAGAACTATAATTAAGAACTTCCACAGAAGACCAGGTGATATATGTATGTTAAGATATAATATTCTGCTGATTTAGTATCAAGTCTTAGATTAATTTTAAATTTTATCATGCTGGTTTCATTATAAACACTTCCATGGAAAGAACATGTTATTGGAAACTGAATAATTAATAATCTCTGTGTTAACCAAATGTTTTCTCAGTGGTTTGTTGGAGAATGTCAGGACTCCAGTTGAAAATCCTGGCTCCCTTGAAGTCAATGGCAGAATTCCCATGGACTTTAACAGGAGTTTTCATTTTCTTATCTTAAAAATTACATGTCAAAGATCCTTAAGGTTTCTGTGTACAAATTTACATATGCCCGTGTGCCTTTTTCACCTCCAAAACAGTTGTTTGAAGCATAAGGAAAAAGGAAGTAAGATATGCAGTGACTTTTTTGAGTCCTGATCCTTTGAACTGGACTGAAGTGTACTCAAGAGAAATATAATCTGCCATCATTTAGTGACTTCCGAAAGTTCTGCCCTCCAGATCATGAGTTGGAATGAGACCAAAGCAGGGGAAGAATGGATGCAGATCCATCTAGTGTAGATTCAGAAGCATCCATGAAACTTCTCATGCTCGTGATTTTAATCCTTATGGCAAACATAATTCGCAGTGGATGTCTCTACTATTAACCAGTTGTTCTGTTCTCATGCTACTTAAAATAAAATTTCAGGCTCTAAATCTTGATGAAAGCAAAGCTTAATCCTCATAGCCTGTGTCACAGCATTTGGATCTTAGCAGAGTTTATGGTGTAAAGATCTGACCCTGTAAATTTGGACCTAAGTACTACTGTTTGTTTCCATTATTACCATTGCTCATAATATTGCAAAGCTCCTTTGGGCTCGCATGGTGGTCAGTCATAATATGCACATATGCAAGTTTGAAAGATGTTAAGATTTAGACAGAAACTGTAGACTCACCACAGAATTTGCTTGTCCCCAAACTATAGAATCAGAATGGTTTGGATTGGAAGGGACGTTAAAGACCATCTGGTTCCAACCCCCTGCCATGGGCAAGGACACCTTCCACTAGGCCAGGGTGCTCCAAGCCCCATCCAACCTGGCCTTGAAGACTTCCAGGGATGGGGCATCCACAGCTTCTCTGGGCAACCTGTCTCAGTGCCTCACCACCCTCACAGTGAGGAATTTGTTCCTACTATCTGATTTAAACTGGCCTTCTGTCAGTTTAAAGCCATTTCTTCTTGTCCTGGTAAAAAGTCCTTCACCAGCTCCATTTAAAAGGCTATAAATGGAGTCTACATGAATCAGGGGCATATTTGACATAAACTTCTGTGATCAGTGAGCTCTCCATTAGATGTTTAAGGCTCTAGAACATCAAACTACCAAGATGTTAACTAAGGCTAATTGTTTTCTTTCACTCTGCAAAACAACTTGTGGTAAAAAATTACTTTATTACCAAAATACTTTTTTTGCAAAAGGAATCTGCTTTCTTTTTCTGTCAGCTTAATGATTAGAAGTGATCTGTTCCTGGCTAGCCAGTTTGGTCTTCACAGAATCATTTTGGTCTTAAACCAGAGTCCTGTCTGGCAAATTGATGTGGTATAACTTCTGGGTAGTTAGTTCTCTTCTTAACAAAACCAGCTGTTCCAAGGAAACAAAGAAAACTGACACTTATCAAGTAAACCAAAACCTCTGCTAGGAAAGAAAATGGAATTTAATATTATATGTGTCTTATGTGTCTTAATTTGCAGAATTCTGTAAATGTGGCAGAATTTTATTCCCTGTCTTTATCCTCTGCATCTCTTGTATCTGATAGTAACTAGTCTAGTATCAAAACCTTCTTTTCCCATTCACCTCCAGATTTCACTGCAAAATGTTAAATGACAGGAGCCAAATTGAGATATGGACATTTTGAAACATGGGTTATTGCATTTTAGATGCTTGCTGGTATTCTGAACCATTTTTTTTCACTTTTTTTGACAGATGATGCTAATGAAGAAGGGACTGAGCTGAGTGAAGAGACCGGTGAGTAAAGAGTATTTTATGCTAAAATATATATCACTTCTCCAAAGCATGAACCAAACTGAAAAAAATCTAGAAACTAATTGCCTTGGTTGAGATAAGCAGTGCTAATCATTTATTGCCAATGTTACAGCAGTCATCTCTAGGTTTTAACACAACATAAGAGTAAACCACTCCTGACAATAAATAGTGCATGATAAGAATGGCTGAGACTACCTTTTTAGTGTCATCATCTGTTATGAGCCTCTGGGTGATGCTCAAATCTTTTTACCAATAACTAGTTTAAGAATGAATGGAAAAAAAATTACAATTCTTCAGTTTCTTTGTCTGTGAAAAGAGGTGAATTGAGAAATTCTTGAATCATTTGCCATTCTGATTAGTGGCCATGATTTGTTTGCAATGAAAACAGTAGCAAGACTCTCCTGCAAACTCTGAAGTACATTGAACTCAATCGATCAACATTTCAGAGGGGGTTTTTCCTGGTCCTCCTAGTTTGCTGTTTAAAACAAGTGTCAATGTTTGGGCTTTGTGGATGTAGAGAGACTTGAAATAGAAATGATTGTTGGGTATAAGGGGAAGAAAGGCCCAAGGAAAAAGAAAAGAAGAGGACAGAGGATTAGGCAACTCCCACAAAGGCAAAAGCATCTATTCAAGAGCCTTCTGCTAGTTTTTTCTAGAGAGCTTCATCCACTTAATCTTCTTGATTCAGGCTTTTTGTAACACCCTCCCACCACAGCATCCTGTGTTACTTTCCCTGCTGACCTTACCTAGAACTTGTCTGGGAACATCTCCTGTTCCAGACGGACTTTTGAGCACTGAAGGACCTCCTTTTAGGTGCAGTGTGTAGCTCTCTGTACTCCTCTGCCTCTCCTTCCAAACCAGCAAGTACCCAGTGTGGCAGCACCAACTATGTGCACCATCCCCTTGGTCTCTGTGACCCTCATCCCATCGTAGTCCAGTGACTGTGCTGGAACATCTGGAAAAAATACAGGATCTGAAAGGAGAACCCCACAGAGAAAGGCAGAGATACCTGATGCCTGAAAAGTCTGTAAAAGAAGACTCCAAGCCAAATTTTGGTAGGAGGTAAGATAAGAGGGTAGTGACTTTAATGAGCACCTAGGATCACCCAGGAATACATCGATGCATGCATGGGCAAGCTCTAATTTCCGTGGCTTTTGTAATATGATCCATCCAATCATTATTTTACTCATCTCCGGTTCAACTTTTTCCCTGCCCTAGTCCCACCCCTGTTCCACCCTCTCAGGATTTGAGTCTGAGGCTGGTGAGACCTCCTCTTCATCAGTCCTCCTCTTCCTCTGGCTTCTAGAGTTCTTCCAGTGTTCTGACTTCTGGGTTGCTCTGCCCCATGTTTATGTCTCCTTTTGATATTCTTCAACCTTGGAAAAAAGACTAAACAGCTAAGGAATTTGAGCTCAGTGTTCTGGGACAGGGGGCAGCGATAGAAAGACATTAAACTCAAGCTGCTAGAAATATTAACACACTAGATCTACTTGGCTACAGCTACTCTGTTCTTAAAATCTATAAGATGTGAAAATCAAATATCTTTCCTGCATCATACACCAGCCAGAAAACAGAGGTGAAAGCCTTTGAAACTGTATGCTGGCTGCTTAAGATTGTCCTAAAGACAAATGGATTATGATGATTTATGCAACCAGTTAATTAGCTCAGAAATTAGAAATATTTGAAGAATGGTGCATATGCATAGATGTGAAAACATGGATATATGCAGATAGATCTGTGTTATGCTGATGGATTAGCACATCCTTTTATGGCTGTTCTAGCCTGTTGATTTTACTACATATAATTATAATTACTTTTTGTTGTCAAGATTACTGGATAGGAACTTTTGGAAATTTTAATACAATTAGTGTAATTGATCTAGTTGTATGTACATACATAAAAGTAGAAAAATAAAGACCGTCATTATACAACAAACATTTGCCAAAGATAATCCTACAGTTAAATTTTCAGCATTCATCTACCATTTCCAAATTCATTTTTTGTAGTTATCATGGCATGTATACTTTTATAAGTTGAATTATTTTGCATTTTTTGCCGTCTTATTTTTATGGAGATTATGCAAATTACAGTGGCGGAGATTTTTTTCCAACCATTTAAAATTAGAATTAAAAGGAAGTGCAATTCCACTAATAGCCAGTCTCTTTTTGTCTTGTATGCTTCACATCTTCATTAATTTAGGTGAAACTACATCGTTACTCTGGGAAATTATCACTAAATTAAGTCATTTGAGGAAGATATTTCCCTACCTGTCTCTTTTCTTTGCATGTATGAGATAGATGAGATCAAAACTGTCCTCACAGGTCTGCTGTGAGCTTTGTCAGCACGTCTTTGGTTATTTCTTTATCAGTTGGAGATATTTTGGGAATCAGTGCATTGGCTGTCAGCAATCAATGCCTACATGGCTAAAAATAAGTATCTCTTGTGTATCTGCTCTAGTGGGGTGGCAGATACACAAAAGTTATTCCATTTTAACCTATTTCTGTATGAACTTCTTAATGAATGTAGGTTGCATTTACTGGAACTATAAATACATGCATAATTTCTGCATTGAGGGAAGTTTTCATTTTTATACTCAGATTTTTACCAGTTTGAAGGATATCTACTTTTTACTGTTCAAAGAGGAAAATAGAGTAGTAACTTCTAGTGACCACTTCAAGATATTAATTGAATAATCATTCTTCATTCCACTTGACTTCATGGTTCATGACTGCAGCAGATGGAGTCAGCAGTTGGCACCAATATTGATGACCCTGTTTTTTTGAGCTGCCTCTATCCAATCTGCTTTGGGGTTTTTTTCTCCAATTCTTGTGCTTACAGTGAAAAAGAAATGTTGGATTCCTGGAGAGCACACGTAGCAGACTACACACATGTGTAGGACCTTTGGCAGAGACTGAAATCTTCTAAATTTTACCTAAATTCCTGTGCCTTCAACTTCTTTTTGGGTGTTTATGAGGGCTCCTATCAAACCAAGAGAAAACACAAAGAAATACAGGGACATTAAAGGATTTGAAGTCTCATTGCATGTGTATCAAACACTCTTTGGTAGCAGAATGGTGAGGTGGAGGTTACAGGATCAGGCCTAGTTTAAACCCAGTGGCAAGAACTAGAGGGGAAAAAAACCTGATCCTGGTTTGGTGACAGCTGAAGGCAGTGGGAACATGTCAATTGGCTTCAGTGCACGCCAGATTATGCCTTAGGAATAGAGAATTAACTGGGAGTAAGGAATAACAGATGACCAAATGTGTGTATTATTGAGTGATAGATACATTAAGAAAGTAATCTGTCTTGTGTTTCTACCACCCTGAAGTGCAAATATCTCATTACACACAGAAAGGCCTTTCTTTCTATGATTCCTCTTAAAAATAAATAAGGGAATATCTTAATTACATGTGCCAGATAATATCCATTAATATCTGCATTAATGCTATAAAATCAACAAGCACAAATAATCATTTTTGGGAGTTAATCACATAACGTCACTGCCTGTATTGGACGTACTAGAATAAGAAAAACATTTAAAAATACAAATAATCCAGTCTTATTAAATATACACACTCAAGACCACTTTTTTTAATGGCGTTTGACTCATGGGATTTTAACCCATCAGTCTGTTATTCTGGATGCTGTGTCTTGGAGCAGCAGATGACTTAATGGCACCGTTTATTTCCAAGGGCTTTGACGTTATCATGTGTCATGCAGTTGCTGTTAGAATGGTTTGAGTCAAAAGGGCAGATATAGTCATAGTGGGTACAGAGTTGTGCAGTTCTGCATCTTGGCTTTCCTTTGTAAATGATTTCCTATGTGAGCCAAGAGAAGGACCAGATGACCCAATAGTCTTGTCCTCCTTTCCCTTCAATGATTTAACACTGCAGAGTGATGATCTTAATGGTTTAAGCTCTATTAAGGGAAGATTATTCTAAACTTTAACTTTTGAAGGACTCTGCTTTTATACCCATAGATTCACATATCCATGCCCAGAAGCATGCAAAATAAGCCCCAATACTGCCAGAATTGCAGCCATTGCCTGGGGAAATTACAGAAGCATGTGCTATTTAGGAGATTCTTACACAACAGTATCACATTGTTATGCACTGACATCAGTTAATTCTCTTACTGTTAAAAAAATAAAATAATTTTTAAAAAACGTGCAGGAAGGAGTTTCAGTTCTGAATCTGTATTCTCCCTCAACTGTTCAGCTTCACTCTCTACCAGGTGCCAAAACCTTTTGACCTCATCTGCATGTCTGTTGCCACACTGCTGTCATTTCCCATCAAATAGTTGTTCCTAATAAATGCCCTGCTGGTTATCATGCTCCTATCCTGAGCATCCTAATTAGCCACCTATTATCGCTTAGAAGCCAAAGCCAACTAGAACAGCAAGACAAAGGATCTCATTCACTCTGATGAGGGAAGCCCTATTATAATCACTGTATAAATACAGAATATCTTTGTTTGTTCCACCGTGTTCACACTCTTACACTTGGATATTGCTTTTTAGAGGAAGACTCTTCTTTTTCCTGAGGTGAAAATAGCAATCACTTGCAAGCAGGCGAATTTGCAAGTTGTGAGGGTTTTGGGAATAGGTTAACTGGAGACAGACAGTGACATTTAAGTGACTTGTTGACACTCTGAATAAGCCTATAAAGAAGAAACATTTCTCCCAATGATAGAGCTCAGAAACCTTTTTGCACAAGTGATCACAATTAGGAAAGGTTTGAATATGATCAGTTCAGACTCCTGTCTAGGTGTCCTCTTTTTAAACACAAATTTGCAGGCAAAACTGCTGTAATACTTGGCTAACAGTTTTGAAGGATATAAATACTGTTGGGGAGCTGAAAGAGTTAAGAGTTATATTTTGAGCATGATAAGAAATTTTGTTTTGAAGCCCACACAAACCCTTTTCTGTTGCTGGAATGAGGGGTATCTGCTAAAAAGAAGTGCAATTGTGATTGAAATCTTGTTCTCCTGGGACACTGCCTTTACATCCTTTTGTGAGCATTTTAAAGGTTCTTTATAGAGTGCAGAAAGATCATTTCTTTTGAGATAGTAACAGTTCTGACTGTACACCTCCTCTCTCTCCGTCTTTGTGCTGTCAATTAAGATGTTGGTTATATTATCTAAAGTATTCAGATAGTCCTGAAAGACCTGGCTGGACATCTGCACTTAAACTTGATTGACATTTGACATGTGGGACTGGAGGAAGCTTCACAGATCAGTTAGATGATAAAATTCATCACTTGAGGGGCAAGCATTGATTGAAGCATTTCTATTGATTCAGTCCCCTGGTGTGAATCATTCTCAACCAAAAAAGAGAGCATAGCAGGTAGTTCAGAGTGGCATTGCAACCAAAGAAGCCATATGTTGGTATGGTCCACTGTAAATATTCAAGTTATTTTTTAAAAGAGAGTGTTGGTAGGAATCACTCTTTACAAGTCTGGTTATTTTCATGATCTCTCTTTTGTATTGAAGTTCTTGTTGAGCTCTATCAATGTTACTCCTGAGTGACCCCTTTAAAGAGTTGACAAAGTGTGTCTTTATTTGGCAGGTTTTGCCTTTTTTACTCACCACAGTATTTCCAGTGGTTGCTCCTTCATTCTCACCACTCCAGAAAGAAACTTTTAGCACTTGAAAACTCTGTTTTCCTCAAAATGTTGTGTTTGAATTTCAAATTCAGATGGGCAAACACGATGACATGACACATGACATGTCCTATCTTAGGTGCTGTCAGGAACACTGTACCACCTGGTACCAAGCCAAACCTCAAACCTTGTTCTGCTGTGCAGTAACTGCCTTTATTTACCAATTGCTAAGGGCCCTGTGAGCTATATGGAATTCTAGAAAGAAAGAGAAATTCCACTCCAATAGAAATTTGTAATACCAATGCTCAGTTTGGCTTTTTTTTTTTTTTTTTTTTGAGCTGCCCGGTCACCTTCCCAATCCATGGTTCTTCTGGGTTTTTTTGGCAGAAGTGCAGTAGAATAATCAGTTTTGCAAGAAGGCACCTAGAGGATGTTTCTTTCTTCCCTGGGCTCCATGCAAAGCCAACAATTAACTCCCTTTTTGTCTCTTGAATGAACAAAATTTTCATAGAATTATGTAGAATATCCTGATTTGAAAGGGACCCAAAGGGGATTGTTGAGTCCAACAACCCCTTGCAAGTTTCCCTTCCACATCCTCCCATACTACTTTCATACCTCTTGTTTGGAAACTTTCAGTACTTTGGTTCTAGATATATGGAACTGTGGAAGGGTAGAAGATAAAAGGGAAGAATCTACAGCTCTTAGAGCTGAGTCCTTTAGGAGAACAGGACATCTGATTGCCAGGAGCTGTTTAAAACTCCGACAACATAAAGAGTGAATGATTGTGTGGACTATGTGTGGCAGCAGAAGAGACCCTGGGAGTTGTCAGAACACTTAAACATGTTACAATACAAGTGTAGATAGTTTTTTTCCCAGTTGTTAATTAGCCAATTAGTTTGAAGTAATACCATGGTTCTTACTGCCTCATAGTGTGGCAATAAGGGTGAGTCAAGCAAGGTCACATGTCTTCCTACATTTTCCAGTCACAAGTGGTCAAGGTTTCTTTCCAGCACACACAAAACAACGCTTTCTTTTGGCTTCTCCTTCACCCAAGGCCTCTCTTGGCCACCAGGAGTCATGAGGTTTGACAGAAAGTCAAATGACAGAAAGTCATTTTCTTGTCGCAGTTGAATACATTCAGTAGGTGCAATGAATTGAGTCTTAATTGTCTGCCAGTCACTGCTTTCCTGGTTAAGCAACAGTGTTTGAAGAATGTTTTAATTAGGGAACCTGCTTTCATTGAATGTCTTAATTCATTTATTAATACCTTTTATGCATAATTTCCAGCTTGGCCTCTCTTTTTGCTAACAGGGTTTCTGTGCTACCAGTTTGTGCCTCGAGGTCTATCGTAGCAAACAAACAGTAATTTCATCCTTTATGTTGAGATGGCAGGATATTTTGAAAGTGTTGTAGAAAAATGTCATCATTTTTAAAGTTTAATGATATTATATTAAACACTGTGAACTTTAGCCCCTACAAATAAGGGACATCTTGCACTTAACTAACCTCAATTACTTATTTTACTCCTTTTCCTCCATTGCTTATTGGCTGAAAGATTGGAGTGGATTTTTTCAGCCAGAACATTTTTATCTTGTAAAACTTTCATTTCCTTAACTTTACTGCACAATCAAACTTGCTTCCCTACCATTCATTTTATTAATATTTTCACTCAATGGTCACTTGTTACCATGTTACAACAGTGAATGGAGGGAAAAATCATTTTGTTCAAATTATTTCTCCGCAATTCCACAATGCAGTATAATAAATATTATGTTTAGAATTACAAATAAAAACATTATACTTTTTTTTACTATTTCTGAAGAGATTAAGAGCTTGTGAAGGAGTATGTTATTTCAGTGAGAGCTTTCTTCACTGCTGTCATATGAAAGTCAGGGCAAGTCCAGTCCAAGCTGAAAGATACCTATTATGACTTTTGTAACAGATGATGCAGTAATTAATTTTAATAACAGAAAGATAGGAATTGGATAGTGAATGGAGTGCTGACATAAAATATACTCAGAGTTGTGCTAGCACATATGGTAATGTCTGATATAATAAAACAGTTTAAAAATTATATATACAAATGTATATTTTTTTATGTTTAAATAAGGACTGGAACAAAAAAGCCAGACTCCATCTCCCACAAAGAGCAAAGCAGAGCAGCCTGAGGACCTGCAGGACGATGCTGAAGGTAGGTGGTCTGACATCTTTTCAGAGCTATTAATCAATTTCACATTTGAAGGAAAAGTTTACTTTGAATTCTTGGGAAAGAACTGGAAAACTTTCAGTTAAGAATCCTGTTTGCACACACTTGTAAAGTTCTTCCTGGCCTAGATCATGAGATTATAAAGCCTTCTGAAGTGTATTTCATCCCAAGAAAGATTCACAATTACAAATGCTGTTTTTAAGTGATGGGCTACTGATTATTGCTGATACATCTTGACAAATTGTTCCTGCTTTATCTCTGACCTGTTCTGACTTTATGTAATTAATAAAACCAAATATAATGCATATTGTGCAGGGCTTGAATCATAATCTGGTTAGTTAAGTTGGTGAGGTACCTGCTGCAAAACACAGAGCAATATAATTCCTGCTTTCCTTTTCCACAAGAAATTTTTACTGGATCCTTTTCCTTCATTTAGTGTTTATTTCTCTAGACCTTAGCAGTGTAGTACATCTATCCATGGTCAGAAGTCACAGGTGCTTAACATTATGCCTATAGCATTGTTCTTCTAAAAGTACTTCCTGCACTTGGGTCTTCACAGGGCAGCTTGTCCATATGTACGGCAGTAAATGTGGTCTGTGTTGTTCTAAAATGAGATCAAAGTGTCTTTTCCTAATCTGTGTCTCATTGGTAGAGTTGTTAAAAAACGTTAACATCAAAGACAATTTCAGAATGCACATTTTCACGTTGCTCCCAGATATTTGGAAGAGCAAAACGCCCCAGTGCTGGCGCAATTCCCTTTCTGTGAAATAGTTAGAAGGATGAACCTTAATCTTTAATCCATGACAGTTCCTTATCATAGATTCTCTTTGACCTAATGTTCCTCAAATGGCACATCTCATTTTGCACCTCAACCAGTGGCTCCACGACCTTCAGTGTTTTGACCTAGCCCCGTGTGTTCAGCTCCTAAAATATTCTGACTGGGGTATCGTGTGAGTCATAAAGAGCAGAAAAATGTTAACATCTATCACTTTAAGTAACTGCTAGCAACATCCTGTCACTAACATTGTGACTGGTTGTTAATGGCAAGTACTTAAAGCAATAGCTGTCATCGCCTGGAAGGTGTGGGGGACCCAAGAAATTTCATCCCGCCTGGGCGTCTTTCCTTTCATGCTGCACCGACCCCAGATGATATTAAAATAGCAATTTTCTGTTTGGATTAGAGAATTCAGTGATGACAAACCACATGTCCATTTGTATGCAGGCTAAACAGCGGGTGGGACCATGGTGTCACTTCCAATATTCTTAAACAGGCAAAAACAATAATCATTTTATGATATATTCTTACATGGAGTGTGGCTAAAACTTTTCATTGTATCAGCGTCTTTAAGGAAAAGAAAAAAAGGAAGAGAAAAGAAAAAGTTTTGCAAAACAGTGAGGTTTCCCTTCCATTTGAAAATTAGCACTGTTTCTGTGGCTCACTATATACAGTTTCCTATTTTCCTGTGCCCCTGTCCATGTTTACTGGTGACCTCCAGTTCACTTTGTGGAGCACAAATAAATGCATTGGAAGGGCAAAGTGAATAGTATGGCCATAGAATGATTGCATTCCCCTCGAGCTGTAAAATGCCTGAACTCCTTGAATTTGATGCCATACAGTAGATTTTGCTGATGCAGAATTGAGGTGTGTAAAACATAATCACTGCTGCAGGATTTAATCTAGCCAGTGATGGAACCCTCATCTCCTTAGGCAGGAACCAGACATGTAATGGTTAGGATTGAAAGTCTAAATTTAGACTCGAGAGTTGTTGTAATGTGCGAGAAATAGGTAATTAAAGTGTTTGCTGAGGGGCTCAGGGAGAAACCTGGATCGGATTTCTGTGGCATTACCTGTGCCTCTGGAAGAGGAGACAAAGCAGTTGGGCTCCAGACACTGAATTCCTATAAAGTTGCCCAGTGGCTGGAGTCTAATATATCACACCTGTGAGCCATTTCCATTGAAGTAAATGGGATTTGCACACATTTGTCTGAGAAGAGGATTTAGTTTCTCCTTGTCTAATTATTAGCTATTGGTTTTGACTAATTAAAAGAACTTTTAATGGGGAGCCTTGGAGATTATGAAAGCTCTGATTATGTGACTTGAACCACAACTACGTGTCTGAGTAATTTTGTTTAGGTAGGAGTATGTCTTCTCTTCCAAAAAGCTACCTTTTTCTTTTCTTCTTTTTTTTTTTTAAGAAAACTGAATAGCTAATGCATATAAACAGTCTTGAATAAAACACAATAAAGCCAAACTCTTCCTGAGGTCAACTTGGTTGAATTTCCTTCATAGTAAAACTGAAGTGCTTTGTGGTTCAGTGTGTTTTGACTTTGGGAAGGTTCATATGCTTTAGGCCCTCAAGTATAAAAGAAAACAAAAAAAGAGAGAGAACAAAAACCCATCCAAAATCACAAACCAAAAAATCCACAGAAAACAAAAAAACAACAAAGCAAAAAACCCCACAAAACCCCAACCCATAGCTTTTAGCAATAAAAGCGAGTCCAAAGATATTTACATTTAACATATTATTTTCCCCTTGGTAACATGACCAGCTATAAAATATTTAACAAATATACACTTAGGCACGGACAGAACCCAATATATTTTCCTCTGCTTGGCTGACAGTGTCCTTTTAGACTGAGGATGGGAATACAACTTGCAATTTTACCAGCCTCAGACCTGCCCTCGTGGCAGTCTCTAAAACCTATTCCACCAAGTTCAGCAATATTTCTGCTGTAATATTTTTCTCCAGCATGCCAGGCTGGTTCATTGGCCAAAGGTAATAGAGCAATATCTTTTCAATGCATGTGAAAACCTCCGCAGAAGATCAGGGAAAATAGGTCCCTTCATTATTACCCTCTTTGCAGTCAAGGAAAGTTGAGTAAGTGGCTGTATGCAAGGAGCTTGTTTTGCAGTAAGCTAAAATAAACACTTGACATGCTAATGAAAGCAATTTTATATTGAACCTCTAAAGTATTAATGGTGTCTGTTATTATGCTATTAGATATATTGTTCTCTTCCTCCAGACTGTTGATAGAGAAAACCAAGTGTGAGCTGCACAGCAGATTCTCATGTCACTGGTTGTATTGAGTAGTTTTTCATTGTAGGGATATTGTCTGGGGAAATGGATAGACTGGATACTTGGAGAAACATCCTTTACTCCCAGGTTCCCTGCAGTGTTTCAGGTTTGACATGTGCAAACATGCAGTGTAATTTTCTAGGTTTTTTTCTTCCCTCTGCTTTCCTGCATCCTGGGAGAGTAAAAGCAGCCAGAGATAATTTTACCTTCCCTCGGTCAGGTGGGTTCAGTGATTGAGTGTTTGTAAAGTCTCAGGTGAGCAAAATATGTTTGGCACTGAAAAAAACTGAGCCTGTCCTACTTCAGTAACTTCGTAACACAATCCTGAAATAGTTAGGTAGACAAGATGGCAGTGATTGTAACAAGCATAGCAGCCACAACTTGGCACAAATGCCACAGGTCACCCATTCTCATCCTATTTGTTGTCACCAAGCAAAAGCAAATCATTTTTACAAAAGCCTAACAAAACAAAAATTTGAAGTGTTCCTTGTTTCTCTTCCCTACCTCCCCACATGACCTGGTGTGTAGTGAATAGCATGGGGTGTGCAAAAGATTTTCCCAATAGTGGCATAAGCAAAACTGTTTGTCCCTTTCTTCCTTATGGGATTTCTCAGATATAAAACGGAGCCTGCCCAAGAACTATCCCATTCATTCTCACATGGTCTGTGGAGGATCAATAGTGTATCAAAGATGAGTAATGCATCTAGTAACAGCAGCACAAGTGCCCTTCTCCTTCTCCAGCAGAAAAATAGCCAATCCACACAGCAAAAGCTATTTCCATGCCTCCCGAGGTTATGATCCTCCTTGGCCTCCTTGAAGGGATGTGAAGACAGAACGTAGTCTCTGTAAGTTGTCTTGCTTCAGCTTTTGTCATAAGCTGGTCCCCAGATGGATGCCCAGATTCCTCCTGACAGATTGGTCTCCCATGATCACCTGTGCTGAGGCTCAGCATCTGTGTGAGGAGCTGGTCTGTTGGAGTTGTTCATCCAGGATATACTTTGCCTGCTTTCCATTGACTTGGTGGGAAGGAAAAGAGTTTGATGGATAAGCCAAAGCAAGAAGGTCAAAACGAACACAAATCACCTTTAAGAGAGTTGATAGAGTTGGTTCCTTTGCCTGATGGGGTCATCACACTTCATGGGCTTGTCTTTCACGGGTAACATCACATGTCTGAAATGTTGCTTGGCAGTGTCAGGAGTCCAGGCTCACCAACAGACACACCTGCCTGACTTGGTGGATGCTCTGTCCATGAGAGATGTCAGTCTGGTGATTGGAGTACACAGCAGAAATGAGGTGAAACAAAACTGCATCTTATCTTGACAACTCATTGGTCCAGCAGGTCATGGCCATTCAGTGTGATGCTCACCAAGAGGGAGACACCCTGGCCTCCTCATCCCTTCTCCCAAAAAATGATTAAAAGCATGTAGTCTTGGGACTAGAAAATAAAAGTCAGTGCATGGCTTAGTCCTTTAAATGTGGGATTAACATAAGGCCTCCCCTTCCTGCTTCTCCTTTATGCACCATGAATTTGGCAGCTGTGCTGCTCACCCCCCAGGTTCAGGGAGAGGAGTACAGTGTATGCACCCACCAGAGCCCACAGCACTTGGCTTGTGCTGCATTCCTCCGAGGTGGGCTCCATCCTCCCTGGGGCTGGGGGCATGTGTAAAGCAGCTGCTCTGTGTTGCCATTACACAGGGATGTTCAAAGCATCTGGTTCTAGGCTTTTCCAACACTGTGCAGGCCTGATTGTCTCTCTCTTTAAGGTATGAATTAATATTAACTAGATGTGACTTCTGATTAGTTTTAAAATGTTCTGCAGTTTATAGCAAGCAAGTCTTTTATCATTTGATAAATTGTAGCTACATTCCTTCTTTGCATCCCACGGGGCAGTCATATTCTTCAGTAAATTTCTGCTCTGCTCATAATCTACTAAAAATGAACATCGAGACACATAATTATACTTCAAAAAGCACACAGTCACTTATTCAGCCTTAAAAGTGCTCCTTCTTATTAAGATAGCTTAGAAGTTGCTGTCTTCTTTTTGCCATCGAGCCTAATCCTTAAATAAAATGTTAAATGAAGATAAAGTACTACAGAAGAAATTCCCTGGGAAGCATGTGTATCAAACATGTCTGTGAAACGTTTCACCTTAATGCATATGGGTTATATTTAAAGGGTGGCTATTAACCCGCATCCACTGCGGTTGATAACTTCTCTTTTCATTCTGGTTTGAAGTCCACCATCTGTCTTGACTGATTACAGCTTTCAGAATATTGGGTGATCACCTTCCACTTAGCCAGGGGTAAAACAGGATGTTATCTGTATTTTCAGTTGTATTTGCTCTCTGAGCAAACACCTCTTAGAAGATTCTTTTCATCGCTGAAGTGGCTACTGCTGTTCCATTAAATTGCTGTGCAGTGGCTGCACAAGATGACTTGGGAAATGCAGCTTATTTTGGCCTCTGCAGGTGATGTGCAGTCCTGTTGTGTTGGCCATTTACCCATTTGGGTTTCTTTTAGCAACCGAGTGTACGTCTGTGTAACCGCACCAGGCAAACAGTTGCAATTCCTGTTTTCACCCTGGATGCTTCGGAGTAGATTTTCTTCCTCCTGAGATGAGCTAAGGTGAAAAATACTAAGTTACTACAGTGACTGATGCAATGTTGTCAGAGGAGAATTCTGCATGGTGACACACACCAGCGTACCTGCAGGGGCCTCATCTGTCAAGGAATTCATTGCTCATTTCTAAGCATGATGTGAATAACAGTAAACCATCATGATTGTTCAGGCCCAGTGCAGAAGGTGGAGCTGGTCCCTTCATTCTGAAATCCTGATGCAAAGCAGTCTGTGTTTTGGTCCTCATTTTATTCTGTTTTTAATGAGTATAGACTCCTCTGTGGCTTCTCTGTCCATTTCTTCAGTTTGTGAAAAATTGTAATAGGTCTCATGTTTTATTTTGACAGCTTGGAAAAGAAGCTGTGTGGCTGTCCTTTGTGGTGTGCAGTTAGGCAGTCCTTAGGCACCCTGGAAAAGAACAAAGAGTAAATTGATATAGTAATGATAACGTTTGTGATTGTATTGTGCACCCTCACACAGGGGGTCCATTTCTTTCTGTGTCTCTTGGATAGGACTGACTGTAGGACCAGGAGTCAGGACTCCTCCATACTACTCTGAGCACTGCCTCAGCCTGCTCTTGAACATATATCAACTCACATGAGTGATTTCTCTCCTCTTTTATACACCACAATAACAGTGATAATACCTGTACAGCACAGTGTCTGTATTTTTTTGCATCCAAACACCAGTTCTATCTTTGTCCTCTGCACAGGCTGCCTATGACATCTGGGGTGTGTTGTCCATCCCTATTCTGGTTATGTTGGTCAGCTTGAACATCCAGGAGATATCTGCTTTTATAAATCCTTTAAACAGTCCCAGAATTAGTGATGCTCAGCATCTTTGGCGATGAAATGTTCAATGTCCCCTGCCTGGTGCCTGTATTGCACTATTGGAGCCAATGGAGAATTACACCCTGTGAGAAGCCAGCAGAGCACTGTTCCCACTGTAGGTGTGAAGTGGGTTGGGAAAAATCAGAGCACTCATGTCTCCCAGGCACCTAATTTGTTGCTGTAGCTGTTGTCCCCTGATTCTCCTCGAGCCAGGAAAGGGGTAGCAAAGCCAAGTTACTTGCCTTGTGTGTGACCCACAGAGGAGGTGAAGCAAAAAGGGAACACGCCTAGTGACTTCAGTGGGCTTTAGCTGACACTCCTATATTTTTCAGGCCGTTAAATAGGTGAAACACAATAGTGTTATTTTTAACCTCTGAGATAATCCACTCAAGCTACAGTTTTGTCATTCTTTTCCCACACTCCTGGACTAAATGCTGCATGGAAATGAGACCCTGTTATTTATTGGGCTGACAGCTTCTCTGGGCTGGGTGCACTCACAGGGCTGTGTCTGCTGCGAGGTGAATTGTTGAGGCAGCGCAGAGGGAAGAAGTCTCATAACTCCATTAAACAATTACTGCAGATAACTCGTTACTAACCCTTCTTAAAATTTACCCCAAAGGGGTTATATACAAGCAATGATTAAAACTGACCTAAATCATAATTTAATTAAAAGAAATTAAAATGCAAACTGTAAGTGTTCGGTAACCTCAGGCCACCACCCTAATGATTCATTTTAATGTGTTTGTAGTTCTGCAATAACAGCCTTTGTGTGTACATGCTTCTTGGTTTATGTTTGATACCATTTTGCCACTGGAACAGTTTGAAAGTGGTTGCAGGCTGTATAATCTTGAGTGTCTATACGGATACACATGTGCTTTCTTCTCACATTTTAGGAGTTTCACTGATGCCAGCGTGTCTGCTTGTGTGCAGAATGTAACAGCAGTAAGGGCAAGGCCTATACTTTTAATTTTCCCATTAATTAGTTTCCCCGTTATCCAATAAGGACCTTTATGTCATTAGTATGATTACCGTGGCAATATTTTTGTGCTGTAAAAAAAATAATTCAAAACTGGCATCTCTTGTCTGCCAAATCTTGGTTTGTGTTTGTATTTGTCATAGAAGAGAGAAGCACAGGCTAGACCAATGGAGAGATAATGGAATCATAGAATCAATTGGGTTGGAAAAGACCTCTGAGATCATCAAGTCCAACCCTTCGTCCAACTCCACTCCATTTACTAGATCATGGCACTCAGTGCCACATCCAATCTCAGTTTAAAAACTTCCAGGGATGGTGAATCCACCACCTCTCTGGGCAGGCGATTCCAATGCCTGATTACTCTCTCTGGAAAGAATTTTTTTTCTGATATCCAACTTAAATTTCCCCTGGTAGAGCTTAAGCCTGTGCCCCCTTGTCCTATGCCATGGTTACTGGGCACATGGAGAACCAGAGGATGCTCCCAGACTTGTATGGCAGAGCAGAATCAAACCTGGTGTTCCAGGATGTGGTCCCCTGCATAGATAAAGATGTGAACCTGAGTTGCTGCCCCTCTGTCACTTTTATTTCTACTCTGGGAAGTTTTGAAAAAACCTTACTCTGGGTGTTGACACCCTATGGATGGTATAAATACAGCTTTCTCAGTAGTGCAAAGAATTTTATTATTAACCACATCTATGTTCGGTTGGATTCAATGGTCTTTGTGGATCCCTTCCAAATCAGGATAGTCTATGATTCTATGCCAGAGTAGTAGAAATAGACTGGTTTGTTCTGGTTTTTCAGATTTTCTCCTTTTAAACAAAAATCCATTATTTGCAATTTTGTTTTCTTAAAAAAAATGTCTTTTTACACTAGTTTTTGACTTCAGCCTCAGCTCTAAGTATGTCATCACTGCTTGTGAAGAAAGGTGCTGCTGAGGAGGGGTAGGTGTATGAGCAAACCTAGCACTTACTCAGCTCCGAAATGGGCAGAGCCAAAAAGCCAGCAGGCTATTAATAATTTTGGCTTCCCAGGTTTGTCACAAGAACAGTGGAAGATGTAGAAAGCCACGTGCCTTCAGGCTCTTGCAAAGAAGATGGGAAGAATACTAAAACCTGCTCTGAAACTTTGTCCTCTGGCGTTTCACTGGGATCTTGTCCCAGCTCTCTCCCATCTGACTTCTGGCTTATTATTTATCATATTATCTGCTTTGTTTGGGGGCTGCTACTGCAGCTGGCAACTCACTGTGCATGCTAAATGCCTTTCCTTTACAGAAAATGGGCAGGCACTCCCGGAGTATCCGCTTTTCTGGTTGAGTTAGAAGTGCTGCTCGCTCTGCCAGCTTGCTGAGCGTGCTGATTGATCCTTGTTTAGCCTCTTTTTTACCAAATATATAATTTGGGGGAGGGGGAGGGACACAGGCATGAATTTTCTTGATGATCTCAAAGAAAATACCCAGGGGATGGAGCAAGCGCCTCTCAGGCTGTAGTCAGCTTGGCAAAAGAAAGCAAAATATATGGCCAGAAGTAGGTATTTGAGTGTCTGATGTGCTTATTTTGTTTGTACAGTGCTACTGTAATTCTCAATCTCCTGGTTTGGTTTTTTTTTCCAACTGACTGTCATGCCAAGGGAAAAGAAACAGATGTTCCCATTTGCCTTGTGATGTGGCTCAAAATCATTTACATTTGCTGGCCTAAAATGACACGATGTGTCATTCGCCACTTTTTGTATCTCCTTTGGAGTGAGTGACAGATTGCTGTTCAATTACCAGCATAATAGAAAAGCAGATATTGTGAGGACAGCTTTCACCTAAAGGAAATGCCATTGCCAGTTGCTGCAGTAGGGGAAAGAGAAGGATGGCAGATACTGTAGAAGCCATCCAGTGGAAAAGACATTTTTATTATAAATAATGTCATGGGGAAGACTCAAGGGAAATGCACTGGCTGTGGCTTTTCTGCCTGGAGAAGAGGAGAGCCAGGGGTGAATAAAAATATGGTGGAAAAAATTGGCTGGCTGCTCTTGTAAAATATATTTCCAGCTCTTAGCCTTGAGCATATGCTACTTAAAAACCTTTCCATTTGCTCTGCACCCAGGTCCAATGGAGAGCAATAATTACAGAAAGACTCTTCATCAGTGGAAGACACTCAGCAAGAGATTCATTAGAAGAATTTTTTAAAAGCGGGAAAAACTGTTTGTCAGAGGCTTTGGGAACAGTCACTTCTCCACCCTATAGTTCACTTTCTTATCAGAGTATTCGTGCTCTGCTTCATCCCTTTCTCCTGAGATAAAGAGATTCTCCAGGCTAAGTAGAGTTTAACCCTTCCTTCTGTAAGTCATTTACTTGAGCATCACTTGTCCACTCTTAATTTTTTAGCATTTTCTTCTCTCTGTCAAAATCACTTCACAGGCACAATATGTAGTTTCAGTGTGCTGACTGACATGAATTTTCATGTCACAATCCAGTCAGTCTGTTGGACTGGATCAGAGTACAAGAGGTGAACTTTCTGCTTAAAGTCTTTTTCAGTTTTCTTTCTAAAGGAACAAAATAAAGTGTTAGATGGAAACATATTGAGAATCCTGTAATTAGTGTTCTCTTAGACCAGCTTTAAACAGTGAATGTCCAGTGAAACAGTGGATTTAGGACTGACAAAACGTAGTTTATCTGATAGTCTGCTGAACCAGATGATCATTTAAGCTTTCTCTTGTATTTAAAGTTTTCTCTGAGTAAGTGACTTATACAAGAGATATAGTCCACTGGCAATAAAGCTAAATGAACTCTTGAAATACCGAGTTTTAGTCAAATAACTCATGGCTACAGTCATACTTGTTACAATGGATTTAGAAACAAGTATCATCTGGAAATGGAGCTTTGCCTTGTGAATGCAGGAGGGTAATGACTGAAATTATTTTCAGTGATGTATTGGTAGCTACCATTTATGCCTGATCTGCTTTTTCTGAATGTAAAGTCTTTCTGCACAGAGTGAAACATGTTGCACTTGACCATAATTAAATCCTTTATGCTTTGGCACTGCCTGTTTCACAGTGATGAAATAATCTCTTTGGGTAAAGATTTTTCCAGTGCCACTGCACTGTTGCGTTACAGGGTTGTGTTAAAGCATACTTTTTCTTTCTGCAGCTGCTGAGGTTGGTGACTTTATCTCTTTGAAACACATCCTGGTGATGAAAAAGATTATTTTTTTCCTTATTTATTAATTGATTGCTGCACAGCTTGCAGAGTGCTAAGCCAGTGTTTTAAGAGAAATGAGGAGGGGGACAGAAAAGTTTACCTTCTAGTACAGCTCCATTTCTATTTTGCCTGTGGTCCTTCTCTTTTGTGTCAACAGGCAAAACACTGCTTTTGAAAATAACACTTTTTGATTACAAGCAGGGGAACGAAAAACCCAGCAGGGTTTATCAAGCCATTTTGGTCATCCATGTAATGCAATTTTTTACAGGTTAGAGCTCACTAATATGCTAAGAAATCACTCTAGCAAGTCATCCATTAAGGCTGGTTAGAATCAGGACAAAGAGTTACCAGCAGAGCAGGAGACCTGAGTTCCCATTGATGGCCATCAGCCGCACCCTGCCCGCCTCCCCCCTCCCAGGCGAAGGGTGTCAAACTCCTGTTCCATCTCCTCTCCTCCTGAGAGCAGCTCTGTGTAGGGTCAGCCTTGAAAATACTTCTCCACTAGTCCCATCTGCTGGATGCCAGGATGAATTGCCTGCTGGAAAGAGGGAAAGCATCATACCTCAGCCTTGAAATGTGAGCTGGATGCGGCGTGCCACCAGATGTACATCTGCCTCTCTGTGCTGCGTGCTCTCTCTGTGCTGCCTGCTCTCTCTGTTTCCCTTCCATCCACCTGATGGCTCTTGGACCACTGCTGTTCCCTTCCCCAGGTTCCACATGTTAAGTAAAAGCGAGGCGGTGACACGAGCAACTTCAGCCGTGTTGCTTTAGAGAAGCTCTAATCAGAAAAACCCAGGAGCCAGCAAAGATCACAGCAAAAAAATATGTGTATCATTATCAAGCTATTTCTAGGCCTGGGAATGAATTTCCTCTCTCCCAGTGTATATGCTCAGCAGTCAGTTTTTCAAACGCCTCATTAAGGCTGGTACTCAGCTGTTCTTGTCGTGCTGGAAAGGAGGGAGCGTGGCCATCGCATCCAATCCTGTGTGCTGCACTGCAGCCTCTCGTATTATTATGAAGCTAAAAGAGCCTTCTCCATGGTTGAAAATACAGAATTCCAGATATATATCTCACCAGGGCAAGCAAAGGTTAGGAGAGCCATAGACATTCCCCAGGGTATTACTGTTCTCAGTGGTAATTCGCTGTTTGGTACCTGCCTTCCGAAAGGGAGATGGAGGGTAAAAAATGGATAATGAATGTGAGGTAGTGGAGAAAATTGGGAATGAATGTGAATGTAAAAAGGGGGGAAAATGCATTCAGTCCTAGCAATCTTACTTTGGTTTGATTTGCTCTCTTCTTTACAGCCATTTATGATGCATTTTTATACTTTATGTTAAGTGGCATTGTGGCTTTTGCTTTAAAATTCAGTTCAGGTGATTCTTACCTTCCATGGGCATTAAAGTAAGTTTTGCAAGTCAGAAACACAGCCCCTTCCAGAATCTGGTGGAAATGTTACTGGAGGAAAATAATCCTAGGAAGAAACCTCTTTATAAAATACATAGGTGAAGTTCAAACAAGAATTTCATTTATTGCAGACAGCATTTAGGGAAGCATCCCTTTATTTGGTATCATTATTTCCAGTGAGCCTGTTGAGATAAAAATCTATAATCCTCAGCTTGAGATATGAAAACATGACTGGTTTAAATGGAACTGGTCCTGTTGGCAGGGTTTTTCAGTTTACCTTTACATCTCTCCTCTTTTATCCCAGTGCCTTGCTGTAAATTAGCAGCTTGTGCTGAATTGGTTACAATTAATATTGCTGCTGCTGTTCCCGATAAAAAGATATATCGTAAATAATTTTAATGTGTTTTTCTCAATAGGCGGTAATGGCACAGCGGAGAAGCAAAACACCGATGAAACCGAGGCCCAGAGCCGAGAAGCAGGTTTGTGCCCAGCCCCTTAAAGGACTACCTTAGGCTTTATCCACCTGGGTGAACAGTAACTCTAGTCAGTGCTGTTGAAGAGGAATGTTTGTACACTTTCACCAGATTAGCTCAGGTCTCTGGCAATTCTCCCATTAGAGACCGAAACTTCATTCATTATGAATGGATGTGTTGCAGTGTAGGAATGTAGACTTCCCTCTCCAGCTTACCAGCTCCACATTCTCCCTTTAAGGTGAACCTCTATCTAATCTTCTCACTAGCTAGAAATACTTTTTTTTTCCCTCTGCATAGAATAGAAATGAGGAGAGGGAACAGGAAATTTGGAGAAATAGGAAAGCAGGCAGAAGGCTCCTTTTGATGAAAACTCAACTTTGGAAGATTTTAAGAGGTATTTTCTAGATTTTAAACAATCTCAGTGGTTATGAAGATTTAAATTCATACAGAAAGATATTGCATATGCTGTAAGTGAATGTCAGAGTTCACGAGCAGGGGGTTTTGCAGGTGACATAAATTATAGTGAACTCAGTATGCTGAATTACAGTGTCTCTCTGTGCTCACAATAGATTTTCTGGTTTTCTTTTCTGTTTATGGTTTTTTCATCCTACCCACCTCTGTTCAGTGCAAGAGACAGCTAGAATGAATCAGTTACCAAAAGTGGCAATCAAAATCTCTATATATCCCCTTATTTCTTTATTTCTTTTAGCATAATATTACATGAAACACAATGCTTTTCTCATTTGGTTGGGTTTTTTCCTCACTGTAGTGCAGAATGTTGCCTAAACATACTTAATCCAGGGAGACTGAAATGGTTTTCTTTGGAACTTCTTTTTAATCAGATTGTTTTAGTCAGATTGTTTTATCCAGATTGTTTTAATCAGATTGTTTTCAATATATGGGGAAATTGAGTGGAAGAAGGCCAGTCAGCAAACACAGCAGATAAGTTTAGAAGGCCTAGATTCTTGACTTATGTGGTTTGCTTTCCTCACTGGGGTAACAAGGAATCCATTGAATGAGGGTCCTCCTTTTTGTCCTGTGCATTGGACAGTGTGTTATGTGGAAGTGCCCTGCACATGTCACACTTCTGCAGCTGAGTGCTAACATCTGATGCTGTCCACACATACTTGATGTCCTTCTATGTTTCATGTCCTCTTTATCACCTCTTCTGTATATCCCTGCGTGGGGCAGGCAGTGGGAGGTGAAACCCCAGGCACACAGTATTACAGAATAAACTGGATTCCCAGGCACCTTAGCAAACTTTATCCTCCATAAGATAAGCATGCAGTGGTGTTTTGTGAGTGCTGGAGGGCAACTACATTTCCTTTCTTGGGTTTTTGACTTTCGTGCTGGTCGTATTTTAAACAGGCAAAGGGGACCAGGGAGAAAAATGAGTTGTTCTGTCTGAATCGAGGCTCTGTTTTGAATCTCTGAGTAGTCTGGGGCATATATTTTTTCAAGAAATACTGAGCTTTTAACCAAACCAAGTCCTGCTTGTCTGCCAGCTCACCTAAAAGCTGATACTGCCCAGAGCTCCTGGCTGCAGCTGTACAGGTTCCTATTAAACCCAGTTACAGCATCTGCAGATGCCCAGTACAACCCGCTGTGCTTTTCAGGGATAGTCACTCTGATGGGGTGTGTATTTCCCTGGTGTTTTGGTTCACAAAACAGTCTGAATGAAATGCATTTCATTTTTCCCAAGAGAATTAAGGAATATTTACCTCTCCAAATTATTGCTTTGCTACTGTAGGCATCTTCAATGCATTGTGTTTTTTCCAAAACGACTTGTAGCGATATGAGCTGTCAGAGCTGGTTTATCAGAGCCATGAGGTACATTCTTGTGCTATCTTACACTGGTAGTCATGTTTGGTTACTCTCATGGAGACTGTCATGGAAAAGATCCAGACATTTAAGGTCCCAGGTCCAGAAAATGTCATACCTCCGGAACGTGGTTTAGGTACACGCCTAAAGATAGTGTTGTGCCCACGCACAGCCCATTAGTCACCTCCTTGACCACAGGCACATGGTGCTACAGGAAAAAAAATAATTTGGCTTAACAGTTATCCCTCCTGGTTGACATAGTGACAGGAACAGAGGGGCACAATTACCTCGAGTTAGTTACATCAGTCGCTGCTGCTTTCCGCTCTGTGCACTGCAGAGACAAAGCATCACCAGGAACTTTGAGGTTGCTGCTTCTGTGCCCTTTCTTGGCAGTAGGAAATTACCTGGTTTTCCAGGATACCCAGTGTACATCTAAAACATTTCTAAACACTAGGAGTGATCACTGTTATGAGCAGTCCCATTAAATGTTAAAGTTCTTATTTGTATTTTCTGCATCAAAAGGCGTAACTTTCATCTGAATGTGGCAAATCATATACTTTGATATTGTGAAAGAAAATATAGGACAAAAAAATTGACACTGTATGCTTACTCTGTCCATTACATAAAGATTTATCTGTTCTTGGTATAGTGAAAAATATAGTAATATTATAGAGAAAAATAAAATATACATTGTATAGAAAACTATATTAGTGGCAAAACCAGTAGTAGTCTGAAAATACTTAAAATCTTCAGCTATTACTGTGTGTGGGTTTTTTAAAATCTGGCCTCCAGTCTATCATCAGTGAACTTAACACATGGAAAAGCAGCATGGCAGGTGGCTCTGAGTTCTTGTTTCAAGGTAGTTAAAAATACTTGATGGCTATCTTAGGAAAAAAAAAATTGTCAGAATCATCAGAGGCAAGTCTTTTGAAAGAAATGGAAGTCTAGAAATGAAAACAAAAGCTTACAAAGGTTTTAGAAATATAAAAATTACCAAGAAAATGCAACAGTGAAAGTTAAAAAAGTCTTTTAAGTTCAGGCAGCACTTGTATCTATTAACTACAGTAGTTTTACCTGCACTCTCTACCATTAAAAAACTCCCCACCACAGGTTTTTAGGGACTTGCTAGATTTCAGTCCTGATTCATGAATGCTTCTATTTTCAGGAAAGCATTTGCATTTAATCATTTGGATTCCAGTGGGACTCACGGACATGGTTAAAGTTAAGAATGGTATAATTGTTTTTTCTCAAAAGAGATGGATTAAATGAAAAAAGGAGTTTCAGACCAAATAGCAACACCAGCCTACCCTTGAAACCAATAGCTGTTTCTCTCTCTGTATTGTGAGAAATTGAAATACAGACTTGATCTGGCAGTATTGGAATGTAAGTTTACCTCTTGTTTAGGGAAGACAATCAGACCAGTAATGGCCAGTGAATGGATGGAAGCCCAGTAAATGAAATTCAGGTCTAATATCTTGCCTCAATAAGGCATAACACCTTTTTTCAGTAAAGTGGTCCATCAGTTTGCTATCTAATGAATAACTTCTCTTTCATTTCCTTTATTCTTATAGATGAGACAAAACCTTCAGCTGTAGCCAGCCTATCATCACCAGAAGACACAGAGCTGAGCGAGGATAAAGGTACAGATTGGAAATTGTGTTTTGAAATAACCTCTCCCAAGAGGACATTTCATGAGGCCTTATTTTCTTTTGTGTGGAAATTGCCCAAATCACAGTTAAACAATTTAGAAATAGGTAAATGCTTGGATTTCCATTTAGGAAAGTCTTTGTAATGAAGTACTTGGCACCAGCTGTTGTGCCAGCAGGAGTGACGCTGTGAATTCCTAAGTCCCCTTGTTATGGAGTTAATACTAAAATATCATACATGACATATCCAAAATCAGCCCAAAGCTTGGGCTCACTGGGGCAAATCACAGACGTGGAGTTAAGTGTGTGTGTCTGTCTCAGGAAAATCAGCTCCCTGTTCAGGGCTCTCCTCATGCACAAAAAGAAAAACACAATAGCTATAAACACATCAGGAGGAGACAGGAGGAGATGAAGTCATAATGGAGAGGGAGCAAGTAATGTTTATCTTGTGCAGACTGTGCTGGGCACTCAGATCATTTAGTTTGTGATAAATATTTAAAAGTGTCACAGGGCCAAATGACAGGGAGTTTAGGAAACAAGAGAGATGATCTAATTTAAATGTTTCAAGCTGAGATTTTTCCTGTAGAGTTGTTGGTTTACAGATAGGAACCAGTGCACAGCTGTACTGTTTTTGATACCCTGTGATAATCACACTATTAATTGCTGTGCCAGTCTACATTTTTTGGCATTTTTGTGGGGGTACGTCAGGAAAAAGCCTGGGTGATATATAACATGTTGGCTACTGGTAATGCAAAACAGGAGTTATGCTATCTATAATAAATACAGTCCTTCAGTACAGCCTACAAGAAAGACCAGCAGAAGATTTTAATGCATTTTACTGAGATAACATAATTATTAACGTCCATTAACTTATTTATTTTAAAAGATTTAATGTTTAATTCAGCGTCGCTGCTTGACTCTCTTCTCATTTTTCTAGATAAGTGTGATGGGGTGTGAGATCCTGCCCTTTTGTTCCAAAGCCACGTGCTGGAGAGCCCACATAGTTACCTGATTAGGAGTTCAAAGCCTTGTGCAGGTTGATTTAAGTGCTCTTTTAACTGACTGATCCTGCAAGGGGGAAAAAAAAGAACCCACAAACCTTTGCTGGAGCACTGGCTTTTGCTGTTTCACAGATTGAAGTTTGTGGCAAGGCTAGAGGAAGGCAGAAATAGTGATGGATTCAATCCCAGCATGGCTGGTGATTGCCTGCCATTAATTTCTTGTGTCTTGATGACATTTGGCTCGTGTATGTATCCTGTATCTGTAAGACTCCCCATCAGATGGGGGTTTGGTATGTTTTGCAGCACGAAGGTCACAGTGAGGCTTTGGGTTTGGGTTTTCCTTTTCCTTTGCTGTCTGCAGTCCTACTGAAGATTCCAATAAACTGGTATTGGTTTGAGTGCTTGTTCTTGACTAAGAAGATGACTGTCCTTTGATATGCTTTTCAGTGGCTATTGCAATGTTTTTGCCCCATTGTATTAGTAGTCTCTTCTCAGGAAAGAAGTCATGTTGGCACTATAGGTCTCACTTTGCTATGATATATTAAGAATGTAAATAGTGTTTCACTCACTTCTTTTGGGAGTCTGATGGAAAGATAGTGCCCTGAGAGATCCAAAGAGCATTACCTCTTTCATGTCCTACCTCTCCTCATAAGTAAGATGGAAAGCATCTGGTAGGGAAAAAGGAGCGATACAGACTCTCATTGATATATTTTATTTGTAAAACTATACAAGTAGGAAGAAAAAAAAAAGTGAAGACAATGTTTTGGGATGTGCTTACTAGTTTGTTTAATGGAACCAAGAATTTTGGACAATAAGGGCACTGCATGCACCAGACCATGGTTTTAATCCTTATTTCCATCAGTAGACTTTCAGCTTCGCAGATTTTCACTCTGAGGGTGGTGAGGCACTAGAAGAGGTTGCTCAGAGGAGCTATGGATGCCCCACCCCTGGAAGTGTTCAAAGCCAGGTGTAGTGGTTTTAGCTAGGCCTCAAATTAGCAGGCTTGGAGAATCTATGTGCATTGGGAGACAGCTATCACCTGACTGGGTAACCAAAGAAGTATTTGATACCAGATGACCAACCTTAAGATATGTGAGCAGCAGTGGGAGGTGTTAGGTCAGTTCTGCTATGGCCGAGGTGCTCCTGCTGCCTCTGCTTGCATTTTGTTTGAATTCAGGGAAGTAGAAACATTTTGTTGTTACTCTTTCTGTTTCTTGCTATGTGTCTTTTAGAGTACTTATAGATTCTAGAGTGATATACTTTGTATTAATTGGGGAGTGGGATGTTATTTCTTGTTATGTGTAACTTGTGTAAGTGTGTGTGTTATATTGTAATTTTCTCTGAATTTTCTCTTTTCTGTATAAATACATGTAGTTAGTTTCAGCATAAATCTAGTTTAGAGGGGTTTTTTTTTCCTCTCCCTCTTCCTTTTCCCTTGGCTGGTTGGGGGGAGGAGGAACCCTTTTCACTCTGTCTTGGACAGTTGGTGTTTTGCCAGCTCAACCCAGGACACCAGGATTTAAGGCTTTGAGCAACCTGGTCTAGTGAAGGTGTCCCTATTGGGGAGCTGGAATGAGATGATCTTCAAGATCCCTTCCAACTCAAACCATTTTGTGATTTTTTTGATGATTCTATGATTTTAGGCTTTGAGTTATTTTAAAATGAACATTTAGTGTTACAAAAAAACTTGCTACCGCTTGGGAAGTGGCACTTTTACAAAATCCTGGCATTTCTGAAAACACCTGCTGCTCCCAAAATAAATTTCAGCCTTCAAATTGTTTGCCCACTGAGTTAACACAGCTAAAACCTGCCAGGTTCTGGAACATAGTCATTTCTGTAGTTTATCTACAACTAAGTGAACTGGATGTACAGCATTTAGAGAACTTATGTTTTCCCAATCCTTCCACCTAATCACTATGAAGGGAGATTTGTGGCAAATAAGTTTAGGCTGCAAAATGCGTCGTTTAAACCACTCATAATGGGAGGTTTCCATGCCTGCCATGGAAGTATAACAGTCTTTCAAATGTCAGCTCTGGTGCGTGCACCAAAACAAGTCTTTTGAGTCTGATTAGAGTTGACTACTGATTTTTCTGACTTTTTTTTCTTCATATTTTTGGGACCGGAATATAGCAAACATATTGACATAGTTATTTATTGCTCTGAAATGTGGTGATATTCAAAACAGAACACATGCATTTCTGCTACGATGAAGATCTGGTATTTTTGTTGTGCCTGAGTCATCTTTATCTTTTGGGTTTTTTTAAAGGAAAAGGGAAGAGGATTTTCATTATAAGAGTGTGGGACAGTGCAGGAATCACATTTTGAGGGGTTCAAATGAAAACCTCCTGTGAGATTGCAAATCTCACATTAATGTAAAATAATCTCTCTTCTGTTGCAATAGAAGAGAAAAAGTTCACAAAGGCCCAGTTTACATGTGGCCTTTCAGCAAACTGAATTTTTTCACTGCTTGTCAGAAAAAAGAAAAAAAGAACAGCCATATTCCAAGAATATCAAGATGTTTGGTGTTATGCTGTAGAAGTATCCTCCTATTCCAGTCTGTGCCAAGTTTCTCTTTCCACTGTCTGCAGAGAACTATTGCAATTTTACCCTTGAAAAGTCTCATGCTTAACTATGATCTCTTGGGGGGAGAGCTGACATCTCCAGACAGCACCTTCACGGCGCTTCATTACTGTGCATATGGAAGTAGATCCTTTATCCACAGCATGTTTCAAGTGAGAGATGCTTCTCTTTATGAAGTGTAAGGGCAGAGCAAAGTGATTAAAGCCATTAATGTTTATGCAGCAGATAAAGCACGTATCAGGCAGGCTGCACTCACTCTGCTGTGCCTGTCTGTACGAGATTGTGCTGGGGCTACAGACTCATTTTAAATGGACCATATAGTATGTGTAGATTTGTTTAAACCTGTGATTATTCTTGGCTAAATAGAGTATGTGTGCATGCACGTGTGTGTGTGAGAGTGTTCTGCATCTTCATCTCAGTTGCCTCTTTTACTATTTACTATTTAACCTGATTTAATGATAGGACTTTCCGTCAGGCAAATGTAAAAAGGAACTGGATTTAGTAAAGGTGAAGCAGAACTCCCCATTATGCAATCACAGCAAAGTTTCTGTGCACAATACATTGATTTTATTCATTAGCACTTAATAAGAACTGAATTTTCATTTGAAGGTCAACTAAATTAAATCATATGCTAATTAATTTTAAAAATAAAGGAGCTATTAATTATTTCCAGGTGTGCACCAAAGTCTGGCTCCTGTGGGAACGCCATTTAAAGCAAGTCACTATTTTTCTCTGTTCTCTGAGATGGAGTCAGATTCAGTCAGCTGGAGGGCTTGTCAGAAACAGAATTAGGTACATACCTTGGCTAGAGGTTAGCCCTAAAACCTCACTTTGGGCAACCCAGGAGACTGTAAGTATCTTGCCTGTGAACCATAATGGGTATAAATTCCTGGTTGGCCAGATGTAGCTCTCACTGTTGAAAAAATCTTGATGTCCTAAAGGCATAAATGATTGAGAAGGGACAAACTGAAAGACAGAGCATTTTAAATGCAGGGGAGCTGTGCAAATCGACGTAAATTAGTCATTGATAAGTGGGTTGAAAAGATTGACTGGAAGGCCAATATGCTCAGAAAGAGGTGTTTAAAATCAGCTCTTAAGTATATATTAAGACATCTAAATGAATGACCTGATTTTCAGAAGTGCTGAGTGCTCAGCAGCTACCAATGAAATGTTTTTACTTCACCCTTGGGCTATGATTAGACCTGGAAAATTTCAGCCTGAAAAATTTCAATTATAGGTAACTGAAAAAGAAACCTTTTCTAATGGAAGAGTTTCAGCCCCCCCAGCCATAGCTGTGGCTCTGCATGCCCCCTATGGTGATAACATTTTTCTGTCCCTTGGATGGAAGGATTCCCAGGAAAGCAAACTGGCTAACACAAGCTAATTTGTGGGGCTTGGGGGTTTTTAACCAGGGACACAACCACCACCATCCAACCAACCACTTGTTCTCTCAACACCCTCCACAATGGTCACTTTGAGCTGCACATAATGTGGATTATTCACTTTGTCACATTTAATCTGACCTGAGTTGCACATCCAGATGGGTTCCAGCCCCTGAACTACTCAGATATTTCTGCTCTACCCTTCGCCAGTACAGGCAGCTGCAACAGCGAACACTAATCTACTTAGCTGGTTTATTTAAATCCTACTTATTTTTAAATATTAACTGACCTGGAGCCATCCAGCTGCGCTCCTGTCAGTCCATTGCGAGATCCTGCTCCTTCCATCTTCCCCCTCCAACCTTTATTCTCAGCATCTTCTCCTGGGGAAGCTGTAACCAAGGCAGTCAGGTTTTGCTCAGCTTTTTCCTTTCCCAGAGCCCTGTACAACAGGTCCTGCCCCTTATGGCAGCAGCAGGATGCCCTCGGTTGTTACACCAGCTGTGCCTGGAATTTCTCAGGTGGACAGAAGGTGAGGTTAAAGGAGATGCCCTTCTGTCAGCTCAAAGCACTAATGGCTGGGAGAGGTACTCATTGGGACCCCACCTGCAGAGAGGAACTGACTGGTCTACCTAAAAACTTGCAAAAATATCTCTACAGGTTGTTGCACCTTAAAGGGTCTGTTTTACCAATCTATGTAAACTTGGGCTCCAATAAATCTAATCTGTCATAAAGATAGATTAAAATGAAATCTTGGTGGATATAAAAATAACATTTTAAAGTCAAAGCTCAAGAATCTCTCCCCAACTTCTCATAAATCACCATTTTATAGTACTTCACTTTAACACATTTTCCTCGGTTTATGAGGCAAAAGAATACCCTAATCATGTGGCAGCCTCCGTGCACACCATTACCTGTAATTTTAGATGCCTGCTTGATTTCTTTCAGTCTGGAAATATTCCAGTCATTTTTCACAGTATCATGCTTAAAAAATAAAATGCACTGAACCTGTTTCTTTCCTAATGACCAGCTTTTTCCCTCTTTAATCTTTTTACAGCCCCCTAAAACATGATGATTTATCTATGCTGTGTGCAGGACCCAGGTGTGTTGCACATTAGAAACGACTCAGTAAATAAGCCAATACAGAGTGTAGCTGGGGAAGTGAATTTTAAAAGATCATTAAAACCACTTAACATTCAGTTCTTACCATTTCCCCTCTTCCTTAGCGTTTGCAAAATTTTATTTGGGCAGCATTGCCTTGTACAGTCAAAAGAAATTATGAATGGCATGGAAAAGCGCGGGGATTTATGCAGGATTTAGACAGAATAGTGTCTGATTATTGGCAGGAAGGGAAGGATTGATCGTTTATTGCAAGCTACATGCTTTTCTTGGAGATGAATTCAACACAGAGCTGATACGTTGGAGGAGTGAATATACTTGGGGAGTATTCTGGTTAGCTTATTTAAGGTCTAAATATTTTGTTCAAGGGTTGTTAAAGGCTGGGGCTAATTCCTAGGTGGATTCAAGCACACAGTCCCACAAGACACTGGTTTCAGTGCAGAGATGAGCACTCCTGACAGGGATACTGCCACTTCAGCCAGCAAGGAAGAGTTTTGAGGGGACTAAGGGATGCTCAGTCTTCAATGAGCACTTCAGTGCTTGATGTGCACTAGATAAAAGTGGCCTATCTTTGGCTCATTTATGTCATTAAATGTCGTGTTTGGTTCATTCACATGTGATCAGTGGTGGCATTAAGAACTGTGCTCCAGTGTGGTGTCAGAAACACTGATTTTTTTCAGTCCTGTCTGGAGAAGTGTTAACCTTTACTGTCCCAATTTGTAGTTGCCCAGCATGTGTGTTATCAAAAAACTAAGCAATATTGTGCTGCGAAATAACATCCTGGCTTGGATTCTCTGTATGACTAAACAGATAGGTAGCTGTGTTAGGAGAAGGCTAACTTTGCTTTATGCCATTTAAAAATATCAGGAGTTAATTCCCTAGTGAATTAGAGGTGACCAAAGGCATTAGGAATGGCCAGAGCTCTTGTAGACCCTGGAATCCTTTAGGACTACAATACTGGGCTTATGCCCAGTTGCAAAAGGCTCTGAAGGAGTGCAGAGGACCAGCTGAGTCATAGAAATACCACTTACACTACAGAAAACTTGCATGCAGGAAATAGTGTTTCATCAGCATTTTTACTGACCACTGTGTTTGGTTTTACACTTTCACTCTTACTTGGCTCAGATTTTCTTGATAAATCTGGGTTTACTCCTTTGCTTTATTTCATTGTCATTAATCCTGGAAGTAAATCTGTCTTTTGACCTTTCGGCTTGAATATTTGATGCAGTATTTGCATTTCAAAGGAAGGAATCTTTGACATGGTCTTGACCTCAAGGATTTTGAAACTCAGAATCTACATAGTGACACCAATGAAGACTGATTTCCCACTGCTGGAATAGGAGCAGCAGACTCTTCCAGCTGGGCAGTAGCTCTTGCCCGTGGTCTGTTCTTTTCAGAAACACACTTTGCCAAAAAAAAACAAAAACAACTTGTGAAAAACTATCAATGTGTATTGCCTGGGATAACTTGGAATTCTGTGCAGCTAAATTGCTTTCTCAAACCCTGGAGCAATAGGAAAACTGTTTATGATAAAAATGAAAGTTTAACACAAAATTGCAATCCCATAAGGATAAAGCCTGTGGGGGCAGACTGGCAGCTGTGCCAGTGGGTGGGAATAGCAATGACACCCACACTGTGGGATAACTGCAGTATTCCATAAGCTCTGCCTAAATGGAGAATGGTGGGGCACATACATCAGCCAGGCACGAGGCTCCTTAAACTCCATTTGTTATCACTGACCAGAGCCCGTAATTGGGCCTCTGATGCTGCAGATTGATTTTTGCATGAAATTGGAGTCATCCCTCATTCTGGGATAAAAAAGGTGGCGTGTGTGAACTGAGATTAAAGGCACCAGTCTGGGAGTTTGAAGCACTGTGCAACAGATGTGGGATAAGGTGGCTCTAAGGGTCTGGTGAGGCAGAGCCACATGCAGTTCTTCCTCCCCTAGCAGGTGATATCCCACTTATCATCACTTTTGACTGCCTAAAGGGCTATGTTTGGGTCCTGGCTCCACGGTACTTATGGCAGAGGACTTCTAATTCCAGCTCTGCCAGTACAGTTTCTTCTACAAGCATATAAAATATATATTAATTTAAGGTATGGGCTACAAATCTTGGCTTGTCTGATATCTTGAAAGCTTTATCCAGAACTTCAGCAAAGCCAGAATGTCACTTAATGGATTTGAAATTCGCTTGAAAAATTCCCTACAGAGTTTTAGTGCTATTTGCATTTATACCAAGAGATCCTTCCACTGGCTTTTTGATTAAACTTGGAATTTGATGAAATTCTAATTTAGTTTTGCTCTGATTTAGGCTGATAGGGTGATCCCTTGTACTTTATAGTACAAAGTGGCATCCTAGTATGAAAGACTGATGCAGTGGTCCACCTGAGAACAGTGAGTAGTGTTTTAAGTCCACAGTAGGGTGAAAAAAAAGGGCAGTAGGGGCAAAGTTTAGCAAATTGTACATGAGTGAGTTATTTTACTTTCAAACTTGGATTTATAAACTTATTGTCATGCCATGAAAGAAGCGAGAAGCTGTGCAGGTAATTAAATATTTGCCTTGGGGGATTATTTGCAGTTAATTAAAGCCACACTCTTTCAGTGCACACCTTTCCTACAGATTATTAAATTTGGATCAGATGTTAACAACCCAGCTTTCTCACTTATCCATCAGAGATTATAGTTGGAAAGTTTCAGGAAGAGAGTTTTACCTGGGTATCCTTGGGTATATTGTAAGATTTGCTCGTCTGTGTTGCAGAAAGGGACTTTCCTGAAGTTGAGCTTTATCAAGGCTGTCAAAACATAGTTTATTATCACACCCTGTAGATCTTTTTGCACTGTCACATTTTGCATCGAGGAGCATTTTAGAAAGCGTCTCACTCGGGAACAGAAATCCTGATTATCTGTTGCCACTGTTATGACCTGGTGTGGACTTAATCCCTGTAGTTTGCAGAAATGTCCACTTAGATCAGTGGTGGTTTTTAATGAGGCTCAAAGAGAGCTCTTTATCCAGGGAAAGCTGCGTGTTAAGGGGAGGAACAGAGCTGAAACAGGTGTCTGTGTTGCTGTATTACCTGAATTCAATGGCATTACACATTACGCATTTCTCCATCCCCCAAACTATGTGGCTGTTGTCAGAAAATGCTGTTGACACCACAAAATAATGCCCTGTGTTTATTAAGATGCGAGATAGCATAGCAATTGGACTTTATGACATCTAATTTAAGCCTCACTTTGCCACTGTTTCAGAGTATGGCTTTGGGCAGTTCATTTTGATGGTCTGTCCCAAAAAAGAAAAGCAGTCTGGACCATGATCATGACCTTGGGAGTTCTGTCATCAAGAGACATGAGGCTAGGATTTGCACTGGGATTTATGGGATTTAATGTTTGTCAAGCTTGTGAAAATCCAACCCTGAAAAAGTGTTGTTCTAAATAAATAATAAATCACTTTATTTAGCAAGTAGGTGGTTTCTGCTGTTCCTCATAGCTTTGTGCCAATCCATTTGTTAGAAATAAAATTCTTGGTAGTGCTGCTGATTATTCTTAGGCATCCTTCCTTGCCAGCTCCTTGTTTAAGGTTACTACTGCAGGCAAAAAACTGCTCAGTAAGTGTACAGGTTCTGAAATCAATTTGAATAATTGAAACCCAAGAGTATACTTCTAGAGTTTATAGGGCTGTGGTTAAACAGATAGAAAATCTGTCAGAGTATCAGAATGCCAAATATGAAGCTGGGACCTAAGGGCTACCTCTAACTCAAGTAGCTACCAGGCTTTTCCAGCATGAAAACCACTGCAGGATTTGTTTGTTTGTTTGCTCTTCCCTCAGACTCCCTGAAAGGCTCCAAAGGCACATGGGAGAGCAATCCGGCGCATCCTGGGCCCTGCGAACAAGATCAAGCCGAAGGTAAAGTTTGATATCCAATTTTTTTTAAGGCAGAGATAATGAACCGGTTGGGAACTTAAACTCTTTGAGTTTCAGCATCCAGTGGGTTTCAGCCTGACCTGTGGCCCCTGAAGGAAATGCTGTTGGCTGGTAGAGGTTGTGTGTCAGCTGGTTGTGGGGTGGAAATCCCTGGTGTTACTGGAAAAGACACACATCTGCAAATGTGTGGGTTTAGCCATATTGATCCTGGGTGCATAGCATTGTTATTATTGTCCTTCTGTGTTGTTGTTGTTGTTGTTGTTCTAAAAGCCTGTGGGCTGTTTCTGTTCCTTCTGCTGTCAAGCTTTACAACAGCTCCTATGAGAAACAGTGTCAAGGCTGAGCTGCGAAAGAAGGAAAAATCGAAGTGATGCGGGGTCAGTTTTGATCAGCCACTTAACAAACTTAATGATTATAGTTTGCCAAGTGATATTTTTCGTATATAAAATAAGTCCAACATTTCACCTAACAGAAAAATAGCAGTGTTTGGTTGAGAAGTACCATGATGTTTGTTAGGCTCATGTCCTGTTTTGATGAACTTAGCATTGCCTGCACAGAGCATCATCCTGATGCCATTTTCTGTTTGTTGTGTTAACAGGACAACAGGAGGTTTCTGCAAAAGAGGAGATGAAAACTGGGGCAGATTCCCAAAGCTCCTGCATGGAAATAGAAGGTACTGCATGTGTCTTGAAAGCAAAGAGCAAGATTCACAGACAAAAACACTGTCATAGAATCACAGAATCATAGAATGTCTTGGGTTGGAAGTTCCAATCCCTCTGCCATGGGCAGGGACACCTTTCACTAGACCAGGTTGCTCCATACCCCATCCAACCTGGCCTTGAACACTTCCAGGGATGGAGCATGGAGTATGTGTGTCTCTGGGCTATGAGTCCCAGTGAAGAGCCATGCTTGGCTCTAAGCACATGGTGATTTTGTGCTAAATCCCAGAAAGTTGAGCATCTTGAAGGGTCAAGGCTTTGCTGTCAACTACAGCCCCTTGGATTTCCTTGGACTGCTTTTGTCTTTGTGCCCTTGGGGAAAAGGATCCTTTTCCTCTGCCAGAGTTTTTAATAGCAAGGTCTCTGGTGGATGTTAATCCTTTTATGTCTGTTCTGAAAAGCCTCACTGTTCATCTTCTTTTTATCCAATTTATTCAGAGACACTGTTTAACCAAGAAGACACAACAGAATTTGAGACACCTTTGATTCCTGGTGCAGAGGAAAAGGAAGAAGGAAAAGAAGAAGGAGGTGAGTCTACTTACAAAACAGATTGAGACAGAGAATGCTGCTGGACTCATGTTTTCTATTGTGAGAAAACATGAAAAGAGAACATTAGAACTTTTTTCTTCTAAGAAAAACTCTTTTGTCTTATCTCTGAGTGTTATTTTGATATATTGGACTTGAATTTACATATGAAAATAAGTGCAAAAAAGTGCACACTCAGGTTCAAAAGTGACTTTAAAATACTCTCCTTACTGTTGGTTTTCTGCTTTTAAGTGCATAAGGCTGATTAATCACCCAATTTATGTCCATTTAGGTACACTCTTGATCACATTTGCTCGAAGCATCGATAGTATTTAAAATAATGGGTATGATGATTATTTGTGAGGTCATTAATAGAGATTCAACTAGCAATTAACTAAAACTAGTAATTCTAATGAAGAAACCAATATTTGGAGTGGGAATGCAGTCTTGCTAAAGCAGTAATTTTTTCTGGGAGTAAAGTCTTTAAATCCTTAGGAATGCTTTTGTAAGGGAATGTAAAAGTTTAATCCCAAGTGTTGGATGCTTCTGGGTAGCCTGCATTCAGCTCCCCACTTGCAACAGGCACATGGTTATGTAAAAAAATAATGTATTATGTAAATAATTCTCTAATTGTGAAGTAACTGCAAGTTAATAATTATATGGTCATTTGTAGAGCATGGGGATGAATTTTACGGTTCCAAATTAAAATGCAGACATGATTTTTATTGAAAATTCAGGTCAATACTAACTGTGTTGTCCTAATTATGAACTCTTTTTCCCAGCCTCGTTGACACCAGCTTAATTGCAAACCTGTGTTAGCAATATTGACATTTTTCTTCACTGCAAAGCCAGGTTAATAGAACCTCTTTGTTCATATACTGCTAAACAACATTTCCCCTCCCTTTTTTTTTTTTTTAATTTTAATTGCCTATCCAAGTTGAGACTAATCACATCTCCTTATTATTGTTCATGTTAATGGTATGGGTTTTGTGCTGTATTAATGATGATAAAGGTAGAATTGATATAATCCTTCCTTTCAAGTCCAGGTAAAAGGTACCTCAGTACCTCAGTTGCAAATCCAGGTTATACAATACAGGCTCACTCTGATTGCAAATACTAATGTCTTTATGCTAATTTCCTCTGAATATGAATTATTTACATTTCATTTTATGCCTCATCATAAGCAAGTTGGACAAAATGTACTTTCATTATTTGTACATTTTCTCCTCTTTACCACTTTTGTGTCCCCTACAGCAGCTAGTGACTGTCATTTAGATCTCAGCAGAGAGATTATATTTCACCATCTGTTCTACCTACTATTAAAATACATAACATTAAGGAAAAGAAGGTAATGTCAGAATACAGTTGTTCTTGGCAATTTTCCTTTTCCTTCCCCTGATTTAAAAGGTTCAAATACTTAAGTAAAAAGTTCTTTCTAAATATTTTGGAACATGTTCCTACCTGGGGGCTCAGGCCTTGCTCCTGTGCAGGATTCCTGCCATGGAAGGACTCTCATCAATTAAAGTGAGCTTTTGGTAAGTTCCATGGTAAGAAGAGATGATGTGTTGAGTCTAAGTGTGAGATAACAGCATAGATATTCTTTTCAGCTTCTTCCAAACACACTGTGTTTTAATCAGGAAGAATAAATGAGTGCTTTTTCAGTGTTTTGAGAGGGAAATTAAGGCTTTCCCTTGCTTTGTTTCATTCTTGTGGGTGTAAGCACCCTACGCCCTCATCTCACTAGGTGCTTCCTGTTCTGGTGGGCACATACTCTGCCACACGAGTTTTGAAAGTTCACCATAAAGTGAGGTGGGTCTGGACAAAAAAAAGGCAAAAAAATGACATCAGCTGAAGTTCAGGCTGATAAAATAAGATATTCCCCAATGAGAGACTTCTCTTAATGGAAAGATGTTGAGGGAAATTTGAACTTAGAAGCTTTTGTGCACAACCCAGCCCATGGAAAGGGAAGCGAGGCCCCTGTATCCTTGAGCCTGCTTCAAGATGAGCAGTAAACAATAAGGTATGCAGCAGCTGCTAGGAGATGCAGG
>JAWWEV010000115.1:7164292-7178360 GCA_035583235.1 Hafferia zeledoni
TGCTCCCACCCAACCGATTAAGAAGAAGACAGTAGCAGTCAACTACTTCTTTTGTTAACTAATGGCACGGGCAGTTATTGGCAGGGGAGAGAATTTACATAATAATTCCAAACTACAACAGTCTTCCAAAGCAGTGTGTGGTAGGTACAGCTATTGTGGTCCCTTTAAACCATTGTCAGTGTTTTAATGCCTGTCTCATCATAAATCTGCTTGCACATAGAAACCTGAGTCTTGAATTGCAGATGGCTGAGGTTACTGGGAGGTTACTGAGATGTCTCAGCAACCACACAGTGGTACTGCAGGCCCCTGCAGCTGAAACACAGCTGCTTTTCAGGGAAGTGTCCAAAAGTTGGGATGCTTTTGTAGCTTGGATTGAACCTTCTGGCCCTGCAACATGGACAAGTTTACTTAGAAAAGAAAAGAAAGTAAAAGTCTTCAAACAATATTTCTAATATTGCCTCCTTCCAGCATGATGTAGGACAAGGAAGGGAATAGATTTCCTGGATACAGTTCTGCTTGCAGATCCAGCTGGCTCTTGAAGTGTGTGAGCATGAAAAGCAGATGATAAGAAATACATATATATCTGGTACCTCTCTAAAGGAACCCAAGGTATCTTAGAAACTGATATATACAGAGATCACAGAATCTGCTCGTGAAACTGTTCCCTCTGGCATTAAACGCAGCCAATGTTTTACAGTACTGAATTAGAGGTGTGATAGTTTAAGGCACAGGAAATCTTTCCAAATGAGCCTTCAAGGGAAGCCTAGGGGAGATATATTCATGTCAAGATTTGGCCAGAAAATATGGTTCATGCCACTTGTTCTTATCACAACGGCTATTGGATATTTAACAACCACAGGTAGCCAAGACCTGGGGTTTATATCTGATCCTGGAAACAGCAGTGCCATGCAGGGCATTATATTGCCAGAACGACTTCCTTCTTTTAATGAGGTCTCCCATTCAGAGATGGATGTACCCTGTTCTTGCCCATCTTGTGACTGTGACTGGATCACAGCACACAGCTGAAATAACTGGAGAAGGATCTGCGTGTGGGAGAGGAGGAAGTCAGCTGCACGTATTCACATCCTGAAGAGAGAGCGAGCACAGCACTGCTTCTTGGCAAGGGTTTGGTCGCAGCTTTGGGTGTCAAAGCCAGCTTGCTCCTTGCAAGGCTGCACCTGTAATCAGCCAGAGCCATATCCAGCTCCTCCAAGAGGAGAAGGCAAGGCAGAACTCTTCATTTGGATGGCACCAGAACTTTTGCAGCTCATGGCTGACAAAGCCATTTAGAGCGAAGATAGCTCAGATTTTGCTCCGATGTGTGAAGTTTGCCCCCTGAATGCTGTGATTTTTATCTAGCTGGTCTTAGAGACAGGAAAACACAGCTGAGCCTTATCCAGGCCTGAAGAGGCAGGAGCACATCAGCTGCTTGCCATATTGCTGGAACACCTGGGGCATTCACTTTGAAACCTAAATGCAGGCTGTTCACCTGTATTGCCAAGTACAGCAGAAGCTTCCTTCTGGCTGTTGGGGTGGTATTAATTTAAAGAGAGCACCATCTGTGGGACCTTGGAGAGCAGCAGTCAGAGGAGACAGGTAGAGAGGTCGCTGGGAAAATTCTTGTTCTGATCTGGAGGCCTTGCCACCCCCATCCATTACCCATCGTTTCTAATTAACAGATGTGTCTTGGGGAAAGCTGCTCCCATTTGCTTTCCTGAAGATGCTATTCTTGCTAAGAGCTATTGTTTTTGCTGAGCCTCCTAAGCTTGTTTTGTGGGCTTTCACAGGCATTTGGAGCAGTAATGGTCTCGATGACGCAGTAATTAAGGAGTCCTGTACCTCCTTGCTGCAGAGAGCTGCCCCTTTGTCCGTCCCCTTTCTTCTCTCCTCAATGCCACTACCAGATGGTCGGAGATTTTTCACCCTTTCAAAAGCTTTGTATTTTTCCCATCTCATCAAGCATATCTCAGCCATGCTTAATTAGCTCAGGGCTTTTCAGCCCCCCTGATTTCCCCCCCAGGAGATCAGTTAAGGACCTGGACAATTTCAATAAAGAACTTGGAAAATCCTTAGAGGTTAGGCAGGAGAATGCCATGTTACTTAGTGTTGGGGATAAGTTGTTTGTTCTTTCTTCTCTCCCTTCCTGCTGTCTATCCTCTTATCCATCCATCCTTCTGTCTGTATTTCCCATTCTTATCTCTCAGAATATTCAGGGATGCCCCTTGGTTCTTGGCAGTGGTTGACAGCAACTGGCTGGTGGTATTCAGAGGGCTGTCATGCTTGGGCCAGGGCCTGAGTACTGTTGCTTTTAACCTGTTTTAATCTGTTGATATCTCCCTGAATGAGAAATGGCAAACATAATTAGCCAACCAGTGCTAGAAGGTGGTTGAGTTGGGGTGTTTTGGTTGAGGGTTTGAGAGTGTTTTTTGTTTGCTTAATTCCCACACTTGCTTGAAACTAGCTTGTGAGCTTTATTTACAAGATCAGAGCAGTTGAGATGAAAGCCTGGTTAATTAACAGAAAAACAAATTTGCCTCTTGCTTTGTGTTTGACATTGAACAGCATTTGTTTCTGCATTGTCACATACCCACTTTTATTATTAATCTCCAAGCTTTAGCTATACAACTGCAAATGAGATAAAAAAGACCCAACACACAGCTCTTTCCCTCCTTTCCTCCCTCCTATAAAGCACGATGTGCTTAAGCACATGAAGCGCAGATTTTGTCTGGGATTTCGGATACCTCATAGGTACCTGTGGACATTTGCCACATAATTGAACTGAGTGGCTGGTGTTGTGTGTTTAGAGGCAAATGAGAGCCCCCTGCCATCAGGTGTTTACATCACTAGAATTAAATGCCTACTAATTTAGCCACTTGGGAGATTAATATTTAGATGTCATTAAAATGGCTAGCTGTAAATACATGGAAGTGTCCTTGGATGATGGGGAAAAATGTGGGAGGGGGTTTCTTTGCAAACACAGAGACTGTGACCTCAATTACTGCAGTTTTCTCCCTGACACTCCTCTTCATGGCATACATGAAGTTGTTGTTGCTGGGTGCTCGCTGCCCAGCGGAAAGCAGTGCTTCATACAAGGCTACATTGAAATGCTATTCCTATGCTATTCTGATTCTTGGTATTTTTTTTAAGCCATCGAGGGAAATAAAATGCAAAGAGTGTGTCTAAATGAATGCACGATGTAGTTTTGTGTCGCAGGGAAGTGTTATCCCTGTAAGGATGCTCCCTCCGTTTGAGTAACTCAGGCTGTCGTTGAAGAGGAGCGCTGCTCCCCCGTGTATTGACATCACTATTTACACACCGTGTGGCAATCTTTGAAGTGCTAACTGGTTTTTTTTTCTTTTTTTTTAAGAGAGATGCTGCATTTTTCTTTTCTATTTGTTTTCCACAAAAAGGAATGTTAGTATTTTTATGATGGCTGGCGCTTAGCGGAGCTCCTCTGTGTAAAGATAACAAATGAGTTATGCGACCTGACATTCTCCCTGGGAATGTGCTCAGAACAAAGCAAGCCAGTGGCATTTCAAAGCCTGCTTTTAAAGTAGCTGGTTATATACTTTGTTTATCAGAATCGCTAGGAAATGCCATTTCTCTGGGTTTTTGCAACCTCTCTTAATTGATTGGGAAGTGGAAGAATCTTTGGGCAAAGCCCCGTGGCAGGGGAGTTGGAACTAGATAATCTTTAAGGTCCCTTCCGACCCAAGCTTTTCTATGATTCTGTGACCCCAGGAGCCAGGGGACACATATGCAGAAAGCTTGAAGCTGCTCCATGCTTTGCTGTATCCCTGTGAAATAGTCAGGTCTGCTGCAGGCTTTGGGAATGAAGGAGTGAGCTCCAATCCCCCGAGAGCCGCTACAGCAGGTACAAATTGCCAGGCCTACTTTGGAATTTCCATGTCACTTGTCCTCTCCCTGCCTTGCTGCTGGGAGTTGCCAAAGAGGCATTGCCAGGAGCAGCAGAGGCTCTCCAGTTTCTCACTGAACAGCCCTGCTGCTGGTGATTTGTGTCCCCACATGGGGAAAAAATCAGAATTTGGATGATATGTCCATAAGGAAGCTGGAGGAAGGGGCAGGAGGCCAATCCAGCTTTGGCTCTGCTCAGCCAGGATGGCCAAGGACACCAAAGAGGCTGCCACCCAGCATCCCCAAAGCATCCGTGATGAGGTGTCTGCAAGTTCTGTGTTTCTGCAAAATACTTTGTCTTTGATCCAATACTCTGTATCACCAGGAATTTAGTTTTGGCAAGAAGGCATCTTTTTCCCCCCCACATTTTACCAGTTTCTAATTTCTGAAGACTTCACAATTGTGTTGCTATAAACCATCATACGCTTAAACTGATTGGCCCACTAGCAGCTCTTTGTAAAGTGTTTGAAACAAAACTACCTTTCCTGAGGCCTGATATTCAAATCAATGCTATGTTTCCCTCGGGAGGGATGATGGCCTTTGGTTAGAAGCACTGCTCTGTGAGTGGAGAGCCACAACAGCAGCGCTCCAAGGACTCAACTGTAATGATGGAGGCAGCAAAGCACTGCTATGTGAGCCTTCTCTGGGGAAGTCATTCTGTGGACAGTGTGGGATCTGTGGCTCTTTGAGTCCTTATCATTTCCTTCAGCTATTTGCAGAGTTCTTTCATGTTTGGGCTGTGGAAATTAATTGTGTTTGTAAACCTTGAGAGCAGGCAGAAATAAAATGGATCTGAACTCTTCAGATTGCTGTAGCAAATGTGCCATGAGAGTGAAGGATTGGTAAACTGAACTTAGCGAGCTTTAATTTGAGTCTATTGTCATTAGACTTTCTATTGTACAGTAATAGGTACACTATTAAGTCAGCTCTTGGTGTATGAATTACTCTGTATTAAGGAAATCAAACTTAAGCAAAGAATTTTGCTGACAGGGAGCATACAGAAGGATAAGCAGGATCTTTTTGCTCATTAGTATTACTATCATCATTAATCATTACTGCTATATAGCCCAGCTGTACAGTCTCTAAACTTGAACTGGGAGTACCATGCAAGTGCCACACACAGTTGTGTCTACCCAAGGAATGCACAGCCTGAATTCCATGGCTTTGCATGTTCATCAGTCTAATTGGAGCATCCCATTCATGTACTGCCACCTCCTTTGTGATCATCAAGCTTCCTCCAGCTTCTGCTGCTGAAAGAATAGCTTGCTTGGCTCTGCCAGAAGTATTTGTGGCATGAATGCCCAGTACACATACCCAAAGGGTCTTTCGGCTGCTTAGTCAGAAGCCCTTCCCTCTTGTTCCTGTTTCCATAAAAATATTTTACAGTATCAAAAAATACTCATTTAAATACTCATTTTAAATTTGGGAGGGTTTTCACTTTTCTTTCAATGTTTTTAAAGGCAATCTGATAGCTTCAGTTCATAGTTTTGGCAAGAGCCAGCAACATTTCTCTGAAAATCTCGGGCTGCACAGGATAGATTTGTGTGACTCCCTGAAAACAATATTTCCCATAAAACTATCTATTCTTTTAAAACAGGGGGAAAAATTGTAATTTGATTCAGGAAAAGGTTTTGTTAGAGATATTTTGATGGACTCCACATGTGCCTTTGGAGTTGGTTCCCTGTGCAGCAGGACCACCCCGCTGCCTGCAGGATGCAGTAGCTGCGGTGTCGGGGCTCTTGCCAACTGCCTGGTCAGTCTCCAGCTCGAGCCAGGCACAACACTCCCAAATTCTGGCAGGTTTTAGCAGGCTGAGGATCAGTGCTTGGGACCCTCATAAGATTTTCAGTCAGTGCTCAGTACTGTCACAGATATTCAAGGTGGACTGAAACAACCCTTTAAGGCACAAGGCTTATTTCTTCTCTACCAGCCCAAATAGTCTCAACACCTGCTGAAAAGCCAGAGGCTCTTGCCTTGGAGCACATCTCATGTAGAGACCAGTTTTGGGTGATTACATCAGCATAACAGGGCAGCTAAGTAGGCAGGCTATTTATCTAGATTTTCTGTGAGCTATAAACTTTTTAGGCAAAGGCAAATTTTCTGTGTCACAGAAAAAGGGTTCTTCAAGGGTCTGTACTATTTAAAATAGATTCTATATGAAGAGAGTCATGCAAAGTGTTTATTTTATTTCCTGTCTTTCCTTATCTACGTAAATATTCTGTGTGCAGTTGTGAAAAGAATTTGTTTGGTCTCATTGGATTGCCAGATTGATGGTTTTTAGTGCACAAAAGTGTAAAGAAACCTACTTAGGAAATCAAGATAAATATATATATATGTGTATATATATATGTATATATATATATGTGTGTGTATATATATATGTATATGTTTTTTTGTTTTTTTGGTTTTTTTTTAAAGAAACTCCATAAAGCTTGGGTTTAGGATGGTGAAATTTGCTGTTGACAGCACTGAACAAAAACATGGTTCAAGGCCAGTGACTTAACTCTGGGTGATGCCACTCCTAATCCTTTATGTCTGAATCCTTCAGTTTTATCTGTGACTGAGAAGGCGTCTGTCAGGGCTGAAGTCACTTGCACCAGGGGATTAGCACTTTTTGCATTCTTTTGAAAGCTTCAGTAGTTCCTATGAAGTAACAGATGCCAAGGTATTTGTGGAGACTGTGAACAGTGATAGTCCTTACACTGTCATATAAATTCTTGCAGACTTGGACCATGTGCACATCTGTACAGTGCACATCTGTAGCCTCTAATTCTGACCCTTAAAAGCTCTCTGTTGTCCTCCTGCTATGAGTACTCCAGGGGAGAAGAAGAGATGTGATGTTGCTGCTGATCCACCCAAAGGTGGATCCACTGTATCAATTTCTTTGTATTTTTAAAGCCCAGAATAGTTGAAATCTGTATAATGAAAAGGCTTTGGGCATCTGTAAGTTCATGAGCTAAGAAGCTCTTCAGTATGAATAAATCATAAAATGTGGTCCGAATCCAGCAATATGAAGAAGTTTAGCTTGAGGAAATGCTTTTAATGTGTGTGTGTCATCCTCCTTTAGCAGGACAGAAGGCTGCTGCTATCAACTGCTAATACAATTATTCTCTTCTGGCTTAATTGGTAGAGGTCTTGACTTTGGTGCTAAGATGCCAAGTATAAGTATTGATGTTTTCTGGCACTCTAGCAGGGGGCTGGAATTACAGGAAGGGCTAAATACTGCAGTGAGCCAGCCTGAGGTTCACTGCTTTTCTATGACCTGTGGCATTTCTGAGTATCCCACAGCCCCGGCTGATGTGTTCTGGCTGACCTTCAGGACACCTCCTTGTGAGAAACCCATGTTAATCATCAATTATTAAGAAGATTTGGGGAGGTGTTATTGACTTGCTCAATAGCTTCAAGGAAAATTATAGTTATCTTGTTAGACTCAAGTCTGCCAGTTTTCATGATAGACACCAGTTTTATTAGCAGTTCTGTAAATTCTATAGTGGGAAAAAGCAGGGGCAAGCCATATTGTTAGTTATAATGTCACTGAGCTTTCTAAGCACAGATTAGAGAGGTGGTGTCATCCTTAGTGCAGTGAGAATTGGCATGGAATTTTTAAGTCCATGTTTAGGATTCCAAATGGGTGCCCTGAATTTCAAAAATGCTGAGCACATCCAAAACACCTTATGAAGTGAGCCCCTTTGAAGCCATCTGGAGCTGCTCAGAGTTTGGAGCTTTTGAAAGTCAGGATCTAAACTCCCTTTTAAAGTGCTCCTAAAGTTAGTCACCTGTTTTTGAAAATACTGACCTATGTCTGCTGACATCTGAAACAACCTCTTTTAAAAGAATGTTTGATGGAAAGAGGGGCTATGATCTCCTGTGCTAAAGAGAAAAATCCTGGTCTTTTTGAATGTATGTCCTCTGATAAGAAACATATTGAGACAGTTTCCTCCCCCCCTTTTTTTTTCCTTAAAGACACATTTGTTCAGACTCTGTCATGTGGTTTTGGCCTCCAGTTTCTATTTGGTGCCTCAAGATGTAACAGAACTTTGAAGAAACTTCAATAACTTGGAGAGAAGGCAGGATGGCTGAGGAAAAATGTGCTTAAGCTTTCCAAACAAGTTGCTCCAATTTTTACCCAACATCACAGTAATGGTCTAGCCAGTCTTGGGTCTAACTTGCTGTGAGAATTTACTTTTGATACAAGTAAGTGTCTGGTGTAAGTGAAACTTAGAGAAAATTTCTGACCCCATGTTCTCCTTCTTATAAAGTTGCCAGAATGACCAGGAACAGCAGGATGGACCTCTTCAAATGGTGGGAACAAGCTTGTGCAAAGGGAAGTGTTATTAGGAAGAAAGCTGTTTGGGAAACAAAAAGCCCACAGTACTTGATCCTTCTACCTAAACTGAGCTATAAATCTCATAAATCACAGGACCTGGATGTCAACACTGGTAGATGTCAGAGCTGATGCACCTGAATGAGAACTTCTCTGTAGCAATTCAGTGTGTCTCTGATGCACTTTGCTGGCTTTTTGCTTGCCCACTACTACTTGTGTCCTTGCACAGGGGTTGGGAAGAGGAAAAACTGCCTCTCTTAAGCATCCTGCAATCAGTAAGCTGTTCTTGGAGGTGTCAGCTACCTGATTTTTTTGGATGACTCTCAAAAACACAGTGGCCTTCCTCTTGTAGTTACCACTGTGCTCAGGTTCTTTTGCCAGGCTTTTTCCCAGACTACAAACTGGAGCCAGGTCCATAGCTAGAGACTAAGTCAGCAGCACATGGAGTGAGACTCTTTAAAGGGGAGGGACAGGACAATACCAAATAAACACTAATAAAAATAAGCCCCCAAAAAATCAACCAATTGTTAGGTTATTGGAGAAAGAGAGAGAAATGTTCAGTTTCATTTATTTTTCAAGTAAATAAGTCAGATCCCTGTTTTACAAAGTTGGGGTCAGTTGGCAAGTACGCTGGAGCTGTTCATAGCAGGAGGATTATGGTTGTTAGTATTCTTTGCGTTATGTTATCTAAATGTAAATTCCTGTCTCTGATGTAACAGCCTAGTTAGACCCTAGAATTTATGAACCAAACAAAGGATGAAACATGAAAAAGTTGAGAAGAAAAAAATCTGCAGCTCTGTCTTTGTGTAATTCTTACTGAGAGCTGATATAAATGGAAGACAAATCAAAGGCAACAATAGCACCGCACATTTTATCTCACACCCTGTGATGCATATTAGTGTTGTTTCCCATTGTGAGCCAGAAAGAACATTTACAATTTTAGAAAACACTGCATAATGGCTCTCTGCAAGGAAAAGAAGCAAGTGTGTGACTGCCAGCACTGATACTTGGGTTTTCCTGGTTTGCTATTTTGGAAATTCTGTTATGGGCAAATTTTTTCTATTTCAAACTGGGAATTTTGAATTTGGTCTTAAAGTTTTCTCCAAGAAACAGAGAAAATAAACCTCACTGACTTGCTAATCTAAATCCAGTCTTTAGCCTGGCCAGGAAATACTGGCCAAGCCTATCCTGTGGCAATATGCTCCTGTGGTGCAGATGTTAACACCCAGGCTGGTGGATGATTTTATTCTAAAGCAACCCACAGGAGTTATCTTCTCCGCTGTGCTTTTCAGTGTTTTCAAAATACTCTTGTATTCATGTGAGGAGATGAGTGTCAGAAGGACAGGTGGGTGTTTCAAGTGTTAAACACCAGCTACTCTGTCACTGCTGTGCTTTCCACCTCCCTCACTCCCCAAAATGTCAGTGGTAAAATCTGATTCTTGAGATATACCACTAAAATGGGCAGAAGAGCATGACTGTCATCATGGAGCTGAAACACCCACCACAGAATCTAGGTTGTTCTTTTACGCTTGTCACTTGGGAATATGTGGCATGTCATTCCCTCTGGAAATGATGTGATCATAGAGAGGTTTGGGTTGGAAGGGACCTTAAAAACCATCTGGTTCCAACTCCCCTGCCACAGCCTGGGACACTTTCCACTAGAGCAGGTTTCTCAGAGCCTCATCCAACCTGGCTTTGAACACTACCAGGGATGGGGTGTCCACCACTGCTCTGGGTAAGTTGTGCCACTGTCTCACTTGATTTGGTGACTGAAATTACTACTCAAGATTTTGGTCTTCTCATGGCTCACTGATATATGGTCTGTGTTCAGAGCAGGATGTAGTTATTCCCTTCTGGCATAGAGCAGCTGGCAGTTAGAGCACCCCTTGCTCTGATATAGTCCTGTTATTTCCTGGGGAGACATCTCACTCCCTGTCAACATTGTAAAATTTTGCTCTCATATTCATCCAGTTATCAGCAGAAATTAAAAACGGCATCCACACTTAGGAGGTAATACAGCACTTGCAATATGTTTGCTTTCCCTCCCGTTCCTTGGAGGCTGACTGATGTGGTCTGGCTCGCTGCTGTGGAGGAGGATGCCAGGCTTTCACAGGAGAAATGGGGGCAGCAATCACCATTAATGACATCCTCTGACAGCAAAAGCCACACAGATGTCCCCAAGCCAGATTTCAGCCATGGCTTCTGTCCATGGTGCTTCTAGAGCAGGAATGGGAAGCATCACCTCAGGTAACACATCTAGCACCACCATCCATCACTCAGCTATTCCCTTCTTTAAGGAGAGAAAGCAACTTCCAGCCATTTATTTTGAAAAATTGCTTACTGCCCTTGAACGCACACACATACACACAAATGTGCCTCTCTCTGGTTTATTTAAACATCTGTTCTATTTTGATGAGTCACCATCCAGATCCGAAAAAACCAGCCCCAAGAACTGGAAGAGGTGAGGAACTCAGTAGCAAAATGAGTCCTTTAGAGCAGATTTGTGCTTATCACCGTATTTTACAGCTGACTGTAAAATTTGGGCTTTGAAGGAATCAGAGCAGGGTTCAGTTAAGGAAAAAAAAAGAGTACATTTCTTTAATTGTTTTTGGAAAATGACCATGGTTGAACCTGTCTTGGTTGGGGAAGAAGATGTGATAGGGATCATCTGTAAGGTCTTTGTTATTGAGTGCTGTCTATTACTGCTTCTTTACAAGTATAACTTCAAAAAGGACATTGAGGAGCTGCAGCGAGTCCAGAGAAGAGCAATGAAGCTGGTGAAGGGTCTGGTACTGTGAGGTGCAGCTGAGGGAACAGGGGTTGTCTAGCCTGGAGTAAAGGAGGCTGAAAGGGGACCACCTACATGAAAGGGGGTTGTATTGAGGTGGGGATCAGTCTCTTCTACTGTATCTCAGGAGAAAGGACAGGATGAAATGGCCTTAAATTGTGCCAGGGGGAGGTTCAGATTAGATACTAGAAAAAAAAAGTCACTGAAAGGAGTGGTTAGGCATTGGAATATGTTGCCCAGGAAGGTGATGAAGTCACTGTCTCTGGAAGTGTTCAAGAGGAGTCTGGATGTGACACTTGGGGACATTGTTTAGGGGTGATTATGGTGGTCCTGGGCTGACAGTTGCACTAAATGATCTTGAAGGTCTGTTCCAACCTTGCTGATTCTGTTGTTCTATGAGACGATGTTCAGCTTGGTTTTAAGAAGCCAACAGTTTCCTAAAATTAAAACAGAGTGCTTGGTCAGGAGGTGATGAGCCTTCAGAAAGGCAAGTGCTCTTTCCATAGAGCAAGATATTTCAGTTGAATGTGTTCTATGTTCAAAATTTTATTATATCCAAATTTTATTGAGGTTTGTGGTGGGTTTTATTTGGTTTAGGTTTTTTTAATTAATTTTTATTTTGCATGCTGGCTTTTGTATCCTTGTATCATGAAATGTTTGAGAATTTCAGCACACCTACTCCTGCCTGTTCCATCTATTAGCAGAACTTCGTTAAACTTCATGTGCCTCTCCTTGTTGTAAATATTCTATTTTATTTTAAGATGCAAAATTTAGGTTTGGGTCTCCAAATAAATAACAGGAAAGAATCCCTCTCCCAGGCTGTGTGTTATTACTGCCCTTCAGGTAGATCCATACACCTCTGCTGTTTTCCCCTGCTACTCTGAAGCTCATTCTTCATATACTTGGCGATAGTCTCCTTGAAAAAGAATTGAACAAAATATTTTCCAAGGCTACTCTTTGGCTCAGCAGTAACCTCTTTCAGAAGCAGTGACCCCAGAAATAAATGGCTGCAGCCAGAAGGGTGAGCAGCCCCATTTATATGTTATCAGAAACTCAAGCAAACCTCCCTTTGCCCTGCATGGATGGAGTGGGGGCTCTGTGAAAGATGACTGTGCTTGTCTGAAAGGAACTTTTCTAACTTCCAGCTCTTGGGTAATTTGCTATTTGTGCCTTCTCAGGTTTTTCCCCTCTCCTTCCCCATGTTTTCCTCTAATTTCATTTATAAATATAATTTCTGTTCACTTCCAGCACCCAGCTCGTTCTTATGCAGCTGCTCAAGGCTGAGAACTGGCATGGTCTCTAATATTTGGAGTGACTCCTTTGGAGCAAAAAGGAAAGTTACTTTGCCTTTTTTGAAACAAACAGTGTGACATTCTGACAAATCTGTCCTGCTTGGCTGATCCAGGACCTCTTTGCTTTCACAGTCTGCTGCTTTTCTGCAGTTGCCTCAAGATCATTTGAAGTGCTTGGAAAATACAATGGATGCAAGATTGAAATGGAATGGGGGCACAGTATGTGCTGATAGAAAATCCAGCAGCAGCAAGAGCTATTAAGTTGTTCCTGGGTTTAGTGGGTTGACCCAAGGGAAAGAAAGTCCTATTAAAGCCATTGGGCTCTCGCATCGGTTCTTCAAAATTAAGGGCAAGAGTCCTCAGTGCAGGTTAGTGGTGCAAAGAGGAATTAAAGCTGCTGTTTGAGGACAGCTGGAGGGAACTGCCGTGGTACGAGGTACGTGGTAATGAGCCTGGTGAGTGCGCTGAGAACATGATGTTGTGATGGAAGTGGAGGTGCAGGGATCATTCTGGCAGCCAGAAATCATTCAGAAGGCCAGGTCCCGTGGCCATGGAATTCAGAAAACATTCACCTTCTGGTGAAAGGTGAGCCTTAGAGGAGGTCTGGAGATGTCCTGAGACTTACACAAAAGGATCCCCTAGTGCTCTAATTCCTCACACCTATGCAATTTTTTCAGATCAGGTAGGTGGTGATCAGGAACTGAACCAAATCACTGATGAGTTTCATAAACAGCAGGAAAAATGACAAAATGTCAAACAGAGTTCATGCAGAATTCACTTCTCATTTTGCCACTGAGCATGCCTTATTTGTAGGCAGGGATGGAGCACAAGTGCTTTGGAAGCCATTCAGGGCAGGTGATCTACTAGTTTGCATACAAGCAGGCAATATTTTTGTTGTGTTAACAGCCAGTGATTGAGGGATGAGATGAAAGCTCCTGGGTAGTCCATTTCAGACATTCCGTGCTGCAGGCTTCTTCTCTGATGAGAAGTTTCACAGAAAGAGTGTCTGGAAAACAGCAATGTGGCCTTTTACACATCTAAGCTTTTTCCAGAATTTAAAAAAAAAAAAAAAAATCAAAAGGCTTTTCTTAAAACCATGTGCCCTTGTATTCATCAAAAGCCTGCTGTGTGCAGGTTTATCCTGTTGTTACAGAGAGAAAAAAGAGACAAAGAGCTCCTGATGGGCATTAGTGATTTTAGATACGCCCAATTTGTATGGCTCTTAGTGTCCATATTGCTGAGCGGCAACCCTCACTACCCTCCCATTCCCACCTTTGGGGAAAAGGAGGCATAATGAGATTTACTAACAGTATGTTTAATAAAGGGCTGGAAGGGGATAGGGATAAGCGGATCTTAGACACCTTTAAATCGCGTTAAAAAAAATTGCAGTTCAGCTTGAGCTGGAAATAACAGTAGCTGGGAGCAGCACGATACCTTTAGGTACAGTTGCGTGCACAAACACAGAGCGCTGAGCTGATACACGGTGCACTGGAGGGATGGGGTGATTCATCGTGCTGGGTTACTCTGTGAGACAAAGCCAAAATGCCAAAAGGGAGGGTAAACACTCCATTTAACAATGAAGGGGCTGCAACGTGAATCCTGACAGCCCATGTGTGGCATTAAGGAACGATGCTCTCCCAAAGCCTTCAAAAGCCCTGCAAAGCTGGTGCCCTGGCCAGCACACCCTCCTCTGAAATCTGCATCCTCGAGTTTTCTTTCATCTCTGTGGTGCCTAATTGCTGGGGGGGG
>JAWWEV010000115.1:7182168-7196592 GCA_035583235.1 Hafferia zeledoni
GACTAACAGTCTCTGCCTAGGAGAAGCACCATATCGTTGCAGATAACCTTCAGATAATGAGGCTACAACAAGAAACCGCACCACTTTAACTTCCAACCCAAAGCATTCTATGATTCTGTGATTTTACTTTTCATAGAGCTTCTTGCCCCAGCTAATCAAAATGTAGCACAACCTGAATGTTGCTGTATCTTCTTTGACTAATCAGTGCTTTCAGAGTCCCTCAAATTTCATATTGATTTTGCTAGGAGGAGTCAGAGATTTTGAACATAACTGCTCAGCTTTGTACTTGACAGATTCCTACCATATACATGTGGTTTTGTATTGTAGTGACCTGAGTTTATCCTTTGTATGAGCCAAAAAGAGCATTTTTCCCAGAGCGAGCACCTGAAAGCTTGGGCACATTGGTGCATAAGAAACCTCAGGAGAAAACCATGCTCACTCTCCTGAATTCCCTGGAGAAGCATCAGGAGTTTGATGCCGCCGCAAAGGGGCTGTCTCAGGCATTCACTGACATGCAGGGTTCTCAGTCACAGATGTTTGCAGGCATTTTGTTTGTTTGTACAGGGAGATGGTTTTAAACCAGTGAGGAAGAGGTGTAGTGGGGTTACAACAATCCACTGAAAGATATCTGCATGAGAAGTAAGGTCGCTTAAAATGATGGGTAATATTTCCACCACTGTAAAGTCTTCCATCCCCCATGCTCACTGAGTTGGCTAATTGAGCTTTCTAGTGCATATTTTTTGTTGGTTTCTGTATGTGCTGAGTCCATGTTTTAGCATTTTGATGCTTGGTAGGAACATAGGCCAGGTATAGGAATAGGCTGCCCAGGGAAATGATGGACTCACCATCCTTGGAGTTGTTCAAAAGGGGGAGTACATGTGGCACTTGAGAACATGGTTTAGTGGTGGAGTTGGCAATGTTGGGTTAACAACTGGACTTAATCTTAGGAGTTTTTCCTTCCTTAACAATTCCATGATTCTGTGATTCTATAGGTAGTGTGCTGGAAGTTGCCACTGAGAATAGCATTCCCATCACAGTGAGCACGGAGGAAACTCCATGGCACTGTATCGGCTTGCAGATACAGTCAGGAGGAAAACCTCGTTGAAAATGTCAGTGATAGATACATTTTTATGGACAAAATAAATGTAGTACACTCCAGTGCACTTAAAAACCCCACTTCAGACTTCTGTAGAAAGGAAAAGAAATCATTTGAGGAACAGTGAACGTTTCATTTCTGTTGCTGAAGAGGTAAATTAGTTCAGTTTCAGAATAAAACATTTTTGAAATGTCTGAGTCCTTACTACACTGTCTCATAATAACCACCCAATGCCTGGTTCACTTAGTGGCCTAACATCCTGTAGTTCAACTACAGGATGGGCACAACAGGCTTTCCAGCAACCACAAAAGTAAGGAAGTACCATGGTGAAATTTAACAAAAAATTGGCATCTCAGCACCCAAAATGGCAGAATATTAGGAGAACGGTGTACAAAACAGCAAGCCCACTTTTTTTTTTTTTCATTTCAAATATTGTTAGGAGATTGAATCTAAACTTCCAGACAAGCCTGAGGCAGAAGAGATAAATACATTGAGTTACAACGATAAAATGCATTTTCGTACATTCAAATTCTAGTTTGTGTCTGACTACCTGGTGTATTTGAACTCTCACTGTATTTATTTCTTTCTGCTGGCTAGAGAAACTTTGTAAGTGTGATTAGGTCCCTGTCATATATTGAATTTTATAAGCAGAAGGGATTCTTCAAAAGCGATGAAAAAAGAATGGCAGGGAGGCAGAAGCACACACCGTGATGTGGTTTTTAACAATCCCAGTTAGAAAAGAACACGAAATGCTACAAATATTCCGGCAATTATTTTCAAACCATGTTCCTCTCCATATCCTCTGTCCTCTTCTGTAGTGGGTGCCGCTGTACAGCAGTGGAGTCTCTCAAGGTAAAAGCATGCCAAAAGAAAAGGAAAAAACGCCAGGCATATGGAGTCTGAGAATTATACATTAATCGGGTACTGTAATATTGATTTTTCTCCTTCTTTGGCTTGTCTTATAGGGATGCAAGGGCAAGAGGAAACTTCTGTGGAGCCTATGAAAATTGACCTCGCAAGTGAAGCAGCAGATGTTTCAAATAAGGATGGTATGTTGTTCTAATATTTTAGATTCATTTTTTAGCGTAATGGCTTTAAACTGACATATAGCCAGTTTAGATTAGATATTAGTAAGAAATTTTCCCCTTTAAGGGTAGTGAGGCACTGGCACAGGTTGCCCAGAGAAGCTGTGGATGCCCCATCCTTGGAAATGTTCAAGGCCAGGTTGGATGGGGCTCTGAGCATCATGATCTGGTGAGGGGGCTTTGGAACTGGTTAGTCTTTAAGGTCCTTTCCAATGCAAACCATTCTATGGTTCTGTGAGTTGTCCTGAAGTGGATGTGTAACATGCCTTTCTGGGGTTGGTTTGTACACCTCCTCCTAAAATATTTGAGTTAGATTTATAATCTCTTCAACTGGTTCTTCTCAAGAGTTTACACCATCTCAATTGTCTTGGAGTCTGGTGGACGTACATTTCAGTGTTGTAGCTCTGTTTTTTGAGTTGACTGGGTTTATGTGCTCACTCTGCCTGCCTTTTAAGTAAGTAATATTTTAGACCCACTGTAATTTTTTTATTGATATGGAATTGGCCAGTGATGAGTCTCATACAGGAGTCAGAAGATATTTCTGAAAATTTCTGTGCTGGTGCCCAACCCCATCAAGGGGAAAGTGTTGGCTGTATAGCCACTCTGAACTTGTGTGTTGCCTTATACTAGCTCAGAGCTGATTCCCCTTGCTCCTTCAGCATCCATACGTAGCTATCTGGTAGCAGATGGAAGTTCTCTTGCTAGGACATTTACTGTTAATAAAACAATCACAATTTGGCTGACCCAACAGCAGTTCCAGTCAGGTTTGTAGACATTAGCAACCTGAATCTCCTGACCTGGAAATGAAATTGTTTTGACTTTGACCTCAGTAAGCCAATGACCCAGCTGTGTGGTAACCCCAGCAAGGACTGAGTACCAGGAAGCTGCTTGAGTTCTGCAGGGCGTAACATGCTTGTCAACAAAAAAAATTTGTCCTTCTTCACTCATCCTGTGTGTAAAGAAATAAGGGATGGAATCATCATCCTGGTGCTTAGGCTTTGGTGAGGCAGACCCTTTATCCCTCCTCTGGATCAGCTCTTGTAGCATACAAGAGCTACATGCAGGGTTTTGTTGGTTTTTACACAGAGGGGTTTTTTTACTGTTCCAAACAGCAGTGGGTTTGGGATTGGAGATCAATCCTCATTTTATTTCCTTGGACTCCTCTCTGTAGTGAAGGCTGTTTTTTAACTCTTTCTTTAACCTCTTCAGCATTGACATAACATAAATTCAAGGCACACTTTTTTATATCTCAAAGACAAACCAATTATATATATTTTTTGCCATTAGTTACATAAAGAATCTAATGCTGATTTCCTTTCTCTGATGTCAGATTGTGCTGCAGCATTTGAGTCGGTGACTGATTTAGATACTGGCCTGTAGGGAAGGTTTCGCAAGCATAGGAAAAGCAAGTGTGCATAATGAATTTTCCTTTTTTAAAAAATACTAGAGATTATGCTATTCCTAGTGGATGTGCAGAATAAAGCCAAAGCAGCCTTCTCTCCTCATCCTGTGAACAAACAAACCAAAAAGTCATGGTCACATTAAAATATTTAAATTGTGAATCCCTGCACTAGTCTGGGTTACTTAGTGAGAACAAATCCAAACTTACTAAAGGAATATCTTCAGGGATTTCCAGCTGGAAAGAAAAGTGATCATGTAGCTTTTTGTAATGTGTGCTGTAGCACAGCACAGCTGGATCAGGTGGCAGCTTCTGAAATGAGGATCTTGATAGGTTTCTCCGTTTCAAATCTTGCTTATGTTATATGGTCTTCTACATATGACTCATAACTTCCTTTTCTTTGAACTTTCCAAGTTGTATGAAAGGACAGGAAAAGGGTGTTTGCTAAGGCTGCAGAAAAGTACTTCACTAGTCAGGGAAGCCTTTGTTTCTATACAGCTTAAGTTGCTATGAGGATTATATTACTGGGTGTTTCTTCTTGTGGACATATATTGCTTGTTTAAAAAAAAAGAACAGAGGAAAGATCAAATTCATTCCCTTTGACAGTAATTTTTATGTAAATTGCCTATTTTTTCTCTGGTCCCCTTCCTTCCGCCCCAGAAGAGCTCATTGCTTCACAGTTGAAAGCACAAACATCTATCACCAGCTCGCCCATGGCAGCCAAGCCCTTGTGCTTTAATTTCATGTACCATGGCACAGCAAAAAGTACTTTAGAGATGCAGGGAGTTTAGACAGTTTAGATGGGTCTTGATATTGGTTCAGCCGGTGGGCAGGGCCATGATAGTGATACATTTCAGAAATGACTATTATTGGAAAGCTGGGTGTGATTCTCCATCACAAAAGCTGCCAGAGGGTGTGTCTGTAAGCCTGGATAAAGACATGTATATAGACACAGGTTTGTCCTGGCAGTCTCCATCAGACACCAGAGCAAAGACCTCTGGATATGAAATTTCTGTTACCCAGGACAGATATTTGCTGATTAGGATTTTGTAATGATGACAAACCTCAGTTTTGGTGATTGGTTTCCTAGATGGTGTTTCCCTGCCAGTAACCCTTTTTTTTATTATTTCTTCTCTATTTTCTTTGTTTTATTTTTGCCACCAAAGCTGTGGAGTTTGCTATAGTAATTGTTCATTTCCAGCTAGCATTAGGCATATCAAACTCTTCACTCCTTTCACAGTGGTGTTGCTCATTCTCCTTTTTTATTTCAAGCCAGTGGAAAGCTGCATCCTGACTTACTGACCCAACAGAAGAAAAGAAAAAGATGAGGGCAGTGTCAAACCTGAAATTTCCCTTTTTTTTTTTTTTAAAGCTTGTGCTGACGAATGTACTGTCAGCAACCTGACCTTCACGTGATTCACCAAAGCTATATAAAAGCACAACCTCAACAGTTAACACCCTCATGCTTTTATTTATGGTGTTAGTGTAATATCCAAGAAACAAGTTATCTGTCAAGGAAAGAGCTGCACGTGTTTCATCACTGTGCTGTGGGTCGAGGTGGATGGTTTTCTTTCTAGAGAATGTGGAGTTAGTTATAGCTGAATGTGCTATAACTATGTGGATGCAAGGGGCGTGCATTGTTTAGGAAGTGACTGAAGGAATAGTTATATTTTGCAAGAAAGAGCCTGACCAAGCTCCTATTCAAATCAAGACTAATATTTTGATGTCATCTGCCATCCAGGTCTACAGCATAATATCCTGGGGTGGGGAGATGCACTCGCTCTCTCACAGACAACTCTAAACTTGGCTCTCCAGCCTCCTGTTTGCCTGTCTTCTCTACTTACATGCTGTGCTGTAACTCCTGGCTAGCTGACCTTTAAGCACGTAGCTTTCTTGCTGGGATGAGGAGGGATGCTGCATATCCCCCAGGTCAGCAGCAACTGCAGCACTGTGATGGATGGGAACTATTTGCTGGGTTGTTTCTTCTCCTCTTGGGGTCATCCTCCCTGGTCATCACTTGAGAGCTGCTCATTTTGGCCCCCAACAGGCCAAAATGTAAGGGAAAGCAGGCATTTCCGTTGCATGGAGATGTTCATTTCTGGCACAAAAAACCCTGCATGAAGGTGCAGAAGGAGGTGCAGGTAAAACTGAATTTAGGAGACATGGACCTCCTTGAAGTCCAGGTGCTTCGCTGAGCTGCTGGTTGATGTAGCATATTATGGGAGGTGCCACAAGACTCGTAAAGCAAGTTAGCAGTATAACACCTCTAAAAACCTTGTTTAGCAGGGAGAAGGCCAGTTTTGGCTTGGGTGTAGAGCACCCAGGGCTAATGATGCCATTCTGACACCACCTCCTACTTGGAGGCACCAAGGGCTGCGAGTCACATGCCCCCTTACCCAGTGACAGCTCTTCCATCTGCTCTTGCAGTCTGTGCTTCACTGATTGTGAAGGTCAATAATAACTACGATCCCAGTCATGGGGAAGAAAACTGAAATCCTTTCTTGAACATGCAACATGCAATTTAAGGTTTCTGAACAGCACATGCTAATAGGGAAGAAGGGTTATGGTAATCCAGGAAGAGCTTATTTTAATTAGAGAATGACACAATACTTTGCTAAGTTACAGAAACAGTCACTGTTCTGTTATCTCAGGGATTTACATGAGGGGAAGAGAGAAATAAAGGGTTTCAACATGAATTGATAATATTCATCTTAAAGTCCATCTTTATCTTGGAACCGGAGGCAGGTAATCAGCATGGTTGAACATCAACAGGCCTTGTTGTCTGTAGTGATGGGATTTTGTCTCAGCCTCTGTTGACCAAATTTTACTGTTTAAGCTTGTCAGTTTTCCTGGTTTTGGAAGTTGAATTTCAGATCCCGACAATTGTTGTGTTATTTTCTGGCTAAACAGAGAGGACTGTGTAGGTGGCCTCATAGTGACATCTGTTGTTGGGGTTAACTCAGTGGTTTGTAGAAACTTATCCTTCAGTCAGATCTTCCTGTGCCTACCAGAGCTGATGCAAAGAGCTGAGCTTAGTAATATGTAGGAAAAGGCTCATCTGGGATGCTGACAGAGCCTAACCACTGGTTTCAAATCCAGATTTATTTTGCAGGAGGTCTCTGTAAAACGTGAGTGAAGGCTGATGGTATTTTCAGCAAAGGCAGCCAGTGAAGCTGGCCAGCATGACGACGCTGGGAGAGGCTGTAGTTGTCAGTGTGCAGCAGCCTTCCCTGAGGGATTTATTTATTAAGCATCCTGTCTTTGCTGTGCAAATGTGGATAAAGAACACAACTTGGTGATGCGCATCAGAGCTCCATAATCAGGAGTGGATAACTTTTCTTATTATTCATCACGTACATCCAGGAAGCCATTACAGTATCTGTTCTGCATGTGGATGATGAATAATTTACAAATAATTCATCAAAATCCTAACCAGGTGTATTGGCATGGTATTGATTCAGAAAAGAGATCATGCTGCCTGGCGGGAAGTAGAATCATTATTGATTTTTGGCTTTTTTCCCCTCCCCTCTCCCATTTTTCCTTAGTTTCCAAATCTACCTTCAGGTTTGAGGTTTTTCCCTGTCACCCATGTCAAATGACTCATAATCTGCTATTGATACCACAACACAAAGCAAGGTTAAAGAAAGAAAAAAAAGGTCTTCATACAATGGCTTCATTCAAATTCATAGCAGAACAAATACTAGATACTAATCTTAAAAATGTAGGTGCTGAGGTATTTATGTTTAGCTCAGATATGGCCAATCACACCTGCCATACTTCAGATGATATTTTTTACAAAGGTCACCGTGAAATGAGTTTAAGCCTTCTATTTAAAATATTATTGTAGTAATTTTGAATAAAAATAAGGTTGGATTTGTAAATGGATAGTATGCTAGCAAACTGTTATGTAGAAGTATAGTGGCATTGCCTCTAGATCATCCCCTAGGTTCCAGCAAAGAAACAGAGGAGAGGCATTAAGATCTTGATCTGGGCACCTTAGTTGGGTGCCAAAGCCAGACTGGATGGATGTGGACAAAAGGGAAAATCTAGAGCCAGAGAATTGCATTTCTAGTGATGCTAAAACCTTGCAGGACTGTTTGTCAGGGTCTTCATGGAACTGCAGGTTAGGATGTTTGCCCTAAGAGATCATTTTGATGGCAAAAGAGATTTTTCTTAATGCAATAAATGTCTCCTTTGGGTCAGAAGTGGTTATTATTCCATGTGTTAAACTTAACAAATATCATGAATAGAGTTTGCTGACTGTCTTGGTTTGTTTTCAGCTGAAATGAATAGTCAAGTTGAAAATATAAATGATCCTATGGAAACAGAGCGGAAAGCTTAAGTAACAGGTAAGACTTTCATGACTATTTTTCCTCTCCTATTTTCCAGTCAGTTTCTGTTTGAAAACTTGCTTTAAAAATTACTTGAATTAAAGTTACAATTTACCAAAACAAAAAACAAAAAAAAAAAGGGAGACAGAGGAAAAAAAGGGATACAAAGCAGAAGAAATAGTCTAATATGGCCCATATTACATCAAAAAAAAGAAAATACCCAGTAGACTTGATTTGTCAAGTAAATATTATAGTAGCAGTCTGCTACTGTAATGGGTTTAGACAGTGCACGGTCTTAGATCATCAGAAGGCAAGACAGCACTGAGATAAGGAACAGAAGAGTAACTGAGAGAACAATTTTTGGCATTGCTTAGGAAAATGACAGATAATTCATACTGGTTGGAACCGAGCTCACTTCTGTCCGAGCTGTATCCTGGGAACAACAGGTTCACGTCATGAGGGGTTTGTTGCCCTTGGCTCTCCAATGCCTAACATCACTTGTAGCAGTACCACTGAAAAAGAAGGCAAAGTCAGAGAGCTGTCTTCTGGAGTTTTTTTGGGTTTATACACTAAATGCTGGTGCTGTGGCTGGAGCAGGCAGTGGTGGTTGTTGAGGCAGCGTTTGTCATAAACAGCATTGCCCCTAGAGAAAAATGAATAATTTGCTGGGAAGTGAAATGTCCAAGGCTCATCCCCAGTTAAAAGAAGCATTTGCCATTTCTCCCTTAGAATTAGTCTTTAGTGCACATTGCTTCCTTTGCTGTAGGGTTATCGAGGAATACCAATATCATCGACAGCAAGATGCTCTGTTTACTCTTGTAATGGGGTTTCATGTAGCTCAAGAGCAAATATAGCAGCTGTACAAGAGCAGCAGCCATTTACAGAGATTTAAATCACAGAGATCTAAAATACAAGGTCTTATTACTGAGCCTGGCCCTTGATCCTTGTCAGCATATAGGCAATGTGCTGCCGTTCTGTCAGAGTGACAAATAGCCCTGATGGGGTCCCTGGTAAAAAGTACTGAAGTAAAAATAGGATGCACCCTCACTATTAAAATATGGTGTCCACAACTCTTCCTTACCCTCCCCAGCTTCTGGTTATATGTTGTTCATTGAAAAAAAAGAGGAGGAACTAAGAAATCCTCACTGTTAAAACTACATGGAAAGGTTAATACCCTTCCTCAGTTTAACAAAATGTATTTGATGATTATTACAGCTTTCATGTGGCCCTTAGGAAGTCTGTGTTTCATGCTGCATTTTCCCATAGAAATGAATATCTGAGAATGTTCAAGGCCAAAGTAATTTTTGCTCACAAATTAGCAATTAATTAATAAATTTCTTCAATTCCACTGCAAAACCTGTCTCTGCAGGCACCCTTCTGAAGAAAAGGGACCCAATTCAGGGTGCACCATGTGTCTCCCAGCATTTCAATGGGATGCACAGGATTACAAGCAGGCATTGAATTCATTGCAGCTCTCTATCAAAGTCCTCCCAACCCCATTGCTGCTGTTTTAATTTCAAGGAGCAGGTCCCCAGGGAGGATTGATCAGCCTGTTAAACTTCAGAGGATCTCACAAGGGTCTTTTGGAGCCCAGGAGATCCCTTTGCTTACTATGTTTAGCACTTTAATGTGTTGTTTTTAGCACCAAAGCACCCACCAGAGCTGGGGGTCTGTGGTATCAAGCTGGGTACCATGGTGCGATGGAAAACAAAGAAACCCTGATAAGCACAGTCAACATACTCATCAAATAATAGTGGCTGTTATATATATAAGCTGTGTGACACATACACACGTGACAGAAAGAGAAACTGTAGGCCTCTGTGCTGGAGACATGAAACCTGGGTTCTGTGCAGATATTTGAAATTTTGCCTTTTCTTTTCCTCTTCTTTTCTCTCCACTGCTGTGGCAAAGGAAGGATGCAGGAGAGGAGAGACCCGAGGAAACGCGACGGGCAGGCGCTGACATCCTACAGCATCATTCTTGGCAGAAAAGAGCACACAGAGATGCTCCATGGGTTGGGAGGGAGGGAGCTTTGGGGGAATGACTCTTTGCTTTAATTTCTCTTTGTTCTTCATTGCATTTTGTTCTGTAAGCCTGTGGGAAAGAATCATAACTTCCCAGTTCTACCAATGTTTTGCAGTTATCCTTGCAATTACAACAGTTTCTTCTGAACTGTGAGTCCCTGTCTTATATTGGGTCTCTTTTCCTCCTGCATCATATCATCAGTAGCCTATTTCCAGGCCCACCCCTTTTCTAGCATCTTTATTTTCTTTCCCATGAGCAGCCTATGCTGTGCCGTGTCCCTACATGTGAATAGCACACGTGGCCTCAAACTGCCGGCACCCCAAACCCATTCTGCTTTTTTCCAGTTAGCTCTGCACATCCCAAAACCAGTGCCGTAAGTATGACCTTTGGGTTCAGGTAGGCAACAGACATTTCTTCAATCCTGCAGATGCTCTGTATTCAAAGCATCTTTAAATACAGCTCTTGGCTTTAACAGCTTCACACTGTACCTTGTGTGAGCCCTCAGATTTTCCACTGCATATACATGATTTTCTTTTCTTTTTTTTTTTTTAAAGCAATTAAGAGTTATTTGGATAAGAATGTCTCACCATATGTCAATTGTTCTGCCAGCAAATGCTGTGCTGAAATTTGTAGAAAACTAACAAAAGGGTTGCACATACATTTCCCAACTGTGCTGTAACCGAAACCAATGGACAATGCACACAACCCATGTCCAGGATAGGATGTGCTACAGACTGTATTTTAAAATGCTACTAAGAATAATTTGATCATTTCGAGCAAATTAATTGATTCTAATTTGATCATTATAAGCAAAATAGTTGATTGTGTTATTTTTTTTCTTCACCCAAAATACACATGAATCCCAAAATATGTATCTAAAATCTGGCCAAAGAAAAAAATTAAAATAAAGTAAAAACCAAGGTAAGATGTATCTCTGTCTTCCTGTGATGTGGGTTCATGCCAGCTAGAGTAGTTTTGATGATAAATCATGTGCTGGTGTGCTAGTGAGTCAAGTGTGGCCCCAATGCACCAGCACAGGTTATGGCAGTCGGTGGCTGCCATTAATTCAAAAGGGTGTCAAGGAGAAACAAGGATTATAAAGGAAAAGCAGAAAAGCCCAAGATTTTACCTGGATAGTACAGGCCCTAGAAAGGCAACCCCCCATTTCTCCCTCTCTGTGGGCCTCCAGTATGTTTGCTTGAGGTGGAATCTGAAGAGATTGGCTCCAGTTGGTTTGTTCACCCAGCTGTCACTGGCGCCAGAGAGGATCTTGAGCTTCTTCATCACCCGGTTGTCCTGGAGGTCAGTGGGTGCATAATGAGATCGATTGTGGAAGGAGCAAATGAGCAGATGTAAGGCTGTAATTTGGGCTGATAACCTTGCTAAGTTTACCTAAATTTGCTAAGGACTGTTCCTGTGGCCCTTGTTCTCTCTGAGTGCCCTTGAAGGGATTCCTTGATGTGCCTCTGCTGCTTTTCTTTCCCATCCTTGGGGTCATGCTTGACAGAACATGTCTTCTGGGACGTGGACTTTTTTTTTCCCTGCAGTTGCTTCACCTGGTTTTCAGCAGTTTTGCAGTGAGAGGCCTTGTGGGCAGTACCTCTACATAGTGCACATCCATCCTGTGTGTTTCTGTTTATTTTCCATACTGAGTCATTTTGATGGAAACAGGCTGTCATAATAGGTGGGTCAGAAATGGATAAACACCTCGGGAGGATGGTATAACTGCCATAACTTCAGTCAACACAGTATCCAGTTCTCTGAATATAGTTCTGTACCTGTTTCCATTGTGCTTGCCCATGGGCAACATTAACAGGGGTGTTAGCTGCCATTAGCCACCTATTAGATGTCCCTCTTCCATTGCCAGCCTTGGTTTTCGCCAGGGAGCCAAAGGAATAGCTCCACAGGAGGCTGTTGAGGTGTGATGATTCAGAAGGAGACAAAGACTCCTTGAACACCTTGTGAAGACTGACTGGTAGTTAAAGAAAAAAATTAACTGCAAAGATGCATCACATTTAGACACCCTCTAACCCCTGACAGTAATTTCATTGTGCTTTTCATTTAACCTTGATCCTCTGACAGCAGTGAGTCTTTGAAACCACGAACCATTTGGCCAAGGATGCGGTGGCAAAGCGTGAAGTGTAAAGCGAGGAAACGTAGGAATTGATTAAGTCCTTACTGAACAATTTGCAGCCATGTCTGTGTCTGTCTTTGTGTGGGGTTTTGGTTTGAGTTGTTGGAGCTTTCCACCACTCATAAAGTGAGTATAGTTTGGTAGTGTGAGTTCTGAGCTGCGTTTGTAGTCAAGGCTGAAGCCATGCCCCTCTGTTGTTCTTGCTGGAGCTGCAGAAAGGCAGGGAGCTGGTTCTGTGGAAGATCAAGCATCAGATGAAGAACCACCCCACTGGGATTTATGTCAAGGATTTTGGTTTAAATCCAAAATGCGTTTGCAAGAGGTGGCACAAAGGGAGTAGCAGCCCTTGGGTGCTGATGTTTGCATTCAAAGTATGAGGCTCTGCTTGCTCGGTTTTTCTCCTGTGTCTGAAAGCGCTCATCCCTACCATTAGACACGACATTCCTCGGGCTGGTGAGTGCTCCCATGATGAATGGGTTTGTTTCCCATCCAAAGGCAATGCTTGAGACATAGTCTGTAATAATGGATCACACATTCACTGCAGCTAATTGTCAATCTTTCTGTAGAGCACTGAGAAAGCCTTTCTGTGAATTAACACTGTTCTCTTTAGGCATTTGAATGAAATTATATTTAAAAAATTAAAAAAAGAGTTTTTCTCTATATGCAGTGCATGCCAGCTTTGCTTTTAAAATTGCAAACTTTAACAGAGTATGTGGATCTATTTTCTCGGGGAATAGGGATTTTTACCATGATTCATCCAGGATTTGCCTTACCCTGACATTTATGATATAATATAAAGTTTAAAAAAACATAGAAATTAAAAAAGGTAGTTTTCTTGACAAAAAAACAAAAAGTTTTTACTTCAATGCAAAGAAATGTAGACTGTTGCTTGCAAAATGTCTTCTAATAGATGGTCTAGCAGCTATATGGGTTAACACATGCCTTTTCTGTTACTCTGTCATTTACATGCTGGATTTGTCTGCCATGTTATTTTTCCTTTTGTCTGTGCCACTCATTGGAAAACATAAAGAACCAATGCCTTCATACCACCATGTTAAAGCCAAATGTCAATAAAGCTTGTCCTGAAAACGAGGCGATGGCACTCCTGTGTTTATTCCCTCCTCACTGTGGTGATGGTGCAGCATTTTGGTTGTCACTGAAGGTCATTTTGGTTTGGATGGACCATCACCAGTGTGTGCAGCTGGATCCTCATTTAAATTTATCATTCACTTTATGGTGGAGTCTTGTGAGAACAGGATACCTTGAGATGAGGGGGATTACTGGACTCCATCACCAAAAGGTAAGGAGAGGGATTTACAGCTCAGAGGGCCCCATCACTGCATCAAAGATATTACAGAACCCATCCTGGCATCTACCATCTGCCAAAGAATACTCCATATATATGCAATCCACAGGTACAATAGAAAATTGTGTATGTTAGATGTTATCTGCCCTTTTTGCCATCATTAATTTCAGAAATAGGTAGAAGAGACTGCAAAAGTCACAAATGTGGCTTTTTGGTCTGTTAACACCAGCATAGATGAAAACGTCTGTACAGATCCTGCCTTATTGTGGTCTAAGTCCAAGGATTTGTCACTAACTACAACTGGGGGCTGGTTCTGTAGGTTCAAAGCTCTCCAACAAATGAATTTCCTCTCTGAAATTTCACTTTTTCTTGTACACAACCCTTGGACTCCTGAATGGAACAGGACAAGGCACAGGAAACATGCAACAGGGGGGAATGGCTTCGTTTTTTGCTGGATGTGGGGCTCAACTGCATGTATGGTCTTAGTAGCAGTGAGCCAACCTCAAGGTGAGACAGCCCAGAAGGGAAGGTGTCCAGGTGGTGGATTTGTTCCTGGGGAAGTCTTTTGTGGAGCTGATAACATTGGATGTCACTCTAAGGCAACAGAAACAGAGGCCTAGATATCAGTTTTTTACTGAGTTGCCTTTTAGGATTTCCATGTGAACCTCCTCCAAGAGTTATGCTCATGCTTTATATTGGCTTTGATTCCTTCCCCCAGCTCCCCTCTCACACATGTGCTTCCAAAGGAGTCATTATGACCTCGGTCTGTCTTGTAAGGTGAAAACTGTGCTTTGGGATTTTAAGTTGCCTTGGGGTTGGGCTTTTCTTTTTTTACTTTTTTTTTTTTTTTAAACTGAAGTAAAATTGTCCAGAGACATTTAAATATCCTAATTTCTCATTCCACTAGAATTATCTGCAACCCCTTAAAGTAAATGGCAAATCACTATTAATTGCTTCAGAATTCACTGATAAAACATTTATCATAATGAATTCTTTTAGAATTAAAAAAAAAGGGGGGGGGGGGGGGGGTGGAGATTCCAAATGAAAA
>JAWWEV010000115.1:7203988-7221972 GCA_035583235.1 Hafferia zeledoni
GGGGGTAGAATACACAGCCTTGATCACCCCCACACAGTGCCAACTGGTCCCACCTGCTAAACTAGGACAGGAGGCCATACAAGGAATGGCAGAGGTTACTTGCCTTGTTCAGCCTGGAGGAGACTGAAGGAAGAACTCTCAACAATCTACAGCTTCTTGTGAGGGGAAGTGGAAGGGCAGGCACTGATCTCTTCTCTGTGGTGGTCATTGACAGGACCTGAGGGAATGGCAGGAAGCTGTATCAGGGCAGGTTTGGTTTCAATATAAGGAAAAAGATTTTCAACCAGAGAGTGATTGGCCACTGGAACAGGCTCCTCAGGGGAGTGGTCATGGAACCAAGTCTGACAGACTTCAAGAAGTATTTGGACAACACTCGCATGCACATGGTGGGATTTTGGGTTGTCTTATGCAGAGCCAGGATCTGGACTCAATGATCCATATGGGTCCCTTCTAACTCAGGATATTCTATGACTCTAACTCTACTTCCTGTCCTCCAGGAGATACTTGGACCATCCCTTTGAGTCAACAGATTGCTGAGTCAAGGGCATCTCCTTTCCTTAAAAAAAAAAAAAAAAAAAAAAAAAAAAAAAAAAAAGAAGAAGAAAATTTTTAATGCTGTTGAGTGTCTGTGAGAGATCAAGGTTGGTCACAGATCTTGTTTAGCCAAACGGTATTGCTTAGTGCCAAAGCCAAGAGCCAAGTGATTACTTGTGACTTCCCAAAGCCACTTATTCCCCAGAGCATAAAAATAAAGCACATGAGGAGTGACATCGTGGGGACTGTACCTGCTCCATGGCACAGCTTCTCTGGGGACCCATCCCGATGTTGCTGTTGGTCCCACCTGTGCACAGCCTGCCCTGCTGCCCAGATTGCAGTAATAAATGATATTTCCCAGCACAGCTCAGAGTTGTTTCCCATTGGCTTCTCCACTTCTGCTTTGTGTTTTATCCAAGGTCACAGCTCCAGGCAAATGAGTATTTGCAACCTTTCCCTGGCTATTTGCAGGAGATTGTTTATTGCTGGAAATGAATTTTGTCAGGGTGTTAATTGACCTCCTTTCTTGTGTTTATTAACTTATTCTTTTCCACGGCTTACAGAAAGGAGGTGTTCTATGTACCAGATATTGCCTGCTTTGCTTTCAAGTTCTTGGAGGCAAAGCTGGTGTCATCCATAAGCTCCCCCTGTAGCATCTGCTAGTAACAAACCTGAGCAACTTGCAGACCAAATCTAACCTCCCCTGCAAGGTGGGAGGGTTGTGCTCTCCCTTCCAAGTGGGTGCTGCAGTCCGACAGTGATCAATAGACACAGGACCATGAAATGAAGCTTCACAGACAAGCTGGAGAACTGCCTGCAGATGGGACTAGTTGGTTGGTGGTGAATTTTGCTGCTGTGGAATATAAGGGAGATTTTCTTGCGATGTTTCCCTTCTCCCCTGCTCCCTGCCAGGATTTTCCTCTGACTGGTGGGCACCCGAAGTACTTTTTCACAGCAAAATGATGCTGCAACCTCAAGAATAGGAGTAAAATGATAATGAAAACAACTCGTTTAGTGAGCAGGGGACAAGATCAGACCCAACTGTGTAGCTGTGAGGCCTTCCTCAGGCAGCAAGAAGAAAACAAAAATATATGGAATAACATTAGTTAACTTTGTCCACCTAAATGAACATTATAAGGACAAATATTCTGTTCACATGTACCCTTTCAGCAACATGTTTAATTTGTTAAGCCCAAGTGGATTCATAAAGTGAGCCCCTTTATCTTCATTAAAACTGATGAGAATGAATTGCAAGATGTGGCATTATTATTATGGCATGCCTCACTCCATGTGCAAGGCTCTGAAGCATTAAGGAGCTCAAACAGGCTGCAGTGTGGCCACGTCAGGCTTTGCCATCACCACCTTGACAAACCTGAGCCATTTTCTCTCTCACCTCAGGATACATTAAAGCAATGGCAGTCCAGCAGCAGCAGCAAATAAAAACAGGCAGAAAGCTCTCTCACTTAAGGGGGAATTAGAGGAATTTGTTTTCTGTTTTCAAAAGAGATTGCCACAAACCCAGCAAGCAGATGCCGGCACAGCTCTTCGGCCTTTGCAAAATATTGCTTTGTGTCCCTCATTACATGACAAAATAGGTAATTAATTTTTGAAACCACCCTTTCTAGGCTTACAAGGATTTAGATTAACATTTTTTTCATTATAAAGAGGCAGAGCTGTGTCACTTCTTTCTCTCAGGTTGTCTGTAGTATGTACCTTTCTTTTGGTCTCTTTCCCCAGCACTGACATTGCTTCCAGAGCTTTTCAAGGCTTTCTGAAAAAGCTCATTACTTGGACCATCAGTTCAAATTAGGCCAAAAAAGAAATTTAAGAGTGAGCAAAGCCTGTAGACAGAGACCTTCAGCCAGCGGGTGCCTGTGGGATGGGAAAAGCACCCTTGAGGTTCACGGGTACAACCATAAGCCTTTCTTTGTATGGCAGAACCACCATCAAAGGTCTTACAGGAAAGAGTAATGGCCTGTCAACAATGATGCTACATATCATGGCTTCAAGAAAAGGCATATATGGGACCACTCAAGAATTTCTATTATGTGGACATGAGCACAATACTATAGCTGAAGGTAGAGGCAGCTTCCAGCAAATTCTTGCTTTTCTGGTGAAATCCAACCTGAATGACAAAGTCCTTAAACAGAAAAGTCCAAGCATGGGAGTTGAGCATCAGGAGCTCACCACTGACAGGGAGAGTCTTTGCCAAGTATGCAACCCCAGTGGTAAATTACTTTTGCCTCTGGGACACTGCTATGGCCTGGCCAGCTGAAGGAGCTTGGAAGTTTGATCTGAAAGAGTTTGATCTCATATCTCATTAGGACAACTGCCTTTACCACTATTAGTTCAGTGACACAGCCTTGGTTTTCTTGAGATGAGCTCAAGTTCATGAAGAGATGTCCCAGAAATGGTAAGTGCTAAATGTGATGTACATATAGAGTAGACCATCCATATTATAGCTCCTTTACATCAAATCCATATCCTCATGTGGGCACGAGAATTAAGAAAAACACCTTCTCTTGGCCAAAATACATCCCAAACTCTCAATCAGATCACAATCACAGCATCTCAGATCAAACTATGAACCCCTAATCAACACCTCTGCACTTTCTAGCCAGGAGTGCAACCTGATCATTCATTCATTCATTCATTCACTCATTCATTCATTCATTCATTCATTCATTCATTCATTCATTCATTCATTCATTCATTCATTCATCCATTCATTCACCAATCATTTCCTTTTGTTAGACCTGTTGTATTGAGATTCTCAGATGAAGGCCAGGGGGAGAGGTTTGTGTCAAGTTTTGATGATCTCCACAGATTATTTTCCAGAAGAGGCACTCAGTCAGAAACACTGCTATCAAAGACTCCTTTCTGCAGTTCAGCAAACTGGTTCCATCCCTCCCACCCCAGATGTTTGCCTAGAGAGGGTAGACTCCTCTGGAACCACGTCGAGCTTTCTTCAAAGGTTATATTCATGACCCTACTCAAGTGCCTCTGAGGCTTCAGTTCATTTCACTGTTGAAAGGGCAGGTGTCCCAAACACAGCCTGGTGTCAGACTTTGACTAGCTCCTCCACATGCTTCTTTTTCCTTCTCCCTCTTTTGCAAAACTCCAAACAGTCACCACTTATCCCTGTGTGTCTCGCTGGTGCACACTGTGACATCTGTTTAATGTGCTGCTGAGGAGGGATGGGGAGCGAAACAATCCCAGCATATTGGTTATTAGTTTTTGAGGAGCTAAAGGCTTTTTCTGGCATTTTGATGACAGAAGGAGACAGCTCTGTTCTTTTTCAGTGGGACTTATAAATATGGAAATGAGGAAAACTTCAGAAGCAAGAGGCAGGGAGAAGAGAACAGGCTGACTCTGACCTTGGAGTGGGTGCTCACTTGCCTTGCTGGCTGGTTTAAACCTGTAAATAGTTACACATAACCAGGGAAAGGCTTTTCCTTTGTGTGTTTGCTTTTTAAAACAACAGGTAGACAAACAAATTGTCATTTGGGTGCTTGGCCACCTCTCAGCTCCTTAGAAAGAGATTTGCACATTAAAATCTCTTCTCTCTGCTGGAAAACTTGTACCTTCTCCAGCAGCACCTCTGGGTGCAGCCCTTGGGCACCAAGGAACAGATGAAGGTTTCATGATGGCGGGTCTGTCCACAGAGGGATATGAAGTAACTGATGGGACAGCAGGGAGCACAGAAACCTCCCATTCCCTAAGGCAAAAGAGCAGGCAGGCACATAGATTAACTCAGAGAAATTAATAGTGAGCTCACCAAAAGACCTCAAGGCAGCACTGAATACTTGCAGGGAGAAGCCCATGCTGGGGAGCTTTAATTAAACTAAGCAGCTTGAAGAATAATGTTGAAAAAAAATGGATAAAAAATGTGCAGTGCCAAAGAGTTATTACTATAAACCCTCACCTGACATCCCACCGGGGACATGCTCCTTCCCTGCTGCTGCAGAAGGCCCAGCACCTAATCCCCCCTAACAGCTGATTTAGAATGCAGAAGATCCCCCAGCAGCTGATGGATGGGGAAGCAGGATGCCAGAAGGGATCCCTGCTCAGGGTTAGGAGAGGCAGCTGGCTTTCCTCTCACTGTGCCAGCGCTGGCTCACGGCCAGGTCTTTCGGTGCTGCCTCACACCTGGCAGGGAGTAAGATGCCAGAATCACTCCATCTTGGACTTTGGAGCTTGCAGAAACGGATTTTTTTTTTAACTGTCTCCTTTCAACCACTGCAGCTCAGCTCTTTCCAGATTGTATAGTTTTGTCCTCAGGCTTTTCAGGGCAGTGTTGTGGCTTTTGCTAGGGATTAGAATATTGCTGCTCTTGCTTTGCTGGCTCTCTGAAGTTGAACACTCTTGCTCTGATCTTGTTTGGAGCCTCAGTCTGAAAAATCTAGGCACTGGTTTTGCTGTTATTTCATTATTTTTTTGCGGTAACCACTGAAAAAGGATTTCATTTAGAAGCTGCCTTCTTTGCTTAAGTAAGAGTAGGGGTAACTTCAGAATTCTTATGAGTAAAACCTCATGTCATAAAATAAACACATGCATTTAAATGCAAGTCCTCTTTAGTTCACAATATCTGTAATTTAGCAGTAAACTTCATGCTTTACACTACAGCACACTGCTGCTCCTGAGTGAACCTGTGGATTACATGACTTCTCATGAGAGGGCTTGGACACATGAATATTAGAGACAAGCCTAAAAAAATCGATGGGTGGATCAATGCAAGTGAATATTTTACCTCTGCTACAGCCAGAAAGCACAATCCACTCCAGCTCGACCAGCTGGTGAAAGGGATCCAGGATACTGGCAGAGATGGATGAAGTGAGAATTTGCAGAGAAGAGGATTCAAAAGTAATGTCTGGATTGTTTTGCTGATCTTGGTGGTCACAGGGGGGCTGAGTTCAGCCACAGCTGATTCAGAGACAGCATGCAAATAATGCTGCTTCCCCCTCCTCTGCCCACAGCAGGATTGACACTTCACCCTTTTTGGTGTTGAAAACCAATGGGCAGATGGCAAAACTCTGGCAGCAGTGTTTCCTCGCCCACAAAGGAGACACCAAGCATCAAACCCACCCCTTCTATTAGGCACTGCCACGCCAGCTCTGAAGGCAGAGAGCCCAGAGGGTACAGGTCATGTTGTTGGATCCCCTTAATGTCGAGCATCACCGTGTGCAGGGTGAGAGTTCTTCCAGCAGCATGTAGACCTGTGATACGATGCCCATCAGATGTCAGTGTGGAGGGAGGTTTCCTCCCCCAGCACCTGGAATTGTGACACGATGCACGCCAGAGGTCACTTTGGCAACGATGGGGCACATTGGCCCCAAGGGGACCGTGCCAGGCACCTGCTCCTCCGCCTCTCGACCCCATGCAGCCTGTGCCTCGCCTATCGCCAAGCCAGGGGAACTTTGAAATAATCATTGTTTGAGGGAGGGATAATTAGCAGCTTTTAGCTTGCCCGCTGCCATCAGTGCTATCAAAGGAGCCTGAATGCACGCTCTCTTTTTGGAGGAATTAGCACGCAGTAACGCAATACCTTTGGCTCACATTGATCCACCCGTGGCGGATTATGCACAGCTGTTGACGGATAAGACTGAAAATATGGAACAGCCCCCTGGAAGTGCCGGGACCGTACAAAGCCTTTATTGAATAGCAATCTAAACATTCAGACTGCTCCTCTCAGATAACCTAATCTTCTCCTACGTTAACACCTCCACGCTGAAAGGAATCAATTATGTCTATCAGTCCATATAGATTGGGTGCTGCGTTTTTGGAAGCTTAGTCTTGTTCATTATTGAGTGATCAATAAACCCTTTCAGTAGGAGCATTGTACAGTTACATAACACAAAACATCATATAAGTTGGGCTTCAGCTGATCCTCTGTGTTGTTCTTTTTTGGAAGGTTGGAATCATAATTTTTAGATTTTTTTTGCTCTATGACTATGAATTAATTACATAAGGCAGTCCCCAAGCAGAAATACAATCTGTCCTTTCACAAACTAGGTATTCTTTTTGCTGTTTATAGGAAAAGAAAAAAAAGAAAGAAATTTAGCAATAACAAAAACAGAAGTCACCCATAAATATTTCATGTTTTCATTTTCCCTGAATTAACTGTGACTCTTCCCTTATTAATAAGCTGCAGAAGAATTGTCATAGCAACAGTGGCAGCTCATTGAAGGAACTACAAGTGAAATACAGGCCTGGCCATGCAGAGGGGCTGCAGCAGTGCCCTAGGCAGGGGGGACCAGAGCAATGGTCCAGCCAGGCTCAAAGGATGCTCCATGAAAGGCTGTAGCCCACAAAAAAAGGTGTCAGCAAGTTTTTTAGAGCAGTGTTTGGGGCAGCAGATGTTCTCCGGGGGCTTATTCCTTTGCTCCCCTTTCCTTCAGAGAAATTTGTCAGTTCCCCTGACTCCTATTCTAACTCCCTTCAAAACTTCTCCAACACTGGTCTGCAAAAAAAAAAAAAAGGTGAAGAAGACAGTGAATTTAAGCAAGAACCTTCAGTAACTCATACCCCATTTAAAAAACTCATTGAAAAGGAAGTTCCCAGATTCCCCAGAGAATTTGCCATATTTCCCCAAGGTCAGCATGAGATTTTTCTCATTTTTTTCTTTTAAGCACAAATATGCTGGAACATGGTATGGGTTTATCTATTTTTCTGAAGGATGTTCTCAGCTTATAGAAAAACTTCATAGGTGAGGGAAAACTATGCCTTGAGTTTGGATTAAATAAAATCACCATTGCCCACTGAAACTGTATTTTAAAACAAGTTACTGGGTGTCTTTATGGTATGTTTTCTCACAAATATTTTCTGCAGAAGGAAAATCTGACTAGTTCTGTGTGGGTTGCTTTTATGCTCTGTCCAGTGGAGCATTGCTAATTCCAAAACCATGTGAAAACCCGTAAGTCAGATTTTTATCATAAGACTAGTCAAAAAAAGTTAAAAATAAAAATAAAAAAATAATAAAGACAACAGAGGCTAGGGTTGTCACATGATTTTTGACTTTTAGGGTTTATTTCAGTGCTATTTCCAAGTTTTTCTCTGCAAAGGCGAAGGGTACAAGCCCGGAAGGTGCAGGAGATGTGGACAATTATTTTTTCATGGCCAGAAGTTCATGGGGGGTGAGCTAACCACAGTTTTCTAGGGGTTTTAAGACATTTCTCTGCCACTCTTCCTCCTCTTTCAGCTGATCACCTCTGCTAGAAGAAGAGATGCAAAATCTGGGCTGCTTTCCAGACCGCTTTTTCACATAAGTGAGGTGCTCAGTGATGGCAACATCGAATCCAGTGGCTCTTTCTCTGAACGGTTTTGCCCCAAGGCCAGGTCTAGCAGAGGCTGATGGCAGCAACCAACACCTCTGAGGGTCTTTCATTCCTCCAGAGCCTTCCTTGCCACCAGCCCTGGCGCCGTGATGTGCCCCAGAACAGCATGCTCAGCGCTGCGCTCTCGGCACACCGACGTCCTGTTAATTGCTTGCTTGCTCCCAGCTTATTCATAAAGATGTAAAGACTGCCCTGCCTCCCTTCTGGGGCTGGAAATAGAGGACTTCATTCAGCTTCTCAAGTGTATCTGAAAGTGCTTGCAGGCCTTATCTTCCAACAAAAAGCCTGTGAACCACTGAATGCACCAAGCTGTTGGCGCCAGTGCCGTACCCAGTCAGCATGAAACGGCAGTGACTGCGTGCAGAGGAACATCAAGGTGTAGAATGGGAAAGGATGAATATCAGATGAACATATGCAGCCGTAATAATTACATCGCACTAAAGAAAATGTCAGGGAGACTCAATGAAGTGTTAACGAAAATGGTTTTCCAGGCTTTACTGAGCTAAAGTGGAAAAAAGATTGAAAACGTGGCCCAGGAGTCATCAATGCAATGATAATTTTGTAATTCTCTCTGAGAGCCTGAGAGAATGGCTTTGGAAAGGACTCTGTCCCATGGCTTTTTAATGGGTGGTGGCAGAATGCCCTAAATCTCGCCAATGGGAAACCTGATGCACTCGTGCGCCAAGTCAGTAACTGATCCGAATATTTTATGGGCGCTACTTGGAAACACCACAGTGGAGTTTGGATTGAGAGACTGGGAAAAGGTTGTGTCAGTAATGCTTCTTCCCTAATGACATCCAGAGCAGGCCAGGGATGGGATGGGATGGGATGGGATGGGATGGGATGGGATGGGATGACACAGCATAGCATAGCATAGCATAGACTGGAATGGAGTGGAATGGAATGGAATGGAATGGAATGGAAGAGAATATTTTCAGTTGGAAATGACCTACAACTACCCACTTCAGGTCTAACTACAAGTTAAAGCTTTTTATAAAGGCCATCGTCTAAATGCTTTCTAAACTGACAGGCTTGAGACAGAATCACAGAATCAGCCAGGTTGGAAAAGACCTCTGAGATCATCGAGTCTGACCTATGACTGAACATCACCGTGAGTGCCATGTCCAGTCTTTCCTTAAACAACTCCAGGGACACTCCACCACCTCCCTGGGAAGCCCATTCCAATGTCCAATCACTCTTTCTGTAAAGAAATTCCCCCTAATGTCAAACCTGAGCCTCCCCTGGTCCAGCTTAGGACTGGGTCCTCTTGTCCTGTTGCTGGTTGCCTGGGAGAAGAGCCCAATCCCCATCTGGCTACAACCTCTTATCAGGGAGTTGTAGAGAGTGATAAGGTCTCCCCTGAGTCTCCTCCAGACTAAACACCCTCAGCTCCCTCAGCCACTCTTCATAGGATTTTTGCCCCAGACCCTTCACCAGCCTTGTTGCTCTTTTCTGGACTCACTCCAGCACCTCAATGTCCCTCCTAAGCTGAGGGGCCCAGAACTGGATACAGAGGGGAAGAATCAATGCTGGACACACTATTCCTAATACACGCCAGAATGCCATTTGCCTTCTTGACCACCTGGGCAGACTGCTGGCTCATGTTCTGCTTGCTGTCCATCAGTACCCCCAGGTCCCTTTCTGCCTGGCCTCTGTCCAGCCACTCTGTCCCAAACTTGTAGTACTTCATGGAGATACCACCTCTCTAGGAAGCTTGTTCCAGTGTTTGACCGCCCTCTAGGTAAAGAAATGCTCCCTCATGTCCAATCTAAACCTCTCCAGTTTATGCCTATGGCTCTGTGGCCCTCAGGATCCCGCTTTGTAAATGAACAAATATTCACATAAGCGCAGAAGGGTCTTCAACATCTTCTGGATGTTGAGACACCAAAGAGGAACTTCACCAAAGAAAGAGCACCTGAATCAGGAGATAAATAACAGTGTGTTTGAAATGTGGCAACAACTCTGAAAAAGCAGTGGAATTCCAGAATATAAATGGAAGTGAGGAGCCCGCAGACAGGATTTCTCTCCACAGAACACCACAGGGCCATGGAGGAAAATTGGTGTTGTGAGACCATAGGGCCACAGGCGAAATCTCAAGTATCTGTGCAAGCTTGGTCTGTTTTCCCAATTTTCTTCTGTGCAGGTTATCTGGTTCTATAATTGGATACCCAATGTTTTTCTTAAAGAAAATGAACCTTCTATAATTAAAAGGGCTGCTTGTAGAGGGATCTGGTGTATCCTGGTATCTCTGGGATCATCTGCCTCCAGCATTGGACTGGAACATCCCTGGAGAACCTGGCCAACAAGGATTTTCAGCGGAGCCTGATTTCTTCTTTTTTTTTTTAAATGGATTTTATGTCTTCCAGCCATCTATAGTGACCAAATGGAAGGACCATGAAGGGAGAAAAAGCTCCTTTGACACAGAGAAGCAGGGCCTTAGGTAGTCAACAGAGAGAAATATGGACCTCAAAGCAACATCTTGTCATCTGCAGGTAAAAGGCTTAAATTAGGATCTCCTTCTGCACACCTTCCAAACACCAAGGTGTCTCTCCAACAGGGACTTCAAATCACAAGTTAGATGCCTGCACTAGATCCAGGTCACAGTTTTTCCCCTCATCAACTCCAGCACTTTTATCAATCTCCACTTTTCTACTGCTCATGATGTAGTTACTGCTAAATAATGAAACGATCAGACATATCTATTATATACATCTTACAGAATTACAGAATTATATAGGCACGAGCAACATCCTGGGTACAAACCAAAATGACACACTGGCTTCTTCGTGGTTCTACCAGACATAGTGAATCCTACAGACATTCCCTTCAATCCAGAGGGGTTTGGTGCTTTTTACCCCACAATGGATTATCACTTGGCTAGGTTGCTTGTAACAGCTGATTAGCCATGGCATAAAATACCTACCAACCATTAGCCTTCTGTAAAGCACTTATAAATGCACTCATCCAGTAATGTGTAACCATTTTGTTGGAGAAAAACCCACCATGTCTACTAGGAGCACTTCTAGATGCATATCTAAAATTCATAAATATTTGAGTGCTGAAATTTTCTCTTTCCCAGACTCAATTGCTCTAACATTCATGGCAAGTGAACTGCAAAAGACTGGAAATAGATCTATTTTTACTTTAGGCAAAGAGGCAATTTCCAGCTGCGTGCACCTAACTTAACCTCTCTAAGAAAAGGTCCTTTCCCCTCAAGCCTTGTTCACAGTAAGTGTGTCCTCCCCATGGCCCCTCTGAAGAAACACTACCTTTTAAACCCTCACCTCTGCAATTCACTCTAAAGCTGTGCCTGTGTGTAATAAGGAAAATAAAGTAATTAATATGGACCTAGTGTGTGTGATTGTTTCTGCAAAGAAGCTTACAAGTACGGAATTAATTTAAAAAAAATAAAATTGAGGAACTCATTATGTTGCTGCAACATTTGTTCAGAAAGCTTTGGTCACAAACAAGCCTGACCCAAAGTACTTCTTAGTGCAGGGCAAACTCAAGTATTGACTGAGTAGTTACAGCTCTTTCTGCTATTGTGTAAACTTGTCAAAGAAGGACTAAATCAACTTATTAAACAAGTCAACAAGCTGAAAATTTACCTTTTCCTCTAACGCTTCTGGCAATGGCTAAATGAACTACTAAATCAAACACATCATAGCAAATTAGCAAAGTATGTTACAGCAAAAAAATGAAGTTTAATGGCACGCAGCAACTGCCAAGATTTTTAATCAATTCTTTGCAGCCTGGGTCCTTAAATGTTTAACAATGGAGGCATAATCTAAAGAAGATTAGCTCAGAACACAAGAGGAAATTCCCTAGTGAAGTTAGCAACATGGAAAGGATTTTTTTCTCCCCTTCAAGACTGTCTCTACAATGCTACAGCATTTTCACACCAATTTCAATTGGAGTTTCAGTGCTGCTTAAATTAAACTACCAAAACAAAACATAACTGCAAACGAACAGATTTGCACACATCCTCCTACATCTTTAAAGGTATGAAATGGAAGACAGGAAAATTACTAGGAGATAATCAAATTACAGACTCCTTTTTCAAACCAATAAGAGCCCCTCTTGGGAAGAAAAAACAACATATTGTGAGGTTCCTAAAATTGCTGCAGCTGTTTGAAAATTTTACATGCTTTTTTATGTCTCCATCAAATATGTGATTTCTTTAAGATGCAGGATGTTTTCTCAGAAAAATGTTGACTTTTCTGAATCGTTGGGCTTCTCCAGTAAAACAAAAAGGGTTCCTAGTGCCAATTTGGCCCATTTGAAACCATCAAACACCAAGGTAGACTTGAGGGGTGTAGATAAGACACAAAACCAGGCAATGTATTGATTGGTAAGCTGTTTTCAGCACAAATCAGGTCCTTGGTCTTATTTTATGCTGCTGCATAGCAGAGGACATTAATGGTGTTTCCAGCAATTAATGGAGTTACATTGGTGGGAGCAAAAGGAGGAACAAAACAAACTGAAAGCAGCTTCAGAGAAACAAGAAGGTTACAGGGCTGAGGGCAGAGGCATTTGTGACAAATTGGGCGCAGGAGAGAAATGATGAGAGGATATGTATTTGCAAGGATGAAAACTGGGACCCCTGCTGAAACATCCAAAGACAAAGACATCCCTTGCAGTGAAAAAGGGCTACAAGTGCCTGACTTCTGTGCCTCTTAAACTTTACAATCTGCCTGCAAAGCCAAAATTATTAAATTTTCTATGTGCTCAAAAGCTGCTGTGCAAATCTGAATATTGGCAAAACAAAACCACGGGATAAGAATCAGTTATTTGCTTACATAATGTAGCTCCACTTAAGGTCATGACAACATCAACAACATTTGTCAGGAACATTTGGCACTTGGCTGTTCACCTTGGGATTCCTTTTTGGCAGATTTGTGTTCGTTTCTGTGCATGTGTGGCTCTGTGATTATGAGAGAGGCGAGCCCAGAGAAGGCAGTGTTGGCTTCTCTGCAGATGAGCTTGGCCCCTGTGGTGATGGTCATTGTGTATCTCAGCCACCATGTCAGGCCCTGCAGTGTCCACAGACCACTGACCATCTTCCAAACAAGGACAGTGTCTGCTCATCCTTGTGCAGGAGCCGTCTGGGGTATGAATATTGCATTGGGTTCACTGAAGGGTGCTTAAATACAGGCAGGAACTGTGCGTGCTCTTCTGAGGAGGGGAAAGGAGGTGGCCTGACTTCACCCTCTGCCGTTTGCAGGGATGTCACCTGGCACTGGCTGTACTATGAGGTGAGGGAGCAAACCAGAAGGAGCTGTGTGATGGGGCTGCCACAGCATGTCCAGACACCACAGGTAAAATGACAGACAAAAAAAGGTGCAAGAGATCTGAGACCTGCACCTGTCACAGCACCCTGTGGTTGGAGACAAGTCTCAGTGCTGTGGGTGCAGTGCCAGATGTGATGAGGCCATGGAGGGGGCCAGGGAGGCTGTGCAGAGACTACAAACTGTGCTAATCCATCCTTCAAATAATTCATTTCACATCTGCTTTCCAGAAGATGAGACCATAAAATGGCAGTGGTATTTCTCACAGGGATCACTTATTACTCCTTATTATTTGTATTTGTGGTGTCTCAGTGTCTCTAAGCCCTGAGGAGCAGGACTCTGTTATGTGAGTCCCTTCCTGCATAAAAAACGAAGTGTTATTCCAGCAGCAAGAAACTTACAGTCTTTGGGATGAGCTACTGCCCAAATATTTCAACACCTTGGAGCAAAGATGAGTTTTGCTATCAAGTGTGCTTCTCCTGAAGTACAAACCATTGCTTTGTTGTGAAATGCAAAGAGTCCTAAGCTCAGCATCCTCCAGCAGGTCCAGAGAGAGCTGCACTCTGTGCAGTGCTGGCATGAGCTCTCCTCGGCTGATGTGTTGTGATGAACAGTACAGAGAAGAAAAAACCATGCTTACTCACTTCCTTCTGGAGGCACCAACATGGTCCTGAAGATCCAGGTAAGTTCCCAACACAAGAAGCAATTTCTACACAGATTTCTGGTGAAAGGTCTCAAAGCATCCTTCTCCACCACACAAGCATTTTTGTTACCTGAAGATTTTCCTTCTCACACCTCGTGCTTCTAAGTTGCCACCAAAAAATGATGGTGTTACTCTTATGCCACCCTGGTCAAGACCAGTCCCAGCACAGTGACCTTGGTGCCACCAGTGCTCATAAGAATAATCCTGGTTCAAGACTCCAACCTCATTTCTGCAAGTGCACCATTTTACCTCAACAGCATGCACATGCACACACGTGAAAAAGCACTTTAAAGATGTTTTCCACTACGCTGAGGTATAGAAACAGCAAACAAAACTCAGAGAGGGGAGAAATGAACTGACACTGCCCTTCAAACTAGCTATGTGTCAAGGACAAAGGATCCTCAAAGTCATTCTTCAGCTTCTTTAGCCTGCTTTTGCATTTGCATATAGTAGGGAGCAAAAACCTTCCTCCTCCTTCATTCATGTGGTCCCCCAGAGGACGGGATTCCATCTAAAATGAAGGACAAGCACTCACCCTGCTGGCTCAGATGAGAAGGGTGTCTGTCTTCACCATCTGTATCACCAGCAGCAGGCAACACACTGGCATACACACGACTTTTTTGGTGCCTTCATTTCAAGTGAAAGGAGGGGGAAGATGCTGAAAGAAGACCAAAGGCTCAGAATTACTGTCCAGAAGTGTCTTTATCTTTCTTTGGCTTGTGAGGAGGAACACTGCACTTCACCATACTTTGCACTGGCACAGGAATTTCAAACCAAGGCACTGAAGAAGTAGGAAACATTTGGTGCTGCAAGAGAAAAGGAGAAACCTCAAAACCTGCCTCTTGGAAAAGCCTTTTGATGTCTCCTGATTCCTCAGTTAACCTCCATCCCTGGAACAGCAGAACAGCAGTTTCATCTCTCTCTTGCATGTTTTTTCTTACTGTTTGCATCTTAGAATCATAAAATCATTTAGGATGGAAAAGACCTTTAAGATCATCAAGTACAACCACTAACACATAACTGCCAAGCCCACCACTGAACCTTGTCCACAAGTGCCACATGTACAAATCTTCCCATTATCTCCAGGATATTTTTCCCATGCTCTTTCCTTCATTTAGCCTGTTCATGCTCTTTTAAAGCTAGTATCAGAAAACAGATTTTAAATCAGTATTTAAGTAGGGGAAAAAAAGTCATTTTTAAACCAAGCAAAAAATATTAATGTAAAAACTTAAACATTTCTTCATCCTCAGTTACTTGTCAAGTGCCTGCTGAATGTGAATATTTTCAGTGTTCCTGAAAATATTCCTGCTTTTCCCCAACAATCACCCTGGAGGGAAAAACACACACAAATCTGTCTGCTTGTATGACTTATTTTAACATCATCTCTTTGATATTTGTAGCTTTCCCAACCACACAGAGGAGCAGCATTTACACCACAGCCATGGACTGCCCCAGGGGCAAAGAGAAGCCTAAACAGCCAGATTTCTCCAGAGCAGTTAAAACCTCTAAAGAAAACCTGCAAGCCAGCTCATTTCCCTGGGTCATTTATTTTCTCTTTGCCTGCTTTCTCTGAGCACATTCACACCTCTTGGGCCCCGGCGTGGGCTGCTGTTGAACTACAGGGCACAGTTCAGCACATGGATGTTCCTTCTTCCTCGTGCAGCTGAAATCTTCCTTCTACATTCATTTCTCCCACTTTCAATAGTTTTTTTTTTAATTATTATTTAAACAAATCCTCAGCTATGCATTCTAACAACGAGTGATGATTCATGAGCAACAGATGTCAACAACGGTGCTGACAGAGCTGCATTACTTGCTGTATCATTTCAGGTGCCAAAATAACATTTATTAACCATCTCTTCTGGGGCCTCAGGAGCTCAAAGGCAAGTTTTACAACTGGCACACCTAAAGGAGAAAGAACAAAAAAGTGCCATTAATTAAACATTTGCAAAATATATGAAATTTTAACATCCCTTGTAAAATATAGTGAAATTTTAACATTCCCCCCCATGCAGAAGATAATGGAGGAGGTTTCTTGGGTTTGTTGTTTGTTTGGGTCTTTTCATTTGGATTTGTTTGGATTTAAAGACTGTTATTATGAGACTCGAGATACTTCTAAATCAATAAGAAATGCTTTGGCACTTTTTATTTATTTATTTTAAGGCAATCCTACAGGTATAATGAAAGGTTTTCATCTTATTTCAGAGATGTAATTAAAAAAACTCAGCTTCTAAGAAGGTCAATATGGCTTACTAAACAACATTGATTTTTGGAATATTACTGATGCACATAGTGATTTTATTTTTTTAAGATAACTTCCATCCCGTCAAGAACTGTGTCAGATATAATTTGATTGGTAAATACCTACTCTAAATTAAACCCACACAGTAATTACAGGTGCCTCATCACTAGTTATTGGAAAGTTATTCAAAATGTTGAAGCAAATACCAAATTTTCTTCTGCTTCACATTTGGAACTAGATGTTTGTTTGAGGTGGTTACAGGGGACAGAAAGTCCCTTAAGTACAAATTTTGTTCTACTGAACTTCAAAGGACTTTGAACACTGATTTGCACAGGGTGAAGATTTTTGCTCTAATTTTAAAATCAAGCTCCTTTACCAAACTGGGGCTTTCTTCCTGCAAATTGGGATTGATAATTTGCTGTGTCTCCTGGCATTACTGCAATTCATGCTTAGCAAGCACTTTGAAAACTTTAATTGAAAGGGTTGGGGTGTTTTAATTAATCATCACTGTGTTGCCCACAGAGAATCGGAGCTGGGACCACAACTATGGATTAGCTGTCTGATAGATCTGCCCGATTGATTTTGGTTTTCCTAAATGGGAAAAAGACTTGGGAATAGCCTTCTGCAGGAGCTGGAGTGAGGATGAGCTCACAGCTCACTCAAAAGGCCAGCTCAGATATCATCCAAACACCTTTAGTTTCAGCCTACTCTGGTCTATGTGTGAGGACAGAGGGTCTGACTTGTATTTTACAGCCAGAAAGAGCCATTTTCCATCAGTCCAGTAACCTTGTCAACAGCCTGCATTTCCCAAGCAGACCTTTCATTTTAAGGCTCATTTAAGTGATTCCACATTATTATTCCATGGGAAAAACAGTCTTGGCTGTAACTTTGGGGAGAGGAGAGATGAAAGCATCATTCTCACTGAGGTGAGGGATTTCCAGCAGCGGAGCAGCCCTCACTCAACAGGGACACCTTGTTAACAGCTTTCACCAAAGAATGAACTCCAGCTGTGGCTCCCGTCAATGGTCCAATGCTGATGAATACAGATTGAAAACAGTCTAATTTATTTATTCCTGTTAAATAACATATATGACTGCAATGATCCTAAAATAATCATGCGTCCCGAAGGATATGGCCTTCAGGAGATGAGGCCCAGCTGCTGTACACGAGCATCACCCCCTTGTTTTGGGGGACAATTCTGCTTTCAGCTCTCTTAGTATGCCCAAGGGTTACTGAGGATGCTCTGTTAGCTTAAGGAGTAGTCACAAAGGGTTTAATTCCAGTGCCACATCCAAGAAAAATCATGGCCCTGTCTCTATTTTACAAAGGTGTTCACAAGCACTGAATCAGGTTAAAAAGCTATTTTTGCCAGTGATTGCTCCAATTTTCCAGCCAAATATAGCTGCTTTGTTGGGTTGCAGTGAAGCTATGCTGATTTTTCTTTTTACATTGTTGGGTTTGTTTTCTTTCAGCAGGCAAGTGGCAATGACTCCTAAGACAACTCCCAGCATGCTTGCAAACATGTGGGGTTTGGTCTGCAAATACCTCCTGGTTGCCATTCTGGTGCAGGCAATGGTTCTTTGCCTGAAAAAGGCTTTCAGGAGAGAAGGGAGGTCTGGCACAGATGTGCTTGTGGGTCTTCTCTGCTGGGCTCCACCAGGCTGTCCCACAAGGGAGTCCCTGGAGTTAGGGGCTCAAATGGAGCTTTCCCAAAGGACAATCCCATGGTGAGATTACTTGTGGTCTGATGGGCATCTGCTTACACTCTCACTCATCCAAACATGTTCAGGGTGCTTCCTTTCATAAAATCATAGAATCAGTTGGGTTGGAAGAGACCTCCGAGATCATCAAGTCCAACCCTTAATCCAACCCCACTTTGATTA
>JAWWEV010000115.1:7222072-7278511 GCA_035583235.1 Hafferia zeledoni
CCACCTGGGCACACTGTTGGCTCATGTTGAGCTTCCTGTCAATTAGTCCCCCCAGGTCCCTTTCTGCCTGGCTGCTCTCCAGCCACTCTGTGCCCAGCCTGTAGCACTGCATGGAGTTATTGTGGGCAAAGTCCAGGACCCGGCACTTCGATTTGTTAAACCTTCCCATGCACCCCAAATCTGCACAGCACCCCTGGTCTTACCCACAGCCCTCGGGGGACCTCCCAAAAGCCACGATGACAGACCCACCTGTGCGTGGGCACAGTGGGCAGGAGCACCCACGTGGGGTGGGCTCACAGAATTCCTGCAAGACACTGAGAGCAGCCTTTCCTGCCAAGAGCAAAATGAAATCATCACTTGAGACACACAGGAGATGAGACTGAGGGATCGCCCCAGGGCCAGTGAGGCTCTGCGGGCGGGGGCCTGCATGCCATCACTCTGCTACATGAAGCCTCCAAGTAAAGCCTGGGGCACAGTTTGATTGTGGCATTTAAGAGGCAAAAATCATTCCCACTCTCCAGCCAAATGCTGGCAAATATTAGAGATGCATCAGAGCTGTCGCTTTGCTGCAAATGGAAACCACTAATAGCTGTGAGCTCTTTGAGGTTCACCAGGGGCAGATGAAGCACATCAGAAACACAAAAAAATGATAGTCCACGTTGTCTGTCTCCCTGCCATTCTCCTAACAAATCTGAAATAATTCATATTCCACTCAGACATGCATAAAGATGTAAAACGTAGCTTGTTATTTGGCATTTCAGGCCGCTGTACAAGCACCTGTCAATTTGAATTAGAGAATCTCCACAAAGTGCCAGGCAGGATTTTAAGAGAAAAAACCCACTGGATTAGCTCACAAAGGGGGAAAAAACCTTGTCACACTCTGTACGATGTTATTTTCTGCTCGTAAAAGGTAAACATTTTTAACCACCCCAAATCCTAAACCTCACCCAGAAGAATGCACAGAGGAGTATTGGGTGTGTGCACACCTATCTGCTCCTGGTGCTCATCCCAGGGGAAAAAGGTTCTTCCTCTCTCACATACCAAACTGGATTCATCGTCATTAATAGCAGAGGGATGAATTAACGTTTGATTGACTTCAAGATTTGAGGAGTAACATAAGATATAGCTGTGAGAAGTAGCAGCTCTGCATCAGGTAAACGGTTTGCAGGTCACCCGGAGATACCTGCAACATCCTTTGTGACTGCATGTGCTCAAGCTCCCATTGTCCCTCAAAAGTACTTGGGTGCCGTAACTTTATAATATGAACCACTCCAGGTAACAGGTATTGGATAGGAGAGAAGGATTTGGGAAGCAAAGGCAAACACTGTGTGATGTGATGGGGCAGAGTCAAGATTACCTGATATGCTCTCCTTTCCCAGGGGTTTGTCTGGGAACAAAACCAGGTCCAGCACAGGGGACTGGCATAGTGAAGGAAAGCAGTACTTCCCTAGGGCAGGTGTAGTCCTAGGTTTATCTAGGAATTATGCTCCTCTTTTATTCTAACTGTTCATCCTTTCACTCACATTGAGAAAAGAGATTTCTGTCAAACAGTTTGCAGCACTTTCTTCTTCTCTTTTTGATAAATGTGTTCACAGAAAACTTAATCTTCTAAAAGACAGTTAATTCCCTAATTAAGCATTCATCTCCCTCTCTCATCACTAACACCGAAAACATATCAAGACAAATTACGCACACGCAGATGCCTGGCAATGGCATCTTTTCTTCCCAAATCCCCTGGACAAACTCAGTTAACTGCAGTTCACAGTATGAGGGATAACACCTGAGCCTCCTCCTGCCTTGCAGTGGGGAGAAGAGATGTCTGTTCTCTTTGCAAAGTTTTCCATCTGCTCCCTTTGATCAAGGAGAGAATAGAGAGAAGCACGTGGTGGAGATGAACTGTAACTCACATCCTTGCAAGAGGCTCCACTTCTGAATTAAGGGAGAAAAAGGAGGAAAAAATGTGCATCAAAAGTAGAGTTTGGTGTGGTGAGCAGATGCCTGACAGGGCAGAGGGATGTGAGCAGCCCAGGAGCTCCAGGGTTTGGTGCTGGAGGAAGGAAGAGCTTGGGTGGTTTGCATTTTCCCTTGTCTCAGTCTTGGTTTATAGTGGGCAGGGGTTGCTCTTGTTTTATGTACAGATTGGGAGAAGAAATGGGACTGAATCCAATGCATAAGCTACCAGCATTTTGGGAGGTCACAGGCTACCTAAGAAACCCCACCTCATTTAATTTTGCTGCATAATTGATGTGAATAAAATATTTCATGCAACAAGAAATAAGCCACTTGCCTTTGAGACTTTGGGAAATATAATTAAAATTATTCACCAGAACTGGGAACATGATACATTTCATGCAAAGCCTCCTGGGCTGTTCCTTCCTGCTGGCCATTCCCAGGTCACTACTCAATAAAGGCAAAGGGAGAAGCCACCACCCAGTCACAATCTGGATTTGGGGTTTCTCCTTTTAGGCAAGTGCTTAGCCCCTCTTAACCCTCAAGTGGTCCCTAACATGCCTTGGGGATACCAGAGAAGGCCACCCTGAACACTAATAAAATACCCCAAATGCCCCAGACCTGCTCCCCATATCAGGACAATGCCTTGCCATTATGAAACTGGGTGAGCAGGTCCTGGATTGCGAAGGAAACACGCTGTCCTCTGCCTGAAAATCCTTCCCAGCAACAATCTTGTTGCCTAAAATCAAGGAAAAAGACTTCCAAACAACAGTAGTATAGATAAAGTAGAGAGCAATTCTGTACATGGAGTACATAGGCACACACCCAGTATAGGGTTCTTACAAATTTATAACACTACTTAATTATAATATCTAATGGGTATATCCAACCCCAAAATCTTTTGTGCTTGGTGGCACATTCAGAATTGCCCCACTGGAGCCCCTCCAAGAGTTCTGGGCCTCATATATGTCTTGTTGCTCCAGTCCAGGTGCACGTGTCCCAAACAAGATGTCCTTGCTGAAATATTGTTCCTTAAAAAGACCACTAAAGAGAAATTCAGGAATGTAACACAAACCACAAACCACGAGAAAGAGGTTTAGAAACAGTTAGAAACTGTTAGCTGCTACCTCAAGCATGAGAAACTATACAACTATATTAAAATCTACAAATACATTAAAAATATTAAAATCTTAAGGCATCGATCTCATGTCTGCAATCCTTCCCTTTTATATCCTAAGCCATGTTTTCATTTAGCACCAAGAACAAACCCTCCTCCCAGCTGCCTTTCCCTACTGCAGAAGCCAAAGTTCAGCCAAAGGGCCATCAGATACAGCTCCAGAATGGAGGGAACACCACAAAGGAGTGTGTTTGAGCAACATGAGAGTCAGTGAATGCTCTCTAATTATGCTGAAAAAAAAAAAAAGAGACTAAAAGCACACACCAGCTGACACTTGGCTGCATGGCCACTGTGCTAACTGGTTGCAATTAATGAGATGGCAGCACTGGAGCTAGAAAGAACACAAGCCAGACCTCACTGATTAGTTAAAAATTAAGAGAGACTCAGAAGAAAATCTCCTTCCACTCTGCAGCCAGCCTTGGAAAAGCTTGCCAGGAGATGGGCAGGAGTAATATGAAAGGAAAGCCTCAAAATTCAGTGATGCTTCAAAATGGACTGGAAAACTCACGGGTTGTCCATCAGCTTCATCCACACCACAAAACGCAGTGGCAGGTGGCCAGTGATGTCCATGTTGTTAACATCATGGGAGACAACTCACATGGATTTATCTGCTGATGGTTGTGAGGATACAGAGTGGGATGAGCAGCCTCAATTCTGATCCTTAGCAGGTTCCTTTACTGAATCAACCCCAAAAAGGACCATAAACCAGAAGCAACATAACATAAATGGGATTGAAGTGCCACACAAATTGTCTCCAAGAAAATATTAGGGTCTGATCCAAGGCTCAGCAGTCAGTGGTCATCTTTTCACTGTTCTTCAAGGCCTTTGGATCTGATCACTGTGTAACATATCTTTTTCATTTCTTGCCAACATAGAGAGCTATAAAAAATCCATTAGTTTTAAACAACAATAGGACAATAATGGTCAGTGACTTCATAGCTGTTGTGGGGGTTTTCAGTATTTTTTCAGTATTTTTTAGTATTTTCAGTGCTTTAAAAGACATAAGCCATGTTTTAACTATAAAGTACTATTAATAAAAATACTTGGACATCAGAAATAATTTGCATTTCTGTAACTTTCACCTCTTTCAGTTCAAACTAGAAGGTCCCAACCTTCTTAGTATGTCAGATTAATGCAGGAGTCATATATATACGCGCGTGTGTGTGTGTGTGTGTGTGTGTGTGTGTGTGAATACATATGTATAAAAATACACATATGACAAAAGAAACTAAAATCCTAACCAGCTAGTCAAAGCCCTTTTGCATTAACAGCAATGGCTTGATTTCCTTCTGAATTTGCACCAGTGCAAGTGCAATTACTAATCATCCACTCGCAGAGTGAGCCCTGAGTGTCTCTTATTGCCTGCCCTGGGATCCCCAGAGTACACAGATTTAGGTGCATCCTTTCTCTGGAGCAGCAAGGCATCCAGATGGGAGCAGAATCATTTCCTGCCTCTTTTTCACTTCAGCCCATGAAGCCACTGTTGTGCACAAATTGGCTCTGGAAGAGGGATCTGCACTGTGTGCCCTGGCTCAGGTAGGTACAACTAAGGGCCACTAAAATAAACATTAATGCACCCATTGCCCCCAGGAAGATGCTAGGCAAATCTGTGGCAGTGGGAGATCTCCAGGTTGGTGGGGCAGCAGATTTGGAGTGTGGCACTTGATGTGTAGCCTGTGATGGAAGAGCTTTGGTCACCACAGAAATAATGGACCAGCATTTTTGTTTCACATAGTCAGGCTGGGAATAAAACAAATTCTGATGTTAATGTTCATGTTTTTATAAGTGAGTCAAAATTCCTCCCTCATATGGTTTGACTCACTTTCACCCAGTATGCACTGCTTGAGCTTATCCCACCTATTTCATTAACAGAATTAGTATAAAGATTTACATGATCTTTAGAAGACTTTCTGCCATAAACTTAATTTGCCTTCCCTGTCACTCATGGGAAATCAAGGACTGAGATAATCAATGAAGTTCACAGGAGTTCCTGAATCAAAAAAAGTCTTAAGAGAACAGAGTTTCTGTGTCAGGACACACTTAGGTGTTAATTCAGGCAAATACATTATTTTCTTCAATCGTGCTAACCCACACACCTTGTGATAATAACCTTCATGTTAGATTGCTTTGACCCATCACCACTGCTCAGGATTTGGAGAATGATAGATTCCAGTCCTGGCTTTTTGCCACATCAAATAAAATGAAAAAGCAATTTATACAGCCTCTTGGAGGAAAATGACAGTGCTCAAAGGAAAGGTGCTCAAGATATAATTTAATTTAGGTGTGATGAGCTTCACACATCTCTCCTGGGTAAGTCAGTCAATGAAGTTTCCATCTCATCCATTAGATGGGTTAGACATTTTAAACTTTTTTTTTCAAACTCTTACAGAGCAGACCAAGAGATAAGGTCAAAGATATTAATAAAGCTGGTTCAAACAACACAACACATTAAAAAAATTGTGAGGTATCATCAGCCTAGGGCACATCCAGAGGGTATCTGTACCAGAGATGACCTGAGATTTCTGAGGAGCTGAGAGGTGCTGTTGGTGCAAGGGAGCTGGAGGTGAGCTCCTTCAAAATCCCCAGGATCTGATCCCATTTCTGACTCTTCTAGATGCCACGTCATCCTTCCATAGCCTTCATCAGCTTGGTGCAACCCTGTCTGATGTAACTGTGGATCTGGGAGCAGATGTGCACAGCTGGCATGAGGGGAATGGGTCAGAGCTGTATAACAAAGTACCTGAAGCCCAGGTGACTGAACATCTTGTATTTATATTTGACACAGAGATATTGCTGTCAGCTGCAGGCTTTTATTCACTAAAGCACTTCTGGTTGTCACATGGACAGTGGGCAATTCGGTGACCAGGAGAAAGGACACCAACAGCACAGATCATCTTCAGTGTTAGAGCACTAGAATAAAAATAAAGTATATTTTGTTTGTATTTAGGTCCCAATCCACCATTTTGGCTTCCTTACCCTAACCCCCTCCAGTCTGATGGAAGGTGTCCCTAACCATGAAGGGAGAATTAGCTCGAAGGTCCCTTCCAACCCAAACCATTCTATGATTCTATGAGTGTTATCTTTCCTCAGTGTGAATTTCTCTCTTCACACATATCCTTGCAGGGATCAGTGTCTTAACAGAGGGGAGAAAATCAGCATCCCAGCAAATTCCAGCAAAGCCCAGGGATGCCAGAGGAGGCCGACGGGAAATGTTTGTCCTGCAGTAAAATGCCTTGAGAGGGCAGAATCAAACCTTGTTGAGATCCTCCAGGGCAGTAGGATATAGTAAAACATGAGATGCTGTCTCGTTCTTCAACTCTCCCCACCTCCTCCACCCACAGGGGACTCTGTATCTTCCCTGTATCTTGGGACGTCTAGTCAGAGGCAAAATCTGCCTGGGATGAATAATTAGTGGTAAGTGCTTACTGCCAACACTTCAGTGCAGCTCTTGCATTGGGTGTTAATCAATCAGCTCCCTGATCTCTAACAACCATATTGACACATTTTCCCCCTTTGTATAAATACAAGGTTGGATTTTTACAACTGGAATCAAAAGAAAGTCAACCTGCTCAGTGCCCATGAACTTTAGAAGAGACAAAGAAGCAGAAAGGCCTCCTACTGGCAGTGTGTGAAAGAGAAAAAAAAAAAAAAAAAAAAAAAAAGAAGGATTTGGGGGAAAAAAATATGTCTTCCAAAAAGATTTCGGAAAAAGAGAGTACCGGTAGGAATAGACAAAATGAGAAGGTGCTTGTAAAAGAGGGAGAAAAGTACCATCACCAAGGTTCCAGGAATGTCCCTAAAAAACTCCATTTTGAGAAAGCCACTTGGAAAACCAGAAAATCAGGAAGGATATGTAGAGCCCCTGCTGAAAAAAAAAAAAAAAAAAAGCATAATTGGGAAATTTGAGCATATGCTGCCCAGTGATAAACATCCTTCAGCATGCAGGGAATTAACTGAGGAGCTCACTGTGCCCAGATGCCTAATTAACCCAAAGGAACAAACTACTTAGGGTGGGAGGCAGAGCAGAGCGGCCTCCACAGGGCAGTGACTGGCACAGTGTCTTGCTGTGAGAGAGGGGTCACTGAGCACCACAGGTCACTGTTGGGCTGTTTTGGACTGATTTTGCCCTGTCAGCCCCTATCAAGGGCCAACTTAGTCAAGTAGTTTCTCTGGCTGGTTTGTGCCACACATATGACATGACTTTATTGTGTTTGGGTTGTGATACTCATAGTAAGCAAAAATTCATGCCCCCTATTTCAATTTCAACAACATGATCTAACTGAGTCAAATTGCACTGCAGTTTGGTTAAGTAATTAATTTCTTCACATGTACACAAAACAAGAAAGAAAATGCTCCAGGCTCAGGTGTTTTCCTGTTCTCCACTCCCCTGGCTGTTGTTCAACGTTTCAGCTACCCCTTTGCTATGAGGAAGTGTTACATTCTCATAAACATGATTTTCTCCTATTTAGATTCTTAGGAAAAACCTGAAAGTCTAAAAAGCAGATTTTCCAAGTGTCCAGAGGGACAAAGAGTGCCTGCCTAGGGGTTTGCAGTGCTCCTCAAAGACTCCAGCACTTTCCCAGGAGACAGGGACTAAACAAATCCAGCCTTTCATCTGCAGCCTCCAGTTAAATCGCCTTCAACATGTAAACTTGGGAAAGCAGCCTCTAGTCTTGTTTTTCCCCTTTCAGAACTCCTAAACCAAGAACTTGGCTTCAAAGCCTCCCTGTTCCTGCAAGGGAAGAGATTCTGACTGTGTTGTCTTTGGAGTTGGGTCAACTTCTTGGAAAATTCATCTTCAGGCTTACTTGTGCTTAACACCACAATCCCTCTGGTGTATGACAAGGACACGATTTAGGTCAAACCCTTAAGCCCCTAAATGAAAGTCATCCAGGGGCTTGTAATAAATGCGTGGAAAAGATCTCTAATTTTTAAATAATTTTAAAGAGAAACCTCACAGGCTAATTAAGCCTCCTCTCCTGAGTTCTCTGACTCCTGATTTTTATCAGTCCCTGTGCTGGATTCCCCGCTGTTTGTGCTAATGGTCTTCTCACAAGAGTGTGGTTAATTCTCTTGACGCTAATTCCAAAGCATTATTTTTGAGTTAAACGTACATACTGCAATAAGGAGACAAGCCAAGAAATTAAAAATATCTTTTTAAAAATCAATATAAAGAAAGGCTATCGGATCCAACAGCACTGGAGAAAATACAAGGGACTGCAATGCTTTCCAGCCCTGGCAGTGTGAATGAACTGCAGTGATTTACAGTCCTGCCCTACAGAGCAAGGACACGGTTACATCCCTGGAGGTGAGCAAAGCTGATAGCACAGCTGTGAAAAATCCTGGCTCCTGTCTGCAGGGCTAAGAACAGATTCAGAGTGTCTCTATAAACCTGAGTCAGGTTTCTGACCAAGCCATTAGGAAATATTCCGTGGGATGCATCCGCACGGCTCCCAGTTCCAAGGCTATTGTGACAAAGCAGACACCGCCCGCAGCACTCGGTTTTGAGCAGGACAGCCAAGCCCTTTACCACCCTCGCAGTGAATAACGCTGATTTGGCATTCACGCTGAACATCCCTGCTCCTGTTCTTGCCTCAGAGTCATTTGCAAGGGCTTTCCAAGGCCCAGCATTGCTTATTTTCCATGCCCTCCTAATTTTGCTTTCAGGTGAAAGGCTTGGCTGCGCTGCCAATCATGCTTTCATTCCCGTGGTCCCAGTGAGCGAGACCTGCTGCATTTTAATAGGCTCAGGTAAATGTTGCAAAGTCTGAGGATTTTATCAACTTCTGCACTTCATCTGCTCACTGATCTCATCCTTTCATCTCGTCCCATTCACTCCCTGGGAGGAGAACTCCAGACTTCAAAACTCCCCTGCTCCCACCTTTCCCGCAGCTGTGCCGCTTGCTCTGCTCTTTTCTCTAATCTGATTTGGGTAGTGATACTGTTCACCTGGGCTGCAGGGGCAAATCACACCTTAATCTCAGCAGAGGAAGGGAGAGCTCCCACCATCTCTACCTTGTGCCTTTATCCAGGAGGAGGTTCAGGAAGGAGCAGAGAGGTGGTAAATCAGAGCGCTCTCCCGAGTTGATTTTGCAGACTGAATCTGCTTTAATTATGCTCATGCATGAATTAAATATCACCCCTTCCCCAAGCACATCCTTTTTAGCCGATTACAGTGTGACTCACGTTGGGCTGCACAGGGAAACACCTTGTGCCCCTGCAAAGCCTTGGCACACAACTCCCTTTCCCACACACAGCTAGGAACGCGCTGGCATTCCCAAGGCAGAACCCTGGGAGCACAAGCCATGTATCCCACACATGCACGTGTGTTCTGCTTTGCCTTCTAAATGCCTGTTCTCATAAATCAGCCTTTTATTTTTCACATGCTCTGAGGTGGTTGGTTCTAAGCATAGCCCTGAAACCTGACAAACACACTTTATGCTCAGAGCATCACCACATAAATCCCCTGGCAGCTTCCCAGAGCATATTCCCTTTATCCCTTCTCCAGCACCTCTGTCTGGGACACTTGAAGGATAGGTGGAGACAACAGTGGTTGCTCAAAAGGACACATAATATCCATTGGGGAGTAAGATATGAACTGAAAATCAGGGGCTTTATCAGCACAGAGGTGGATCACAGCCCTAAACAGGAAGAACTAGAAAACCTTGAGGAGCTGAGGAAAATTGAAGCAGAAAGAAGCTCAGTATTGCAAGGAGAGGGTCAGGCACATGAGGATCACTGAAACATTTACCCTGTTTGTGTGTGCACAAGGTGAGTGTGCATTGGGGGATTGTAATGCAAAGCAAAAAGTGACAAGATTTTGGTAAGGGAGCTGTGCTGAGCCACCAGAAGCTCAGAGAAAATTCCCTCCTAAATGGTGGTAGGAAAAAATATTTACAGTGGAGCCAGAGATGCCAATATCAGCGTACAGCAGTTGGTGCTACATTTCCAATGCAGCAGTGAGATTCCTGGGGTGTACTGCTTAGTTCTTACTGCTGCCCTATAAATGATCTCTCAGTGGAAAATTATGGCTGTTATTTCTGAGAAAGTGGGGAAAGAAGAGCTATGGATGAGATGCTGAGGGAATCTGGCCACAGGATTAGCTTGGAGATTGTGTTTGATCACTTCCAAGCCTTTCTGGGCCAGCTAACTCGTGGTGACCACCCCAACCTTTCCCAATAGGTGCGTGTTTATTCACAAATCATAGAATCATGGTAGACATCCCCGGGAATGTTCAAGGCCAGGGGCTCTGAGCAATGTGATCTAGTAGGTGGCATCCCCGGAACTAGATGATCTCTAAGGTCCCTTCCAACCCAATCCACTTTATGCTGATTCTGTGATTTTATTCCTATACATGTTTAGCTCAAAGCAGCTTGGCATTACTCAAGCAAAAATCATTTCAAAAAGCTAGCAGGAGAAAGGCACTCTGTTTTGTTCCCAAGCTGGATATATTCTTGAAGACCTATGAGCTAATCCAGCTGGGGAATACATGGAGCTGCTCTTCTTCCTGGGGGATTTCCTGGCTCAGTTTTCTTAATATCACCTCTCGTTTTTCAGTCCTTTTCTGTACACATGCCCTTCTCCAGATTAGCTTTCAGGCAGGTGAAATCCCCAGCCAGATAATTTTGTGGTGAAATCACTAGATATTGCAGGGTTCTATAGATCCCAGTGAGAGCAACTTGTTTGTACAGCCCATCACTCACAGAAAAGTGAGACAGAATTAAGAAAAATCACCATAGAAAAATGAGACCAAATTAGCCCAAATTCACAGCAACATTCTATCACCAGTATATCACAGGGGACAGAGTTTCACATCTGAAAGGGCTTTTCAATCCACATCTGAAGGGTAGTATATAAATGCTACAGGTTATTTAAGTTGGCCTTTCAAGTAGTATAAATTGGCAAGTCAGCCCCAATATTAATCACGAGATAAATGTTGAGTCAACCTGAGTTCTTTTTGCTGGAGTTTTGAGCCTGCAGGGCCACATTTGTGACCATTTTTCTTAAGTCATGAGGACCGAAGTAAGAAATAAAATGCTTTTTTGATGAAAGCTGATATTCACAGAGAACTGAAAAATTCCTTACACTGAGGTGATTAGTAACCCCCAACATCCAAAGAGACACAGTAGGAGCTCGCAGAAGCAGAACCTCTCCAAGGCTGTGTCTTCATTGCAAGCAGATCCCTCACCCTTGGATTGCTTCTCCCAGGAATGCTCTTCTGCAAGATCTCATGCTGCTCCCTTTGAACGCTCACCAGTCACCCTTAGGTTTGTGTGATATACCACGATATACAAGCCCAAATACAGGGATTTTTTTTTAATCCCCAGAAAGCAGCTTTTTAAAAAGGGAATAATAAATTATTTACAAGATATAACAAATTTGTTCTTAGAGACACATTCAAACATGCAGAAACGGAACCCCTTGAGCACAGCGAGTGTTGGTATGAATCATCCTTCTCTCCAGCCATTTAATTACTCCAGGATTAAAACTGCATAAAAGATGGTCTGCATTTTTATTAATGAAAACATTCACTATTATTTTTTTATGTGGAGCAGAGGTGCACCTGGACGCCTTTTGCAGCTGGGGACTTTTTGCCTGCACCCAGGCTTAGGAAAAATATGCCCTCAAACACCTTTGGATCGTGACAGATTCGGCTGCTAGCGATGCTGATCGAACCATAAAGCAGCTTTGAAATACTATACCTTAAAAAAGAAAAAAAGCTAAATCCTACAGGAAACTGGCTTTAGGCATATTCAGCTGATAGGGGTGAACGTGTCTTGCTGGGAAACAGCACTTTGAAGTTGCTCCCATCAGGATAATGAGCGATTAAAAGAACAAATGAGTTAAGCCAAGTAACAAGCATGGGTGTGCCCAGAGCACCCTTTATCTGTGTAGCACATGGAGTGTTTCGAAAGGGAGGAAGCAGCTCCATGCAGAGGAGCACGAGATACCAGATCTGCACAGCCCTGAATGCTGACAGTGCTCGGAAAAACCCGTCTCAGCTTGCAACCCAAACACCATGTGACCTGACAAACTCAGTGCCCGGTGGATGGCGTGCGTCAGATTTGTAGCCCTCGGTTAGGAGATGGGTAGGAAAACTCACCTACAGACTTACCTCAGATTTGGGGGAAGCATCACAACATCTGGTACCAAAGCACTTGCCCAGTGGAGGAAAGGTTTACCCCAAGTCCTCGGCTTGGCCCTCAACAGCAGGACGTGTTTTCCACGTGGTGCTGCAGAGCAGTGAGCAGGGACACCCTCCAGTCCCTGACTTAACTGCTCTGTTAATTTTCATCTCCCTTTCAAAGCTGTCCCCGACGTGGTAATTGGTGGTGTATGGTTTTTCTGATCCCAGCGCTGTGAGCATGACGGCAGTGCTAGAAAGGCTTCTGAGCTTCTCTTTCCACCTCATACAGGTAGGAGAGATCCATAGCTCCTTCCCTGATACCACTTGGGAAAACCTCCCTGAGTTACACAGCCCCTGATGGAGCAATCTGTGCAGCACTCTGAATAGATAATTAATTATACCGGAGAAACGTCAGGCACTGCTCAGACATCTGGGCTTTCCTTTTTAAAATTAAGGGGATTGCAGTAATAAATAAATACTTGGAGGAACTGAGGACAGAAATGGTAAGTAATGCCTGCTGATCCCCAGGAGCAGAGGAATTCCCAAATCATCTGCAGAAACGCCATCCTAGAGAAAAGCACAGACAGGAACTGAAAGCAAAGGTGTTTGGCTCAAGAGCAATTAGATGCAAACTACAGCCACTCCAATCTGAAAAGCATCCCTTGAGAAAGGATACCAGTGGCTAAATCCTCTATTTTCAATTTGACAACCCAATTTCCAAGTGAGAACTTGTCCAGAAAAGCACCACGCTGAACTTGGAGCATCGGAGGAGCCGCAGAAGCCCCTGACATCCATCTTTTAGCTCTGGACATTACTATGTGACTGTGAGCAGCAGCAGGGGAGGCATAAGGAGGTGGCATAATGCTTGTTTGCAGAACTTTTATGGCTAATTGACGTTTCTGCAGAGGTCCCTAGACAGTCTCCAGCAGTGCTGGCTGCCCAGGCTGTGGAAAACAGTCTAATGCTGCATCCTGTGTGATACCCAAATGGGGGCCATATTTCTGACGGAGACTCAGCAAAGAAGTCATGGACATAAACATGCCTAAATGTGCTAAAACTGAGCAAAATCACTTGTAACCGATCTTGCTTCAAACAATACGATTGTCTTACAAATAATATAATTCTTTTAATTTCCACTTTCATTGTGAGACGAGCTGAAACCCTCAGGGACCATCAAAGCATCTCATTTAAGCATTATCAACATATACAAAGGAAAGCTTTTCCTTTCCAGCAAGAACAGCTTCAGAAGGTCTCAAAGGGCTTTTTCTTGTTTTGTTATTCTCTGCCTTTAGCTCATCCATCCAGGGGAGTAACAGGCTGTGAAGACAAACTGCGATAGCAGAGGAATGTCGCTAATGATTTCCCTTTCTACTGCTTGCTCAACTTTACCTTTGCTAGGAAGGATTACCTGTTGCTGACAAAAGGTGTCATCTCTACATGGATTAATTGCATCACATTAGTTGCTGGCTTGGACCAAAGCTGGCTACGTGTAACATTATTTCAACACGTTAAATCTAAAAAGTTTTAAGCAGAGCTTGCTGTAACAGGACAGCGCATGGTTCTTCCAGTGAGATACAGAATTTCTGACCCCGTTACTCATGACCAAATAATCCTTTTAGTGTGACTCGAACCATGATGGTCGGGTTTCAAGCCTTTTCTCACTCATTACTCCTTCTGCTTTCCCTCCTTGCCATCACGGTTCATCACAGCACGCCGCCCCGAGCTGTATTAGGTGACTTCTGGCAGCGCATTTCCCTGCTAAGAGCCCTGCAGGAGCCGCGCTCTGCGCTGCTGAAATTGCATCCCCTAAAACTTGCCACTTTCAGGATTATATTTCCCCACAGCACACGGTGAGTGCCTCAGACTCTATAAAACACCCCAGAGCTGCTGACTGTGCCCAAGCTCCAGCAGCAGGGGCAAGTTGAGGATCAGAGCCAGCCTCCACAACCCCGTTGAAGATTTTGCCAACAGACCTGTCGAGCCACCAAAGCTTCCAAAGAAATCCATGAATGCTGTGCTGGTACAGCCTTCAGCTGACACATATAAACCTTAGGGCAGATGAGCTGATGCCACACGGAAAGGGAAGTGACCACAATTTTGTCTCCGAGGTTTCCTAATGCTGGAGTTGAGGTTAGCACTAGCTGCACCACCAGTAAATTTTAACTTGGTTCAGCACCTGCTTAATTGGCTATGAAAGAACATGACAAGTGGAGATAAGAATCTAAAAGACCTTAAACGTTTCACTCTATCCATATCCAACCTCTATTCTCAGTGATGTCGCAAGGGTTCATTTGCCACCAGCCCGAGGGAACGCACGGAGTCAAAGCCCTGCAGGAAATGCACTCCCTTCCCAGCAAGGCTCAACCTGGAGATCAGAGGAACAGAGCCAAGGAATCTTCTTTGCTCACGTCCAGCTGCAATCTGCTTTGAGAGGCAAAGCACCCCTGAGCCTGGCCAAAGCTCTTTACAGGCTAAGCCAGCAGTGCTGAGCTTAAGAGCAATGCTCATCGATGGGTTTAAAGAGCTTTTTTCCACTAGAGCTGAGCTCGATGCTTAGCAGGACAAAACTGAGAGCTGAGTTCACAGCAAGCAGAACAACTTTCATACAGAGAGCTTGTAAACTTCAGTGATTTCGCATATAGCCACAGGGCAAGACTTGGCGATTAGACCAAATAGCTTGGCATTTTCCCCTCATCTTTTTCTCCCTTAATAAACCATTAATGTGCAATGCCAAAACTCCAGCCAGACCCCCTATGGGGACCCTGCCTCTAGCCATATCCAGGCCAGCTTCACCATCAGGAGCTGGGCTTTTGTCAGAGACCCTGCAGGGTCCCTGCCTCTGGCCATATTCAGGCCAGCTTCACCATCAGGGGATGACCACAACATGATGACACAGCTGTTCTGTAGAGTCCCAGTCTGCAGATGCAACCTGAGTGCACTCCCACTCATGGCTCTGAGCAAAAGCCACACATACAGTTTCTCCTGGGACCAATGCCAGAGGATGATAAATCAGAGTGAAGCCTGCCATCTTTACTCAGGGTTTACTCAGGCAAAGCTCTGTTACATACCTCTCATGCTGAACTGGAGTGTTTCACAAGTGGAACCCAGGAGAAGACATCCATGGGATCTGATCCACAACCCCCATGGTCCCATGTGAGCCTCTTTCCTTGAGCTGCCACTACAAGTCCAAGGAAACCCCAAACTCCCCAATGCCCAACCAACCACAATTCAGCTACTTCATGACGAGCACGTTACCAAAGGTTCTCTCAATATTCTGGTAAGCAGGAAGAAGGCTAAATTAGTTCAGTTCATACATATTTAAGTTCCATGACCTGCATTATCAAGCTCAGGCTTCAAATATTTGTAATGGCACAATTAGCCTCAGGCGCGTTATCTCACCAGTATCAGCAACTGTATATATTTATTTACAAATGACACAGGGGGGAATTAAATGTTGCTGTTGCTGTTGTCAGGGAAACAATCTACTTCTAAATTTTTAATTTTTTAATTTAAAATGTTGTATTCTAAGCAGGGATGGTCATTAAAATTGTATGAGGAAAAGGGGAAAACAAAATCTGGTGTATCTACCTATGGTGGAATTGATGTACACTGTAATTTACAGCAGGTTACAGAGGGGGAAAAGTGCAGCTTTCATGCGAGACCATGGTTATGAATGTTTCTGCACATTACTGATGATTACTGTTGCTTAAGAAGGAGAAAATAAGTTATTCTGCATGTGTAAATCCTTGGCAAAATTTGCAGGTTGAAATACATAATTTACCTTGTGTACTGCAATTTTTATGTAAATATTAAGATCATCACCATAAAAATGGTTGCTCAGTAGAGACGGATTTACAATTATAGGAATGGTAATTTGTGTAGTCGGATTTAATAACTAATACTCTAATTTAGTACTTTCACAGAATTGGTGGTACAGGGAATGCGCCCTCCTTGAGCAAATATCTTCTAAATCCGGTAGAGATGGGCTATCAGATCTGTTGGGAAAATTGCTGCAGTATCTTGTCAAGGCATTTCTGTAGAAGGAAAACCGGGCAACAATAAGAGGAAAACAACATATTTTGAATAACATAAGGCGAGACTGCCAGTCTCCAGCCTTACAGACCTTAGAATTACTTGTAATCCGTGTTTCACAGAGGAGGAAAAAATACATATAAATCTTCTTTGAGCCCGCTCCTCCCTCCAAAAACCTGGATGCCTAAGGATTTACCATCCCCTGCAAATCCAAACTCACTGCCACATTCCCTCCCTTCCCCTGCCCATCTCTCTGTGCTACATCACATTCACAGTTTGCTTTTTAAACTGATATGTGATTTGTGTAGCCAGGGAACGATGCTGTGTTCCCAGTCCATACATGAGCAGTGCAGGGAAGGAGCCAAATCGTGGTGCAGAGCTGGGAGCAGGGGTGGGCAGTGCTTGTCCCAGAGCTGCCTGCACCCTTGGGATCCTCCTTACCATCTGGCCACAGCTCTTCTTTCCACCCCATGCGCCATGGGGAAGCAGCACATGGTGGTGGAATCAGATGAAAAGCTTGTTTTTCTGCTTCCTGGCCTTGTTTGTGTTACCTGAGCTAAGAGCTGGCAAGGAGGGGCTCTCTCGGGGGTGCCCTGTGCGGCTGCAGAGATCCTGGCATGGATTTCTCAGACATGCAAACCATCTGTCAGCAGCTCCTGTGCTGGGAGCAGGGGCATGGGGATGCCTTGGAGCCCTCTGCTGCTCTTGTGTCCTGGCGTGGCCCTCTGGAGCATCCATGTGCCCTCACTGAGCCTGGCACCTGCGCTCGTCCTGGAGCCCCCATGGACACATGGACACACGGCTGGACTGGCTGTTGGGCAACACATGCCCAGAGCTGGGAGATGTGTCCAAACCAAACAGCCTTCCCACACCAGTCTGCCCAGTCCACTCCAGCCCCGTGGTGCCAACAGGCACCATCCCATTGCAGCTGCACTGAGATTAGAGAATGGGAGGAATTATTTATAATTTGCAGTGGGTTTTGCCCTATGGCCTGTTAACATGGGATGCATTCTCTGGTTACTGCTGGTTTCCACTCCCAGGCCCTTTTTTCCTTTTCCTTTACAGCTATGAAGTTGTTTGGCTTTCTCTCCAAGTCTGTCTCTGAGTAAAAGACCTAATAACCTCAGCTCTTGGACATTTTTGTGGTGGGGTCAGTAAGTCACAGTAATCTCCAGCGTTAACTGTAGATTTAACCCCTTGATGTGTCAATAGGTTTCCAGCTTCAGTGACTTCTACTTGATAGAGTTGGGAAATCCTTGGTATTTTGCACCAAGGGGTTAATTTGAAAAGGGATGAGAGTTCAGTTCCAGTTACAAGCTTAGGTTTAATAATAAGGGAATGAAAAATTTAGGTTACCTGGAGACCAACCAGAGTGTAAAATTGTCCTTGAAAGTGCATTTCTATGTGAAGGTGAAAACAGAGGTTTGAACATCATAAAGCTGGAGGAACAGAGAGGAAATACAAAAACAAATGGGTATTTCAGGTTCCTTTTTTCTCCCCTCCCCATCTCTGCAATGTCTAAGGGAACAGTAAACAAATTGCACAAGGCAGGGAAAAGAGATCAACATGACACATGCATTTAATCACCAAAGCAACCACAACTGAAACGTTTCACTTTCAAAAGGGCTTGGGCAAAGGAACCAGAGGAATGGAATGTCATTGGAAATCTGCAGAGAAACCACAGAACCATGACTTTTGGGAAGTAGCAGGAAGTAATCCATGAGTCCTGAGCTTCATCAGGCAGCATGACCTTGGGAAGGGGTGTTAAATTTGGCTCTTGAGGTGCCCAAGTGGCACTAGCACCTTTCTTGGTCCCCTTTTGCCTCTATCCTCCTGCCACCACTAGTTTCTTGCCTTTTGAATGGGCATCTGCCAAAGAAAGAAAAGTTTCTACCTGAATGGTGGATATTGGCCAAAGTACAGACAAACCAAAGGCTCACAAAACAAATCAGTTATTGTAAATTCAGTCTGTCCTAGTTTCAGCTGGGATAGAGCTACTTTTCTTCCTGCAGGCTGGTGCAGTGCTGTGTTTTGGATTCAGGATGGGAATAATGTTGATAACACAGCAGTGTTTTAGCTGATGCTAAGCAGTGTTTGCACTAAGTCAAAGACTTTTCTGCTTCTCACCCCACTCCACCAGGGAGGAGGCTGAGAGGGGCACAAGAAGCTGGGAGGGAGCACAGCTGAGACAGCTGATTCCAAGTGACCAAAGGGATATTCCAGACCATATGGCATTATGCCCAGTGCATAAACTGGGGGAAAGCTGGCCTGGGGCTGCTGCTTGGGAACTGGCTGGGCAGTAATCATATTGAGCGTCACTTGATTTGTGCATTCTAATTTCTATGTCACTATTATTACTGATGTCCCCTCAATTTCTGTCCTATTAAGCCGTCTTTATCTCAGTCCACAATTTTTACTATTTTTTTCTTGCCCCTGTTCTCTCCACCATCCCACAGGGGTGGGTGTGCACTTGTGTGGTGTTAACCCACCTATCCAGTTAAATCACAACAGCAGCTCTGAGGAGATACTGAACATGAAATTTCTTGCAGAGTTCTGTGCAGCTTCAATAACCACAGCCCAACCCCTCCTACCTGGATAATAAATCACTCAACCCAAGAAAGTCCTGTTCTCACTGATTTTCCAGAATATCATCAAGGCAGTCTCATTTACCAGCCTTGTCAAAAGTACTACAACCACCTTCATAATGGTATAGTGAAAATTATTACATGCCTTTTGTCTTGCAATGTGCAGGATGTCAGATGAGTGTTAATAAACAGGCCAAAACTTGCCCTGTAAAATCTCATCATGATTTTAAAGGGCAGATTAGTCAATACAACTTTCAAATGTCAACCCTTCATTTAATTCACACAGAATGAAACACACGTTGCCAATACACCCTAACAGAGTCCTAGTTCCCTAAAGCCTTGCTCCAGCACTACAAGGCAACAGGGGAAGTGAAACCCCTTGCATATGAGATGAGCTGTGCTGAGGGATGCCCTCATCTGCTGGTGGACTTGCAATTCTGGTTCCATTCAGTAGATAATGCTATGCAAATGTTATTTTACCACAGATTAAGAAATTTGTGATATATGCTTTTAGAAAAAAAGCACTTGGTTTGGGTTTGTTTGTTTGTTTTTAATTTTGTTGCAGTTTTCTTGGCATGCTTCCACTGTCAACACCCAGTGCTACTCGCACAACAGACACAACCACAGTCTGACATGCAATTAAGATGTTAAGAGGTAACTTCATCTGGACACATAAACCTGAGCACCTGCTTATGAAAGCAGGTGCCAGAATCAATACACTCAGGCAGTTTGGAAGCTTGTTCAAGGCTCTGATTTCACGTGCTGCTGAGCAACCTTTGCGTGCCGGAGCACAGAGGGTGTCTGCTGTACCTCCTGGAAGCACTTGATTCCCAGAACTGGGAAAAGAAAGCATTTGCTTTTATCCACGCTGCACTAATGAACACTCCCAAGCTCAAAACAGCACAGATTTGAACATATCTATATCTAACTGCTCACACAATCTTAAGCTAATTTTTCAGAGGGCTCTGCTGCCTCTACATTGTCCAGCACTCTTCTCTTGTTGCTCAGCTACTAAAATAACGAGAACTGGAGGTGGTTATGGGTGAAAATGTGCCATGGATTGTTCTTTCAGCAGTAGTGCATCCCCTTGTCTCCTGTTGAGCTCAGTGGGAAGAACAGGTGATGTGATACACACATGGTTTCACTTTCCATAGAACAATTCTTGAAGCTCTCATTACAAGTAGGCTGATTTGCATGTGTTATCAGCACGATGCTCTGCACCATGGAAAGGAGTAATTTGCATCCCATACCATCTCCAAGATATATCAACGTTTGGGAATGAAAGACAATCATGATGTAGAAGTCCTTAAAAACACAGGACTTTTCCAGCTATTGTAATAATAATAATAACAACAACACATTTCCAGGGTATTGTGATAGTAATAGGAATGTTAGTAACAATAACAATAATCATCATCATCATCATCCCATCTCATTTTGGAGATACTGATTTCTGTTGTAATTTACAATATATAAAATGAAGAACATTGATTTTTCCAGAACATGACTAAATCCTGGTTTCAATCGATAATCTTTGATCCATGTCTCTAAGGAAACAGAAAAACAGATTACTAGAGGCAGTGCCTGTCTCAAGGTAACATTAAAACAGGTCAATGTGGAGAAAATACACTGTTGGGCAAGGATGGTGACAAAAAGTGGAGTTACACAAAGACCTAAACAAGGAGGTAACACTAAGTAGAAGGCTTTCTCTCCTCTAAACCATTGTTTGAAGAAAGGCTCATGTCAAATGTTAATTACAACAGAAAAGAATATAGGAATGATTGTGAAAAAGTACAATAACAACCCAAAAAGCTGTAGCATGCGAGACCTTTGAAGGCTCAGAAGTTCAACATACATAAAAAGATCAAAACCTCATGTTGCACTTTGCTAGATCAGAAGATGATAACTACCATTTTTCAGATAATAAAGGGTTTGCTTTTTCTTCAACTCTTCCCAGCACATTCTTCTAAACCATCTGTAAAACAAGACAACAGAAGGGAAATAATCGAAAACTTACAAAGAGTAAGAACAAGCCACCCGACCAAAACTGTTATGACAAGATAGAAGAAGAGATCAAAAGAAACTGAGAAGGACTTTGAAAAATCTGTAAACTTTTTTTCTGAGACCTTTTCCTTTCCCTAAGACCATTTTCTTAAAAACAATCACAAAATCTGCCAAAACTCTGTGTGAGTGCACAAGCTGCTCTAGGGGCTCCAATGTCAGTGTGACATTGGAGAAAAGTGTCAGTATTTATGAAGAAAATAAAGTCATAAAGAAGAAAATAGACACAGGCCTTTCCATGCAGCCACTAGTATTTCTGCTGCTGAGGCTTGTTATGCACTGGAGACAGGAGGCTAAAGGGTCTGGCCCAAAGTCATGACTCCATTTTATCACACATTAATGTGTTCCCTCAATAAGTCTTCCTCACACACTCCTTTAAAAACTGTTTTAAAACTCAAGTCTCATGAAGGCAAAAGAACAGTATCTTCTGGTGATGTGGTGTTTTTGTCCTGTTGGACAAGCTCTGGTATGGATTTAATTGCAGTGGACAGGGGGCCATCATGGAAGTGTATCTACTTCCCACAAACTTCATTTTCAGGTCACAGTTCCCTTTCCCTACCTGTTTATTTCTCAAGTCGCAGCAGAGGAGGTTTACATTAGAAATTAGGAAATATTTCTTCAGTGAAAGGGTGGACAGGCATTGGAACAGGCTGCCCAGGGAAGTGGTGGAATCAACATGCCTGGAAATGTTCAAAACATGTGTGGATGTGGCACTTGGGGACATGGTTCATTGGTGGCACAGCAGTGGCAGGTTAATGGTTGGACTCAAAGATCTATTTGATTCTATAATTTTTATTTTCCTAATCAGTTTTGTTTTCATGGTACTGGAAAAAAAATGTGCATCTACAACAGCATTCTGGTCTGCAAACAGTTAAAATAAAACAGTCTCTTAAAATAATAAAACAACAATTTAAAATAAAAAAAGTGGCAGGACCCAGCAGGTAAAAAATCACTTTATGGGTCTGTCAAGCAAATATATCCAGATTTCAACCCTTTAACTGGATCCCAGAACCTGTACAACTCCATAGATCTTAATTACTCATGAAGACTCCTGCAAAGGAACATCTTTTTCCCATGATGAGTTTGGAAGCCAAGTAAGTTTTTGCTCTTTAGCTTAACAAACATTATAATTTTTTTCCCAGAATCCAATGAAACACAGAGAAAACAATGCCAGGGGTGGGCTTAAGAATCTAAGTTAGAAATAAGTAATTTTTTCCAAGTTTGGGGCTTTGGTGAGCTGGCAGAATATAAAATTTCAAGCTTTATCACATATAAATCTATTTCTTAGTGTCAACTTCAGGAGCCAGGGGACTGCCAGGAGCCATTTAGGGCTGCTCTACCTCTTGCCTTTGAGAAAAGCATATTCAGAGGAAAAGCCCTTCCAGTTAAAGGAGTGGAGGGTCAAGAACAAGAAGGCACTGCTCAAAGGTATTTTGCATTTTGATCATGTTGTTATGCAGGAAAAAAAAGCCCAACACCATCTCCAATGCTCTTTTTGGCCTTTTTTGTGCAGTCCTATTGATGAAAAATTGCTGTAGGATCAGCAAGGATATGAGCCAGTATGATTTAGTGACTTAAATGGAGGCACAACTTCAGTTGCAGGGGTAAGAATGATAGCCCCACTTAGTAAAGTACTTACATACATACTTTGCTTGAAATATATATGATATTGGTACAGAAGTTAAGGTTTTAAGGACTTTGACCCATTACAGAGGCACTTTAAAAAAAAGAACAACCAGCCATCCCTACCAGGCCTGGAAACAACTTTCACAATGTTTTTGAAAGTGACAAATATTTTGAAAATAAAATTCAGAGAGAATTTTAGAGCCTGAGGGCATCTTTGGAGAAACGCAATCAGAACATCTTGAAAATGGCTAAGAATTTCTTCATGCATTTGAGCTTCTCTTGAAAACTTCTGATGAAAGGCTGGGTTTCGTAGGTTAGAAAGAGCCATCCTATTTTACACTGATGAAATTATTAAAAGATGCCTCTTAGCTTGGCCTGAGCTTGCCATCATTGATTAAACTCTGGATAGCAGTGGTGGGGAGATAAGAAGGTGGGAAAAGCTGGTAGCCTGGGGTTGTGGTCCTAATTGCACTCTAACACTGGCAATTCTGTAGCTTTTAACTTGATGACATATTAAATGGGGTGATTAATCGGCCTTTACTTTGTTATTTGCAATATACACATTAAACGCTGCAGGCCACATAAACCAGCCAACATAAATTAACCACCTTATTGGCAGGTTTACACCACCAGAGCATCTGGTCCTCCCTGAATTAATTTGTACTGCAGACAGGAAGGGAGTACAGGTCTTCTTTTAAATTAAAGTGAAAAAAAAATGAATATTCATATTTTTCACTTGACTTACCTCTCTGTCTAGCTGTGTTTTTCTTAAACAGGTCCTCCAAATCCAAAGTGACATGAAGCACAGGACTTAACTCTGGGAGTCCTTTTTGCTCAACTCTTCTCACAGAGCAGCATTCACTGTAGGGCACCATTGATATTGGCTTGGCACACAGGTGGTTTTTCATGCAGGACACCTGCAGGAACTGGGTTGGTGCAGCAGATAAAGCAGTTTGCCATTCCTTGGCCTGCCAGGTCCTTTCACAGAAGTGGCACACAGGAAATATTGCTCTACAGTTTTTCTACAAAGGCAGGCAAAGTTAGTGCTCCAGTGCAGAAGGTCATGAGTGAGTCCAGTAATGGCTGGAACACAGTGAAAAAACTAGTTTGGGAATCATTAGGTTTGATTGGAATGCTTAGCTTCCCAACTGAAGGCATTAAGGTGCCTAAGTCAGACAGAGTCACACACCCCCAAAGGCATTAAAGTCTACCCTGCTGATAATGGAGCTCTGGTGGTTTAGAAATTTTACCCTAACTTTTGTTTTCCCTGAAAAGAATCAAAATAAAATAATACTCTCAAAATTGAAATGATCCATTCTAATTTTTAAATTAGAGATGCTTATTGTAGCAGCCTATGCTTAGTAATGGAATCCAGTTATCTTTATACATCATCATAGAATGGCCTCCTTTGGAAGGGACCTTAAAGACCATCTAATTCCAACGTCCTGCCATGACTTCTCAAACACAATGGATAGTGGCTTAGCCACTTCCTTGGCCAGTTCTCTCAGGACTGTGGATGTATCTCATTAAATGAAAAACATTACTGTTCCTATAATTTAGGTCATGAAATAAAAATGTCAGCACTGTTGTTACTTTATGTTTTGATGATAATTTTCTATAACATGAAATAATTTGATTACCACAACCTACCAGTGGTCATTGATGGCAACTCAGAAACAATGCTTCACACTCTCAACAAACAGCACATGCAACTGACTTTTCATTATGCATTTTAATGGCTAGAAGTAATTTAATTCTGATTTTTACACAACCAATTATGCATTAACATGTACACATACTCGATTGCAGTCACAGTGTATAGATATTTTTGATTCTGCAGCAATATAAAATGAATTCTACCTATATATACATGTGCAAATCTGAAGGAGTCCTGAGTGATTTTAAAGTACTATTAGTCAAATCCTGTAAATTTCAAATGATGCAAATAAAATTCGGGGTTTACAGCTATTGTGAGGAAGCTATTAAAAAAAAAATAGCACTTTGCATAAGCTTTATGCATAGCTATGAGTTCTGTATAGTGCAGTTTCCACTTACAGTCTGAGTAATTAGGAAATCTGAAAAGATGCTGACCATGTTCATCAGTAACTATTGCTTCCTCTGCTTCTTCATTAATGGTGAGTGATTCGTTCTGCCTCAAAACAACCAAGTGTGGAAGACTTTGACAGAGTTTAAATTATATTCTTTCTGCTGCATATATTTTTGTAAACATTCAAGTTACTCAGGCTCTTTACTTCTTCTCAGGAAAACTATACAATTATACAGTCAAATAGTTAAAATGTGTATCTGGAAGGGGGAAAAAAAATGAAACAACAGTGGAGTATGAGCATTACCTTAAACATGACAGAATGCTACAAAGAAACAAAAGAGGAACTGTTCTTTAAGGAACAGCTTGGACAGAAACCAAAAGGCTGCTCAGAAACCCTCTGTCAGCATGACACACTGCCATGGTAAACACGAGATGCTCTTGAACTACCAGAACAAATTGCCTGAGCAAATGGGAAGGAGGCACTCCTGCCAAGGAGGAGATCCAAACTCATCATGAGAGTCAGAATCTTTGTACTGGATTAGCAGAACAACTCACACCAGAATGTCTGTATACCCCATGCCAGGAAAATGCAGGCACTAATGCGAGAGCTGGAAAAGGACACAGGATAGTGCTGGGGTGTAGCTGTCTCTCTAACTGGCATTGTTTGGATGCAACTTTCCAGGTATGCAGGAAAACACCTTTTTTTATCCTTCCCCTCATTCCTCTCGCACCACAAAAGTGAAGGCACCACTGTGACTGCACTCCTTCAGCACAAGGATCCTGGCCCAGAAGTCAGCTGGTCCCATGACTGCTGTAGTCGAAAACGCCTTTCCTGAAGAAGGGGGAGAACTCGCAGATGGTGTATTTGGACAGCGTCAGCCTCACTTTGTCGATGTGCAGGGGAGATGATGGAGATTTCAGCATGGCAGAGAAAAAGCTCCTGAGGTATTTCTGTGGAATGAAACACAAAATGTCTTAAGGTTTACTTGGTCAAATTGATTACAATCACCTTGAAGAATTAAATGAACAGCAGTGTAAAAAATACCAACCCAAACAGATCTCCATGGGCTGTGATTAGTCCTTTCAATAACCATGTGCATTTAAATCCATTCATAGAATAGGTCGACTGAAATGTCTGTGTTGAGCTCAGGAAAAGCAGAAAAGAAGCATTTTCCACTTTCTTCCTCTGTCCAACTTAGCAACTCTTCTATTCTGTGCTTGTATGCTGCTTTCTGGTTCATTCTGCAGCCATGTAATGCTTTCTGCTGATCATGACCCGCTAATACTGTCGTCTAGCATTACCAAACACTATAGCAGGTGCAAACATCAAATCCATTCTGCAGCAATTTCACTACATATGGACACAAAAGGACTTCAAAAATCTTCCCCTCACGAAGCCTCCTCAATCCGCAAAAGGGATTTGTTTTGATCAAGGCCATCTGCAGAATGCATGACTTCCATATCATCTCAGAACCCACCAGCATCTTTTCACTGAGCTGCCCTCCAAATTTCTTTTTTTTTTTTTTAAGTCTTACACATGAGAAGCATGTCTAAGATGCTTCCTTCTCTTCCCAAAAGTTAATATTCACCAACCATTGTGCCACTGACAGTCACTTATACCTATAGAAACCGTGGCTGATGTACATTAACACAGTTGGTTTTCACGAACCTGATGAATCTTCCTTCACATTTAGCATGTTTTAGTAAGTCATGTTTCTAACTCTTGAATGAAGCACTGCAGATAAAATGTTTCATCAGACAGGTGGCAAAAAATTATCCAATGTCACCCCAATAGCTGCAAAAGAAATTTCCTCTGGAGCACAGGGATAATACTCCTTTGCTCTGCTACAGACTGTCGACCACAGAAAGAGGGAACTCATGAAATTATTCAGTAATCTTGGATTCAGTGGGAATTATATCTGCAAGACAGAAAAGCACATTCTCCTCTGAAGAACATAAGGTTTGGTTAATTTGAATGCAGAGGCTTTGGGGTCATGGAAGTGGTTTGTTCAGGAAACTGTTCTAATTATTCACTTGTTTCTCAAGGATAATTCCTCCAAACTGTAACAACCTGTTATCTATTTAGGTACCTTGGAAACCAGCTGTATTAATATCATAGAAAGCAGGAAAACAATAAAAAAAGCAAACAAAAAAAAAAAAGCAGCTGGAACATAAACTATTCTCTTGGCAGGAATGGTGAATTTTCTTTTTTATTCAGATCTGCCACAGGTTGTATTAATGTTCATGTAAAAAAATACTCATTACAAAAATGCCTTCAAGATGAATTCCAGAAGACTAAGAGGTAATTTAAAGTGAGCAACAGATGTCATATCAACATTTATCATAATTAGTTCTCAAAGTACAGTTCTTTATAAAAAGTCCCAAACCAGTAATGCCTGAAGGATGAATATGGTAGAAAATCAAATGGAAAACATTGCATCCTGTTAGAGTTTTAGCACTGTGCTGAAAAGTTACTGCATTAATTCCAGTTTATGGCTACCAAAGGCTCAAAGGTAGCAAAATATCTCACCGGACACATTACAAGACCTATTGCATTCACCTTGGTATGTATGGCCAGATAATTGACTGTCATGCCTTTCCTGTAAAGCCATTACTCATTGTTTTGGCATAATAGCTCTAATGGCTGAGTGAAAAAAATCCCTCTGCTCTAAGCATACACTTCTGTGACAGGAAAACACTAGGAACAGCAGGCACACTTCTTTTCCCAAATCTGTGCTCCAGAGTTGCTCAGTGAATATCACAGATTCTTTGAACACAAAAAAGATCCTTGGGAAAATGGCAACAAGCAGCCCCTACCAGATAATGATGGAATTAATTTTGTATGGAGGTTTCCTGCCATATGGCTTGGCATTATGTGCTCTTCGACAACCACCTCTGAGCAAATAAGCCCTCTTATAAACCCCAGATCTGCATTTGCCCTTGTTTGCAATGCTGATGTACTGTGATAGCCCAGAGCTGGTGTGCCCTTGACACAAAGAAGTTGCTGCTTCATTGAAATACAGGCTGCTCTGCCCAGAGATGCTGGCTGGGAGTGCCATCCTGCAGGGAGGGGAGCAGTGACTGATGGCACAAGTGTTTGCTCACACCACAAGCATATGCCTCGATTAAACAGCTGTGGCTGGGCAGGACAAGGCAAGGTTGCTCTGCCCTGTTGGCTGCAAGGTGGACAATGAAGTGGAAGAAAGGGACAGCATGGAACAATGAGAGGATGAGGGCCACAGCAGGCTGGGAGAGGGGCAGGAGCACAGCAACACCAAGTGCCAGAAATGGAGGAAAGAAAACTTAGAGATTCAGAAGGGATTCAACATGGACTTCACTGCAAGCCAGGAGGCCACTGCAAGCAGCTGGAGTGGGAGCAAGGCTAGATGAAAGGATCTCCTCTGTCAGGAGGAGCTGTTTTCAAAGCTTTCACATTAAATCCATTTCCAGCAGCAGATACAATTTTTCTCTATTTACAGAATAGTGTTATTTGTGCTGAGTTAAAACTAGGTGGGAAGCACTCTGGTATCTTTTGATGTGTTCCTTGAAAAAAAAATTTCCTAGCAGAGACTGGCAAGCTCAGGGTGCCTTCATAGGAACATGTCCAAATTTTATACAAATTAGTGCTGTGGCTTCCTACTGATAGCAACTAAATCATTGTCCCTGTGCACTACGTTACAGCTCCTAGGTTTGCATGATTATCTCGGAAAGAAAAAACTAGTTAACTGCTAAAATATTCCAAAAGGCTTGGTTTTATTGCTCATTTTCGTTTGTTAGCCTTTCAAAACTCTGGCCATTTGTTCTGGATTATTTAGCCTGGTAATCAGTGTTCTTCTAAATGCACTTTGGAGTTTCATTTCACTAATAGCATTCAACCTGCTACGCTGCTGGTTTGCTGGAAAATATCCTAATGATATGTTTGTAAAGGTCTCAGTGTGAGGGCACAGGACCCTGGCACTGAAACAGGGATGGAAAATGGGCAACTTACACATCAGTAGTGTTGGTTGTTCAGCCTAAACACACACTCAGAAACACCAGTTTAGACAATAAGAATACTCTTTGCATGTACAAAACAAAGATAGAAAGCCAGGTTAAAAAAAATAATCCAAAATAGAAAAAGCAGTGGGGTTTGCCCTCTCAGAAGGCAATACAACTTTTGTGTTCTTTTAACTTAAAATTTATGTACTTGCAAATAAAACAAAACTGAAGAAAGTGGTGTGAGACCCAAGGGTTTTTCACTCTTTACTAATCTGAGTAGTTTCCCCATCTTTTAATTATGCGAATAGCAAAATGGCAACCATTTTAAAAGCCTATTAAAAGTCATTTTAATAGGGTTCACCTTTTTAGCAATAGGCCAGTGTTCATCGTGTGCTCAATCCATCAGCACAGCAAAGTCATTCTAATGATTTTTGCACTACTTCGTGATGTGGGCACCTCATAATTTTATACATTTTAATATAAAGCCATAACTTAAAGTTATTAAAGTTATTACAATCAAAAAGCTTTCTGAAATGTGAAAGTCCTCTTATCATCCTTTCAATTGTGGCATATTAAAGAGGAATTCAGTTCAGTGACATTGTTCTCCTAATCCATTACAAACAGCAATAGCCTCAGAGACCAATAGCAAAGCTTAGCAAGAATGGGATTTTTTCATTAAAATTTGCTATGTTTAAAAACTCATCAGCTTTGGTACTTCCAGAAAGTGAAAAAACTTCGAGCTTGTGCTTTCATCCTGCTATTTCCAGCAATTTCCTCAAAAAAGTGAGTTTTAAAATTCTTTAAAAATTACATTTTACAATTAACATTAGAAATACCACCTGCTAATTTATGCTAGGGCTGAAAGCACCACAAACTTTAATAAGATAAATCCTACAAGGCTTTGGGGATTTTTTTTTAAACAATACCACATTTTCAACACCTACGCATCAATGTGACAGTCAAAAGCTTTACCACAAGGTCACAGAAGGTCACTGGTGGCAAGGCAGGACTAATTAACTTTCTCATCTAACTTCTAGACTAGGCTCCTCTCCCCCTTTAATACAGATGCTAGTTCCATTCAGCACCAATCACATAATTATTCTGTTGACTAGTGTTAAGTGCTGCAGGCTTTAAATCAGACCTGGATTTGAATTATTCATAGGGCAAAGCATACACAGGTATCGCAGCTGTTTTCTATAGGATAGGAATCTGATTACCAAAAAAAAAAACCCCAACAAACCCAAACCAGACAGATTGAAGCATATTCCCTGACTCTGAAAAACCACATTATGTTGTAATTATGTATTTGCAAAGTCAGACCTTCCTGAGGAAGACTCTACCCCAAAACAAGCAGACAGGCACATGTTTTGCTTCCAATCCATGATCACAAAAATAAGGATTTGTTTGGAAGACAAGGTATGCAAAGGGAGCCTGATGGGATGCAGAAATGGGAATGCATCTCCTCCTGCCTTTGTCTTCTAGAAAGTAATTGTTGGGTACAGCAAAGGAAAATGAACATTTGGGGATCCTTCCCCAAATTAACCAACTTTCTCTGTTTTTTTCAATTGATGTCTTGAAGAGAAAAAAATTACTTTCAGGGTGTTTTTTCAAATACCAAACACTGCAGAAATGCCAGCTATTGTTGCTAACTATGGCCCACTGACAAAAATAAAGCTGAGCTGAAATGGCTCTGACAGTGATGGTGTCCCACAGAGACTTCAGACTGGCAAAGGGCCTGTCTGGGGAGATGCTTTATACAGAACAAAATGAGAAAATATACAACGTAGCAGGAAAAACAGGATTCAGACTTCTCATTGGATCAACTGCTTCCTTGTGCTTTGTTTTTGCCTTGTGTTTTGTTTCTTGCTTACTAGCAAAAGTCAGAGGGAATTACCACACTGTCCAGGGAGGTAAGTTAGGATTGGAGGGCAGATGATGGGAACCCTTAGGAAAAGGGCTGCAAGCTAAGCCAGCTCTGCCTTATCCAGGACACACAGCACATCTCCATCACCACACAGGACTGGATTATCTGGGTCAGGTGTGGAGGACAAGGAAAGCCATTAGCCACAATACTGAGTTCCATGGGAGCAGGTTCTCTTAACACCAAATAACTTGACATTACACAGCAAGGCATATTCAAGCTGTTTAAACTGAGGTGTTTTGTGCAGGCAGTGATCCCAGCAGGCTCCTCCTGCAGTCTGCAATAACAGTTCAGCCCTCCAGGTCACAAGTGGGTTCACCACATAAGCTTCTCCCCCTTATTTCTGCTACTCAAACCATCTCCCCTTCCCTCAGGGACCCCCTAAGGCTAAACTGGCTAATTAGGAGTGAAGAACAGCCAGAATAATGCTCTGAGAGCTCTTGAAGTAGTTTCAGAGCCATTTCTGGACATAGTAAATTTGAGCAAGGAAGGAAAGAATTTGCAGATAGCAGGAGTATAGAATATGAGGTGGCACAGCAGTCCAAAAGGATGGGGTACGATACATGGGCTACAACTAATACCTTCACCTCCTCTAACTCCAGCTTTGTATCAGTTTGCACCAGATATAACTTGCTCAGAAACATTTTGGTCTTCTGTGAGGCTCTCTTTCCTTTTTTTTGTTGTTTAATAAAGAAAACATGAAGCTTCAATTCTTTTCCCCAACACCTTGACATATATTGCAAGATACCATAAAGCAGATTTGAGTAAAGTATGTGAGCAGAACAGCATGTGATATTCAATATCTCAAGTGATATTTCAGGCCCCTCAGGAAGTACCTAATGTCACCTCTGGTTCTGCACACATTTATCTCCTGCACACACCCTCAGGTCATTCTGTGCAGCTGTGATTTCAGAGCAGTGAGAAAAAGACTTACTGCCTGGGAGACTACTTGGTGCCTGAAGGATCTTATACCTGTGGAAAAACTTGGGAGAGAAAGCTTTTAAAATTATGACAGGATCACCTGGACCAATTATCTTTTGCTGAAAGACCAGGATGGCTGGGTTGTCCTTACAAAAAACCTGTGGTATTAGATGCTGTCAAAGCTGTGCAAAGCTTCCTTGAGGAGCCAGAGGTGACAAATGCCCTCCAGAATGTGTCTGCCCCACGTACCAGAGACCTTGCTCGAGTCACATATGACTTGTATAAGCACAAAGAGATTTCTCAGGAGAAGAGACAAGATTCATATGTTTAAAAATGACAAATCACCACTGTGTTAGTCATCATACTAAAGGAAGGGGGGGTTATTCGCTTCAGATTGACAGGCATTAATTAGGCTTATGGCTGGATTAACAGAAACTGAGAATAAAGGATTGGCTCGTTTTAATCAAGCCCTTCCTGCTCATTTTGATTAGGCCTAATCAGAAGCAAGGCTGTTTACAGGTAATGCCTAGCAGCCAGCAAATAAATAAATAAATAAATGGCTAGATAGAGAACATCTCACTCAATATCACCTTACCCTGCATGTACAACTCCACCCCACACACCAATCTCCATTCACAACAAATTCTACATTATAAGCATCTAACCAGAAATAAAGCATCAGGCAAATTAGGCTAGGTTGGGGTTTTTTTGATTTACTAGCAAATATCTTGCCAATTTGACAGTGACACACATATGTAAGCTCTTAACTTGTTAGATGGACCTTGTTTGCTAGGGAGCTGGATGGGAGGAGGTGAGACTGCAAGCTCCCACCAAAAATGTCATGTAGCAATTTTGTTAGTGAGCAGATTTACCTACACAGCTCCCAAATGTTAACATGGCTGTAAATGCTGGGTCTATAAGCCCAGAACTTTACTTGGACAGCAAAGAGCTTCATTTTTGGCTTTGCTGGAGCTACAAAACTGAACGATGGAGACTTGACTTCTTGTCTCTGCAGTGGCACCAACACTGCAGCAGGCTGTGTTGAGGCTGGACTTAACCCAAAGCAGAGAGAAAAGCAGCAATACCACATACAGCACTCCTTTGGGCATGTTTAGAAGTACCTAAATGACTTTGGAACTAAGCAGGTAAGAATCAAGCTCTTTAAGCAGCTAAATTTCATTTAAAAAAGACAGGACTTATATTTTTATCCCCTTGGGAAAGTCTGCCTATGTTTTTCATGCACAGCATAAAGCAGATTCCATGAATCAGGGTTAGTTTCCTCCACAGCTGTACAGGTGAAAGCAGATTTTACCACTACATCTCCAAAAGTGTTTGAGTGCCACTAAAATTTAATTTTACCCAAGGTGGCACTGAAATTTACTTGAATTCATACACCTTTTTGAATTTTCTTAATGTACATGCATTCTGAGAGATGCCAGTTATGATTCAAGGTGAAATTGCTCTCCCAGGTTTTCAAAATCCAAACTATTCATTATAGCTATTTGGAGCATTTTACTGTGCAAGTCTAATGGCATGAGCACATTATGCTGAATTACTATTATGCCACATCAATTGAATTAACTTCTGAAGTCAGTCTACATCCCAAATTACAATCTTATTCTGCTTGAAATTCATTTAAAATCCACAGGACTTAATATTTCTTACAATGTCTGCATGCTAAAAGCTTGTATTTATTGGCTTTAGGCAGTTCCAATGAAAACTGAATTATAGGCTGGCAAGGGAGTAAAAAAAAGGCAGCAAGGGCTATGATTTACAGATGCTCTATCAGTGCGAGTCTTCTTTGGGAAGTGAAAAGGATCAAAACAGACCTGACTAGTGAAGGAAACCAATCTTTCCTCTGGAGCACAAGTCAAAATAAGTCCTGTCAAAATTTATTCACAAAGAACAACAACAGGATTGAATTTACCACACATCCCTGGGCCAGCAGCGACAGTGGGATGTCTGCTGGAGTGGCCTTGGCAAACAGCTACCAAAGCACTTGACATGCATCACCCTCTGCTTCCTCTGGTGAAATCAGATGCTGGAGGATGAGTGATATGCTAACTTTGAAAAGGGATAGCACCAAGTTCAACGCAGTGTCCTTGGCTGAGCGCTCCCTTTATTCATCTGCCCACATCTGAATGTGGAGAGCCATTACTGGAGACTGAGATGAAGGTACAGAACTTCAAAACTTGATTTGTAGCAGGATGTTGGGAAATTTATTCTGACCTGGCAGCAAAACACATTAGGATGTGGAGTTAAACTGGAGCTCAGACTATAGGCTGTCACATATTCTAAACTTAGTAAATCAGGATAAACATACCAGCTTGTTTTCTGATACTCTGAAATATCTACAAAAGAAAGCAAACCCCAAAGGCTTTCAAATTGCAAATCCTGTTTAATTCTTTGGTTGCAATGGAGATAAACATCAAAAGGTAGGGAACTGAAGTTATACACCTAAAGAAACACTAAAATTCTTGTCAAGGGGTACATGTATTATGCTGCTACCTACAGCAAACTCTGCAAAACAGGGTTTCAGACCTGATCTTGAATAAGGTCCTGAATTTGAGCAAATGGGACCAAGGGGTTGCTTGTGCTCAAAATTTCTTTTCCATCTAGTAGCTGGCTGGACCAGAGCTTAAAGTTAACTCATCCAGAATATAAATCCCAGGCTTTTGCTCCTTCTAAACAACCACCTTTATTACCTGTTCCTATTATAAGTCTTGCATTGCTGTGGGCCTGGCTGAGAGTCTATGGTATTTAATCAAAGTAACATTTTATTGGTATGGGATCAACTGCTGACCTACAGAAAGTCCTAATTACTGCTTCTTTGTATCTAGTGACTGTAATCAATAAGTAAAATTAATTCTATTTATTCACTTTTTGAAGCCAATAGGGTCTCACACAAGATGCAGCACCACTCCAAAAAAGATTAAATGCTTCACTGCTGAGAGCTGCTGCAACTTAACTTTGAGGGCTGATGCTTCAAAACCAGAAAGGCCATGTGCCTTGGGCAGCCCCAATGATGCACTGATGGATGGGAACCTGATCTGTGAAATTGCTCTCAGATTGATAAATGCAAAGTCTTACTGTCTGCAGGCAAGACAAGATTTCAGTGCTGTTCCTGAAAAGCAGTTTTTTTTGTTCTTAAATTGTTCAGTGGTTACTAGAAGTTATGAAAGGCACTGGGTGCAGACTAACTGTACCTAACAGAAAATGATCCATGACATGGATTTCACAAAACTGGTATTCACAACATGGCCCAACCCCACACACTCTTGTTTTTGTGGATGCACTTTCCTTCCCTGCTCCCACTGCATCCCTATTCCTCTAGAGGGAAATTAAAACCATCCCTCCAAGACACTGCATTTTGTAGTTCAGACTATGGGCATGAAACACCATAGTTTATATAGATTATCAAACACCAGCATTTGCAGCTGTTTTCTCTTGCACTGACAGTCATTTCTGGTGTGCACTCGTGTCTGTGAAAAAAAGAAGAGCTTTCTTTTATCTTCCACTGGTTACCAAATGTATTCTGAACACATTCTGAAGTCCATCTCACTTAGATGCTGCTAAGAACAGCATTTGCAACTGGTCTGTCAGAGGCAAACATTCAATCTGCAAGAGGCAGGCTGGTGAGCAGCTGCATTTAAAGCTCCTTTTAAAAAGCTTTGGCATTAGGGATGTTGTTGTAAGCTGATACCCGAGTTTAAAAATTTCCTTTCAATAATCACTTTGAACAAACATATATGGGAGCTTTGAAAGGCCTTTGTCACTGGCATCAGTCAGGAAAAAAAAAAAATCAAACAGAAATGGCAATTCCAACCCCACTTGATAGGATTTTTGGAATAGAAACATCAATTCACCTGTAATTAGAATGAAGCAGGTTGTCTCAGTTACACATATTAAGGGATGGGCCTGTGAAGGAAAGGCCAGTGGGATGTACTAATCAAGTTCATACTGAATATTCAGATGATGAATCACCTAAAATCTCATTTAAGTATTTCTGTCCTCATGACTGCAAGGAAAACCTCAAGAAATGAGGGTTCTCCAGACTTGAACATTCTGTTTGCCCAAATTTGTTGACAAGTATTTTGAGGGTTTTGTTTCTCCTCAGATGTTTCTTTTGCTGCTTGCCACCAAGGTGTTAATTAAAAACTAGCAAGATAAACATTTGAATAATAAGAATGAATTCAAGTTCAAGAAAAGGTGTTATTTCCATTATTTCATGTTTTCTTTAAGAACCAGATTCCTGGAGCCATTAAAACCCAGCAGACTGTCACTTTTAAAAGGGAAGGATGGCATGGCTAACCTTAGAGCATTATAGTAAAAATACCCCACAAATCATCAACTCCAAAGGAACTCATGTGAAAATACAAACTGAAAACCAAACGAAGTATTTGGCTTCTAAGTTAATCAAATTTTGGAAGGTTAATTTTGACTGTATGTAACAGCAATATTTCAGTCAGTTCAGTGTCCGCAACACTTTACCCAACCACATTCTACAGATTGGACAGCAAAATTGAATTAGGAAACTCATTCATGATTTATTTCTGCCTTTTGCATTAACACCTATCATTGAAATCCTCATCAGCAGACACCAGGAAGTGAGGAGGTTAAGGACAACTGTATTATTAATTTTGAATAAATTGAGCATGTCTATCTTTTAAAGAGGTTTAAAGTACTAGCAAAAAAAGAAGAGCAGAGGCAGTGCCAGGAAGATGTATGTGCTCCTATAGATCTTGATGTAGGCTTAGCTTACCACACTGTTACAGGTTGACTTTCATTCCCTGAGCTCTCTAAGTGGCAGCAAAAGACAACACATGATTCTTACTGGCTTTTGTAAATGCATCCCTGAAAAGCCCATTGGGGATTTTGCTTCTTCCCCTTCTTTGATGTCTGCAAACTAACCTAAGAAAATGCAGCCCTGGGAATCGGAAAAAAGAAACAGGGAACAGAGACAACAAGACAGGCTGAGGCTTGGGAAAGTTTTTGTTTTCCTTTAGGCAACCACCTGTCGGGATTTTGTCAGCATAACCATTGTTGTTTCCGAAGCACACTGGGTGACAGCAAGAGCAGGAAAAAAGGTCTAGTGGGTCCATGACTGCAAGGCTTCTGAGCAAGGAGTCAAGAAACACAACTCAATCTGCTGTGTCAGCCTCAGCTCCTGCTCAGTTTTTCTGGCTGCACAGTGGGAAAACAGGGCTAACAATAATGTTCATTACTACAACAAAGCATGAGTCTAAGAGAAGAAGAAAAAAAAATAGTCAGGTGAATGATATGATATAGAAATGCAGTATCCAAAGTAGCTGGGATTTCAGGAAAACTTCTTTTTACTGTCATTCACAGAACTAGCAACTCACCAAGGAATAAAAGATACTTTGCAGTTAAACAGGAACAGATACATTCACTGACTCATGTATTTCTTGTGACAAGAGCTGCCTTTACAAAGCTTTTGCTTAAAAAATACGAAAAAAAGGAATATAAATCATCTGAATTCACTTCAAAAAAGGATCCTATGCTCTTATCTACTGATTTCTAATTGCATGAAAGGATAGATACACACTAACTTCTGTTCATTAACTTTAATCAAAAGAATTCTTGGCTGTTTCATTTAAGGCGGATTTAATCAAGCAAGGTTGGCTCTGAAGTGAAATTACAGTCTTTAAACTGCGGAACAATTAATTTAGAGTTTTGCCCTGCAACAGGTCCCTGATGAAACACTAAATTAATAGATTGCAATAGGGTATTTTGGGTATGTAATTTTAAATACAATTTAGGTGTTTTCTCTTAAGATGTATAGGCAAAAACCTTTGTGCAAAGTTGCATGTTATTTTTCCAAACCTCTAAAGCAGTGTAAGATATGGCTCAAAAGACTTGATATTATACCAACAAACACAAAAGCAGAAGTGTTTACATTGCAACTGCATATCATACTGGACATGAAAGACAAGACTTCTCAGGTTCATCTCCCACAAAAATAGCTCAAGTCATGTCCTTTCCTACAAACAAGGTATTGTGAAGCTTTTGGTTAGCAAGCATTTCTACCAGCTAGGATATATAAAAGAACTTAATGTTTTACATAAACTTTGTACTTATTGTGATTTAAAAATCACAATCCTCCTAACTGGGGGTTCTCTGTATTCTTTTCCTCTAAGTAATTTCATCTCCATTATGACATAACATGCCCACTTCTAATCTCCGGTTGAAATAAGGTAACTACATCTCAATCTTAACCCAAAGCAAACCCTACAACAGCCAGCCCCTCTGATTACAGCTGCCTTGAAATGTACCCCAAACCCCATTGCTGCTTTTTTCACTGTGGCAAGAATCAGAGGGGTGATGCACAGGAAAAACAAAACTCTTCCTAAACTGTCCCTCAAAGGATGTTTTGAACAAATCTAATCAGGTGCAAGGAAAACTGAGCAGTTGCTGAGAGATGATCTGTGAGAAGCACTGGACCAGACAAAGTTACTTCAATCCAAAAAGCTCAGGAAAAGTAACATGAAGTCCCACCCTATTCAAGATGTATAAATACCTACTGTTAAAACTGGAAGAGCAGAGTAATTTCTTTATCATCCACCACTGGGTAACAGCTTTACTAATGATCTTGCAAAACAGAATATTTGTTCATAACACTTATTGGACTGGTATTTATCAAGCTGTCATTTATTTATAGTCCATAAAGTCTGCTCAGATGTTGAAAAAGATTATTTGTGCTGGAAGCTGTACTTTGCCTTTTCTACAAATGCTGTTTTAGCCATCAGCTCTTGCCTAACCAAGTGGAACAACCAAACAGGCTTTTATTCCCTACTACAGCTATACCAACACATCATCTGTGAGGCTTGAAAGAGACTGTAAAGGGTTTTTAGCAAATCAAGGCACAGGATCAGGTATGAAAGCCAACTGAGTACAAGCCATGTTTCTGCTTGATACCACGGTCTAATGCCCTCACCTTCTACCTGCTCAAATTCCCACATGAGAAATGTGCTGTGGTCCAAAGGCCAAGAAACCATGTCCCTCACAGAGGCAATCCATCCATGTACTGCTTTGCAGTTAGCCCACTGAAGTGTGCTCAAGGCTCACACTGGGCTGAAAGCCACAAGGCAGGGACAGCCAGCATTTTAAAAAGAACCAGTGCCTGTGCCCCCTTCCACTATCACAGTGTAAATTCCACTTCCACAGCACAATCAAGATGTTCTTTGAGCCTTCAATGCATTACATGACTTTGGAAACCACTATTTAGGTGGTTTCCATATCTCTTCACCAAGGAGGCTGCAACTTCGTGAGCTGAAACTCTCCAGCTGTTGGTAAAGCCAGAGCAAACCACTGTAAAATATGTATTGAAAAGGAAATACCATGATTAGAGATCTACACAAGGGGGTTTTGATCAGCTTGTTGCACTGAATTCCTCATGGCAAGGTTGGGAACAATTGCTTGGCTCTTTGTCCTCTTTAACTTTCCCTTAGGCACAGGGGAACTTGAGTTCCCCAACACTGAGTGATCTGTCAGGACAGTTGTACAGCATGGCCAAGTGGCATATGGCAAAACGTATCCATGTGAACAATGGTAATGTATTATTATGCCTGTAAAATATATTGGTAATAAAGTTTTAATGACTTGATTTAGTTAAAATAGATACAATTTAATTTTAAATTAAAACCTGGCTATATAGAGAGCTGTAAGTACTACATGACCATGATCAAAGCATCACTATGCACAGCAGTTTTAACATTAGAAACATTACAATAAAATCTGTTATAAAATCAATGAAAGGTCAGAAAGATTAAGGGATTAAATTTCTGGTACAAAAATATGCAAATTGAGTACTAGACTGGAATATGGCCATGCCTTTATGCTGTCTATTGAGGATGTGAAAGAGAAAAAAATTACATCTTGTGCTCCATGTAAGACAGCTTCACATCAAAAGTCAGTGGGAGGATGTTTTGTTGGTAGATCAAAGCAAAGGTGAAGTACATAGAAAAATATTAAAAACATGTAAGGAAAGATGCCAGTTGTAAGCAATCTACTTTTATATTAATTTCTCTAAAGCTCTACTTAATGCTCTTTTAGTTCTACAAAGAATATAATTCTTAATGATCAAGTAATCCCCATGTGGCTACGATATAGTTGCAGGGTGTATAGTTTAATCTTTGATCACACCTCTTCTTCTTTTCTAAAACCCCACCTCCTGCCCCTGGGCTGCAATAAAACATGCATTAACATAGAAATATAAAGACCTAATGTGTGATAGGAGTTCCAAATTATTCCATCCACATGGCAACTGCAGAACCAGCAAAATAACTCAAAGCCTCAAACTCAATAACCTTGTCCACAATAGAATTAATTTTTAAATTAATTGAAAGAAAAAGAATACATTCAGAAAGCTGGGTTATATATAAAATAAAACTCTGAGATGCCTAAATATCGCTTTCCTTCTGTCATGAGATATTTTGATATAGTAACTATGATAAAATAAGTAAATCTTCAGCTAACAAATTTCATTTAAAGTAGCAATATATTTTTTAATCTTGTCTTGCACAGAGACCATCTGTCTACAGTGAACACTTACCTCACCCACCACCTTTCCCCCTTAAATAAATGTACCTCCTATGAATATCTCTGAAGAGTTGCTTTTTTTTCTCCCAGACTAGGAGTAATTTATTTTTTAAGAGATGTTTCATTACTTTGCAATCTACTGCTGCCATCTCCTGTGTTAAACGAGGCAGCAAGTAACTTGATACTTATAAGCAGGCTATTTAATGTTGACCATATGGGAATGGTTTCTGTTGGTCCAGCAGAGAGTACTCCACCTAAATACACTGCTGAAGCCTGTGAAAAGTTGGCATTACCTCTAAGTGACTCCGCCGTTCTGCAATCACTCGTTCATCCTTGTTTCCAAAGAGCTTCTTGGGAGGGAATTCTAAAGTGGCAAGCTGGAAGACATTAAAGGATGAATCAACATCAGAACTGACAAGCTCACATGAGAAAATCCTCTTTAAACTACAAAGCAACTAGGGAAGAAGAAAACACCCAATATTCACAAGCTATGGTATGTGCCACTAGTAAATATGACATTACACGTTTCTGCTGGCGTTAGTACGATCTAGTTCTGCTTAGGTAACAACACATTTTGTCATCAATGAGCAACTAAAAGAAAATTTAGGAATTGGACTGCCACTGTTTGCCCACCTAAATATTAAAAATTTGCAATCTGAATGTCATGTTATAGCACCAAACAGGAAGTAAGAAAGATCTCTGCACGAATTCTGTGTATCTTAAGACTACATTCAGTCTCTTGAAAATTGTCATCTCCCACCATGCTGTTGTGGAATTTGTTTGGTTTTTCTTATGTTCTACCATAAATATAAGACCATTGGATCTAAGAACTATCACTGAAGTCATGCTTTGGAAGATGGCATTGCTGGACTCCAGTTGACACCTGACCATTGTGCCTTGAACTACATGTTCTTCCCTCACATCGAAAATGAAAACAAAGCAGTCAGTGGCACAACTGCTAAAAACAACTAGTCAGACCTGTCCTTTTAGGAGTTCTTCCACAGAGGTGTTCAAATGTATCTCATGGTTTTTTCCACCCTGTAGGAATTGTGGCAAGCAACACTGGTATGGGGGAGAGAGGGAGGACTGTCTGCCTTTCTTGTACACCAACAAATAAAATGCTTGAACTAATTTCAGCAGCTGTATCTGGAAAACCACCAAAGAGTTGGTAACAGGTACCAATGAACTTGGTCTGCTAAGCCACTGCTGCTGGAAGGAACACATGAGAGAGCAAGTCCTCTCCCCATAGTTTGTGCTTGCACTTAAGGCACATCAAACCCAATTTTTTCTCAGCACTGTCTGTATGAGAGAGAAATATGCAACCTGCCATTGGCATTGCTGGAGTTGTTTTGCAGGCAAAAGCCCTGTGTAAAAATGCCTCCTGCATGAATTCCCGTGGCTATTTGAGGATATTGAACTAATAAAAAAGATGCATTGTTTTCTAGTCTATCAGCACATACAGGACTGTAGAGAATTTATGGCTGGTTACAAGGAGCAGCAATATACTGAATTAAATGAGAAGCTCTATTATTAACATTGAATGTAAGCATCTTTAAAATACAGAGGAATTCTGCAATACAAATAATTTATTCCCATTCTCTGGTTCAACTCCAGCTCAGATAATTTTAAAGAAATGCCCAGACATCTACAAATGAGTGATTTAAAGTGATGTGGGGCACCAGAGAACATGGAGAGATGTCTGCTCTGCATCAATCTTGCCAGCATGTCCCAATTATATTCCTCAAATTTCTCCAACCATATTCTTCTCAGTGTGCCTGCTTCTTCATGTTGGCAGGACAAGCAGTACACAACCAAACAGGATGCCATAATTATGTCCTAGGGACTTATTTTCATGGCATTACTCCCTTCTTCACCTATACAGGATTTTAAGTGCTAATATTTTCAAGGACTTCAAAATCCCACCCCTGCAGAAATTGTATTTTATTAAATAGTACTGCACCATATCACTACCAGAAACAAGCAAGGTGAAAGAATTACCACCCCAATCTCCTCCTGGCCACAGGAAGATTGTTTTTATATTTATTTGCTAATAAATACTTTCATTATAGAATTTTAAAATAGTGTCTGTTAAAAAACAATTTGTACAATGAACCTACTGCTACAACATCCTCAGACATACTTTGCAGAATCAACGCAAGGTCTTACAGCTAAAATCAGGAATTATGTCTTTATCTAAATCAAGTTCCACCTGAACAGGAATTTTGGGACTGATTCTACACAACTTTGAACTGGATAAATTGCTTTCCTAATCTCTTAGCTTTCTGGATATATCTTAGAAGAAAACCAGTTGTATTTTCTAAATCCAGTAATTTTTGCTAAACTCTTTCAAACCAAAGTAGCTACTCACCTGGTTTTAACACTTCTAAACTCCCAAATCACTACATAAATTTAATAGGCAAGAGAACTGCCTCAACCAGTAAACTTGCCCTCTGAAATGTTCAAAGTCACAACATTTACCTAAATGAAAATCCTAAGTTCACTGTTGGTCAAGACCTGGGGATCTGATCTTTGTATGCAATAAAAGCCACCATCCAGATCAGTGCAATAATGTGCTGAACTATTCCTGACACACATATACAAGTTACTTATGTTTGTAATACACCTATGTGTATACAGAATATACTTATACATACATATATGTGACTTGGAAGGATTTTTTTTATCCTGCAGAGATATGTTAAAAAGGACTGATTATCTACTGCAGCCAGTATCTTACAGAGCCAGATACAGAAGGGTCACAACATCGGGCATTTATGTCCCCCACGCTTTCCCAAGGGTCCCCTGGCTCCTCTTTAAACCAAATGATTGGCAGATGGCCACCTCATTAATAAATGTCTGTCATACAACAGATGACCACCCAGCTATATGGGAGAAAATCCTCCAATCCTCCATTTCATCACCACTTCAGCAACTCAGTTATTCCAATGGGTTCTACTCCATGACATGCCAAGAGTATGATCCCCACCAAAATGAAAAAAAGACACTCAGAACTCTGCAGGCTTGAGTTTCAGACTGTCCAAACACTTAATGCAGACACGACAGCACCAGTTCCCACCTACTTCTCAGCCTGAAAATTACCTTTGCAACATGAGAATTGGAAGCATCCTTGCAGCAATGTGCATTTTTGCAGTCCTTTATGTGACTGAAACATCACTGGAAAAAGAAGCTGGTCCATTGTACTATATTTATATCAAAACACACTATTAATATACTTACCAAAGGTAGTGTACTTTTTTACATATATATATATATACACACACATATATATACACATACACATATATATATATACACACACACACCACAGATCTCTGTCACGCTGACTTATAAAGTTATTCCTTTAATGTGTGGAAAAATACGTTGGTGCAGGAGCCCCACAAATATAAAGTGATGATAAAATATTCTCATCTCATCATAAATCTGGTTTATGAAGATAAGTGGAAAGAAGTCCAGTAATACTGAAGTAATGATAAATGTTTCGATAATGGTCTATAAAAATTCTCTGTCCTGATGTATTATTTGATATAAAGACTCAGAATATAATTGTGTGAGATTCAGAAAAGCAATGATTCAATAGAATTTTGAGGTTTATTTAAAATAACTTACTTGTTTAAGCTGAAGTGCAGTAGCAAGTATTTCAATAAATTCAAATTTTGTTACTAGTAGTGCTACAGCACCTTTAAGAAACTGCACAGTAACTTCAGATGAGATAACCACTGCTATAGGTTAATGCACATAGCACAGTATGTGACTGAGCCACGTTTGTTCTGGCACTGAAATATGTAAGAGATCTGCAGGTGTGGATTTTGCACCGAGATGTTTGCCTTGGCTCAGACACTATAAGAGAATTTCACGCCACCCAGATTCAGGAGTATAAATTATTCTTTTAGAATTAAATGGTCGTGTACCCTCTGGCTCAAATTAATTCTTCAAGGGTCACACCTTGACTGTGAGATGAACGTTTTGCAGCAGTACAAGGCATAACAGTGGGACTCTACAGGTAGCAAGATAAATTATTCCCCTTCCATGAAATTTCCCAAGCACACCCCTCCCCTGCCTGTCCCCTTTGCTGCAGTGGCAATGGAAGCGTTTGGCAAGCAGTCTTTTTCAGCAGGGATGTTTTGTCGTTTTCTAAGGCTGCTGATGAGGTGATGTCTTTTCTGTCAGGGGAAATTAAGAGGCATATTCCCCAGCCTGACAGGAAGAGAGGGCTTGAATGATATCCTGAGAAGCTTCTGTATGTAGCGGGCAAGATTTCTAATTTTTATTTTGGCTGCAGAAGCATTTCCCTACTACACTTAATTATAGCATCGCTGCAATCCAAATTCCATTATATCCATAGGAGTGTGCACATGCATACTCACATACCACGGGCAAGGCTGGGACTACTCTGGGACCCAAAAGGTAAAGCCAGATGATGTATTTTAAAATAGTAAAGGGACATCTCAAGACTGTACATCAGCACATCTAATGTCTTTTAGACATTAAACTTTATGGTTAGTGATGTTTATCCTATCTGGCAATTGTTGCTAGGCAGTAGCAGTCTTAGGGAGAGGCAAACAGTCATTTGCAATTTACTCCCTAATTTCTTTATAATAAATAAGGGCTGTGTTTTATTTCTGGATGTTGTATTACTTGGGGGCATGTTAATTTTCTGTGTCTCAGCAATCTTATTGCCACGATGGACTATTTGTGCGTTAGTACATTCAAGTTTAGACAGTGCCAGGTCCAGTCCTCAAGGGGAAGGTGCTTCACACCCACTAAGTGGTATTCTAGTAAACTTAAAACAGCTGAATGGATTCCTCTGCTACTCCCTCATTCCAGCCAGGATACTGGTTTTAACAAGGTTTTCAGCAGGCATTTAATGTTGGTAAGAGCAGATGGCAGAACAAGTGACCCTTTTTTTTAGTCACCCATTTTATCTTATATACAACTCCTTGACCTTAAGATTCTGGGAACAGCATAGACCTAACAACGTCTATATGGGAGCACAACCTTTTAAAGTGAAAACTTACTTCATAGCCTTCAACTACTGAGCCCCAGGGAAAGATGCAAATTTGGAGACTGGTCTTTTGGAAACCAAGAGAATGCAAATGAAGGCTCCAATACCATGAAAGGCTCTGCTTGGGATGGGGTGCACTCTCATTTCAGGACCTTTAGGAAAAACAGAGCTATCAGTATTTGAAGGGTGTCCTTTAATTTCGATCATATTCAGTTGGAGACTCCTCACTGACATTATATCTGCTTAGGGACCTGCTGGATTTAATTCACTTCAGGGGTTTTATGGTACAGCGGAACAGAACATGTTAATAAAAAGTCTTGTACAGTACTTTGCAGATGATATTTCAATATATAGTGGACCAAAGTAAAATACCACATAATACAGTCATGTAGGCTTGTCACTTCTGAAGCATGAAATTGTTCCAAGTGTTATGCTCCCTAAACATTAAAAAAGTGCCATTTTCCGACATCAAGCAAAAATCTACAGTGTTGAAACATCTCATTATTTCTGGCCAGTATAGTCTATGTTTTAGTGCCTACAATATGGTAAAAGGGGTTTCTTTTAAGAAGAAAAACAGGGCAGACATGATGGAGGCTGAGTCATCTTTAATCTTTCATCCCAAATTCTCTTTGTACTTCAATGTTTTGATATATTTAAATGGGGGGGGGGGGAAGGGGAAAAAGAGAAAATTAAGGAAATGCTAACTATTAAATTAAAAAGTCAGTCTTCTTTAACTCTCATGTTACTTTAAATTCTGAATTTTCTCATTTTTCAAAGAGTATATGTGTGACTTTTGATCTTTTGTACCAGAAATCTCTGTCACAGATGAGAAAAATCAAAGAGAAGAATGTGGCACGGTTTTGCAGCCAGTGTGGCTGCACCTGACTTGATTTTGCAGGGAGTAATGAAAGAAAAAAACTGTCCTACTTATAGTTTTTGAAGTTTAAATAAAGTAACTTAAGCCTCAACTTCTCAAGACGTACTAAGACTCCCAGAGTCTAAAGAAATTGGACAAAAGCTGTATTCTTAATCAGGAACTTGCACTAAGTATTTAGGGATTTGACAACAAGGTAAAAAAAAATAAGCTTAACTTCTATATTTTTTACTTGTATTTTGGCTGAAATAAACCACCTTTTCTACAAAATTTCCTAAGAGGTAAAAAGTTAAATTTTAATGAACAGATTAAAAGTTACTTTATAATTTTTGAAAAAAAAAATCAAATGGAGATCACAGATAAGTAATTTGAACATATACTAGCAACTAAAAAAGAAACCAACAAAATAACTTAAAAAAACACCTAAGTCATATTTTCAGCTGATAAACTATTTAAAGCTGAGTGAGGAAAACTCTCCTTTAAAAAAAAATAGCAACATAGTCCTCCATCACATGCTCCCCCCAAAAGTATGCTATAGGTAAGTGATGCCCTCAGAGGACAGAAAGATTAAAGCCAGGATTTTCCATTATCAATTAATCAAGGAGAGGGAATATCCAGGGGATTATTTTCTGGATATTCAGTTTGTCACCTACTTTCCCTCTTCCATTTCTAATATTCTCTCTTTACTTTTTCCATCTCTTCCAACATATTCTTCCCCCACTTTCCAGCTTCCCAACTTGTCTCTATTTTAATGTTGTGCTTTCCCCCATTCCCACACGACCTGCCTAATTCTTTTTCTTACTCCACTGGGCCATTTGCCATCCTCTCTACTATCTGCCAGAAGGGGAAAGGGATTTGATGTTCTCAGAGGCAGCACATCCAAGCAACCAAGGATCAGTCAAAGCTCCGAGGTGGACCCATGTCAGCCTTCTAATGGAATGAGCTCCCTGGAGAAGGCTGAGCAGCTTTTAAGCAGCAACAAAAGTCACAATTTATTATAACAAACAAACAAGGATAAATTAACATCCTAAACCAAGAAAAACTCAAGTGACCAGGAAACAGAACAGGAAAAAGGATGTAAACAACCTTCCTGCTACGCTCAGGGTCCCTTCAGAGGGGTGTCTGAGCCCAGCCTAGCATGGCCAGTCCTTCACTGTCTTTGAGGGAGCAAACTCTGCTCCCAAGGTCTCTGCAGTGTTTCTCAGACCTGAGGACCTGCTCTGGGCTCATCCCTGCTGTCTCTCAGCTCCTCCACTGCAGCTGCAGGTTTACAGTTGTCTCTCCTTGCTGCTACAACAGGCACCAGCACCCGGATCTCAAACACACAAAGGGGAATGAGCATCTCCCTCCTTCCTTGTGGGAATCTACTCTGAAAAAATCTTAAATAAATAAGCAAATATCTCCCTTCTGGGAAATGTAAGAGAGATCATATTGAAGTGATGTACAGGAGTTTTGTTTTTTTGGGGTTCTTGAATAGTTTTTGCCCCTGGTGAGCCATATCTACATTATCCCTTTCAGAACACATCCCACTGAAGCCTGAGTGCACAGGATACCTTTCTAGAGTTAACCTGCCAGGCAAGCAGTTCTGCAACTTCCCCACTGTCACTGTACTCAGACTGGCTACAATTCCTTGCCTTTTTCGTACTTATCTCTCTGGAACATCACCTATATATAAAGAGGTACCTTCTCTATATCATTCCCCTGCAATATGGCCACTAAGACATGCCAAGAAGAATCTACATCTCCTCCCATAAAAAAAATAGATGCAGTTCTGTTGCAAGGCCCCTCAAAGGCAGGATGCCGTGACTAACCCACACACATCATCATCTCTGTATTCACCAATAAATGAGCATCTCACAGCTCTGCTGTCTCTAATTTTGGGTAATTCTCTTTGAACTTTTAAGATCTTTTGCCAGTTCCCTTCCTCAGACAGGCAAAATTGTTTCTCCAAAGCACATCTCAACTCCATCTACCTCTGAAGAGGGACAAAAACACAAAAGAAGAAATTCACCTCCTCTGAACCACCCTGAGACCTCCCTCTGATGATGCAAAAATGGCCAAAAAGGATTAGATACCAAAATTTCGCACTGTCTTTGAATAGTGCCCACCTGTAACAATCAAATAGGTTTGAGAGTTCTCATATCCAAGTTCCTCATTTAAACCAGCAAGCTGACCTAGCCTTAATCTGCATTTTTGGAGCTATGGTGAGATGTGGAACCCAGGGTTTATTGTATCTTTTTAAGTCCATTTAGTCTGCCTCCTGTTACTGAGAAAAATCACATTAACTGCAGCCAAAAAGGTTACCTTGCATTACAGGAGTGTTTTTCTTTTCCTTAAAGCAATTTCTAGACTACTTGGAATAATAGCATAACAAAATAGAGCCATAAACAATGGTCAGTATAATATTTGAAAAATTACTTCATTGTTTTTTCCATTATAAGCAGTACAATAGTATTTAAATACAGAGTAACTATAAAAATGAGCAATAGGATGTAACAAAGTTCATGCAAACCTTGCACATTTCTATAAAATTATACAGTTCAGGGATTTTCACCTCTTTTATAAAAATCAGAAACTAATATAGCCAAGGCGTCTTTCTACATATAAATTGCTACCTGCATAGCTCCAGGATTATCAGCCAAGGAAAGAGAGACAAAAACTGGCCTAAAAGGCAAAGAAAATATTTCAGATTTCCTATGCAGGCTGTAGAAAGGCAGGATAAGATGTTGCAGAAACAGCATACACCAACCAAACGATATAACTACCTTAGAGGTAAACCAGTCAAAATCAAATAAAAATAATTAAATATGAGTTGTAGATGTGCTGGAAAAAAAAGCATGAAAAAATTTTAACATACCATGTCCTTGCAATCTTGATTTTGCTCCCTTGTTTGTCTATCCCTTGCCCCAGGAGAGAATTGTCTTGTGGCAAAATATCAGTATCACATGGCAGACACCATGGTCTAAGACAAGACTATGTGCTGACCTACAGAGTCTGTGGACAAGCTTAACACATATTCTCTACGTTTTTAGGTCATGATTTTGCCAACTAAACATTGTTTTTTCATGTAGTCTCAGGTCATGGTTCTTGGATAGTTCTTTAAAGAAATGGCAACAACTGCTGTTTTTGCAAGGTCGTGTCTTTAAAGCTCAACACATTCATCAATCTTCATCAAGGTGTGACTCAAACCCCACTTCTCAAAAAGAAGGTAAAAAAGCCATTTTCTGGAGCTCCCTGCAGGGTTTACTTTCCTTTCAAAAATGATTTGGGATTTGATTCATTACCTTCCTGCTGGGATTTCTAGCAAGGTCAAGGCAGTCTCTGTAACAGCACAAGGTGGGCCATGCATCAAGCACTGCCTGATCTGTGGCTGCCTTGCCCCACTCCTGTCCATGCCATGGTGGTTATGGGGCCACTTTGAGTGCAGCTGAGAAGTCACAATCCCATCTAACTTAAGCAACAGAAACAGGTTCAGAGGAGAGGATTCACCACAGCAGCGTTAACAGCTCTTCCTAAAAAGATTTGCTTGTTGCACATGAGCTCATCTCAGTGACATCTGGCAGCATTTACGGAACAGCCCCGTCTCATGTGGCCAACTGACGCCATAAATTCCAGTCACCTTTGCCTTTGAGAAATGCTAATAATGAAAACTCATCAAGGAGCAGCAATAATTTCTACTGCTGACTAGACGGATGCCTCGCTGACGACTCAAAATTAATGGCACATCTCAGGGTCTTAAAGAACAGCTGTCACAGAGAAATACACCTGCAAACAAACACGCAGGACGCCCCTAAGTGTGATTTGTTGGAAGATATAAAGTGGTAACTCTCCCAACAAACTGGACTGATTACAAGGAGAAGTTAGGCAGCCTTTTGCGCCATTTAAAGTGATAAAACCAGAGAAAAGGCAGCACAAGTACACAAATGGGAAGCTTAAAAAGAACTACTTAGTCCTCCTTCCAACAGTAATTGATAGTCACATAGGTTATACATAAATTTTCACTTATGTCTAGTCTTACAGACTTTAGAAGGAGCTGCTTTATCACAGAATTTGAAAAATCTGTGAGCTTTACACAAATCTGGGATTTTCCTTCCACTATTACTGTTGTCAGTAGGTAAAGCTTAAAATGACAGATAACTAATTAAATGTAATAAAGGATATATTTTTCAGGAGCTTGCTTGGCAAAGGATTTTGAATGTTTAGGGCAAAAAAAGAAACTATGAGTAGTGAAATATCAGTGTTACTATCAGTTCCATGAGCAATACCCTATTTAGTACTGTTCTTGAGATCCCAGAGTCAGGGTACTGGGTGAAAATAGGTATTTGTTTCCAAGTATAATAAAATTTCTTGATCAAGCACTTGAAGGTAAACGCTTCAAAAGCAAGACCTGTGCACACACCATGTACACAGAGAAATCTCAAAGACATTGTCTATGAAAATGCCATGGTATTGAAGCCAACATCATTATTTAGGCATAAGGAAAGAACAGGAATGCATTTAACTATTGCAAGTATTTGGGTTTGGATTACATGTCAGTGATTTCACAGTTCGTGCCTATCAGATGTCTTCTAGAAGGCTATAATGTTTGTCCCCAACCAGCACTACTTCACTGAGTCCGTGTATGAGTGATGCTGCTCCACATCCACAAGTTTTAGTAACCCAGGAACACAGGGGAAAGCTAAAAGACCACATTATTTTTTTATTTTTTTCACAGCATCTTTACAATGAGTTATAGCACATAAGAGCCTTCAGGTACAATCAGAATGGAAATTATGCTACTCTACCTATGTGAATAAAACCCTGCAATACAGTAATTTGCAATTACTTTACAATACTGATACTATCAAAAAACTGAACTGAACTTAGAAGTAAGGGTATCCTTATTTATTCCCCAATCTAAAACTAAAAATAAAATTGGAGTTAGATTTAAAAGTACAATGAGTAATTTAAGGATTTAAAATACTGCTAAATCTCTGCTGCAATTTTTCCCATAAAGGACATAACAAGACTAGGACATGAAGTGTTCAGGAGGAATTTGAAAGAAATTCAAAGTATTTCATGGAAAATACAGAGTGTATACTTGAATAGCCTCAGAGGGCCTGTACTGCTGACAGCACTGCACAACACAAATCATTAAAGCATCATTAATACCCAGCAGTACCTACAGCTAAGTATAATAGAAAATATAATAAATTCAATAGGGAGGAAATCGGCCAAACAGAACTGTACCTTTAATTCTTTGTATTATATTATTCACAGCATTTTAAACACTTATAGATAACAATGAATTAATTGAACGTTCTAACATAGTGTCCCATAGTTTTGGCACCCATGAGAAATGTGCTTTTTCACCTCACTCTCACCACCAACACTCCCATATTGAATTTTGTTTTTCAGCCACGGCCAGACAGCTTGCCCTCCAAAACTATTATTCCTGGCTTTGGTTCTGAAGTATGTCCTACAGCAAACAGGACAACATCCTCTGCTTTCAGTCTTCTCTTGACATCTTCAGTTCTACACCTGCAGCTCAATATTTTTCCTGAAAGCCACTGCTTCTTTATGTTTATTTTCATATTAAACCACAAGAGATTGTATTTTATTGATTTTTGTCATGCAGGGATGTCTAATAAATTTTATGGCTTGGGCTTTCTTGCTTTAGGCTCTTCAGAGGGATAGACAATTCTCTCTTGTAAGATGGAGCCTTCCTTATTCTGTATATTGCAGAGAGAGATGGTAAAAGACCTTTCCACAATATTTTAAAAAATATATTTACATTACAGCAGCCAAGAAAATATCCTGAGAGCCTTACAAGAAGATCTCATTGTAAATACAAAGCTGCTTTTAGAAACTCATTTAGAAACTACTATCAGCTGCACAGGCCTGAGAAATTTGTTTTCTTTCTTCCCAAATTAACTTTTTTTTCATTAAGAAACCCAACACTATTTTCACCATATCAAGTCTGAAATATCATTAGCTGGAACATGATAAACTAATATTTATAAAATACCCTTAGACAAAAAATATCTCTTAGATTGTAACAATGCAAACCATAAGGCTGGTTTTAGAATCATGGAACGGGTTGGGTTGGAAGGGACTTTAAAGATCATCTCGTTCCAACCCTCTGCCATGGGCAGATTCACATGCGCAGTGCTGTCAGTAATACCATCTAAGGGTGTAAGGAAAAAACAGCAGGCAGCACAGTTGGAGCCAGACAGGTTTTTCTACCATCTAAGGTATTTGTTCAAAATTAACCTGGGCATTTTCACAAAAACTAGAATTAGAGCTGGATCACCATCTCCTAAATCAACTGAAATAAAAGAATTCTACTTGACAAGTCTATTTAATCTAGCAGCATATTCCTGACCAACACAGTAAGAACAAGCTGTTCTTCCCCAAACCCTTGAAAGACAGCAAGACTGCCAATAAGAGCTAATGATTAATGGAACACGTGTCAAAGTTCTCTGAAGGAAGGCAATCATTAAAAAAGAAACTGTAAAAGCTCCAGTCCTCCCCTCTGCCTGTCATTAAAGCATGAGGAAAATAGAGACATAGGGTTGCAGCCTAAGGCATTCCCAAGATGACAGTCAGGGTGAGGTAAGAAATGACTGAACATATCTAAACCTGCAGCTACTTGGTCTAGGAATTGTTCTTCTCAAAGGCATTCCTCTCACAGATAGTGGTTATCCACCTGAAACTGTTTTACTGATAACACAACATGAATATTTTGATATCATGCAAATTCACTAGATAATTGAGCAGAGCCTTGATGATCAGATTATCCAACAATCAAAGCAATTATTCTGTCAAATGGTTTGTAAACTATGAGATGACGGACTCATCCCTCTCTAGCTTTTTCTTTTTTTTTTTTTTTTTTTCTCATTTGTATGTTACTAACACACAAGATTTTTTCAGACCACAAGCAATGAAACCTGGCATTTGATGCCTGCCTGCTGGGTAATCCTGTCTGATTCTGAATCTATCAGAAGACCTATAAAGCTACTGTATTCTCCCAGAGAACCCTTTGGAAACACACAGGTTTCATTAGCTGCCCAGGACACACCAGAAGCGACCACGTCTCATCAACAACCAAAACCCAGGAGGGAGGAAAGGAAAGGAAAGGAGGAGAGAGAGAGAGAGAGCAAAGTTGTATTTCTGCAGAATCACCCGTGCCAAGCCAAGAAAACTTTGCTGCACAAATCCAGCACCCAAAGCAAAAACAATCACAATCCCAAAGCCAGGCTTTCCCAAGGCACTTACACTTTCAGATTCAGTTTTGTGACATGAAATACACACGCTGAATTCATTTTCCCACTAGAAGTGGATTGGGAATGGGTATTATGCTGGAAGCAAATATGCTGGCGGGGGGTGTTGCTGAGTCTCAGATGCTCCAGTCCTGGTTAGCAATTCTGAATTCAGTGAGACCACATGGAATACATACATTTCCCTCTAATCAAACTTTCACTGAACTACGTGATATGATTAGCAGTCATGTTTTCCACACTTCACTTATGAGAATGAATTCTCCTGCTCAGTTGTAGAATGATGCACTGAGCAAAATCTTAAAATTCCTTTTAAAAATTTCAGCAGTCTCATGCTGCAAAAAGAAAGGCCAGATGAAGCATTTAAGAATCTACCACTTAAATCCCATCTGTAGCAAACTAGAGTGGATATGGAAGTGGATACATATATAAACCTGCAGGAATGCTCCGAACATAATATAATTAGCAATGGGAGCTGGAAACGTGTATGTGACAAAATAGGCTTCCTGTGTATGCATTTCCTGGCTGTTATAGGTGACAAGAATATGAATGTTAAAATTAACTATACCATAATTACTGTAATTTGTACTGAATAAAGCTGAAGGCTATAATCACATGCTTGTATAATGGTATTATAAGGTTTACACACAGATAGGTGTTCTAAAACTTACCACTTTATTTTTCCTTCAATATTTATAGAAAGATGCATTACTTAGCTAGCAAAGTCCCAGGCTAGAAAGTAAAAGTTAAAGTCAGTCATTAGTTTGGGATTCATATTTCAAGAACTGTCTTCTAAAAACTACTCTATATACTTATAATTCTCACAGCGTTATTTTAATACACAGCATGGTATTTGCTATATACAAGCACATCAATGTTGCAAATAATTTTAATTTTTATCTGTGCCCTAATACAGTTTCCAGAAAAAAAAAAAAAGGCTTTCAGACTGTTTATACATTCTTGTTGTTTGTCCTATGGTTATCATATTAAATTTGTGACTCCCTATTACATTTTTCCATTGCATAAAACCAAAATTACAGTACATATTCTTGATCATTGGGAAAAAAACCCTCCAAATTTGCTAGTTCATATCCAGAAACATCATTTCAGTTCAGCCAGAACACATCAACAATTTTATTTCTTTACTGGATCAAATTTTCAAACAAAGAAACAATCTTAAAATATTGTTATAGACAATATAAGGGTCATGGAGTTCCTTGAAATAATCTGAATTGAGAATCTATATCCAAACAAACCTAAACTTTCTAAAATAATGAGATAGCATTTATAGCAAGATTTTTACCATCATATTCATTATTATGTGATATATCCTGCTCTCTACAGCACATGTAGCCCATGATTTTAAATTGCTTCTGGGTCACAAGGGTTTCTAAACATTGATGTGAACAAGAAATAAATTTGTGAGCAGACTGGGGCTTCAGTCACCACAGGATCAAGGCCCTGGCATAACCATTGCTGATTTCAGAACAAACTAATTTTAAATATTGTCTTACAAAGGTTTAGCTACTTACAGCTCTAGTGCTTTCTGCTACTTACAGCTGAACAGTAGATGCATCCACATGTCCAGAATTTTGTAATCAATGTGAGAGTGCTACCTAAATCTGACATACTAGTTAAATACACTGTTACTAATTCCAGTCAATGAAACAATCCAAGGGTAAAAGCAGAGCTTCAGGCCAGCCAGCTCTGATGCAACAAGCTTCTGACTTGTATTGCCAAATCAGCTCCTAAGCTCCAGGAGCTCCCTAGTTACATGGCAACTGGCTCGCCAGCCCTGTGAGCCAAGTACCTCAACCTTATTGCTTCCTCATTCTTCTTCCTTTCAAAGGATTCCCAGGAGATTAACATAAATTTTATATTTAATGAAACTCTACAGCTGCAGAGTTACAAAGCAGAATTGGAGAAGAGTGCCAGGATCCCAGTCCCAGTCCAAACACTGCCCCACGTGCTCTGCACAAGTCTGCTGCCTTACTGCTCTGCTCCTGGTTTAATTTCTGTTTGTATTCTTCCTTGGGAGAGAGAACTCTGCATCTCTGAAAAGACTGTAAAAAATAATTTAATAATGTAATAATTACAGAAATACTAATTATCTTTGAGACTGTCAGAGGGGTGAAGATTAAAAATCCCCAACCCCACACCAAACATGTCCTGTATTTAGCCAAAAATTGTACTTCTCTGTCAGTGATTCTGGAGAGAATCTCTTGCAGAATCCAAGGATGTTCTCCTAAAATTAATGACTTTAATTCATCCCCTTGTCATTATTGAGCCAGCACATTGTTTTGAAGATTTCTTCCCCTTATTACTCATCAGGAGCACCGTATGTATGTATCACTTCAAAAGGAAACTGAGATCCATCCCTGGCAGTCACCCAAAAGAAAAGTATGGAGGCAAAAGGAAAGGACAGTGAGATCAGTCAATGCTGGTTCCATGAACAGTTCAGGCCTTTTCATTCATCATTACAGAGCTGAATTACTCCTAAGCATTAGGTAGTAATTAAAAAAAAAAGAGTCTAAAAAAAAAACCTTAAGAAAGGATTACAATACTGGTGTCTTCTGTATTTTAATAACAAACATACACAGTATGAGTTGGGTGGTTGTGGGCAGTATGGATGGATGAAACAGGAAGTGGCCTCACCAAGATACCAAACATTTCTCATCTTATTTCACAAAGATGCAAAAATACTTCAAATAAAAAAAGGGACAGACTATTTCTGAGTTTTGAAATATTTCAAAATATTTTTAAAATAAGCTTGCAACAAATGTTTTTATTTCAATGTATTTTCAAAAACATTCACTTACTATTTCTGAAAAACCTGAGATGTATTTTCTGCTCTTTGAGTTTCACACAATTCTTACAGGAGTGCAAAGCAAAAAGCAGCCTGCTAACTCTTCCAGCTGACAAAAGCTTCAAGTTCACTTCAACAGAGTGATCCTCTGTCAAACAGCGAGACCTCCGATAAGCAGAGGGTATCCTCCTCAGAAATTAAAATTTTTAAAAAAAGGAATATTTGTAACTCTCATGGACACCACTGTTGAGAGCCTGTGCTGGTTTCAAGGTAAACCAGCAGGAGAAATGAACTCAACACGAGAGAGATTAGAAATCAGAGCTACAATTTAAGAATAATAATAATGGCCAACCTTCGCAAACGAAGATTTGGGAAGGGCTCTCCCCACGTGGGTGTGCCCTTAGAGCCTGCGCAGCGGATTTTTTAGGTGAGGCACAGCGTGCGCAGAACTGGCCCCACCGTTTAAGTCCTAAGGTTCATTTGCCACGGCCGA
>JAWWEV010000115.1:7278601-7331433 GCA_035583235.1 Hafferia zeledoni
TGAATAGAGGGGGTAGAATACACGGCCTTGACCACCCCCACACAGTGCCAACTGGTCCCACCTGCTAAACTAGGACAGAGCCTTTTCTCCACAACACTACACCAAAACAAAAAAACTGGACAGCATTTTTTCCTAACAGTTCTAAAACACAAGTCTTTCCTGTCTAATACTTAATGTACCTGAAAAACTCTGTCACCCAAGCAACAGCCTCTAATCCTGCCCACTGAGAGTCATGATATTCATGTGTTACTGCAATATATTCTAGAAACTCTTTTTCCTGAAGGGAATACTAGGTGGGGACAGAGGTAGATCATGAGGTAATTTCAGCTTCACTGTTCAGGCTTCCACAGACATTCCTGATGTTACAGATATGGATATTTTGCATCCACTCAGTTATGTAAGATGACAAAAACCAGACCAGGAAAAGCAGAAGCTGGGCCAGTTATGACCCAAGATTCTTTGAAAATTATAAACAGTCCTTTTGTGCCTTAGATTGTGAAAGACACAAATATATACTTATATAGTGTATATACTTACATACTCCATACATCAAATACAGACACACAAATTATTACATTCCGTTAAATAAGCTAAAGGTCAATAGCTTTGGCACTCCTGCAGGAATCTACACATGTATGTTCTTATCTCCATGAATTAATCTGTAAGTGCAAGTATGCCTTTCAGCTCCTCCTTGGCAGCTCTCCAGGGATTTTCTAGTATTTTAAGTCAATAATCACTATTAGTAATAAAAATGTCTCAACAGTAGGTGCTTTCCTTAACACAGTGTAGAGATTTTTAAGCACACAGAAAGAGGTTTCAAGAAGACTGACAGGAAACTCCGTAAGCAGAGCCTACAGTGAAAGCCCCACAAACCCTGGCTTAGACAGCTGGATACAAGTGGGAATTAAGGGCTCCCACATGAAGGAGGGACTTCATAAACCTTGGATTTGGGTAGGGAAAGACAAATAGAAACTGTTTCTCTGCTCTCCTTTGAAAGAGGGAAGAGACAAGAAAGTGTTAGGAGAGTGAGTCTTCCCTCACAGCACAATGTGGGCCAGGAAGGAAAGGTTTTCTGCAGAAACCAACACTCTGGTAGTATTTCAAAACCATTAAGAAAAACCATAAGAACAGATGGAGGAGGAAGGAAAACTAAGAGAGTCTTACTGTGGAAGTTCTGATTTCTCTATTATAAAGAGCCCATTTTCTCCCATTTTAACTAATAACAAACAAAAAGTACATTCGTAGAGAGACTACTGCAACTGAAAGCCAAGGATGGTCTTAATTAAAATTCCAGAAATAATAAAATGGTCATTAACAGTCTAGCAGTGAAGAAAGCTGAAGCTGGGCAAATGACAATCATGCAAACCTAAAAAAACCAAGGCACTGTTAAATGCTTGATACTTATCTGCTGCTGGCACAATCTCACCCTTCTGCAACTTCCTCAGTCTTTCAAAATTTGCATATGACACATTTTAGTTAGATATGCAGTTGTCAGCAGCCACTTAATTACATTAGAAGAAATGCATAGGTATATAATATATATGGGCTGCTGTAAGACTGGAAGACATTAGATAGTTTCTGCTTTTGAAAGAGACTTTTTTTTAAAACTTCCTAATAAATCAGTTTGCCAATACATCCCTTTGGAAATTCAGTGGCAGCAACACAAATGCAAGATCAGCAAATTATTAAAATACTGATGTAGTAACTCAGAGCTGAGCAACTAATGAGCTGTAAAGTTCACTTCTAAAAGCAGGACACTCATACATTAAACACATCCACAGTTATTTTCGCTGTTCATTATAAATATTAATTTAGAGTGGGAAGGTGAACTGTTCAAAATAAAACTCAACTCTGATGGATTCTGATAACATCCTTTTAAGGATCAAGTTTCTTTGGAATAACACACAGTAACTAAAGACAAAATTTTGCCATGTTTCGGATTAAAATACATTTTAGCATCATGATGAATCCCAAATAAGGTCAATGACAGATGAGTAGAAGCAGACAGATGAGTTTCAATTTACCAAATAAACTGAACTCCTACTCACATGGCACAACTAATCCAAAATTACCATAAATTAAGGCTATTTTAAATACAGGTAAAAATATGGAAAGCCATCAATCATTCACATATGTAACACTGATAATGAAATTCCTTCAAAGAAAACAAATGCCAGATCTTTACAGTTTCATCCATCACAACATGCTCTACCCCTCTGATAAACAAGGACGCAGTAGTTTGTAGAAATGCTGATGAGTAGAAGAAACTCACTGATATTACTTAGTTTTCTTCTGCCCACAAAGCTGCCATTCCCTTGTGGTGCCCCACACCTCAAAGCAGGAATGCACACAACACAAAGGTCTGTACCATGTAAAACAGAGAAGACCTCATCAGTGCTGCAAGGGGGTCTAGAACAGGGACTGAAGTGACAGTACCTATCTAAAAGCAGTAGCTGACATGATCAGATTCTTAGTTCATTTCTCCTGGTCTTCAGCATTCTTGGTACTCAGCAAAGATAAGACACTTGAACCTCTCTGATAATTTATTGAAGGTTTTGTGAAGTGGAGGCTCAGTCAAGACTGAAAAAGATACTATTTGCTCTGACTTACAAAAATTGTTGAGAAGGAAATAGACAGCTTAATAAAACATACTATAGTGTGTTTCCTACATGAAAATTAGATATTGATTCATCAGCATAACTAAACCAGTAATTCCTTCGACATACCAGATGTGAACCTCAGTAAGTTTACCTAAGATACAGATTTATGGCAACACAGAAGTGTCAATAAGGAACAAACTGGGACATTAAACTAGTGAATGTATTGATCTTGCAAGCAAAAACACAAATATCACTCATATTCTCATGGTTCTTCAAAGTAAACAAATCAAATACTAAAAAAATGCCCATCCACTCCCTCCTGTAACACCAAAAGAAGCTCAAATTTGTACTGTCAATCACAAATGTTTGGTTCAAAAAGGTGAACTTGATACCCTGCAGCACATGGGACATTTTAATAGTGGCTTTAAGAACATCAGATTCCACCTGAATCCAATTACTACACACAAGAAAGAAGCTGATCTCCCTCTGACACAACTGTAAAAGCCAAATTCAATTGTTCCTCAATGTACTGTCAGGACCGATAACAGACTCTGAAGAAGACTCCTCAAACACACTTTCCTAAATGGGGAAAATCAGGCTGCAGAGGGATTCAGATGGCCTTTTTCCATGTCAACTGGAGGACTGCCTGGCTGTTTTCTCAAGAGTTAGATGCAATTAGGATATTCCTGTTGACAGACTGTAACTCTAACATCCAAGAGGAAATGGCAATTCATTCAAATAAAAAATATGATACTGATGTTCAGCAGTAATATTTTTAAAACCATTTGTGGAAAGAGAATATTTCAATTTCCCATCCAAAAGTCAATTTTACCTTAAAAATTTTCTGTCACTCGAAAAAGAAAATTAGGTCATCTTTTTTTTTTCTCTCTTTTTTCTTGTTTAAACCTCCCCTCACTTTCCTTAGATATTTGGGGCACGGAAGTTTCCATTTCTGGTTTTCATACTGTTTTGGAATGGGAATAATCTTAAGACTCAGACTCAACGTTGTTCCATACTCAATTCATTTTTAGCTTAAAGCACATGTTAATGAAGACCAATAAGGCATTTGCACACTATTCAATGTCATTCTTTCTTAAACATATTCATGGTTTTTAATATACTGCCCATGCATATATGGCCCAGGCTTCTTTACTTGTGCTAACTCTCAAATCAGGATCACTTTCATTGCTTGAATGATTTATTTCTCCTAATATCCAAGGGAACAAGTAGAAAGGAAGCAAAATGTTAATAATTAAAAGTTAGACGTGGAAACTGAGAACTGTAATTCCACAAATGCTCACTCCAATGAACTAAAGCTCCGTCAGGCACAGCTCCTCATCCTGAATGCCCAGAGTCTCCGAGGTGGTCAGAAAGATCAATTTTTCATTTTGCACAAACCTGGAAGCCACTATTACAAAAGGGTATCTGTGGAGCAACACTCTTCTTTTAAATGAGAAGTTGTCAGGATGACATGATCTGACTGCAAGTATCTTGCAAAGAACAAAACAGCAACCTCCGGGGAAGGATGCCAGTCAGCAGTAAAGGGAATTAATGGCCAGAGGCAACACTGAGAGTCACAGTTTCACTGCAACATCCATCCTGTATTGAGCAGCCTTGGAGCTTTAAACTGCTGAAGGGCTTGTCAGTCTTATTGGAAGCATTAAGTCTGAGAGGAATCATAGAATCACTGAATTGTTGGGTTGGAAGGGACCTTTAAAGCCCATCTAGTCCAAGCCCCCAGCACTGATCAGGGACATCTTCAACTTGACCAGGTCTCTCAGAGCCAAATCCAGCCAGAATGCTTCCAGGCATGGGGCATCCACCACCTCTGTGGGTGACTTGTGCCAGTATTTCACCACCCTCATTGCAAAAGATTTCTTCCTTAGATCTACTCTGAATCTGTCTCCTTCAGTTTAAAACCATTACCCCTTGTCCTATTGCAACAGCCCTGCTGCAAAGTCTGTACCCATCTCTTATTAGGAGCCCCATTCAAGTACTGAAAGGCTGCTACTAAGTCTTCCCAGAGCCTTCTCTTACCCAGGCTGATCAATCCCAATTCTCTGAGCCTGTAGAGGTGCTCCAGCCCTTGGATAACCTTTGTGGCCCTCCTCTGGACTCGCTCCAACAGGTCCATGTCCTTCCTGTTTTGGGGACCGCAGAGCTGAATGCAGCACTGCAGGTGGGGTCTCACCACAGCAGAGAGGCAGAGTCCCCTCCCTTCTACCCACACTGCTTTGGATGCAGGTCAGGACATGGTTGGCTTTCTGGGCTGCAAGCGCATGTTGCTGGGTCACATCCAGCTTTTTGGCCACCAGCACCCCCAAGTCCTTCTTGGCTGGGCTGCTCTGAATCCCTTCATCCCCCAGCCTGTACTAGTACTGAGGGTTGCCCCAACTCAGGTGCAGGGCCTTGCACTTGGTCTTGTGGAACTTCCTAAGGTTCACACAGGCACAATTCTTGAGTCCATCCAGGTACCTCTCTGGCATCCTATCCTTCAGACTCGCCATCTGCAAACTTGCTGAGGGTGTGCTTGATCCTGCTGTGTCACTGATGAAGATATTTAACAGCACTGGTCCCAGCATGGACCCCTGAGGGTCATCACTTGTCACTGAGCCCCATCAGATGCTGAGCCATTGGCCACCACCCTCTGGATGTGACTATCCAAGCAATTGCTCATCCACCAAACAGTTTACTCATCAAATCCATCTCTCTCCAGTTCGGAGAACAGGATGTTGTGGGGGACCGTGTCAAAGGCCTTACAGATCAAATAGATGACACCCATCCACAATATCTTCCCTTGTCCACTGATACAGTCACTCCATCATAGAAGGTCACTAGGTTGGTCAGGCAGGAATTGCCTTGGTGGAGACATGCTGGCTGTCTCAAATCACCTCCCTGCTTGGTAAACATATTTCAAAGCACTTTTTTCAAGTGTCTACGTCCACCCTTTTGTGTAAAAGAATTTTTTACCAAAACTTACCTCTGGGTACTTCAGTTTTAAAGTTTTATGCATCTCTCGAAAGCGACTGTACCTCCGGAACACTGTCCATGTCTCATCCAGGACTGTTATCTATAGCAGACATTATAAAAACAAGAAACAGAAGTAACCTACCATAACACTAAAACCCATGCAATAGACAATGTTTTTAAGATTAAAAGAGGCAATTCTTAGAGGCCTTAAATCTGTAAGATTTATAAGTTTGCTTAATTTTTTTTTCATTACAGTGACAGAACTGTATTTAATAAGGAGCACTGATTGCCAAAGAAAAATCCCCTTCCAAAAAATGAACACATATATTCCTTATTTCAGAGTGGTTTGACAAGGCTGTAAACACATCCCCAATCCCCAATCATTGTTTGGTGCAGCTATGCAGCTCTCAGCATTCCAATCAGTGGGTGTTCCATTAATGAATGGGCAACATCCAGCACAAGTGTAGCATAGCCTCTCCATATATTCACAGAAAAGTATACTCTCAAATACATAGATACACACAATTAATAAATAAGCATTTCTTGAACACGGAGTTCATTACCACATAGAATGGGATTCCAATTTGTAGGGCAAAATATTATACATGCCAGCTTTCAGTAGAAGATAATCCTTTAAAACACTCATGTCACCAATATGGTGATGAACACCCTACAGGAAGTTTTATTAAAAACAACATAATTACTCCTGTGAATATAGTGCACAACAACAGGAGCAAAGGGAGAGGGCAAACCAGCCTCACCATCAGTTATTAACAAAATCCTCACTGGAACTGAGATACCAACAAAATTTTCAGGAAAAAAAATATACTGTCTGAAATTAGGTGAAAAGAAAGATAGAAGTTTCTAAGTGGGTCATAAAAGTGCTGTGACTAGAGCCTTTGATTTTACAGTCAAGTCCTTCTGCAGCTGTGGTCACCCAAGGCTACCAAGCAGCCAAGCTGCAGGGAGAATAAGCATTGTTCCACACAGACTAGCACAGCTGGAGAAAGCCAACTGGCACTACTTAAAACTGAAAACACCGTTGCTTTTTTAGTCTAACATGCCTGATATGTAATATTGCCTCTGTCTAGCTACAATTTTATGCAAGAAAATAAAAACAAGCATTTTCATAAAACACATTTCACAAAGATGTTGGCTTTTTAATCATAAAGTGACTCCTAAAGTTAATGAGTAGCTCCCTCACTCCTGAGCATATAAAAACATTATGGAGGTAAAGAAAGCTGCAATGGAGTTTGATAACTGAATAGGAGAAAAAGAAAGCAGAGGAAACCAGTGTCCATGCACCAATGCCAACAACTGCTACCTACCCTTCTCCAACCCTGCTGCCCTTGCTGCTGTGTACAGAACAGAGGAAGTGTTTAGGAAAACAGTAATTATTGTGTGTCTTATGACAAGAGGAACTAGGTTTGGGGTGAGTTTTCTCCTACTTTTACCTCAACTTTTAACTAAAAGATGTAAGGAAACAAAACTGGCATTCTCAAAGCTTTTCACAAACAGTGTAACATATGTTCTTCTATCATGTCTCCACAATAAAATCTTATTATTACTGGAAAAAAAAAATCATCTTTTATGTCACCAATAAGCTTGACTGCTACTAGGAGTCACTAGCCCTGGAAGTGTTCAAAAACATATGGATATGGCACTTGAGGACATGGTTTAATGGTGAGAAAGGTGGTGGTGATAGGTAGACAGTTGGGCTTGATGATCTTAAAGGTTTTTTCTAACCTTAACAATTCTATGATTCTAGGACACCTGCATGATGGACTACATTCTCTCAATATATTGTTAACAGTGTCTCAAACTTTACAGCTCAGGTGAATGGATTTAACATGCATAGGCAGATTTAACTAAAACAACTACTCAGGAATATGCATGTTACACTGATCTCAATTAACCAATTAACCATTTTGATGAATAATTACTTTGAAGTAAAGGGCTGTGTGAATTCAGTGTTCAAGTAAACAATGTTCGAGTGTAATGGATAATCATCAAATAAAGATGGTACTCATCACTGCATTCATTTTGCTTTAATTCTGGCTTTTAATGTTTTAGACTCGTGAAATTTTGCTGTGATAATTTCATTTGTATATGATCTTTATTCAAAAGTGACCTTTTTTTTTTCCCTAGGGTTTCCACAGAAGGAGGAGCAACCTATTACAAAGCATCCAGGACTCTTCTGGGGAAGAGCAGGAATGTCATGTTGGCTGTGCATCTGTCAGCTGTCTGGGTGATGGGGTGGCACCAAACTTACCCAAATCAAATTGCCTGAAGCCAATTATTTACTAGCTTTCTTCTATAGAGTTAAATAAACAACTTGTTAGAGATGGCTAGGAAGGAAAACAGGAAAGCCATCTATCTGTGCAGCCTAAGAAATGAAGGATTTTCTCTTGAGTCTTCTCTGGTGGCTTGGTTTGACCTGACTTGGTCCTTATCTTCCTCTTTGTTTACTTCCCTGTGTTTACTTTCCCAATTCTTGTAATGAGACTAACAGATAATTGCATAATTTTATTGTTGCTACAACTGATATTATTGAAAAATGAATTTCAAAGCTAAACAAAACCCTAACTGGTCCCCAAAGAACAGCAATAATGTTGTTAGGACAGACAAAATCAAACTCTACTTGTATAAAGAGAATTGCAGTGCACCTGGAATTTAAGTAGCATTTCTGGAACAGAGCTTTTTACTTCTTCAACTGATCCAACCAGTTTGGGCTGGGATTCTTTTCCCCTTTTAAAAAAATGACAGACTATATACTTTGTATGTATAAGACAGGGACATATGCAGATCTTTTGAAAAATATCAAGTGAAGCAATTTTGAAGACACATTTTCATAATTTACTAATACAGTTAAAAATATATTCTTAATAACAAACACCATATGGTTGAGTAAATCTGTAAAGAAAGGCTTTTGAAATATTCTTATCAAGGCACTGCTGTGATCTAAGATTTCCTCACAATTGGGGGTTGTTTGGTTTTTTTCATTCAAACACACCATTTCCTATGTAAAACCTATAAATCTGAAAGAAGATATCACAGCTCTGTCTCATCTTTTCTTCTCATGGTGACTGACAGAAAATAACCCAACAGACATTTTCAATTCATTCCACTGTAAAACACATTACAGAACTTGTTCTCTTGCAATAGAAGTAAAACCATGAGGGGAGAAAAAGAAGTATTCCACTTGATTCTGAAAGTAATTAGAAAGAACAGAACAAGCCCACCCTGCATATCTCACTGCTTAAATTGTCTAAAGTCATTGTGAAAACTATTTCTCCAAATGGACCTTGATGAAACTGTTCCTCACACTGCCTATATGCAAATAGCTGAAAGTTTTCTAAAAATTTTTTTATAACCTTTTTAGAATTTTTTATTGAGGGTATTAATCTGATAGAGTTGAGGCAGTATTGAACATTTTCTTTTTGATAATTTAGGTAGTTATGGTGCAGGCAGAATTTTCTTTAAGAACCAAGTATCAATGAGTACTGCTGCTGCTTTCCTCCCACTCTCCAACAGTTCACTAAAGTCAGACAGACTAGAAATGTGGACTTTTTGAGCAGCCCCACCACAGCATCTCACTGGAGGAAAGCACTGCTTTGTGGTGCATCTGCCTGGAATCTTCTCCCATACAGAACATGTCAGACATGATTGAAAGGCTTTGAAACACAAGAAAAAAAAATCCAGTTTTGAAAGAGTATCAAACAGGATAAATAAAAGGAGAGAACTCAGAACAATGAGGGAATGCTGAATAAGAACTAGAAGGCTTGTCTACAACTTTCCCTCTATTCAGAGGATCCCTGCAGGGCTGTGCTGGATACCCAGCTTTGTTTCCATCACCGGCTCTCAGGAGACCCTGTGTGCCTTTACGTGAGCTGGAGTTCCACCTTCCCTGCTGCCTCACTGCTCCTTCTGCCACCCACAGGTACTGCCTGCAAGCACAGGCTCAGTCTGTAACAGATGCCAAAGTTTTATTGATGCAAAAGCTCTTCCCACACACTGTTTGTAGCACAGCCTTGTCTGAATATTCTGCATATCACAACAACATGAAAGGAAGGAGAGAATACAAGAATAGTTCTCTGGCATTCTAACTTAGCTCTAACATAAATATGTTTAGACCTGATTAAGTTATTACTGTTTCATCATGACTTTAAAGACAACATATAAAACTGTTGCTCCAATGGAAGTTTTTTTGGAAATGCATCAATTCATACAGAATACTTAATAGCAGAGCAGCACTGTGACATATCCTGCTGCAAAAGAAGGTGCTATCTGAGCTCTAATCAAGTATGGGTTTGTTTCTGCTTTGAATTCTCTCCAATAGGTTCTTGTGGGACTCACTCAACACCTTAAAGCAGGATCTGTACCCAGTGAAAGAACTGCCTGAGTGGACAGACCACCTTGCTCACCTGTTCCCATACATGTCTAGATGGACAAGATGCTAAACCTGCACTAAAAGAAAAGATTGTTGGATGGTATGTTAGGGTTGAAAGACCTACGATCTGACTGTGATTCTGCCAAGAAAAGTGGAGCTCATTCTCTCTCTTTTGGCATATAAATAAAATAATCTTTACTACTGCATGTCACAAGAAGAAATGTATATATTTGTTATATACAGAAATTAATTATATTTGCTCCTCTATATAACAAGATGCAGGACTTAACTACAAACACAATGACTAGAAATATCTGCTAGAAGAAAATACCTCTGAGATACTCTGGATTCACAGGTTTGGGGAGTGTCTTAAAATTCAACTCAATCATCCCTTTGTCAGATTCTAAAGTGCTATTACATGCAAATAGGTCAGCTGCCCATTTTTCCAAGAGCAAGACGAACCTTACTGAAGAAAGCTTGGGAAATGAAACTACCAACACCTGAGCCCTTCCACAACACTGGCATTTATTTCAAGATCACTTGAAAATACACTTAAACTACATAAAGTGAGGCTGAAATTGGGAATTATTTCAACAGCTGACATGGTATTCTGACCCATAAGGAAGAAGTAAAATAAACAGGTATGTGTCCTCTCTTCTCTGTCATGTTTTCCTACTTTCCTGATTTTAAGGCAAAAATAAAAATATATCACTATTCCATGTATTCTGATTTTCTGTAGAATAACTGTAGGAGCATCTGAAGATTAATAGAGATCAAAGTAGAGCTGGGAGCTCTGCAGGGAAAAGGTTTAATATAAAAGAGTTTGAGGAAGGTCTGTAGCATGAAGCTAAATCCTGACCACAGCAAAAGCAGTCCGCTGTGACACAGAGACCCTGGAGGGAAAGGAAAAAGCATTAACAGTTGATCGATTCATGTAAGGGAATGACTGTAAGAAACATCCCCAGAACTACCAAACACTCCCAAAATGCACATACTCTTTCAACTGTTCCCTCATTGCTGATGCTTATATGGGTTTTAGGGATGAAGGAAGAATACTTGGAAAAGAAATCCACCAAGTTATTAGGAAGAGAAGCTACCTTTATCTGTTATCTTCACTAACCATCAGCTAGGCTAGTAAATCCTGTGTGCTGAAAATAGTTGGTGAGAACAGTCCTGAGGGAAGTTTCATGTGCACTTGCACATCTCTCAGCATGTCCCTGGCTCTGGGTTTTTGCTGGGCTCAACAAAATCAAAGTTCAACAGGCAAAAGGAAGCATTCCACCCACAAAATGTGCGGTATGTTTCAAAAAGAAAATTTAATTAAAACAAAGAGAGCTAAGGTAGCTCATCCTCATAAAAACCTTTGTAAAACAGAGTGTGAGCACAGTTCACAAATGGTCCTTCCCACTGTGAGGGAGGTCACTGCTCCACCTCACAGCAGCTAACAAAGCATCTGGCAGTACATTCAGGGAAGGGGCTGCCAGCTCTGTCTCTGATGCCATGTACATCAGTTATGCTACATGTCCACATGCACTGAGAGCACATTTCCAATTAGACTTTACATCCTGCTTTGAAAAAACAACTGGCTGAGCACCAGAGGAAACAAAATGAATATGCTTCTTTTTCTGCAGCATTTCTGCACAGAAGATCAACTGAGAAAGCCACTAGAATGGAGGGGAAGCAGATACCAGTTTGGAGAAGTGACACCTTGGAAATGTAGGGTGTGAAGAACTAGAACAAAGAGAGTCTGGAAGGGATCAAGCTTTTGTTGTGCACACATGCAAAATGCTTTAATTATGCTTTCATTTTTCCAAGTAAATATTTCAAGTCTAAACTTCTTCTATACCTGACACTTGAATCTCAATATCCAATATGCATTTAATTTTCATCTCTGCAGCACTTTGAACTGAATTGACATTGGCTCTGGAACTGCTCACCTCAAGAGTTTGGCCACCAACCGCCTTTGTGCCATCAATCCACTCAGAAAATATCTGTCTCTATTGTGCCCTGTACTGTGCATGTCTTCTCACAACCTCTCTTTTAAAAGCATTCAGGATACTTTTATAACAGAAAGAGAACCAAAAGTTGCACTTAGTGGAACAAAAACCTTACGGAAAAACAAGTGAAAAGCACTTACCTTTATTTCAAACTCATAGTGCTCATCCTTTCCCTGCCCACACAGGACATACCGTGGAATACTAATTTTAATTGGGTCCTTTAGGTCGTCTGGATTTGCTCCCAGTGAACGACAGACCATCCGCTTTCATGTGCATACCAAATAGGGGGAACAAAGGAAAACCAAAATCACTACATAAGGAAAAAAAGAAAAGAACTTCACTAAAAATGAGAAAGTGTTCTTGGCCAGAAGAGCAGGAAAAGAGAGCATGGAGGAGGCAGAAATTATTTCTGAAGTGAAGTAATTGTTTGAAAACAAAGTTGATCTTGTTTTACAAGCAAGCCCTAATATTTTTTAGGCATAAAAAGCGTATTACAAACCATTCCTTTCTTTGGAAAGGCATTTTCAGCTTAGATATCCAAAACAGGGAAGAGCAGAAGACTTTGTATTAACCCTCTTTTAAAAAAATAAGTATATATTAATCAAGCCTTCACAGTCAACCACAATTTTTGCATGTCTTTATATAGCAAACATGTTTACAGTATCATGCAAAGCTGCAGGGGTCTAGGCAATTCAGAAAGCTCTTAGATGTTAAAAATCCAAACTCATTTTATAATTAAATAAGCAATACACTGTCAGAACAGTTTCCTACTGTTTTCTTTAAATCACATCTAATTATCAGAAAACTCAGCTATGATAAATTTGTACAGTCTGGACAAAACAATCTGAAAAGGTATTTGTAATGAGGGTCCATTCCTCTGACCATCAGCCAGATGGAATCTGTAACTCTGAAGTTACGTCAAAAATAAAATCTTTTTGCAACTGAAAAGTGACTGTGTCCAGAAGTATCTTAAGCATTTAGAGTGGAAAAACCAGCAGAACTACCTTTTAGGAAGTCCTCCACTTGCTCCGTTGAATGTATTTGGTCTGAAAACCTTAATGAACTTGCACTTAAAAAAAAGCAGCACTGTGACAAATACAACTTAACAACAAAAGACTGGAAAACTATCACTTTAAAGTTATAACCATGTTATATAATTGTATTTAGCACTGCTATCCATCACTGGATCTATAACTGTATTCTCAACGTTCATTTCATCTGTTGCAAATCCTGGTGACTTCTAGTACATGTGAGATACTGTGTAGGAGTTGGAGAAAAGTTTGAAACTCCTCCATAAACACTTTTGCATGTTATAGGGAGTGTTCTGGCATCCTCACAGCTCTCCAGAAGAGGAGGCTGTTATTTCATTACCAGGCAATTATAAACGACAACATCATTTCCCTGAAGATCAACATTAAAAACAGTGAAAAAGAAAATAAAGTGATTTTTTGTGATATTTCCCATAAACTCCTTTTTCTTTTCTTTCTTTTTTTTTCTTTCTTTAAGAAAACATAAAAAAGGTTATTTGAATGGAAAAATATTTTTAGTGGACCTTTGTTTTCACAACACATATTTTCTCCTGTCCATTTTGCCCTTCTTTTATTACTCCCCACATTATAGGTTTTTCAACTAAAACTCATTTGTGAAGCATAGGAATGTACGCAATTCTTTTCTTGGGGGAAAAGAGGAGTTCATTGCCCTGACAACAACATAATCTGTTTTAAAACAACAATAAAACCATAAAGTCACTCTTAAAGCCACCTCTGTCAAAACATAATTTATTGGCAGTCATTTCCAGAGAACTATTACAAACAGCTAATAATAGTCACAGAGGAAAACAATTTCAAACACAAAGCATTATGGAAAATGCACCCTAATGCATTAAATAATGCTTTTGATATTCACAAACAACGATCATTATATTATGTTTACTTTACAGTAGAATAAAAGATATTGCTGTGAAATTGTTCTTTTTCATAGTAGTGCAGAATATTCACTGAGTTAGATTTAAAAACAAGCACAAAAGAGAAGAAACACATTGATGGGAAACACAACATGCAAAAACATTTAATGGGATATAATCTGAAAAGAAATTTGTTGCAGAAATTGTTTTCCATTGACAACCTTGATCAAGACAGTCCTCCCAGATAGTGCCACTCAGTGTTGATTTTGGGCAAGGGCCAGAAGAAATACCTCAGTGATGTCAGTGAGGGAGCCAGTCATAAACAAGACTGATACAAGGTTACTGCTCTGTCTGCTCCATGTTCTGTGTGATATTCGTGTACACTTTCTTTGTTACCCCTCCCCTCACTGTACCTCAAAATAATGTGACATTTTGCTCATCTCTCGACTTCCTTAAGGAAGTAGCAAGTTTTGCAGCATTAAAAACCCCCATAATTCTCTATCCAAACCAGTGTTCATCCCTCCAGACATAACTTCCTCACCCAATCTAAGCTATTACTTTTTAAATCCCGTGTGAGTTACGTTATTGTGTCTTAACATATGGTTAAACAAACGGAAAATGTTCTTATACCAGCAGAGACTGAAGTCGAACTCTGTCTAGTGGAAGACTGCACCTCTGCTGGCAATATGCTTACAGAATTTAGAATTTCAGATTAGATACCACTGTTTTTTCTGCCAAGAACCATCTTCCTCAAATGAGGCAGATGGCACATTCAAGCAACAGGATTCAAAAGGTATTCAGCTCCCTTTACAAGGGAAGAAACAAAAGATGGGAGACAACACAGCTTATTTATCATTTAAACATCTGACAGAGGTAACAAGTAAAAAATAACCTTATACTAAGCTTTGACTAATGGAAACCTTTTACTAAGGTCCAATAATTCTATTCTTTCTTGAAGTGGAGTATTAAAAAGACTGTGAGAAATGCAATCTCACAGCATCAACAACCCTATTAGTAAGCAAGCAGAGAAAGGTGAAAGTAAGGCCAAGCACATTATATGGACAGAACTCTAGAGCTGAACTCACTGCAGCTGTCAGGCTGTATCCTCAGTTGTTAACTACCCTGTTACAGCATGAGAAACATGTACACAGATGATAGACCCCAAAACACTGGTCTTGCCACAGGTATAGTAGCATAACCAAAGGTTGAAATGCTATTTAAAAGACAGCTCCCTCTTGCACTTGTGGCAAATTTTGATGTGAAAGTGCAATAAACCCTAAATGCAAAACTGAAGCAGGAGAAAATTGTCAGTGCTATTCTTCTCAAAATTGCATATGTAAAAAGTATAAACATCTGTAGTACTAAGAGCATACAGTGAAAATAAGATGGAAAAAATGACAGATATTTTGAAATATTGAGATCAAGGGCATGAAATAAATAAGGAGCATGAAAAACAAAGATACTCAGGAAAATTAAGGAAAAGGCAATCAAGGAGAAATGGAGAAGACATTAATGAAGATGGATAGTATATGGAAGGAGCCAGAAAACACAGCCAAAATGGAAATCCGAAGACAGAGCTGTAATTATAGTTTTCATCCACCTACCACATAACATAGAAACATTTAATTTCCCCACTTTCCAAAGGAAATGTATGTACAGCATAACAGAGACACATAAAAAGCAAGCACTCAAGTAATAATTATTATTGCTAGGATGTGTGTACACAGTCTATGGCATTCCCTTAGAGGCTCAAAGGTCCCTTTTGTCTATTGATTAAAAAAAAAAGAGGAAACAAAAAAGGATTTTATCAATATTCATTACCCTCTTATTTTGAATGTATCTAAACGTATTTGGATTTCAACACCTAGTCAGATGCATAATTAGCCAAATGGCTTCTTCACTTGAACTGAATGTTAATTTCCAGATTTCCAAAGGGATATGCAAACTGCTTTGAAGAATTGATGGGATGACTGTCAGTTGAGTATTTATTTCTTTCTCACAGTATTTAGAAAAACCAATTCCTGAATCAGATCCAACCTTGCTCCTTCTCGAAAACACAAGCTCAATTTTTGTGCAATTTTCTTTGTCTGGCAAAACTGCACATCGGATATCATTCAAACTGTGCAGCTGAAGGGTGTCACATTGTGATGGCTGGCAGGAAGCATCCAAAAGGTTAGGTGCAGGATAAAAGACATTATTTTCCTTCAAGAGACCTATATGAGTAGTTGTAAGAACAAGAGTTCTATGCACAGTCTGCTTAGCACAGTCTACTTTCACTGAGGTATACAGCAGTATGTGAATGTCACCCAAGGAAGGTTTAATACTTCCCATATTTTCATGGAGTAAGTAAACAAGATCAGCTAACTCAGTTTGAAATTTACAGGACAGTCGTACTCCATTTGACAAAACCATGTCATTTACATCTGAAGTCCAGTCCAGGGAAATCTGCATCAAATCTCCTTTCAAGAGCTGGTGATTTAAATAAGTATCATCATCCCCTGTAGAAATCAAAATGCTCATTATGTCATGGCAAATTCTTTGAGTGAAGTGTTTGTCATAGGTAAATATTGTGAGTAAACCACTTCCAGCAGAACACAGAAGACTAATACTCTGTCCAGCAAAGCCAACTTGAATCTCCTTAATAGTGTCGACAGGAACCTCATGAAACACTGCCAAGGAATTCTGGCAGGTGTCCTGTTCAGCCAATGAAACAACAACATACAGAATGGAGCTGAACAAAAGCAAGCAAGCAGGTTCTGGGGCAGGTTTTTTGCAACTGCCAACAGCGAGCCAATAGATGCCTTTCAACTCCTCCATTCTAACAGAAATTTGAGGTAAAGCACAGGTCAAAAATTCCAGTACTTTTTCCAGGGAACAGACCTGAAGCTTTAAAAAGACATCAGGAAAATGTACAAAGTTCTGTCTTAACACAAAAGTGTTTTCCAGCTCTTCATTTTTAGGATGGCATGCAAATCCTTCAGGGGGCTTTCTTGCACAGGCACCAGAGAGCTCTGTGCTTACGCTCACTGTGACAGCCTCTGGTTCAGGAGGGTCAGGCTGAACGACATTTTCAGCACGAGCTTTGGCGTCATCAGTAGTGTGGGACATGTCTTGACTCATATCTGACTTGAGGAATACATTTACTTGCAAGTTTCTTATAAATGGGAGATTTTTTATTAAGGATACTGCTTGTGCACATCTCTCACTTCTGTCACACAAACTTCCCAGCTCCTTGATTTGCTTCGAAACCACTGCACTGTTGAGCAGCTGACTACTGGTATCTTTGTAAAGGCAGGAAAGCTTACTGACAAGAGATCCCAAACTGGAAGTGAGTTCTGGTCTTGCATTAAAATGAGAAGCAATTGACTTCAAAGAGATCAAATCAGAGGCTTTGTGTGTTGGAAGCTGAGAATTGCTAGACTGGTCTTCGATTGTTGGGTGCACTGCGCTTAATGGGCTGTTTTCTTTATAAGGTTCTGTTTCGGAATGCACATTAGACTGAGAAAAGAGAAGGCATGATATGCTGTTAAAGCCAGTCTGCTCATTAGCACCCATTAAGGATCCTACAGGAGACAGCTGTTTCGAGTGGGAACAATCAGATTCAGTTCTTGAGCTGTCACAATCTGGAGAAGTAATTATTTTATCGTCAAAATGATTGAAATTTTCAACCTTGCAGATTGAATAAGCCACATTATTAAAGTCAGGGCTTTGTAAAGAAGTAGATGAAACATTCTGATAAGGAATATTCTTACTCTTTAAAGTATTAGTACTTTCAGAGTGAATTAAACTACTTTTAATGTCACAATGACAAGCAAAGCTCTCCTGTTCCGAATTACTCCTTTCATTCTGAAATGCCTTCTGTGATGTAAAAGGGGATGAGATTCTTCCAGAACTGGAAAATAAATCCAGCATCTCTGTATATGCCTTCTGTCTCTTATGGTCTCTTGCTCCTGTGTTTTCTCCACACAACTCAGAAGCACAATTGCCATCTTTAGACAGACATGGAAAGCCATAGTGTGGCTGCCACTGTTGACTTTTCTGTTGAAAATTTCAAAAGAAGAAAACAGACACGTCTTGGTAAAATCTTCTGATCTGAACATTTCTTAGATTGAGGATTGATTTTGATTAGGTTTGTACAATCATTCGAAAAAGGTACGCTCTCTCAAAATGAGAGAGAGAAAATCCAACAGAAGTGATTGAGATCTGATTCAGGAATGGTTGATCTTCCCAGCCCACCACTGAGTTTTCTTTGTACAGTATCCATTTCACTTGCTTTATATTTGCTTTCCACAAAAACTACAGGAAAGTCAAAGAGTGATGCAGAGGGCTTTCTAGCATTTCCCCACACGTGCACATAAAAGTGCAAAGCCAAGAGAGTGCAAAAAGTCCAACACAGCTTAAAAATTACAGTGTAAAAGTCAAAAAAAGTCCAAATTTGAGGTGCCACACTCCTCCTACTGCTAAGGTTTAAATTCATAAAGGTATTTAGGATTTACTCACCAAAACAAGTAAATAACTGTGCTTCAAGCAACAGTTAGACAACCAAATATGGTGGGAGGGGTCTAAGCCTCAGTTTAAAAATACATAAATACATATATGAATCCTTCATTACAGGATTCAGGCAAACTTGCCTGGTTCCAATTGCTAATATTATAGATACCCTTACAACAGTTCATTATGAGTCAAAAATGTCAAGTATATGCTGAATTCAGACAATCTCTCCTCATTAAATGCTCTTCTCCTCTAAAAACAAGGAAAGGGATACTGTTCCAAACTAAGAATCATGGCAAAACAAGGGAGAAAGATCTGCCATAAAAACACATCTTTCAAATAAGGAAAAGGCTAGGTCCAATTTGAAAAAAATCCACTTTAATTCCAGCTGGAAAAATGCACTGCTGTCTCTGTTAGCCATTAATCTTGCTGTGAATTCAAAATTCTAATTATGCAGCTAAACATTAAGAATTTTAATTACAGGGCATGCCATAATTTAAGACAACCATTTCATTCTGACAAATTATGACCTACCTCGTACTTCAGCTTGCGTTGAACGGTGCCGTTATTAAGCCTCTCATTATCCTAAGCACAAAAAAGGTATAGGTGATTATTAAAAAGAGTGCCTTTCTTGTAGAAGTTCATTTAAAAGTATTCAGAGGAAGAGACATTCTTTTTAATAGAAAAAAATAACAAGTTTCTTATTGACATTTATTAAACCACTGACTTAGAAGTCAATCACCTTTGGATCAAACAGATCATCAGTTTTTGAACGGGTATTTGTTTGCAAGTATAAAATTCCATCCAGAAGAACATTCATTTTTATCAATAGATTTTTTGTGACGTAAGATTAAGATTTTAATTTTAGCTTCAAACATCCTTTTGGCATTTACACACTCTTCCCTGCCAAGAAACCCACAGAATACAACATATAACAGCCACTGGAAAGAACAATTGAAATCTAAAAACTGATATGCCCGATTTACTGTTTACTTTTTTTTGGTAACTTAAAACCAAGTAAACATAGGAAAACATGAAAATTATTGAACGACAAAATTAAATCAGTGGTTTCACAAAGTCCATTGAAGGTCAGGATTTCCCACCCATCTCTGCTTACCTTTAAACTTTCTGTAGACCAGGACACAGTAACATCGTTATCCTCAGCTTTATGATGAATATTCTGGAGCCTTCTCTGCACTTCTTGTTCAATAAAAGCATTTATCCTTCAAGACACAGAAGAGTGTGTGTGTGTAAAAACAGTCTGTTTTTACACAAAAATCAAGACAGACTCTTCGATGAAGACAGAGTTCTTGGAAATGCTTTTAAAACTAAGTACTGCACCACTCTTAATTGGCAGGCTTAATGTTAGACCAGCTTTATCCCTCCTTAAGGAACACCGAGTTTTGAGTGAGCATTCATTGAACAGGCAAAGGTTAACAATTAGTTATCACATTTAGACAAATTAATGGACCACAGGTTAAGCCACTGCTACATGTGCACTTCTACATACAAATGGCAGTGAGACTAAGAGGAATGAAGAAGAAAGAGAAGGCTAGGGTTGCATCTTCAGTAACTGCACAGTTTGCCTTTATCACTACTGTGGTATCAACAACTTGGGCTAACAAAGGTTTGGCTTTCAAACAGAAGGAATGTTCCAAGAGTGGATACCAACAACTGCATGTGTAAGTGTAACAAGAACATATGAAATAGATTTTAGTGATGCCAGGTAGCTGCCCTATTAAAAAAGGATTAAGACACTTTAATTTACTTCGCTGCCTTAAGTGTTTATGAAGAAAATCATACAGACAAGTAACTGTGAACACAAAACTGATTTAAATACATTTCAGCCTACAGTTTCCCAATCCTCTATTCTAAAACAAACTGCACAGGAGCAGCAGATTAGGCTGTTGGTTATTTAGAGCAGAATACAGCACATAAATTATATTTCCAGTCTAGCTTTTCAGTACAATTACAGTATTTAAATAAAATCCAACCCTGGCAGAATGGTCTTTTAAAATTATTTCTTTTCTAAAGCTTTTGTTTGCATTCCTACCAAAACATGGCAGGAAGCAGGTTACCTACCTATCATCAACCAGAGGAGCAGAGGGTGGCTGTGGCTTTGTTGGGCTGGCAGAGGAAGTGGTATGGGAGAGTCTCTCTTCTGATGTTCCATGGTTTCCTTTCTGAGCACCATCACCTTCATATATTTTTTGCTTCAGCTGCTGAATTTCCTGTTCCAGTCTATAAAGAGATCTTAAGATGTAATTTACTTTACTTTGGAGCTGATTCTCATAGTTCTGATGGGAAGTAATGTGCTTATACCATACATGTATGTAAGATTGTAGGTATTAATATTTATGAAGGTTTCAAAATCATAATTGTCCTTTAAGCATATTTAGATAGGAAAAGAGACATGTTCCAACAGCATTATTAAGTTGAATAAAAATTGAACTTCAATAATGTTCAATGCAAAAGGTATCTAACTCAGCACGTTAAATATTAACTCATAAAACCTATTAGAATCACTAGAATAAAGTTTTCTCTTTATAGAACTCCATCAGTGACCTCAGTTATTATCTTCCCATGCGAAGTGCGTGAAGGAATGAAGGGGGAAAAAATTAAAACCTCAAAATACTAAGCACTAATACAAAAAATCCAAAGAAAACCTAAAACACTGATGTGACAAAAGATATCTGTAAGAAAATCTCTAAATTCTGTACTACACATATAAATCTTATTTTCCAGTTATTCCATCTGTATACATATTTTTGGAAAATTACTTACAAAATAAAACATCTAGTACTTATTTTATATATGCACCTAATACATCATCTTTTGAAACCTCCTTGCTTTCTTTAACAAGTAAATTTCATTCCAATCAGATTTATGCACAGAACACAGTATGTAAAATTGGGTATCCTTTCTTTGACTGAAAATGCCTGAAGCATTTTGTATGAAATAAAAAACACTTCTTGCAATATTTATCAGTTAGTCAAATTAAACTATATTATACAAAGTAATCTGCAGAATACCCTTTTCACTTGTAAGGTAGCTAAGATTAGATTAGTAACATAGTAATAATGTTCCCCATTTTCATTACAATTTGTGTCTCTAAAGGTAATTGTTTTTCTAGAGGTTACTTAAAAATCAAATAATAAAAGAGAAGAAGTTCTTGCAAAAACAGGGGAAACTATGCAAAGTTGGGATTCTGCCACTTCTCCTACAATTGTATATATCTAAATTGAAGTACAATGCTACAACTACTTTATTTCATCCTGGGGGTTAAAAGAGAAAATTAAAGAGATTATGAATGCTGAGGCTTAGGCTGAATTGTTACTTCATTTTTAGAGTACTTTTTGCAGCACTGCCAGAAGCCATCTATTTCTTTTGATTAGTAGCAAAACAATCTTGCATCCTGAGGGGAAGGGGATGGGAGATGGCTGATGGATATAGAAGAGTGTTTGCATCTATGGAAAATCAATTTAACCACAAAAATCAGAATTACATTAAAGGAACAAAGCTTACCTCTTGGTTTGTAAACATCCTAATACGAAAAGATACTTTTTATAGCTGTGAACTTAGTCAGCCTTGTGATGCATCCACCAGTAAGAACAATAAACTGCATCTTGCCATTTATGAGTGATGCATCCCATTGCCTCAAAAATGGCTCTAAAGTTGCTTTATGTTCACTCTCTTGCCCCAAACCTCTGCCAGTAAAGACAAAATGTGTATGCAGTATCCCAGTATAAGTTAACTTCAAATTATCTTTTTGGAGGCCATCCCCGTAGGTGAAAGAATTTGAGCTTGCATATGATTCAAAGTGAAAAAAACACTTTTATCCAGGTATGATGGACCTGCAGTCTTATAGCATATCAAATGAATATTTCACATAAACATTTTCAGAGAGTTAACACTGATCTGAACCAGAGCACATCATCACATAATGGGATTTAGAGAAACAATAAGAAACATATATAATTCATATGCTTACTATGGCACCATATACTGTGAAATGTAAACTCAAACACAGGAGCAATAAGTAACCTGAAACGTTTAACAGACTACCACGTATTGTAAGATTTTTCTTCTGCCTCAACATTCATAAAAACATCCTGAATTGAATTATTCAGGCCCATGGGCTATTTACTGAAAGACTTCAAAGATTTATTTAGGTTGTGCAAGAGGACTTTAAAGGAAACAAGGAAAATAACAAGGAAAAAAGAAAGAAAGGGGGGGAAAGGTATCTTTTCACTTCCTTGGTATCTTTTCCAAACCTCAGACTTCTAGCTTTCAACCTATTTTTTCACTTATCACACAACCCAGCAATCTCTTGAGGGCTAACTAAGCTGTCTATTTTTGTGGAACCTCCAGTTGTTTATAGCTCACTTTAGTCGAGCGAGATGCTTAGTGTAGAAAATGAGAGTTTATGTTCAAGGCAATTATGGAAAATAATGGCAATATGCACTACAAAATGATAAATCAGGATTGAAAATGCTTAACTAAAATCCAAACAAGGTAGCTATAAATGTTGAAAAAGCCCTCTCTACAGAGTGTATAGAAAACAACTATTCTCTTCTGATAATGGTTTAAAAGGAAAAGAATACACAAGAGCTCTTCACTGTGGCTATAGGCAAGTTTGTTTTTATAGGTGCTTTTTTTAATCAAGCATCTGTTTGAAGGACTTATGAAAGAGGATTCAGATAATTACTGAAATACTACAAAAGCCAATGCCAAATGCTACCTCAAGAAAAAACCCACTTCATTGTTTCACCAATATTCACAGGTTTTAAAGCTCCAATATTAGCAAATCGAGTAACACATTAAAAATGGCAATTCTGCCCTTTTCCCATACTGGAGGGAATAAATGCTTTAATCCCAGTGGATCTTCACTCAGGACAAAAATAAAACAAAAGATGTATTTCTCTTTTTCCACACAGAAAGATCCTTTCCTACCTGAATGACTTTTCTCTGAGCCTCTCACACTTTGCTGAATGTCATGCTACCAGATATCACGTGCACAGCTGATGAATTGCTTCTGCACCTAAAAAGGGTTGTCATCACACAGGGCAGTATTAAAGCCTCTGTGTATTTTCCAATAACCTTAAAGAGCATCATCAAATTTTACATGGATATATGGCTAGTTTATTTTTATTTAGCCCAGAAACCAGTAAAATAAATAATTAAATATTACCCCTGTGTACTTTGAATACCAGAAGCGTTCAGTACACCATCAGTTGAGAGAGGCAGTTGGCAGGTCTACTGTAACTATCAGCTTCCAAACCCTGAATGAACGTCTGACTTGTTACTAATAAAGAAACAAAATGTTATATAGAATATTTTAAGAGAAAAAAGTTGTTAGATGGCACATTTTTTGCAAGGGCAGAACATAAACTTGTCTGAGCTTTCTAAATAGCTAAAACAATTTAAAGTGCTATGCTGGCTAAGGCAAATAATATCCTGCTGAGGAAGAGATAAGTCTCTGAAGACAAAAGAAATTAATGAGCGAGCAAGAATCCTTTGAAAAGCAACACAGAGTTTTAGTTCTGGGTATACCACTTGAAACTCATGAAGAAACTCAAATACTGCTCCACAGCCCACTCACCGCTCTCAACATCTATGGTATAAAATGCTACACCTTGTCCTGGGGAGTTCCAATCAATGGAAGCCACTACAGCACTCACCACTCTCAACATCTTAAGGTCCAAAATGCTACACCTTGTCCTGGGGAGTTCCAACCAACAGAAGCCACCACAGCCCACTCACCGCTCTCGGTCCTGCTCGAGGGCTTTTTGCTGAGCCTCCAGGCTCGCCTGCAGCCCTGCCTGTTCCCTGCAGCTGTTGTTGAGGGTGGCCAACTTCTGCCTCTGCTCTTCAATCTCAAAGTCGAGTGTGGAACGCCGCTGCAAAGCAGAATGCCTCCTTTCTAACTTAGCAACAGCTTGCTCCAGTGCCTCTCTCTGCTGCTTTTCCCTGGATTCAAGGATTTCTTTTTCCTTTTTCCGAACCTTTTCCTCCTGACGAGCTACGTTGGCTGTGAATTCAAAGGTTTCTTGAAGCTGCTGCAGCTGATTTGTGCTAGCTCTGTACTGGGCAAGCTTCTCTTCTTTTTCTTCTATCTCTTTCTCTATTTGATAGAGAGTATTATCTAACCCTAACAAGCCCCTCTCAAGGACTTCAGAAGCTCTTTGTTTTTCATCCAGCAGAGCTGGCAAATGATCACTCTTCAGGTACTCAAGATGGCGTACTTTAGATTCGAGCCTGTACTCCACTGGCTTTATCTTGTCAACTTCTTCAGCCTTGAGTATGGCATCCACAAAGTTCTCCTCATTTCTCTTGAGATTTAATTGTTCTTCATGTGGAAATTTTAAGTGCTCCAGAGCTCTTTTTTCATCTGCTATTTCCTTTTCTAGGTGATCCATTTGCTGAACTAAATCTTTTTCCAAAATAGTCAACTGTTCCAGCTGTTTCCTTTTAAACTCTACAAAATCATGCTGTGCTTTTTCTAATTCTGCATGGTTTTCATCACCTTCAGAGCGAGCTTCCTTGACTTTCAATAGGGATTCTCTAATATCTTCAAGGTCTCTTCTCTCTTCCTCAACTCTTTGCACATCCCCTCTCTTCAGGAGCTCTATCATGACCTGCTTCTCTCGAAGCTCTTCCTCTAGATGAGCCACAAGCATCACCTGCTCTCTCTCCTGTTCTTCAAGTCTTTTTTTTTCTGACTCCAGCTTAACATACTGCTCATCCTTCTCCTTTTTGAGCTTTTCTAGTTCACGAAAAATCTGCATTTTCTCTGCTTTTTCATTATGATTAAGCTCTTGTAGTCGCTGCAACTCCTCTTTGACCCGGGCAAAAATTTCTTCCTGCTGCTTTTTCTTTTGAAGCTCAATCTCCTGTTGTTCCCGTAATCTCTCTTCTTCAAATTTTTCTTTTTCAGCCAGCAAATCCTTTAACCTGCTCTCAATGTGAACACTTCTCTGTTTCAGACTCTCCTCCTGTTTTCGAATTTGCAGCTGAACTATTTCTGTCTCTTTTCGCTGTGACTCTACTTCTTGCTGCATTCTTACAAGTTCTGCTTTGTCAGATCTTTGTTTTTCTTCCATCTCTTCTATTTGTTTCCTACGGTAAAACATTTGCATGAAGTTAAAAAGGTTTGGACAAGTATTTTGCAGTATTATATAACCATTTCTTTCTTGAATAATTTCGTTTTGCCACAGGTTAAGATCTTGCATTGTTTGGAAATGACTCAATGCATGAAACAAATGGAAGAGAGATTCATATAGTCTATGTCAACATAAAAAATTGTGGATATATAAAGTTATAAGAAAATAGGCTATATATATCTTTTGTTAGTAGAAAATTAGACTGTATTAGTTCTGTCAAATCCAATAAAAATATTGATAGAGCACATCCATGCGCAGAGTGAAGAATACAGATTTTTATATATATTATAAGACAAATTACTATGTCTTGTATAAACTCTCTTTTAAGGGTTTTAAGTCCCCCAAATGGGGACAGACTTGAAGGTCACCATTATCCCCAGAATACAAGGAGAGACAACCTGCAAGTTGACTTGTTATTTTGTGAGAAGTTAAAGTCAGATAAATTAAAGCACAAGCAAATCAACTTCCGTGCAATCTGAATTCAAATCCCACCAACATAACAAAAAAGATAAATCTCAGCGATCCTGTGTTGCATCATTTGCTGAACAGCATCTTTTAGTGCTTCAGAGTTTTCCTGAGTTTACTTCACATAGTCCAACTGTATAAAGAGCTCTTTCAAAATGGAACAAGCCGTCTAAAGCTGAGATGGCAGAAAGGCTTTCAGTGTATGAATCTAATTCAGTGCTGAGATCTGCAACAAGGCAAGAGTTATCATTTCCAAAATCTTAGCAGGTATGATGAGCCAGAACAGTCAGCTCACTTTGCCAGCTGACAACAATGCTTTCTTCTGTACTTCAAACTGATATCCAAATTGCATTCTGATAAGCATGATTGGTATGTTCAGTCCACACCACAGTTTTATGTAAGAGAAGCAGAATGCAACACGTGAGCTTTTCCTATCACGAATCAATCCAAAGGCAGCTAAAACATAAAAAACCTCAGTAAAGAATGTAAAATAACACCACACAAGTTAAGAGCTAAGGTAATATATTAGATTTGTATAATCTATCCTCCTCATACCTTTGTGCTTCAGAGTTTCTTTGCCTATAAAAATCACAATTAGCTACAATTCAGTTGCTGAGGATCCTCTGCTTGCTGAGTAACATCATCATCCCAAATTAGTGATTTAAATGAGTTTATAACATGTATATAGAGATACACATAAATACTACAGAGAATAATGTTACCTTTTACTTTCTAATTTTTCAAGCTCCTCTCGTTGTTGTCGCTCGAATTCTAACCTGATTTAAAAAAAAGAATACAGCAAAAAGGTTATTTCCTGAATATCACAAAACCAGGAATATATGAAGCAATTCAGTCTCTGTTTAGATGATGACAACAATGATACAAATGAAGTTTCATAAAACTACTTTCTACAAGAATAGAAAATAGTTTTATCATTAGGGTTACAAATTAGATATCATGCTGTCTTGATGTGAGCATAAACAGAAAAATAAATTAATTTCTGGGGAAAAAATATATTTAAAAAGGAAAGTTAAAAGAGACATATAAATGATTAGTACAGCTCTCCGAGTTAACTACATGCAGACATGGCAATCAATACATAGAAATTTAATTTCTCTACCTTAGACAGATGGGTCCTTTAACAGGGAAAAGACTGCCATGGGAGGCAGGGGGAAACAGAGCAGTCAATTGAGAAAGGAATTGATATGAAAAAAAAATTAGCAGTACAGAATACTTTAAAATCAACAACAGTTTGTTTTATTAGAGGTTAAACTGGTTAGAGTCATAGAACATACATCACATTACAGCTCAGAAGTAAAACTTCAATAATTATTCTTCCTAAACACATTTTTCAAATGCCAATGATAGTTAAAATGATGCTCATCATCCTATGGTTTATTAACTTGGCCACTTTCAGAGAAGGGAAAGTGCTACGAAACTGCAAGTGGATGCTTGTAGTTCTTCCTTTTCCTTCCAAGAAAAACAAAAATCCCAAACATTACTAGCATGGAATCAGTGGGATTGAAAACCCCGAAATGCAACAATCAAGGGCAGAACACAATTCCAGTTCATTTATTTAGAATTGTGTGAGATTTTAAAGTATTTAGTTTGATAAGGTTCTGAATCATTATGAGAGAGCATTTATGTATTTTTTAATATCACCTTTTATTAAATTTGTACAGAAGTATTTCTCTTAATTTTCCCTGAAAGATTTATTTAAGGAAGGTTTTCATAATAAATATTAAAAATGGCAGAGAGAACATATATATAGGCTAAATTATTCAACCAAATACACAAATATTCAGTTATTTCAGGCTTGTTATGACTTAAGGTTAGTGAAACAGTCCATAAATACTGAAAAAAATGCAAGACTGTGCCACAAGTTAACTTCAAGTTTTTGACAAACTACATTTTAAGACATCATGACCACAATTATATTGACAGGCTTGTAAAAATGAGGTATTTTTAATATTTCTCTCTAACACACAGAAATGCATACAACAAAAAGAAATTGCCCTTGGAAACCAGCAAAAGTACACCAATAATCTAACATTTATCAAGCTATTTTAATGAACTTTGATTCCTACATGCTCAAGAGGCATCTTTGTAGTGGCTGCAATATTGGAGAATGAGTAGTTTAGCAAATTCCATTTTTGCCTGGCTCTCATAAATTCATTTTTAAAAAATGCCTTCTGCAATCCCTAAGAGAATAGCCAATGTAGATTTTCATACACAACTCCAGTCATTCAGAGCTTTCATGCAACTGTCTCATCAGGAGCCTTTTCACATTTGCATTAAACTAAGATGGGCACTTTACAGCACAAGGAGAGATGATGATAACTCAGTCTTTTTAATTTGATCACAATTCCTGCAGCAGCAATGCAAGATCCATAAAGTGTTGAAAGAGAACAAAAAGCAGTCTTAGGGGGCCTTCAGAAAGCAAAAACTTAATTCAGTGGTTTACCATGCACTTTGGTTTTCCCCTCCTCCTTTTTTTTTAAGCTATACATCAAAAGTCCTCCCCTTTGGCTATGGTCTACTGTCTGGAATTCAGGGCTGTCAGGTATCACTTCTTACCTAGGGTTTGGCTAACAAATGCCATTATATTCACATTACTTCAGTCAAAAATAATAGAGAGCCTGGGGAATATAACTCTGGTTTGTGGAAAATGCAGGTGTCCTTTGGGCACTGTCAGACATCGACCATCTTTGCTCAGACAGTTGGCAAAGAATGATTTAAGTGTATTCCCATGCTTGGTTAAGCCATAATGAAGTAAAATGTTTCAGATCAGGTAACATAATGTGCAAAACCCAGAGCAAAAACCTTTTGGTACTTTGACTGTCCTATAAAACACATAATTTGGCAGATATATTTTATATAAGCATAAAAATGGTAACTAACTTTTGACAGATCTAATAAGAGAAAATGAGCCATCACAGCAATCAGTCTGGTATGAAAACAGGTCAGAGGCTGAAAATGTGGTTTTCTCTTGGAGAAATTGTTCCTAATACCTTCAACAGAGGTGTCATGACAATCAGTTTTACCTTACTCTGAAAATTAAGCTGGAAGTGTTCAAAACATTGTTCAGGAAAAAGGAATGAACAATGCAGAAGTGGTTCTTCCTTCAGTGAAAACAGCTCTCTCCCAAAGGCAGATATGGATCATCATCAACAGCCCAGTCCACAGTCTCCAAACATGGAGGTGTTTTAAAAATGCATATTTAATTCATTTTAGACCAGTAAACACTCATATGAAGAGAAGAGTTGTCATTGCCTGGTGGAGCCCAACTGAAGGCTCTCCTGCCATGGGGTTATTCACAGGGTCTCCATTCTCTAAGGGCTCACACTGCAGCTTTGGCTTCTGCAAGGGTAAGAACGATGCCTGTCTGCTTTAGCTGGCTGCCTCTTTTCTTAATATATTTAGGAATTCACCACTTTTGAGACCATTATCTCTGGAGTATTTGCTTCAAACTCTTTGTGGGCTCAAAGTTACTTCAGGACAGGAAAAAAACTGAGGAGGCAGGACAGGCCTGATGGCAGAGACCTTGTTTCTTTAAGAAGCTAATAAAAGAAATAATCTCAACATCACAAAAAAAACCCACCAAAACCATTGGCTCTAACAAATCAGTGCCAGTTTTACAAAGCACAGACATGAGACTGATGTTTTCCAGTTTAGTCTATCCTAATAAAAATCTTTTTCACATAACCTCTATTCCCTTTGTTAATGTGAGCACCATTGTGAAGAGCAAAAAAAAAATATTAGCTTGAAATGAAAAAGAAACATACAGATATTAAAGACTAGGATCCACTCTTTCTTCTTTTGTAGATCTACCACAAAGAAACTTAATCTGATCAGTGTTGAATTAAATAGGCACCATTTTCCTGAAAAATGTGTCATATCTATTGATAAGAGCAGTGTAGATAAGCTGCAGAGAAAGGAAGTCAGTTCTACTAGCACAGAACTACAGTAGTTTAATTTACACAGCACAAAAGTACAATCTGGTACAACATCTGTTAGGAAAGACTGAGGACTGGCAGGACTACAAAGATGTTGCAATGCTGTTCAGTAGCCCAGTTTACGAGATTAATTACAAAAAAAACCAAAACCAAAACAAATCCCCCCTTACTAAATCCATGACAAGACCAAGGCTTCTCATCAGTGTTCTACAGTTACAGTATCATGTAGCTAACAAAAGGTCCACAAATGAAATCTTCAGAGTCAATCTATGTGCAAAATTCTACTTTATTCAAGGCTTATTATCCGAAGCAGTGTTGCACAACACCAGACTGAAAACAAAGATCGGGAAGAAGCAGAACAAGGAATTCTGCATGTTAAGACAAAATTTTATGCAACTGTCTCCACATTTGGGAAATCAACAGCCAAACAAAAAACCACACACAACAAAAGACCATCTGAAAACACTATTAAGGATAATGCTGATTTTTACATGGAAAAGATACAGGTACAGGAAGCAAGATCCATTATGCTGCTCTCACAACAACTGAAGGTAATACCCCACAGGCTCTTCTGCCATTGATTGCTAAAGATGCCAGATCTTACAAGTTTTTATTGCAACCTACAGAAATTGCACTTAGCTACCAGTCCTTAGGTTAGCAATACTGAAACTGGAAGAAGTGGTCATGAAAATGCTAATTACCAATAGGGTATTCTTTTCCATCTGCACTTTTCCAGAACACAAAATGCTCAACCCCCACCTAAATTCTTGGGTACAACCCATCCTGCTTTTGGTACTCATTATTGGATGTTTCATCCAGGCTGAACACAGTCACCACTCAGAAGAATAACCACTGCAGCACTGCACTTGCTTAGCAGCATTTTTAGCTGGAAGTACAGAGCTTGGGGTCTGCTTTATTCAAAACATATTCTTTTCTTTAACTTGCATTTATCTCAGCCCCCTGTTCCCCTTAAAGTAATGCTTTCTGGACAATTACCTCTGGGACTACTTCATGACACGATCAGATAAACCCAAGTGCTGTCGCAAAGGAAGAGATGGTAAAAAAAACAAAAAACAGTGTTAGCATCAACAGAAATAAATTTAAAATTGTCATGGAACCCCGGACTAAGCTGAAAAACTGCTGTTGCCAACTGCTGTCCATAAAGATGCATCAATTATGGAAGATGCTTTCTTCTACTGATTTGTAAGGCTCAGACTGCAGTGCAAAATTCAGAGCCTTCCTTCTCTTTGCAGCAGTTACAAAAGAAGTAAAAACAGTCACATTTGAGGGTTGGAGGTTTTTTCAGAGTTGGGGGGTTTTGGTATGATTTTGGTTGGCTTTTTGTTTTGTGGTGTTTTGGATTTTTGGCAGGGGGTTAAATCACTAATCTAATAGGACAACACTCATCTCTGCACTGCATGAACATGTGTATTCCTTATAATTGATGCCATACCTAAGAATATGTTAATTCATTTAAAAATAGGGGTAAGAATTTAAATTACAAACACGCAACCATTGGGACTTACTTGTTAAATATCTTCATAAATGCCAGACAGTGGGATTGAGAGCCCCTCAGCAAGTCTGCAGATGGCACCAAGCTGAGCGAGTGGTGTGAGTGACAGGCCTGAAGGATGGGATACCATCCAGAGGGACCTGGATGAGCTTGAGAAGTGGGCCCACATGAACCTCAGGAGGTTCAACAAGGCCAAGTGCAGGGTCTTGCACCAGGGTTGGGGCAACCCCCAGTATCAGTAAGGGCTGGGGGATGAAGGGATTGAGAGCAGTGCTAAGAGGCTGGACATGACCCTGCAGGGTGCACTGGCAGCCCAGAAACCAACCGTGGCCTGGGCTACATCCAAGTAGTGTGGGCAGAAGGTGAGGTTTGTGAGACCACCTGGAGTGCTGTGCCCAGCTCTGGGGTCCTCAGCACAAGGACATGGACCAGTTAGAGCAAGTCCAGACAAGAGCCATAAAGATGATTCAGGGGCTGGAGCACCTCTGTTATGGAGACAGGCTGAGAGAGTCAAGGTTGTTCAGCCTGGAGAAGAGAAGGCTCTGGTGGGGAGACCTTATAGCAGCCCTTCAGTACTTGAATGGGGCTTACAAGAAAGACGGGGACAAACCTTGCAGCAGGGCTGTTGTGATAGGAGAAGGGGTAGTGGTAGATTCAGAATAGGTATAAGGAAGGAATAAATTTTTTACAGTGAGGGTGGTGGAACAGTGGCACAGGTTTCCCAGAGAGGTGGAAAATGTCCCACCCCTGGAAACATTCGAGGACAGGTTGGATGGGGCCTTGAGCAACCTGATCCAGCTGAAGATGCCCCTGCTCATTGCAGGGGAGGTTGGAACTAGGTGACTTTAAAGGTTCCTTCCAACACAAATGACTCTATGATTCACAAGCTTCCTCACTCAGAAAAACATATGCACATAACAATGACTATGGAGCAACCTCAGACAGGTTTTATTGCTCACAAACAAGTGACCTACATTCCATATGTAATATGACTTTCTTGTGTTTACAAATTCAGCAGGACAAAATATCTATTCCTCTAAGACAGTTCACAAATATTAACTGAAAGCATACTAGCAGGAGAACATCAATAATTAACCCTCTGTTTATAGTTTAATAAAACACAGGCATGAAGTGTTCAGGAATATGACAAGTATTTCACATAATCTTATCCTCAATTTCATGAGCAAGAGTGGTCTTGTAATCACACCCCAACAAAGGAAAGTAAAAGTCCCAAGAAGTGTTAAATGGGGAAAAAAGGCAGTGTTTCTAAAAATTGCTGCATACACTGACAATCTAATAATACTATCTATACTGTTTGATTTCCAGGAAGGCAAAGTAAGATGTTTGAAGAGCTAATTAGGGGGGGGAAAAAGCTATATTCCACAAAACATACCTAGGAAAAAGAAGAATTAGCTGCAATGTGCTCCATCAGAGACAATCAAGTAACTCAATACACTTTTTTTTTTTTTTAATAACGTTTACTAAAAAATCCTCTCTGTAAGGCACAAGTTAGCATTATCTGAAGACTGTAAGACTTCTTGGGCTGGGAAATCATTTTTAAGCACACCTTAAACAGGGCCTTGCCCATGTCATTATATTTTGCTGCAAATCTGAAAGACTAGTGAAGCAATGCAGAAACAATCTGTCCTACTCTGTGCTGACAGCAAAGTCAAGGTCAGTACTATCCAGTACAATACAATTATTCATAACAATACTGTAGCAGAATAATATTATTAGTCAGGGAAAAGCCCACGATAGCTGACCAATAACCAGAGGTAACAAACAACAGCCAGGAACCTTCCCCAGCTCATGGAAAACATACTAGCAAGTGTCACTGTAAGTTTTTAGATTGAGCTATTGGAAGAGGTAAAGAAATAGAAAAATACACATACATATTTTTTTATCTTCTTTACCATTTCTGCCTCAAAATAAGATGTCATTTATCAGCAACCAGCTCACAATCTTGAGATCTCTGTAGGTAGCTGAGTAGCAAAAGAGCAACAGTCATATTTGAAGCAGTGCTATTACCCATACTCCCTGTTATTTAGACATCGTTGAACTTCAAGTTATTATTACCTGTCCAATCTTCCTAAATTCTAATGGATAAAGAGCAACCCCACAGTAAAACTCCAGAATAAAGCTGCACTATCCAAGCCTATAATTCAATTTACAGCCAATTTTTCAAAAGCACATACGTAGTTAAAGTGCCTCATCTCACACTCCATTCAAAACAGGGGCACTAGCTATGGAAAAAGAACAAAACACCATCAATTCTCTGTAAGTCACTTTAAGAATAGTGGTAAAATCATTAAAAACAGCTTCTCTACTATAAACATTCTATGTCATTGTATCTGTATAATACAACTTTTTTCCATATCCTAACTTGGTCACCTACTTAGAGGTACAGAGGTGAGAACACAAGACATTCATTTCTCTGCCTTTTTATGCTTGTATTGGTACGATATGAACTCAAGAAATCTTAATTTTCAGTTCACAATGCATTTTTCTCAGGAAAAATAGTTCACTTGTAAGTCTGAAGAAAGTACAAACATAAAATTTGCAATGTCGTTACTGTGCTGAACTGCTTTAGTCATAGTGCATTTGGAACATTTCAAACAGCTAAAATGAAGAATAGTTGGAATTATAACAACTGCATTTTAGAATATACTCACCCTGGGTTATAAAGCATAACTGCTGACAGGTTCTCACAAGATTTTGAAAGATCTGTCATAGACAAGCTGAAGGAAGACAGCAGTCCACTCTAACAACAGACCATAAAATAAATGTATTAGACAAGTAATGATGTGCTTACAAACTCTTACTTTGCTTCAACTGATAAAATATTAACTAAAGTATGTGAAGCAAATAAAAAAGGTATACAACAACCAAGATATGTCTATATTAGAAAGAACACTGTGAAAAGGTTTAAATTTACCAAACACTGATTTAATCTCACCTTTCTTTTCTCCCTTAGCTTAGCAGCTTCTTTGGGGTGGTTAAAGCGAAACATATTGGTTCTTCCAAGTAATATAACAGCACCTGATGAGAAAAACACACACCACTCACAGATCACATTCTGTTTCTGAAAGTACCATGTAATTCTTCAGACACACAACATGTAAGCAAAGACTTCCACTAAGCAAGAACAAAATGAAAATGCATTTTGACAATGCAAGTGTACACCCATGCATAGTCACAGCTACCTTAACTGATGTATGCAGTGTATTCCTTCCTCTTCCTACTTAAAGAAAAACAAAACCCCACACATGTTCACACACTGCATGAATATGGTTGACACAAAGGTCAATCACGTTCATGGAGTTCAGTTAAAGAATAACTATAGGTAGAGGAAGCAGCTGCCCCAAATTGGTCCATACACTTTTCAACAGTGTTACTTGGGAAGTTACCAGTAGGTACCAGATCCAATGGGAATATCCAAAGACGTGACCAAGAACAAACTTGCCCATCCACTACTGATCACTGTCAGGTTTGAATCCACCCACATTAAAAGCTCTAGATCTCCATTATTTGTACTCTCACATTTTTCTTCTCTCTGTGGAACACTGAAGTTTATTGTCACTCAAAAGAGGATTGTTAGACTTGTATACCCAACAGCTATTTTCTGAAGGGAGAACCTTGAATAATTCATATTGCTCGATGTACATCTGTTATTGTATTTAATTAGTTAAGGTACAGGTCTCAAATAATGAGATTCTGAGCAATTCTTATAATATTTTAAAGACAGTGACACCAAGATTAATACCTCCCTACTAAGAAGTACATTGGCAGTGATGTTTCACTACTGTCATAACAAGAAGTCTTCCAAGTTCACGACCACAGAATCAACCATTTATCTGTCAGTCAGTACGAGGCATTTTTAAAAAGAAAAAGGACTCCATTACATTCACAGTATGAAAAAAACTAAACTTCAACTGTGCACTACAAAAAAATTCTTACCACCTGAAATGGAATGCTGTCCTTAGCAAGGAATGCTTCTTTTAAAATCAGTTTACTTAAGAATAACAACTTGAATTAGGTCATCCAGTCTTGGCAAATAAATAGCAAAAAGCACTACAGTCACTTCTTGTTGTCTACGTAAAACCTCAGTTCTGGACACATGAACAATTTACCTCAGTCTAATCTCAGAAATAATTGCCTTTCATAAATCTGTATGAAATTCCTGCAGTTACTTTCAAGTGAAGATTAAAATAATTAATTGCAAATTGCAACCATTCGAAACCTTGCTAGGTGGAAGCAACTTAAATAAAGTAATTAAAATTTCAGAATGAATAGTCATAAATATTTGTTTCTAACTTCATAAATTTAAGAGAAAACAGGAGTGAGCAACTTAACAGCAAGTACATGAGAATCAATCCCAGATGATGGATCATACAAATAACTCCAAGGTTTTTCTTTTAAGTACAGAAGGGATGATAGTTTGGCCCAAAAACCTGAAAACTCATTCTGAGAATATATTTAAGGTAATACTCTCAATTAGAATTTGTCCTTTGATTCAGTTATCTTCAGAAATCCTACCATATGTTCTCAAGAACATAAAAATATTGTAGTTAAAGTTACAAAAAAAAGTCACATTAGCCAGAATTCACAAACGGTGGAAGTTACCTGTAGAAGGAAGTGGTAATTAATTACTGTGTCTCTTTTTATTTTTATTAAACTCCATGACAGTCTACAAATTTAACACTTTTCAAATGAGCAGCTATTAATGATGAACGGAAACATTTAAATATATCAGCAGTTAATCAGCTTTACCTAAAAGCAGATATTTAAGGAGCCTGGCACTTCATGCTGTGAGACTAAATGCTAACACAGCCAGTAAACTGGTGATTTCATCAGTTTTGCACACCTAATGTCACAGTGGGCACCTTCCCCTCAGACTCAGTCTGGTTACACACACTAAAGGTCAGCTTATGCATCTGTTTTTCACTATTTAGTTCCCTCAAGCAATCCTTTCCTCTTCTTTGAGTTGCAAATTTCTCTTTAAAGAAATTTGTGAGGAAAAAAAGTCATGTTTCCACTTTTCCCAGTATAAAAATCAAGTTGCTACTTGCCTCTGAAAAAGGGAAATAGCATCTAAACTCCTACTTTCTTTTGAGGCAAATTGAACCTTGAGTGCCTTTGAAATGCAGTAGGATAAAGCAGAGAGATTGAAACTCAGTTTTTATTGTTTACAGTGTTAATTGCCATTAATGTCAATGTTTCTATTGTTAACAATTTATCCGTGGGATTTACCCAAAGCTAAGACCAAGGGGGCTGTTGGGTTTTTTTTTTATGTATTTGTAATAGAAACAAGCATTTCCATGAAGAAAGTGGCACATAAAAAAAACACAAAACAAAACAAAACAAAAACCCCATCAGACAAAACCAAGGTCCCCTCTCTACACCAAAAGTCCTTACTTTCTGCAAGGAGCCTTTTGAAGCATTTGTTAGAGTTCACAAAAGATGCAAGACTCCCCTTGTCCAACACTACACACTTCCATTGTTAGGCTAGGCTTATTCTGAAAGCTTCTTTCCAAGAATGTAAAGTGAGATTGTTTTACAGCAGCTGAGCTTTGCCACAGCCTCACTCCTAACCAGGTCTTTTCCAATTCCTTTCTGAATGGGAAGATATGCTGGGTGCTCCTGGAAGATAAAACATCCTGAACCTCTGCTACAGCACTCACCAGCTTACTTGTCAGTCAGTCCTTTCCAGGCCAACACAATACACCTTTGTTCCCAGCTGTCCTGGCTGCTTTTTCATTTCCAGATTTTAAACCTTTTATATTAAAATTATAGTTCTCTAAACTTCCTCCCTAAGGGTTAGCCTCCCCCTTTTTGTCATTTCCCTACAGCTGCAGGGAACAGATACTCCAACTCAATCTCCTGCTGTACAAGAGGATTTGGCAACAGTATTAAGTGGGACCAACCTGAAGCTTGGGGAGGGGGCAGGGGTGTCTCTGACATTATGTTAGTCCTAGAGAGATCTAGATTACTTTTTCTTAATATTACAGCAATATAAGGCATCTGGCATGGAGTTGACTTTGTGTAAAAACAAACAAAATCCAAGGGTAACTATCAAGTCATATTCAAGATTATGAGGTAGTTGAAATTAATAAAGAATTCTCTTTTCACCAACGTCAATTCTTTGACAGAACAAAAACTCCACGGCTTTTCCTGATGGTTTTGAGCTGCAGTCGAGAAGACATGAAATTAAAATTAATTAAACAATAACCTCTTTATATACATGCAGATTTTTTCAGTGCTGTTGCCAAAAAGAAACAAAGAGGCTGTATGAGAAATGACAGTAGGCTGGGTAATACCTTGGTTGAGGTGTGTGGGCTCTGTAACCTGAATACCATTCACAGAACACTGCGCTGCGTTCAGTGGGATGAGATTCACAGTCCCATTGAGATTTTCAAAGATGCAGTGCTCACTTTCCAAATCAAGACCATGAAGAACTAAACACAAGGAAATAAGAGAGCATTAGTCTCCTCACAACTAATAAGATTAGCATGCTGGTAACAACTTATTAACAACACATCACACTATATATTGGAGAGGGTATTTTCTCTTTATTCTGGACAATGTTTTCCTCCTTCCTTCATCACATCCTGCATGCCTCAAATGTTGACTCTGTTCATTGTTTTACTGTAGAGGAAAGAATTGTGCTGGGCTGGTTTTGCATTTTTTTGGTGTGATGTTCTTTCCTCCTGTGCTTTGGCACTTGATTAAGCAAATGCACCTTTCCTTCAAATAAAACACAGAAGAGTAAAACTTAACATATTTGCAGAGAGATATTTTTTGTCCAGTTTGACCAGGAAATAATGAAAGCTTCCTGACTTTAAAGCAACCATGCTTTTGTCTAAAAAGACAGGATAGAATATGCCATTGTGGACAGGAAGCATGGCTGAAGTAAAGTTCTTAGGTTCTGTGACATTCAGGCCATCCCATCCACTATTTTCCATTTTTTCTTCAAATAATGTATGATTATCTCTGTGTGTATTATTTAATAACCCAAAGCAACACAAGTTTGGCAGTTTCATGGAATTTATTATAAGAATTTAAATCTAGGCAATTTTTGACCCACAAAAATATACCAAACTAAGTTATTTGATTCTCAATGTCTGACCCAAGAACTAAAGGATACCGTTTACTTAATAGAACTGCTGCCCTCAAGGAACATGTGACAGGACAGTCCAGGTCAGGCAGTTAGTTGCTTTTATAAATAGTGCATAAGAAAATCAGTAGATTTTTTCCAACTTCCAGACTGTGTTAGGTATAACATAACAATATTGTCATTATACAAAGGTTAAGAGAATGAGTTTGCAGTAATTGTGATAGGTGCTGTATGAAAAAGGATGGCATTTTTACAGGATGCTATTTCAGGAGAAGCAAAAAATAAATTAGTAACAAGTATATGAATAAATTTTAAGCCTACAAGCTGTTCTAGAAGTCATGCTCTTTGAAGCAAATCCCAGGTAATTCAGCTCTCAGATTTTCTAAAAATTAAAATATGCAAGAACACACAACAAAAAGGGAAAAAAATATGAAGCTTAATTCACATATTGGGACGTTGGAAGAAGGAAAAACAACTGAAGAAAGAATATAAAAAATGCCAAATTCCATACCAATATCCTGTTCTGTTGTTGCATCTTCCCTGCCAACATATGTTTGGCCTTCCTAATTAAGAGACAAACACATTATTTTCAGTTGAAATCTCCTTTTCTCCCCTACAAGGATATATTTTATCCTTTCACTTTCTCAGAATAACTTGAATGAAATGTATATTCAAACATACAGGCACAAAATGATCAGGTAGCATTTTTAGAATGCTTTCACAGTCATTATTATACAAATATTAGTAGCAAATTCAAATTTCAGCTGTCCTGGGCAGAAACACCTTTGAAGTTCTAAGACAATTCATCTGAATTTGGATTTCAAGGTCAAGCTTTATAATGAGATGAATGACAAACCAATATACACAAGTCAAAATATATAACACCTATCTCTGGTTAACCAGTTGATCTTCACGATAAACTTAAACACTAAATTAACAGGTATTTCAATTTAATCAGTTGCAACCTCTTAAGAGCTTTTCTTACTTCAGCAGAGAAACATAAGGAGCTTTTCTTACTATAGTGATGTAATGTGCACTATATTCAGATAGCAAATCAATACAATTATTCTACTGAAAACACCACAAGGCATATAAAGGCTATGGAAACACAGATGTTTATTTACCTTCAGGTGGTACAAGATGATACCAGTACTGAGAAGATCATCATCAATGCCAATGAGATGAGGCAGTTCAGAATCCAACACAACACCTATCCCTTCTTTCCTCAGAGCCAAGGTTTGCTCCTGCAAAGGACAAAACTATTTATTAGGATGTGCAAGAAATACCTCTCTTCCTTCTCTTTCTAAAGCACATTTGATGTAACTTCTCTGTAATATCACACAACCCCCCCCAAAAAAGAGCAAAAGTTTTATAATTTTTTTTTCCATTTTAAATGCGACTTCTTTATTACCATTAAACATCCCAGGCTTGCTGTTCAGGAAATTTGTGAAGGTGTTACGTGACAGAAACCAGACAAACAGCTGAATTATACCAGATAAGGAAGATCAATTGAGAGTGTGACAAAGCAATATTGTCTAAAAGCAAGCTCTGTACCACCTTGCATAATGGTAAGGAGAATTTAAAACTCCTCAGAATTCAGTACAGCTAAAGAACAGAAAACTCTCTGACACTCCTTCAAATAAGCCAAAACTTGCACAATAAAAACCTTAGACACCTGAAAACTTAGTAAACCTAAGCAGTTAAAATACTGTTCAGTAGAAGGGAAGCATTTCCAATATCAAATAAATGTAAGAAATATTCACAGCACATAATTTCAATTCTTCAGAATTCCTTTGAGTCACGTTATACAGCAACCCACAGGATGAAGCATCACTCAGCAGGACTGCAAGTAGGAGACTTTAATCTTGGATAAAGTACTGTATGATGTAGTACAGAACAAACAGTCTATGCAATAAATAAAAAATTAATAATAAAATAAGTTTTAGTATTTATAAAATTTATTTTTCAAGTTGAAACCAAACCCTATTGGCTTCTAGGCTTGGAATACAACAGCAGCAGAGACTGTGAATGTGTACACACACCCCATCTTTCAAGATGAATGTGTTTTTCTACATAAAAGTGCTAAGCCCTGACAATCCATGAAGGAGAGGCAACGTCAGCAAGTATTGCTACTGTGTGTTATAAGGAATACACTTTTCTCCTGGTGCCAGTAAACATGGAAAATAAGTTTTCTGACAGCTGCGTGACTACTCCTTTTCCAAGTCATCAATATGCCTTCTCCAGAGTCAACCAAGACATGACAGAGTTTGCAAGAAAAAGCAACAGATAGATTGTTAGATGTATTTTCCCAAGTATAGCAACTTGCAAGTCTGAAGGAAAAAAACAGATGTAAGATCTTACTTGCTTGCACAGTACAAAACGTTGTCGATATTGACACTGCCTAAAAAATTCTGAGTATGGATACATCTAGGAAAGGTGAAAGGATGACACAACATATAAGACATTCCAAAAGAAAACTGGGAAATCTTACTCCGGTCATGGATTAATTAAAAAGTTCTCCAGCACTGAGGAAGAAAGAAAGAAGCTGTGATTCATGTTGCCCTGCAGCTCTCTGACATTCAAACTGCACCCACATATTCCTTGATATTATAAAAGTGTCATGTCATAAAGACAAAAAATACAGCTTAATTAATTGTTCAAGTAATTTAAGTCAAAAGTTGTTCAAGTAATTTAAGTCAAAAATATCTATCACATATTAAATATTTATGGAGTAGCATCTACTGTCATACATAATTTATAATGTTCTTATATGACGAGGGTGAAGACTTAAGACCCTGAGAACTGGTGATGGGTTACACAATTCCTGGCACCTCCAGCCCAATGGAATTGATAAAATATTAAAAGCTGAACTTTTTTTCCCCAGCATAACAAAGCACTTGCCAACATCCCTGAGCGAGGAAAAAACAGGCATCCCAGGAGACAAAGAAATTATCACAGGGTGAGAAAAATAGCTTACAAAAAATTAAGAATAAAGAAACAAAATGATTCTTCATTTTCCAGTCTTTTAATATTTAACAAGTTTTTACTATAATCAGAAATTAATCATGTATAATTGTGATTTAAAACAGATGGGTTGCTTACTTATTCAGATCTAAAATTAAAGAACACAAATTAATTGAGTTGCTAAAGCCTTATTTTGTAAATGACTACCATTCACGCACAGAATGCATCCTGTTAATGGAAGTTTTATAATAAATGCAGTAGACAGTAGCTGTGATTAAGTATAACATTTTTTCCCTTTAATACAGGCTCAAAATTAGCTTTTGTCTTCAGATATAATTTACTAAAAATTCTGAATCTTAATCAGATACCTGGAGTAACTCCTCAACTTGAAGCACTTGGCTTAAAATTTAATTCCAGATTGAAAAGGTTTTGCAAAGATGCCTTCAACAGCAAACTGTGCAATTTTGTCCCAAAATGAAATCACAGAAACATCACCAACAATAGAGATTTCTTACTCTGTTCTGTCAGTGTGAGAGGAAGGAGAACAAGGCCAGAAAGCAGTCAAATTGCACCTCTTTCAACCTCAACAGCATAGGATGTTTCTGAAGAGGGACAGAACTCTTTTGAAATAAATTGAAGGTCTGTAAGCTATTATAAGGCAAAGATTAAGTTTAATCCATTGTTTGATTCACTCTCATTTGTACAACACAGTTTTAAGAAGCAGTGAATCCATAAGTCAAATGACAGGAGCAGGAAAGGTCACAGTCCCTATTAAAAAAATACTAATTCAGAAAATTTATGGAAATCTCAAGGTACATTTGAAGAAAGCCTAATGTACCACAACCATCTTAGCTTGAATAATCCTTGAACAGAAAAACATACACATACTCCCTCAGTATTTAAGATGTGTTCATAACCTGTGGAAAATAAAGCAAGCCAAGTATTACCCACAAAGGACCACTCCAGATGATATAAGTGGCTACTATGTGAGGAATAAAAAAATGTTTTCTTCTTTGGAAGCTCTTAGATCAAATGGACTCATTTGAAGAGTAGAAAGTCAGAAAACAATTCTGAGTCAGTACACAAAAAACTTCCTTGACTTAAAGTTAAAATAAGGGGATTATACCATATATTTAAATTCAGGTCTCTTTGAATCGAGCTCTGTCTCAGCAGACAAAAAGATCCCAAACCAGTTAATTCATTAACATTTCTGTGAGAGATCTAAAAGCTATTGTGATATCTCATCCCTTCTGCAGTCATGTATTAAGTTTGATGTATTAACTGATGCAGTGGCACCTCTAAGCTGGCAGCTAAGATGTGATCTGATAGTTTAACAACAAAATCTTTGTGTAAAGTACTTACTTGAGCTGAAGAGTTCATTGTCATCACACACAACCACCCATGATAAAGCCCACCTCTGTGACACACAGAATTTCTTTAAGTGGATTGCTTTAAATGCACACACAAAAATGGAACCACAAACATCTACTATTTTTGGCCAATAAGGTATTTAATTAAATTTAAAAAGAAAGTAACTCCAAAAGACATTCCTAACATTTCTTGACCAATGTACCAGGAGAAGAAAACATTATGCTGCTACTGGCCCAGCACGTATTAAAGAATACATGTAATTAGTGCACTGTCTTTTCAGTGAACAGAACCCCTGGGAGGAGTTTGTCACCCTTTCCAGTACAAAAATGCAATTCTTTTATTTAAATATTGAACAGTTAGCTGCTGGCACACAGTCCTGAGAATACACTGTGCAGACACTTCCAGTAAAACATGACAATTTACTTAGCCAGCATAATGTTCAGATGTCTACATTTAAATTATGCAAAAAGTGCATAATACCAAATTAAAGAAATTATGGGTAAAAACGTGCAATGGCAAAAGTCTTCACATTAATATTTAACCAGACTATACGTGAGAAAATTCTTAGGCTAACAGGTACTTTGGGTGCATTTGATTTTATGGAAAATATGCTATTATATCCTGAGTTCACAAAAATGTCTGACGATGCTCAGTGGCCCGGCACTAACATTAAGCTCTCTATAAAATGTACAGATGTAAACTGCACACAGGGGAAGTTCTTGAGTCTTAATTGGTCTTCCTCCACTTATGTATTCAGTACACTTTGCATTCCCTTTAAATCACTGGAAACAAATGTTTCATACCTAGAGAAAAAAATATTCCACAGTGCTCAGAGTTCAAAGGCTCCTGAAAGAATTTGATTTCCAAACCCAGCAGATACATGGCATTAAAGAGGCCACGTCAACAGAGAGAGAGGAAACACAAGTGAAGCAGCCCCAGCTGGTCACACCATGATCAGGATGGGTGAAAATCCAAAAATTCTCTCACAGAAGTCAGAAATTTATATATTCTCTATCCCAGAACTGCAAAAGATTAGATGACTTAAAATCACCAAAAAATCTCCCAGGCACTCAGCAATGAGACAAGGGGGCACGGGCTCAAGCTCTGCCAGGGGAAATTTAAGTTGGATATCAGAAGAAAATTCTTTACAAAGAGAGTAATCAGGCATTGGAATTGCCTGCCCAGAGAGGGGGTGGATTCCCCATCCCTGGAGGTTTTTAAACTGAGATTAAACATGGCACTGACTGCCATGATCTGGTAAACGGACTGGAGTTGGACCAAGGTTTGGACTTGATGATCTTGGAGGTCTTTTCCAACCCAATCAATTATGTGATTTTATGATTACAGTTCCATTGCAGAGGGCCTGGACAAATCCAGAAGCTGAGGGCTGTAGCACTGAATTACAACAAAGATATGCCAATACTATGCAAACCCAGTTCAAAACCAGTGCATGCATGTGTGCTCTGAGGAGGTTACACTGCTTGTTTTTCCAGAGCTAAGCCTTTCAAAAAAAGGGAAAATGATGCATAAGTGCAGGGCAAGACCGTGATTAATGTGTACAGAACCTAAGTGGGGGAATTCCCAAACAAGCAGTGCTCATTTGCTGCTTCTATACAAGGGAGTAGAAAAAAAAATTACTCCTTAAAGCTTAAAATCAAAAAGCAACTCCTTGTTGTTAAACTGAAGTGCACTGCAGACACCAATAATTTCCATGGCTGCAAGAAATAAACTGGAGAAATGGTGAAAAAAGTTTCTTGTGGACACAGGCGCAGGGTATCCACTGCCTGGGGTTCCCTAATTCCAAAAACCACAGACACAGAAAGCATGGGAAGTTTTCTGTGGAAGGACTGCTATCCCCTTCCTCTGTTTTGTATTCCAAAATCGAGTACTGCTGAATAAACCCTGTCTCACCTACATGGAGCTTATTCCCATCATTTGGATGGTACAGTCCTAATGTTTGGTGAGGTTTGGAATAGATTAAAAATAGCAAGATATAAAAGGGATACACTGCAGACAGACCTCTGTTTCTATTTCCATAAATTATCTGAATACTTCTAGATATAATTCTTCTGAAAGGGCTACATAGACAGATTGACGACTCCTCTCGATCTTCAACTGCATTGCATGCTAATTATTATATTTATATAGATGACAGCCAACTATTGAAGTTGCACTCACAGTATTAAGAGATGAGCATAGTTAGATTTTAGTACAGTTGCCAGTAAGTCCTACAAAGCACAAGAAAGCTCATTTGGTGAGTTCTGTAATTTAAGGAAAACCTCAGGAATTTTAGTTCTGTTTAAAATGCCAGCAACATTTCTCCTACCTGACAAGAAAGAACTGAAAGTGAGCTCCTATGATACCAAGTGCAGTGCCCAAATACCATAATAAATTATTTTATAGATTACACTCAAGCTCTCACCTGTTATATAATGGAAAATGTTTCAAACATTTGATTTGAACTTAAAATAGTTTATTCTGGTGTACTTTGCATCACTATTGACATTCAGCTGAAATAATTATTATCCTTCTCTAGCATTTACACACCGATACTGACAGCACTGGTATTCACTCTTCTTACTGGGGCTATATCAGGCTAAACTGAGCATCTTCCCTAGGAGATGACCAGACTCACCATACCCTGCAGTTTAATGCAACCTCTCTCAAGGTCATCTTTCTTGATCTTGATGACTTCATGCCATGTTCCCAGTGCACATGCAATTTGCCAGCACCATGTACATCCCTCTTTTCCACCCACTGCACAAAACTTCTATCTGGCCCTTCCAAGATTCATGACCCTTTCATGGGGGCGCACTATCTCATGACAGTGAAGTCTCACACCATCCTCCTCCTCTTCCACACTGTGCTAAGTCCTAACCCTAATGTGCACTGCAAACTACTTACCATCCATCCCCCTTCTGTTATCCCCTAACCCTTAGAGTCACCTCATCTTCTGTGAGATGCTCTGCAAGACAAATTCGCTTTAATATCAGCAAACTTCACCAGTTACCACATCTAAAGAAATCATCAAACATGATTAAGCCCAAAAATGGGCTCCAAGACCACCTTTCAAAAAAATCCACTACCACAAACTTCCCTCCCCTCCCAGTACCACTGCTTCCATCACAGCCTCTGTGTAAGCACCTTTATTGTGTTTAAATTCTAATCTCCACACTACCTAAATAAGGAAATAGTTTCTTCTACATCCCAGGGTCAAATGCTCCACTGACATCCACCAGGATCATCTGGCTTGAGAAGCAATCACAGACTACAGACAATATGATATATATCAATTAAATAGGAAATGACTATTTAAAATCCAAGAGATTTACAGGGAAGGCACTTAGGACTATGATTTTGAAAGACACACAGAAAAATAAACATACCATTTCAAAGAAGTCTTGACAAGAAAAGCATTCATTCCTTATATTAAAGCCTCCTCAGCAGTCCAGCAAACATAAGCCATTCAAAATACAGTATCAGTCAAGGTTTTGAGTCCCTCCACAATTTACTTTAGCATAACAACCATAGGTCAGAGTAGCAGTTGTGAATTTTACATTTGAATTTAGCTTTAAACGCTTAGTTCCACTAGGTAATATTTTAGCAGACTATTTTTCTTTCAGTTTATTTTGAGAATGGAGTTTTATAATGACTTTTCTGGTAACTGATGAAGGTATAATCACCTTACCTTCTTCCCCAGACATAAAGTGCAAGGTTTTACCAGGCCAGTGACAGCAAATACAAGTTGTCACTTATGTGATATTTTTAATGGAAATTAAAGGGCTATTAAAAGGTCAGAAATCGGAAAAAATATATCCTGTTTGATCTCGAGGCAAACATTTGAGGATGCTACAAAAAGACAGGATAAGGTGCCCTTTAAAAACTATCAGTTTGATTTTGTGTGCCCAAAGCACAAAATAATTGGTGCTTTAAGCTGGCACAAATGGCATTAGCAGCTGGTTGTATGGCATAAAATGACTTGGACTGTTGATACTATTCTTTGGTAAAGCAGATAAACTCAACTGGGGAAACTGAACTTTCTTAGCAACTATACACATCTTCCCTTAAAGATTCCAGGGCAATAAATATTCCTAAAAATAAATTCAAATTCTAGCGTTAACAGTATACAAGATACACACTCACACAGAAATATATATAAATCTATAAAAACTATATAAATAGACATAGTACACTGTCAATTCACTTAAATTCTCTAAATTGCAGCACTTACAGTACAGTGTCTCAAAGCCAGGAGGACACACAGGAAACACCCATGTCCTTTAATTACATTTAATGAAACTAAAGTTTATTTCACTATTTTAACCATGAAATAAAAATGAACAAGTCATTGTAACTTGTAATAGCCCAATATAGTAACTAAACTGCTTTAAAGAACAACATAAGGGGACACCAAATGCTTCAGCTGTAAACATAATAGAAGGACCTCAATTTTAATTAGAAACAATAATGAATCACATGTATAGATGCCAAACAAGATCACAGCACCCATTAAAAACAGCAGGTCAAAAAAGAGGATAAACACAAAATAAGGGGAAAGGGTAAGATGACAAGAACATAAATCCCAAAATACAGTCACAGGAAATAGGTACCATTTGAATCAAAGAGAAGTGTGCTCTAAAAATTAATTAAATAAATGCAACCTATATTGTGAAAAATATACAATCTGGGCACCAGTTCCTAACACCAAGGTCAAAGCATCATATCTAAAAACCAAGAATACTTAAATCATATTTCATAGCCAAGACAGACATCCTGAATATTGACTGAAGGGTAAAGTTCTCATCACCCTTTTTTGGTACATTCAACAAAAATTGAATGGGAAAATTGAGAAGGGAGGAACCCCTTGCACTGTGCTATGTAATCCAGACTAGAGTATATTATGGCATACTTGGCAGATTTGCCACATTTGAGTACTTTTAAAATTTATGGCCCATTTAGTCAATGAGAGGAAACCAGCACAGCTTTGCCAACTGCTAACAGAAAATAACACTTCCCTTGAAGATACAAACCTGTTGTGCCTTTAGGGAAAAAACACAACGCAATCTACCCAAAGCTCAAGAAGCAATCACTGACCTTTGCATTTTGCTGATTGATCTGAACCTTACCTTGGATAGCTGTCACCTTTTTTGCATTCTCTGAAAAACCTCCAAGGAGCTACTTTTTGCCAGCCAATACAAAATTATAAAAGAGACTGTCATGTTCTCCAAAGGAGAAATTATGTTTTTTTTTAATTTACATGCCGCTAAAAATGAGACAGATTTTTCTAGTGACAAAACTTGATGTTATTTTTATAACTTGACTGAGACTTGCAAACATTGAGTGTCCAAATGCTGTATAGCCTTTCCTCTCACCTGAATTCTCAGCAACTCCTGACAGGTACTACTGCACCTCAGAATTATACATCTACTGGAAGTAATTCATCCCACTGTGTAAATCACCTCAAAATAAAGGATTAATGCCCTGATATGGTGTACAATAAAACACTTTTCAATGACTTATAACGACTGGCAAGTGAATATCACTAACCATCATGGATGGAGGGCAAATCCACTCTTTCAACCCTCAGCCTCTGAGGCATCCAAGACACTAAGTTTCATATTTTCTGATGTTAAATAAGACCTCAAAATGGGTCTAAATCCAACCAAGTGAACAAAAAGCAGTCTAGGTTTTTGAAACATTCGTTTCAAAGCTTCATTATCATAAACTCTCAGGAGCACATTAAAAATCTCTTCTAAAAACATTGCCAACATGGAAAATATGACACTAAAGTAACCTTGAATTTAACATGCACAATATGTCCTTTCTTAATGAAAACCAGTTGACAAGTGTATTAAGACCAGAAAGATCACAAGTAAAACAAAAGCTACTTGTTGAGATCAGGACAGATTTTGATATTGCCTCAACAAAAGGAATCCATGGCATTAAACTTTTAAATAAGTTATTTTAATACAGAAAACTTTTAGATTCCCTATCTAAAGCAGCTTATCCTTGGACAAAACTACAGAGATTTAAACATAAAACCAAATATAACCAAATTCTCTCCCAGGCATAGTTCAATTAAGAGTATTAATGAGTGTCTTAAATTCAGCTAATCAATTTAGGTCTTAAGAGACTGGCAACTTTAAAGGAAAACGGCCAAAAGAAAATTCCTCGGGAGGAAACCCTCTCAAATTTCCCTGGGTTAGGGATACAGGAAGATACAATTTCCCTGGGTTAATAGAATCTTTAACCTTAAAATCTTCCTTTGCCTTCCTGTTGTGCTCCCTATATATGACCCTAAGTTTGAAACCCATCAAGGTCTATCAGACCTTGGCCTCCTTCCCTCCACACCTCACAGCTCAGTGTTGGATTTTGCAGCCATCTCTCCCTTGACTGAAACCAGAGAAAGAAATAATGAGAGACAATGATGTGCTCACGTCATTAAAGACTGTATAAACAGAGGCAAGTGGCAGGGGGATTACTCTAAATCACCTGGGCATTTTAAACATCTACATTTCAGCTGCCCAAAAGCATGACTTTATATTTGCTACATTATCAGCTGCATTTCTCAATGGAAAAAGCCTTCCTTGGAAATATTAAGGAAGCTGGTAAATGTAACCAAAAAGACAAATGGATCTGTGCTTTCCTATAGGGGCCAATTAACAACTCCAATGAATATCAAAAAACTGAAACTGTATGTTTCTCTTCTTTCACACAGATAACTCTTGGTTATGTGATAATCAGTCTGACTAAGATTTATGTTTTCCCCAAAATTCAGAGTTTTCTCCCTGCAGCACATAACTAGTAAATAAATAAAAATGGCAGAGCAATTGCTGTATCAATATTCCAAACTCTAGGTTTCTAAGTTCTCATTGAAAACCTGTCATCACAGAAGCACAAATGACAGGTGGAACCCACTGGGAAAACAAAATCAAAAACCCCAAACAACTAAGGACATGCCATTCCTTCATGAAATGCATAATCTACAATCAGGTATCCTGATTTTTTTTTAAAGTTTCTGGACACTTGATCTTGTTCCTTAGAGCATTGAAGCTTCACATAATGAGTGGAATACAGTATTTTGAATTGCTTCCATTGACCAGAACTTACTCCTGAAAACAAGCTTCTCCACATTCAACTGAAAAGGACCAGGAGAGACAAGTCATCGCTCTTCCGATGATTCAAATATGTTGTTTTCTTGAGCCACATCAGCATCTTTCTTGGCCTATTATGGTAGAATCACAGAGGGGTTTGGGTTGGAAGGGACCCTCACAGGGCATCCAGTCCAACACTCCTGCAGTGAGCAGGGGCATCTTCAACTAGACTGGGTTGCTCAGAGCCCCATCCACCACCTTGTCGAACACCATGCCATTGACGGGACAAGTCTGACACTGTAGGCCAAGCCTGGGAATGCAAATGAAGGAGGATGGTAAGAACCTCCTCCAGGCAGGTAATAAACCAGTTTTACTCCTGATAGCATCAAACTGCTTTTCAGATAATCAAAGGTCTGAGGACCTGGGGATTTCTGGAGTCGAAGAGCTGTTCTCTATGTTTTGAAATCTAACTCCTCTCAGATTAACTTCCTCATGCTCTGTGAACACATCAACTAAATGAGGACACAAGGGGCAATGAAAAGCAGTTGAAAACAAGAATAAACTTGCAGCCTTTGACAATCAAAGGTTTGGAGAAGTGCTCATGCAGGAAGATACTTTTTAACAGAAATGTTCCATATGGAAAATCCAAGAGCTGAATGAAACACATTCAGAGAAAACCCTTTAGCAACAGTTTGCCCTGATACTGCAAATCAGACTTTTAAAAGAAATTAAATAAGAATATTTAACAGAAAGCTCTACAGAAATTGACATTTTGAAGATGAACAAGTCCTTGACTGGTCTGTTGTGGGTTAATTAGTCTTAATTATGTCTTCTGTATTTACATAAGGGTAAAAACCCCAGATGCAGAAATGCTGATATTCATGGATGAACTATAACTAGGTCAGAAGCTGCCTGAAATCACAAGTCTTTTGCTGAAGAAGTTCCTGCAAAACAATGAGACTTCTCTCACAGAGAAGGAAGTCATGCTGAGGAAAAAAAAAAATGTCTAAATCCTGTGTTTTTAAGGTATTCATACAGCCAAATCCACCTCAAAACAAATGGGAATTAGGCACCTAAAATACCTTCAAGCACTAACTGATATTTCAGCAGCTAAAATAGGGATAACCTGAAACACTAGCACATTACCCTCCAACAACTAAAACAGAAAACTGAACCTGCACTCTCTTTAACAAGACTCTTATTGGATGAGTCAATCACTGCTGACAAGATTTTTTTATTTCCTTCTGGTAAGACTGTAGTGGAAAGAGAAGGATATTAAGTTACATTAAATGGTCAGGGCTCAGTATTCTCATAACTATGTCTCGGTAACGTCCTTATACTCAAAGGGGAAAATATTTAAGTGTACCAGACAAAAACATTCTGCATAATAAAGCAGTCTTGCTATGGAACAACTGGAAAAAAACCTACACCAGTGTCAGAAAAATGCTTTGGAAACAACACAGACATGTTCAGAGCTTTTCACACTTGCACTAATGGGTTAAACTACCAAGGGCTGAAGAGATGGAACAGACTGTTTCCTCACTTTTGAATGCTGCATTGCCTCCTGCAAGACAGACAGACACTTCATCAAGTTTTCCAGACAACTAGCATATATAACATAGTCCACCTTCCAGTATTAGGAAATCCTGGAAATGGATGTCAGGAAACATTAGAAGTGCCAGCATTAGGAAAATTATTGCTAGAAAGGTTTAGAATGGAAAAACATTTCTCAATGCATGGTATTACTCAAAGACCTAAAAGAGGAGCAAGGAACTTCCACTGCAAAACATGAGAAAACATTGACTGTATGGATGAGAGGAACAAGGGGTAAGAGAGACATAAAAAAAGATTTCAAAAGATTGTGAAAATCTTTGGGCTTACTGGTAACAGTTCCTTAAAAGGTGAGGGAAGAAGCACAGCTGAGGTGTTTAGCTTGCTGTGTTTCGGATGGGAACTGGTTACATGGACACTCCTCTTGATCTGCAGGCTGGCTCCCTTACAAATACTTACCCGAAAGAGATCAGCCAAGACAAAATACTGAGCAACAGCTCAAAGAAATTCGATTGTGTCTGATTGTGATTGACAAGACAATTCCAGGGTAAAAAAAAAATACTTTGCTCTAAGAAAATAACTTTGAAATATTTGAGATTCCCACTAAAGTGGCAGCTTACACATTAAAACAGGAAAAGCTGTTTTGCTCTGTATTGTATCAGTGAAGCTGCTCCTCTTCTTAGTGGGTGTCTGTTTAAAAATCTTCCTTTGTTACTTAAAAAGCTGCATATACAATATCAAATTTCTAGACCATGTTTTTACCTCAGCTTGACAGAGATATATTTCTGGAATAACAAAATAAATTCAGAAACACTAGCCACAGTAGTAGGTGCTCTTCAGGAGGAACACAAAGAGAGAAGGAAATATGGAACACATCATCAGTGAGGAGGTGTGTCCATTATAATCTATGCACATGCCAAAAGTACATTTGGGACTATCCTGGGATTTCAATAAAATGCTTTAGAAAATTAAAATTATGCTCTTCCTTTATAGGCAATGTATCAATTATTTATATAACCATCAATTATGAAAGGGGATATTGATTCTCTCCTGCATACATGTCCTAGTTTAGCAGGTGGGACCAGTTGGCACTGTGTGGGGGTGAACAAGGCTGTGTATTCTACCCCCTCTATTCATTTCCCACGAACAATGGACCATCTGCAGCAGCTGCCCAGGGAGTTGTTAGCACCTTCACGCCCAGCCTGGGGGGGGTGTGGCTGCTAATGGGCCATCAATAGTTTGGGAGTCCCCCATGACTCACAGAGTTAATCACCCATTGTGTGAGTCCCC
>JAWWEV010000115.1:7332245-7380705 GCA_035583235.1 Hafferia zeledoni
TAAATTGTAGCTCTGATTTATAATCTCTCTCATGTTGAGTTCATTTCTCCTGCTGGTTTACCTTTAAACCAGCACAATACAGATGTTAGATAAGGCACAAATTCCTACTATATCCTCTCCTTCCAGTTCATGGAACAAAGAATTAACGCCATCCTGCTGGCTGTACTGGTTTCAGTGCAATTAAAACAAAAATTTTAGTAGAATTAAGACACTTCAGTCTTCTGAGAAGAAGAAACTTACACTATCCATAAACACAAAGAAAATCACAACTGAAGAAACTTCCTAATCAGATTTTCCCCCATCTCCCAGAGCATTAGATCACAGCACCTTCATCAATCAAGAAAAGCTATTAAAGAGTCTGCAACAACCAAGATCAGAAAACTGTAGTTTTGTTGTGAGCAGCTTACTGGGAAAGTGCAGGTGCTCCTGCAACAGCCCACACAGGCATCAATAGCTCTCTGCAATGAATGTCAGTTAAAAAGGCAGATGCAGAATGTAGAACTGCTTAAATGAGTAACTGATAAGATAGGGAAGCTAAAATGATGGGAAATTAATGATGCTATTCCTTTGAAGAATAAGGGAATTACAGGAGCAGTTCTTAGTTTCATAAGGTCAGCTCAGCTTTTCCATTTTTCATTGTTTCTCTTTCCCCCTGAGTACTGATTGCCACATTCTCACTGCTGACATGCAGGTGGCTATTAACAGAGAAACCCTAATATTCTGGTGGCACCCCAAAGCACCACTATCCTTAATGTGCTACGAGGGTTTGCATCAGAAGCCTTGGCAGATTCCAAGCGATTTTTCAAGAAATTTGGCCTCCATTCCTGGAATGAATTACAAGGACAAACTTAACAAATTGAAATGCCTGCTCTCTGACACTTCAGACTTTGTATGGACAGAACTACTTCTGACATCTGAGAAAAATCCCCTAAACAGAACCGCAGGATTTGGCTAATTGTAAGTAGAGGTGCCTGTTTAGCTTCCTGGACACTGGCCTGTAAAATCCTATTTTCCAGTGGCTTATAAAACTTAAACCATCAAAGTTGCCATTTTCCATGCTGAAACAACATCTGCTGCAGGCTGGTTTCTGTCCCCACTAGTAGCTCGGGTTTAAGAGAAAACAATTCTTCTGTTTCAAAAAGTGAGGGGCACAAAGCATTTTGCTGTGCCTCAAGTGGAGAGTGCTTCCCCTCTTCAGTTTCCTACATGTGAACACACAGAGCATTCATCAGTCTCAAAGGGCAAATAAGTCGACATATAGCAACACTGACAAGTGGGGCAGAGAACATTAGTGATGCTTCCCAGCAGGAGATTCTATACCTTCCAGCCAAGAGACAGCAACTGATACCTAAAAAGGGGAAAGGGTGTGGCTGGAAAACAAAGAAATAGGCTATTTTCATTCATCCTCTTTCTTCCATGTGCATTACAAATCAGTCTTTAATTACATGACCACGTATTTTCTACAGGACCTGTGAATAATTCATTCCATAGACTGTACTCTGGGAATGAATCAGAAGAAAGCAGTGGACTATTTCCTACAGGACTCCTACCTCATTTGTTGCTAAAGCTGGATGACGAATGAGACAAGGAATTGTAGAGGGGAAAAAAACCCCTAGTCTCATAGCTAATACATTAATTCATTTTAAAAGTTGTTTTGGGGTTTGTGTGTTTCTTGGGGAATGGGAGAATTAAGTAGCCTTTCAGTTACCTAGAGTTCTGTTTATTATTTATCCAGAAATTCATCTCTACTTCTGCAGAGATGAATCTAAAATAATGCATTAACTTTAAATCTATGAGTCTCTTCCTCAGGGCCAATATGTAACCCATGTTATTGAAAGCAGTTGAAGGAAGGAGTAGGACTCTGCACATCAGCAAACAACAACCACCAAGGAGAAAAAACAGACTTCAGGGCCAGCAAGACTTTTGCAGAGGAAGATGCATGAGCTTGGTTGTTGGCACGTTCTTGTCCCTCACAGCCCAGCTACCGAGCTACAGAGTGAATAAATCTGACACATGGCAGTCAGAAACCACACCTGCCCTTTTCTTTGTTCAGGAGTAGAGCCTGGTTGCAACAGCCACAGATATGTGCTGCCATCTGTGTTTAAGACACCTCTTAGTGGATTTCATCAAAAATATCATCTCTGAAGTTGGGAAGCACAAAGAACAAGCTCATCACTCCAGCTGCGCTGCTACAGCAGAGTGACTGTATGAATCAAGGCTGTGCTCAGTTGCCAATTAAGACATGAAGTCAGCTGCACTACAGTACCATGTACTCAAAGCTATCAGACTCACACAGTAATAAACTCCTAAACACACTGCTAAAAACACCAGCAGAAAAACATTGTTCTGGTATTTCATATCCAATATACACTGTCATTAGAAACAGCTCCTTTGTGAGGAACATGAGATAAAACCCAAATTAGTCTGAACTGTTGATGCTGGAAAGTTTTTTACCCCTCCCATAGCCAAGTCCAAAGAGAAATTCACATTTTCTCACTACTTCTCTGCTGATCCTTTAGAAAAAATAGTTTTCAGGGTATATTTCTTTTTCTTCTGTTTTTCTACAGGTTAAATCAGGAGCTTCCACTGCTTTCAATTTAGATCCCCTTCCTGCCACAAGAAAATTAATAGAAAAGCAGACCAAATGCCCAGGAGGAATTGTTGAACAAGTGGCATCTGAGCTGTAGAAAGGATTTCAAAAGCAACTGACTCCCTCTTATTTGAAAACTGCCTACAAGCCCCAGGGATGGATTAAAGCTAAGCATGGCCTGGGTAGTCTACAAATGCAGGGCCCCAGTTGTAAGGAGGATGGCAGTGAAATATTTGGGAGTATGGTTATTTCTAAACACTGGAGAGCCTGGATCAACTGAACTATCCAACCCTTGGCTTAATCTGTGGTTAGTGAGCTCAGAAACAGCAGCCCCAACTGTGCTTCTCTGATGGTCCAGGTGGTTTCAAGTGGGAAAAATAGTTTAAAACTGAAATAAAAAACAATCAGTAGCATTAGGCATCTTTTGATCACAACTTTCTACAGAAACTGAAAGGTAAAAGTGGTCAGTCCACCACAGAGGCATCACAAGCAGCTGTAGCTGTGGCAGGAGAGAAAAGAGGTTTCTTAATCTGATGAACACAGGTGGCAGAAAGACTTGAAAGCAGACAACCATTTCTCTTGAAATCTACTTTTGACTGCTGCACTCAGCTTCCCCAGGTGGCTGGGAGCCTTTCAATACTGTTTCTATTAGGAAAAGAGCTACAGTAGATCAGTAGCACCAGTTCCCAATTTAGTAGTTTTATTGGTCCTCTGACAACAGCAAGCCAAGGCTGAGAGCAGACAAAGCACTGAAAAAAATCACTGGTGAGCGAAGAGCAGTGAGAGCTGCTCCTCTGAAGAAAAAGTACTTTGTATCTCAGGACAACCACACGACCCCTTAAAAAGTTTCTGTCTGTTTGCTTTTATAGAAAATTCTCTCTGTTATGTTTTCTTTCTTCTCAGTTTCCACTGACCTAGGCATACTTACCAGGCTGAAGCAAGGGGGATAATCAGGGAAAGTAATAATCAACACTTAATAATGACATCTGTTCAGTGATATAATATGAAAAAACAATGTTTATTTAACATAAAGCAAATCATGTTTGGATGATCTCTGTCCAAACTCAGTTTTCAAAGGAGAAATCTTCTGACCAGAACAGATGATGTTATGAACTACAATCACTGACAGTACCTGCTACACTTGGGAAATAAATACATAATGCACAAGGCCAGGTATAAGAAAACAAACTCTAATAAAGCTGAGAGCTAAACCTGATATTACTTGTCATAGCTCAGAAGGCAGAAGCCGTGAGTAAATACTGTACCAGGATTGAGAACGATAAACATTCCCTTGTTATCAGACAGCTTTCTCAGGAAAAGATGGAAAAAACCCAGCAAACTTATTAAATTTTAATGTACTGAAACTCAATTATAAATCTACAGAAGTGATTAATCAAGAGAAAAATGTTAAAAGAAACAGTTATAAATAGAAACTGCATATCATTGCCACTGGCTTTTCAACTGCAAGATCCATTGAAAATGAAAGCAAATAACAGAAGTGGCCTGGTTAAAGATCTCTATGTCCAGAAGTCTTTTTGCTTTCTCAACTATATTACCTGGTCAAATAAAAGATACTGCCTCTTTCAGAAACTGTCCTTTTATATCCCTAAAATACCAAAGCTACAACAAAGTTAAGAAAATAAATACGTTTTAAAGGCTTTAGCTAAATTTGTCAAATATTCTAGATACACTGTCATTTGAAAAAGAGAATTTAAAAATATACTGACAAATAATTGCAATAATTCTGAATGCACATAATCATTTTACTGTGCATCCCACTAGTGAATTGTTGTTCAGAAGTATTTCTGTCAAAACAGTTACTCAGGTTCTTCGGGACTTGCTTCTAAACCAATGTTTTGGCATTCTCATAAACTTACTTTAGTGGATCCAAACAGCAATAAAATTCAAGATATTGCAAATCATTTTTCCTTAAAATATCTGAATTAAACCTGAATTAAGCACGCAGCAGAACCCGATTTTTGTATCTGCACTGACATCTAGTGCAAGAACTCAAAACCACACTTGAACAGTTTTCTAGAGAAAGGGAAGCTATTTTCATTTGTTGTGTGGTTTCTGACTGAGACAAACTGGACTCATTAACATCAGCCCTTTCAAAACTTTCTTTGTATCTTGTATTCTGCACAACACCCTCAAGCCAGCTAAAGGGCAACCATTAAGCACAGTATGTTAATAAGAGACTCTCTTGACAATGTGAATGTGCATTTTCCCATTCAGATAAATGTACATATATAATTGTTGGAGGAAAAAACAATTGTTGAGAATGCAAACATCCCTAGGAACAGAGTTGTTACTCTATTTATGCTATCAGCTTTTCTAAAAGAAAACAAATTCAGCAGCAACATCTGCCTTAAATTCTTTCTGCCAGCTCCATAGCTGTGCAATCCTATGTTAATTTTGCAGGGATTTTTAAACCTCTTAAAAATTCAAGCAGAAGACATGGCTTGTAGAAAGAAAACAAAAACTGGAAGCATGCAAATAGAGCTGTCTAATACAGATGACAAACACAGTTATAAAATAGCAAATAAGATTTGTTCAAGTCAAAGTACAGATATAATTCTCCCTTCAGAAGTACATCTATGCTTCAAAACCAGCCAACAACAGACATTCTAACCCAAATGCAACACCAACATGTCTAACTAGCAGTAATTTTACAAAAATGATCCACTTACTGAAATGTGAAAAAACCTTAGAAACAAGCACTGTTCTTGCCAAACATACAAATAAACACATATGCTAAAGCTGCAAACGAAGAGTTTAAATACAGTATCATGCACACATTGTTTTATATAAAATGCACATCATTCCTGGAACTCCATTTTCTCCATTTGACCTGTAAATAGAAACATTTTAGAACCTGTGCTCAAAAAGCACGTGCCCAGAAGTCTTTAAAACTCACATGAAGTTTATAGGGGCTAGATTAAAGCCTATACTGGGATCTTTCCTCAAAAATTCATTATATGTAATTTTCTAATACTCAATTTACCCAGTGGTAAAATCATAAAATAGTTTGGGTTGGAAAGGCCTTGAAGCTTACCTTGTTCCAATCCCCTTGCCATGGACAGGGACACCTTCCACTAGAGCAGGTTACTCACAAATAATTACAATATCAAGATGGGGTTTTTTTGTTCCTCATGTAATTTCATAAAGTTTATGTATTTCTGAATTTAAAATAAAAAAAGACAAAACCAAACCCAGCCATTCATTAGTGATCTGGGACAACTATATGATGTATTAGGGTTCTAATGTTCTAATAATATTACTATGGAATATGCACAAAACCCAGATTTTCTTGATGACTAAAGACATCAAATGGGGACATATCCCAAGTACAGGTCTGTGCACAATAATCTCATGCCATGGTTAATGCACTATTATCATCACTGCTGAAAGTTCTACAGTTTGTTCTTCAGGAGCCCAAGAGCTTGCACAACTTCTCTTCCCTAAAGCCATCAAAAGTGGAAGTAGACACAAGAATTTTAGGTGAAAGCAGAAGGTGTTAATTGAGAGCACTTCTCACCTTGAGGACTGAGCTTGTTAAAACAAAGACATGAAAGAATGAAGAAAAATGTTCATCGAAGGGCACCACACGGGGTAGAATGCAAGTGAGAAGAGGAAAAGGGAACAAGCCAGTCATGGTTAATAGGTAGTAACAAAAAGGCATAAAACAGGAAAATGGTGATGTATGCCCAGCCTTTCAAGTAGAAGGACTGAAATAATGGTGTTTAAATACCATTCAGCAACTGTGGTTTAAAGATTATCTGAACATGCAAATAAATGTAGACAAATGCAGCATTTATATAGAACAGGATGAACAGCTCTTGACAGAGTTCACTATGGTATGCAAGCCATCAGGGAGAGGAAATTATTAAAATCTATTCCCTTCTGCCACCCTAATCAACACCTCATAAAGAGCAAAACAATTGCTTTGAGTTTTGGTCTCCTAGTGTCTTTGCTGGGTATGGCCAAGGTTCCTAAAGAAAGAAAACTCCCCTGCTCAGATGAGTGTGTCCACCAAAATAACTGTTTGGTATTAGTTTGTATTTATTCATCTTTGGAAAATTAAGGGTATTTCATCTCTCTCCAAAAGAGGCAAGATAAAAACAATAGATGTCAATGCTTGAAGATAAACTAAGTAGTAGTCAACCACAGGGCATGAAAACCAAAAGGATGAAATAAACAGTGCTCAATAACATATCTGCACACTACGTGGTAAAGTGCTGCAACAGAATTAGTCTTATTGATGCAAGTGAGGCTGTGACACTAAATCCAACAGGACAAAGCCAGTTGAAGCAGTGACTAGTTTAACTATTGATCATGAGAATTAGACACACACACACAAAAAAGACCCTGTCCTTTAATAGACTCTGAAGACAGATCTCTCTGCATCCTTTGACATCAGTTGAGCACTGACACACAAAGCTAATGGCATGATTAGAATCAAAAACAGGAAAAGGAAATAAAAGGGAACTCTCACTCTACTTCAAAATAAAAGTAAATAAAAAAGAGCATTAAAATACCTTTATGCCAGCTACAAATGACATATATCAAAAAGGCAAAAGCTAAAAGTCAAACTGATTTCTACACAAACAGAAAAGGGGAGAAGAAATTTAAAAGAAAGTTAGGAAGAAAAACGAGCAGAGAATTATATAAAGGAGTGCACATTTTAAAAAGATTAATATAAAAGCTGCTAAAGGTTAGCAAAAGAAATTGAAACATGCACAAAAGATGACAAAAATAAGGTGACAGTAAAAGAAAAAAGATCTCTAGGGGAATGATAACACATGCAGTCAAATATAGCAGCCACATCAAAAGAAGTTTTGTACCAATTAAAGCCTCAAAGCAAGAGAAAAATCGAAAGTTGGATAGGTTACTTTAGCATCTTAGAAAGCATCCAAAGAAATTACAGACCCCAGAATTGATCTTTAACAGAACAATACAAAAAGGACTAAACCAAGAGAAAGAGCAAACAGTTTTTTCCCCCCTCGTCCTCTTCTTTTTGGGAATGCGTACAGAAGAACATTAACAGAAAGCAAAAAAAATCCATAGAGAGATTCAATGAATTTGAGATGAAAGCAAAATCCCACAGTTAAGTGCTGAGGTTGCAAGGCACCTGAAGATAGAGAAGCAACACAAAACAGTGCTGTTTTGTAAGGTGCAATCCTTTAGTGTAATTTGAGGAAATAAGCCAAAGCCTTTGGGCTTCAAACCAAACGCTGTTGCTTCGGGAATTCATGCTGTATTTTACACAATGCTGAAGCATTATTCCACATATTTATTAGCTTTATTAAGCATTAAAATATCCTCTCTGATTAAAAACAAGGACAGGGGACAGATTGCAATACTAGAGTGTCATGTTGTATTACAGTGAGGAGCTCAAGGATGAGAAGAAACATCACCACTGGAAACAACACTTGTCACTTGTGGCAGCTCAACAATGCCAAGAACTTGCCACGCTATGCAATGAAGAATCCTTCCCACAGAGTCAGCACAAACTTCAAACTCTGATGTGTGCAGTGCTCTAATCTTGGCATAAGGAAAACAGGGAAATCTGGGATCCAGCCATGAGGTGACAGTACTTCAGACTCCAGAGGAACCCAGACAGTTGTCCAGCAAAAGGGCTTCTTCCAAAAGCATCAAAGGAAGGGGAACACTATTGATAGCACCATCACCACCCTGAGACATGTCCTACCTGCCAACAGCATATATGGAGGATTACACAGGATGTTCACAGCTGATAGTGGCCTTCAGCCACTGCAGCCTGCCCCAAATCCAGAACTGACAACATTCACAGACAGGACAGTTCAACATACTGAGTCTGAAGATGAAAACCCACAACTCTGGGTGAACTATATACAAATAAATGTCAAAGCAGAAATAAGGAAGAATACTGGGATGTAAATGTCAGCTGTACACGTGGCATTACGCTGACTAAAATAACTGAATTTTGAGCTGCCAAACAGTTTTTATCAAAATTTGAATTCACATGGTATTTTCTGTTCCTTGGATAGTATTTTCCCTCCTCTATGAATTATTTTCAAGGCAGCATTTAGATGCTGCTGGTCTAATTTAAAACAAGATTCAAAATAATTAGCAAGGGTGAACAAGTTTGAGAAACATCTTTCCTAAAAAACAGTATACATTATTCTTTGTCAAGCATCTTTGCCTAAATGAAAGCACTGTATTCAGTAAAAGCCAGGTAACTTTTTCCAGCAATATCTGTTGATCTAGTAGAAAATACCAGCATGTTCTGTGAATCTTCCTGTATTTTACAAGGCTTATGCAAAATCCTTTCAATTATTTTGGATTTAAACACTAATAGATTTTCCCATCAGCCTGTGAGAACAATTCAAAACCATGTGAACTTTGATATTTAGAACTTAGTACCAAAAAAGCATAATTACATATAATAGAGTAGGAAATCCCATTCAGCTACTAGCAAGTGCACTTGCATCTGGCAGGCATATGCCTAAAAGATTTGGAGCAAAAGGTGTTAGGAACTGAAAAGCAAATGGTTTTTAATTCTCCAAGCCTGCTGCAGGGCAGGAACTGGAAGGCAGCAACTACCTCAGGATGGCACACCCAGGGGAGGCAAGGGAAAGAAGGTTTTAACGATAATACAAACATGAAGTTCTGAGCACCTTAATGAAGAATGTCCTGAAAGTTACTGAACTATGACATGGATATAGATTCAAGTGGACTGCAAGGAAGTGGAGATATAAAGACAGTCTCACTTTTCAAAGAGTGCCAAGACAGTCTATTTTTACAAATTACCAACCTGTACAGTCTCTGTGTGCAAGGGGAGGGGGCACATCAATAACAAAACAAAAACCCCAGTGAACTTATAGGGAATCCATTACAAAAACACCACTGTTCTCTGCAGTTTAAAATCTGCTTTCCAGTGACTCAGTCTGGCAAACTTCCAAAAAGCCTTTTCCCACTCAATTTCAGGAATCCTTACACAAGAAGTGAATAAAAGCATGGATACCTTCAGTAAAACGGTGTACAATAAAACAGTACAACCAAGAAATCTTTTGCAGATTTTCAGCTTTTTGGGACAAAGAAAGTTGTATCAACTGCCTTCAACCCCAAAGTGAAACATAAGCTATGTTCACAGACTCAAATATCAGCATATGATGCAATTCATACAGAAGCTGGATGAATTAAGCTAAGAAAATCCCAGTTCTGGAGAAACAGAAATTACAGTTTCTGTGTTTAAGTCCTTTACATTCAGCTATTTAACAAATGCAGCTTTCCCTTGTTTATATGTATTGTTCAGTTAACACCTCCTCTGGTTCTGTAAATCCTGTGCAGGAATCGCTGCATTTCCAACACACAACTTTAAAAACTTCCCATATGTGACATAATGTTCATTTCCACAAATGACCAAAATTCACAAATTCTCTATGTGATAATGGGCTTCCCAATCCAGGCATGAATAAAGAGAGGCCTAACAAAGTTTTATGTATGTATAGATGCTTCAAAATAACACAATAACACAGAAATATCATAAAGTTGGACCTAAAACATCTCTGATGAATATGCAAATGGTAATTCCCAGTTCACTATCTAGACAGACATTAAACAGTCCATTCTGTCACACCATCTGCTAAGTAGTTACCAACCCTGCTCTGTTCTCTATGCTATTAGTGCTTTATTTTTATTTTTAAGTACGGAGCCATTCAACTTATGTGGAAGTCAGATAAAAGACACAGTGGTGAACTTAAAAAAAATAATATAAGAAATCAGAAAGCGATAGAAAAAAAAATCAAGTTTTGGGTCAGTGATAAGAAGAATTAAAAAATTCCTTCTACATGCCTGCTTGAATTGCATTACAAACAAGCTTATGATCAGCAAGTCATGAAAGCTTAAGCTGTGTTTTCTAAATTTTTATTTAACAGAACAGTTAAAACTTTTGGCAAAAAAACCCTAGTTTACATGAAGGAAAAGAAATTGTGGGAATTATTCTGTCTCTGTGTGTGTGTGTGTGCATGCACACATGTGCTTGTACATGTGTATGGAATCATAAAGGGGCCCATTAAACTATAACCTCACACTATCACTTTAATCATGCACTAAATATCAATGTAAAATCTTACCAGTACAATGGACAGCTCATGCCCACTGGGCACCACATCCACTGAGACACCCAATGTCAGACAAAAAGTGTTATTCACAGGTCTTGTTGATACCACACAAATACCAAGGGCATGACGGATCCACTTGTTCCTACCTCAGGTTTTTTTTATTTGCAACTCAATAAAAACATTCTGTAATTTGAAAATTTGTTAGAGAAGCTGTTTTGCACTGCGGGGTCATCATGATGAATAACAGAAAGAGTCAAGCCAAAGAAGATGATCCAGAACAAGAACTTTTTTAAGGAGAAACACAAAGAGTAGTTCAAATGCCAAGATGAAAATTTATTCATTTGCCTTACTTTCAGAATATCTTGAGTTTCATTCCACTTGTTTGTCCACTCTTTGGTCAGTTCTTGTACCTATGAAAGGAAAACAACACTGAATAAAATCTCATCTCAAGTCCTTAATGTGTTCTCACAGAAGAACTAAAAACTGATGCAATTCTTTGAGAAGTTTAATACTTTAACACTTAGAAGAACATTGTTGTTCCTTCAGTAAGTTGCCATACCTACAATACCTCTTCCTCAGAACACAAAATTCTTATTTACAGTGTAACACCCTTTCCCCTATCCAGGCAGGCCACCCTGTCATAAAAGGAGATGAGATTGGTCAAGCAGGACCTCCTTTTCCAAACCCTGCTGACTGGGTCTGATTCCCCTGTTGTTCTGAAGATCTGTTGTAGATCTATTCACCAAACCATAACAATTTGCATTGCTCAGAAATATTTAATTAAAAAAATGAAACATTTCTGAATTAAATAATTTGAAATTATTCTTGTATAAGGAAAATCAACTCATTAAAGAAAGCCACCATATACTTGTCAGATAATTTAAATATGGTGATAAAGTCTTTAGATCTGCATAAACAAATTAATTATTGCCCTCCCTCAATTATAAAAAGCTACAACCACTACAATATCTGCTAAAAATTTTCAGTAATTATGTCTATTGTAATTATCACAAATAGTAATCACATAACCTTTTAATGAGGCTGACAAAAGATAATGAAATATGCTTGATATACTCCCCACACAGAGAGGCCAACACTTCTGAGCAGGACAAGCTGTGATTACTGTCAGAGCATGAATAACATACTCTAATTAGCATAAAGTCAGCAGTTTATATTACTCAGCTACTATTAGATAAAAGCTTTTCTTTTTTACTCAAAAATAAAACTAAGGACATAAATAAAAGAGGATTCCCAAGCAAAGGCATTCATTTTCTAATTCTAAAGGTCCAAGCAGCACCACTGCAAAACCCTACCATTTCAACCAGCTGAGAAGCCCCTTTTTTAAAAGGCATCATATCTACATTGGATTGCCACCTTGCTGACAATAGTCACAATTAAATATTTGCTGCCATGTACCTGAATAATTCCAAATATCTCCCTCTCGCCTCTACCAAACCCTGAGCAATACCATTTTTTGAAATCACTTTGCAGCTGCTTTAAATGAGAGTGCCATTCTTTTGGAATCTACATTCTTTTGGAAGCCATGAGTTATCTAAACTGTCTGGGAATTTTTTCCAGCCTCTACACTTGGCTGGATTTTTGAAATAACTTGGTGTGAAGGACACTTTGAAGTACACCTAGATCTCAGATCCTCTGCAGCAAAGACATCTAATTAGGCACTGCATATATTCATATAGCAATTTAAATACTGAAATTTTCTAAAAGCCTACCCCACAACACAAGTTATTAATTACTTGAAACCACAGAAGAGTTGACGATTTTCCCCACAAATATTTTACTAATTTTTCTACACTCTGAATATTTTGTTTCTATGATTACTTCCTACTTGCTACTGTGATTTAGTGGCTTTTCTCTCTCTAGTCTATTTACAAACATACTTGTTTAGTAAGACAAGCTGGTCTGGGAGCAAATATTTTCACTAAATAGAACTGGTATATAAATATCAAAGATATACTTTGTTTTTAGCTATAATGTTATCTTGTATTAGTAGGATGACAAAATTACAAGTTCACACACTTTTTTTTTTTAAAAGCATCGGGTCAATGCTATTTGGTAGAACAAAACTTAATTGTGCATAAAAAAAATCCTGAGAATAACCAACACTTCTGCATCCAGACTGCCAGCCTTTCCTCTTTTTTGTTGTTTAAAAGCTGGTTTATGAAATTATAACTCACCCTTGCTTCATTCTGCTGAAGCTTTTCTTCCATACTTAAAGCCGTTGGGGAATCCAAGAGTGCAATCTAAAATTGTAAAAAATAAACATCAAGTCAAAAAGAAAGAAAACAGTAACAATTTTTAGCAGAATCAAGTGAAATGCAATTGTTCAGTGCCTTTGATTCTTTAGCATAAAGCCTTTAAATTTTAATATACTTCATTTTACCTTGAAATACTGCAAACAGAATAATCAAAATCTTGTCACAGTAGATATTGCAAATACAAATTGGTTTGAGAGTACTACTTTCACTTGCTGTGTGCACACATGGTCATACACGTGCAGACAGTGAAACCAGACACCTGTTTGTAACAGGCAACTCCTGATACATCTTTCTTTATATTTCTGTTAAACATGAAAATTTATTATGCATGAATAGTTAGACATTTATCTATTATATACATATGTATATTTCTTATCTTTAGTAACTGTATATTAAGGCCTTAAAAGAGGGAAAACTACTACACAACACACACACACAAGCAGTACCCATTGTTATATGACCTTCTACATTGAATCCAGCACTATATTTTGGTAATCAGCATCTTCAGATCTACAGAAACATTTGCAATACAATATTCTGGGAATACAAAGAAAAACCACAAAAGAAATTACACAGAGATTTATATTCTACTGTGCATACATAACACACCACCTGCTGTTTTACCAACCATCACAAATTCAATTAAGTTAAGCAAGTTCTCTGTTGTCTCCCACACAGCCATCTATCACATCCTACCACTGAACTAGATTTATTTTGTGATATCTACTGTTTTACAGCTTGAAACTAGGTCAAAGCATTAGATCTTCAAAGGGGTCCAAGTTACATCTACTTTGCTAACTCTAAATCAAACCATAATTTGAAAATAAATTAACTTTCCTCTCAAAAATATTGGAGAAACACAAGTATAATCAAGTAATTCAACTCCATAAAGTATTTTCTAATTGTTTATATAACACAGCAGAGCTCTCTGCTTCAATCATCTACAATACCTATTTTTGCTTCCAACTGTGGTCCCATCCTCTCCTTCAGCAAATGTTTGATAGTATGAAATCCAGCTGAGGCATTAGCCTTTATTAAAAAAAGTCCATGCTGAACTGACATTTCACATTGCACAGCCCTCTAAAATACAATTAGATAGTTCTAGAAATAAATCTGAATTTCAGATACTTCCAAATTGTATTTGCTCAAGTATGAAATCTGGCAGTCCTGAGTGACATTATGTAGAAGAGACAACTTGCCTGAGCCAACTGCATATTCCTTACTGTTACCTTAGTTTCACCATCCTGGGAACACAGAAAAAACTAAACCTAATTGAGCCTGTGCAGCAAATGTTTATACAGCTCATACTGACAGAGCAAGAAAGATAATCGTGCAAAAGGGAAGCACAGAATGGTTTGTTTTCCAACACCATTTTACATATTTAGCATGTTATGTGCCTTGTAATGGACTCTGTAGCCAGACACAAATAAAATATATTGTTCAAAACTATTCATACTCTTACATTTTTATATTTATGCATCTTAAATACTTTAACCTTCTATTTATTTTAAGATAGTATATAAAATACTTCTTCAGTCCATTAAGTTAAACCCAAGAAATATGTCCCAGCTCACTGCAATCAAGCTCTGATTATATTAAGAAAAACCTAAAAGCTTTGGGATGAGAATTTTTCCCCCCTTATGTTAAAAGAGGTAATCTGCTGGCCATATGGAAACTGATTCAATCAGGCAAATAATATTCATTCATAGCCTCATAGAGCTTGTTTACTCAAATCAATATAATGAAAGATAATTATCTCATTACATCCTAGAAATAGACACTATAACTCAAGGAAAATTACCCATAAATTCCAAGTAAAGCTAACCTGATTCCCCTGAGCAAGCAGGGCTTTTAATCGGGCTATTTCAGCTCTCAGCTCACGGATCAGTTTGACGTTGGGATCCTCATTAATAGTAGGCTTGTTGATGATGTTTTTGGCTCTATTTGCATAGCGAAGTGTACTTAAAGTTTCACCGTAATTGACATCAGCAGGTGAAATAGCTAAGGAGATGAAAGCAGAAACAGTTTATCCAGCACCATATGTCTCATTTACTGAAGTTAGTTTGTATTTTAGAAGTCAGATAAACTTAATGTGGATGAAGAGACAGAAATAGATGATTAACCAGTGTGGCTACAATCTGTTCCAACTCTTCACCTAACTCCACTGCTTTCATGTCACCATAACTCTGCATAAGCAAACACTGTATGAGAATAATGTGTTTGAATATCAGGTCTAACAATCAAGTGTTGCAAAGAAATCTTGCTGTCAATCTGCTTAAGATTTACATTTCTCTGGTAAGCAGGAATATCCTACATTTCTTGCAATATTTTTTTACAATAACAATGGGAAAAACATTGAGTATTTTATAAGTACCAATGTAAACATTGAGTGGAAATAACATTTCAGGTAAAACACAGTAGGTTTAGTCCTTTTAAAGGGAAATTAAACAGAAAACAGACATGAAAACCAAAACAAGAGCTTCTGCAACTTACAAACCTAGATGTTCTGTGAGCTGCTGGCATCTGGCAGCACACGCAACTGTTAACTATCTGATGCATCCAAAGAAACTAGTACTATTTTTACAAGCAACCTCACCAGGAAAAACAGTGGACTTCAAGTGAAAGTGCTAATGCTATCCTTAGTTTTCCTAAAAATAGATAAGGTGTTCCCAGTTAAAAAGATAATGACTGAATCCAAACAGATGAGCAAAAAACACCATGAGAGGAGATCACCATACAGAAATTATGAGGGACCAGAAATCTTAATCAAACTGAACAGAAGACCCAAAGAATTAGACAACGAAAACATGTGAAAAAATAATCAAGTAACTAAAATATTCTGTCCTTTCTCATTCTCTCAACAATAATATTCTTTTTGTCACAGACACTACCTGAATTATAGGAGATGCACTTGGTAACAGACTACACTTCCCCTAGTTCACACTATCACTTCCCTGCCTTATCTTCTGCCTCCTCTCCACTACTCAATTATTCTCTTTCTGGAAGGATGTTACAATACATTATAGAAATATGACAAATCAGAATCAGATGTATTTTTATAACAGGCTCTGCTACAGTTTGAAATGATCTCCCTGCATGTTTTTGTGCTTAGTTACAGAAAAGGCAGGCTAAACACATCCAGACAGCTTGTCAGGCTCTGCTGGGCAATTCAGCCACGATACCAGTAGAGTTCCTGTTGGAGAAAAGATCAGCCATCAGGGCTCTACCTAGCAGAGGCATCGTTAATAGATGAGGAAGTAGCTGAAAAAGAAACCAGGCACTGTAATCATTAGTATAGGCACTGGAAGCTCACTGTATTTCTAAAACTTCTCTTCCCAATCCCTCTGTCAAAAAAAATCCCCAGGTACTCAACCATGTAACTGCAAAAAAGCATCGAGAAGAAAGTTGCCAGTACAGCATTACTTAAACAGCCAGAAAGGCAAAGCAGAGTCTAGTCCAGATCTTCTGTTGGCACTACTATGATTAGCCTGTGGAAAAAAAGTAGGATGGATTCCAAAAACATCCCCAAAGTCATGCAAAAAAGAACTGCTATCCAGAAAATTTGACTGTAACAAAGTGACTGAACAACCAGAGTTTGATGTGAAGCATTTTATTCCCTTGATTCTGCTTTCTCACCATTCCTCAAAGGAGGATTGCATCAGCTGAGACCATGTGTCACTTGAGCAGTAAAGAGTGAGACAAATTTCAGAGCTGCCCTTATCTTCACACCCAGGGGGACCGGGACAAGTTTGACAAGTAGTGCCACAGGAACTTAATGAGGTACCAGTCCAAGTGCAAGGTGCTGCACCTGGGTCAGGGCAATCCCAGACATGAGTACAGACTGGGAGAAGAACTCATTGGGAGCAGCCCTGTGGAGAAGGACTGGGGGATTTCTTTTTGGTGGATGAAAACCTGGACATGACCTGGCATTCTGTGCTTGCAAACTAGAAAGCCAGCAGTATCCTGGGCTCCATCAAAAGCAGCAGGTTGAGGGATATGGTTCTCGCCCTCTGCTCCTGTGAGACCCTCCTTCCTGCTGTGCTGCACCCAGCTCTGGAGTCCTCAGCACAAGAAGGATGTGGACCTGTTGGACTGGGTTGATCACAGGGCTGGAGCATCTCTGCTACAGAGACAGCCTGAGAGAGCTGGGGTTGTTCAGCCCAGAGAAGAGAAGGCTCCAGGGAGACTTCACTGCAACCTTTCATTGCAGTACTTAACAGAGGCTTATAAAAAAGTGGGAGAGTGACTTCTTACACAAGCAGACAGTGTCAGGACAAAAAACAGTTTTAAACCAAAAGAGGTTTCCCAGAGAAGCTGTGGCTGCCCCATCCCTGGAAGTGTCCAAGGCCTGGATGGATGGGGCTTTGAGCACCCTGGTCTAGTGAAAGGTGTCCCTGCCCATGGCAGGAGGGGGGAAAACTAGAAGATCTTTAATGTCACTTCCAACCCAAACTATTCTATGATTCCATGATCTCCAACACCCAAAATCCTCTCCTGCCCCTAAAGAGCCTCCTGGCTTCACTTGGGTTTTTGGGGAATGGAATTTCCATTCCAATTTGTTGACAAACCTGCAATACACACATCATAGATAGGGTTTAAAACCAAATGATTCTTACAGAGAAAAAGGAAACCCCAAGAGAAGTTTGCAAGACAACTGGTCATAAATAACTAAATTTAGACAAAAAGTTAAAACACCGTGTGCATTCGGTAGGGTAAAAAAAAATGACAGTCTTACCCATAGAATGTCAAAAGAGAACAGCCTGTTTCTGCTACTAATGCAACAAAAAACAACACAGTTTGTAACAGCAAACTGATCCACAAATTAGTACTGGCTGGATGCACAAAGCTTTACTTACACTCTAAGGAGTGTAAATAATGACAGAGTGTTACTAGAAAGCTCAGAAAGAAAGAAATCATTAATATATGTAAACAGTGTTCTGCCTTAACAAAACATCTGGAATCTAAATATTTACAGCCACTTCTATTAAGCACAAACTGTTTAGAATGCAAAAAAAGTAATTTAAAAACACTTACTGGCAATCATTATAGTTTTAGAGTTTCCTCCTAGGCTATCTTTTAACAGCCAAGTCAACACGGAGTCCCTGTAAGGCACAAATACTTGTTTCTTCTTTGAAAGAGGATTTGTTGCATCCTGAGATAAATCAGCTGTGAGGTGGAGGTAGAAAAAAATAGCAATTATGTATTTTCATTCATTTTCAAATTCAGTATGTGCTAGGCCACTATTTATGTAAGTAAATAAACAGAAAAGTATTTAATGACTAAAAAAACCACAAGACAGACAAGCACAAAAACTGGAGACTCACCTAAGGCAGAAATTACGTTTCCCAGAGTAACTAGAGATTTGTTAATGTTCCCTCCTTCCTTTAATCTAACCCCTGTGGCACCAGTGGCATCTGCTCTCTCACTTCCAGCAAGATCTACCAAATGAATCTTGCTAACAGTTTCACAAGGCATTTCAGAATCAAATTTAGCCTACAGAAAACAAAACAACAACAAAGAAAAATATGTTAAGCTATGAAATCGTGCAATTTTACTGAATCCAATTTAGTGGCCTTTTTCATGACACAACTGAATTGAACTTGTTTAGAATAGCAAAGCTTCAGAAGACAGGTGTATTAGAGGTGCCACAGAAAGACATTTGGTAATGAATTGCTGCATAACTCCCATATTATTTCTTTGAATTGTAGTATTTGCAACTTTCTGGCCACTTACAGACAAGCAGAGACACTGGGAGTTGGAATTTACATTCTGCACAGTGAGTATGTGCTGCATTCATTTTATTAAGTTTGCAACACTTATATTCATATTTAGCTTTCAACAAGTTATAGCATGCAGAGACATTTACACTCAATTTCTTCCCAACCTCCAAGTTCAAGTGACAATTGCAATTTTATGATTTTAACTGAGGCTTCCTCCCAGTTTTTTGTTTTATCTCATATAAATCAACTCAGATTGTCCTGTTTCAAACCTCCTTCTACTTTCACACTATAATAACAAAACAAAACCTTTTGCTGCTTGATCCTCATCCTCTTCTGAAAGCTTTGCAATAAGCAACTCACCATTAGTGAACAGTGGGTGCATGGGAGTGTGTGTGTGTTTTTGGGGGGAGACATGCAAAGTTCTGACAGCAGAAGGAACCACCTCTATGGTGCCTTCTCTGCATCCAGCATGTTATCCATGAGCCGTCTAAAAAGCACACCCAAAAACAACAATGAAGAGCAAGAGTCATTAGAAAAGGAGTTTACTACATATGAACAAAAAGATCACTGTGCTCTGAGGAAACGTGTCAAATCTCTCCAGGGAGTTTAATTTTGTTTTGTTACCTGAGTGAAGTTGATTGTGAAAATGGCATGAGACCTGCTACTGACATCATTCATTCCAGTTGCAGCCGTTGTCCTGTTGATATTTCCTGCATCCATAAGTTCTTCCACATCCGTGTAATTTTGCACTAAATGTTTCGACAAGTCTAAGGAAAAGCAGAGTGTTACATTATGCTTATACATGCCTTGATGCTCTTTACAAAAGGATTCAAAATACCCTCACTACTGCAAAGTATTGCTGCAATTAGTGTTTATTGTTTTACTTGTTTGTCACTTAAGGAAAGGAATGAGGCCTTGTGAACAATGGACAAGTTACACATTTACAGTAAATAAGAAAAAATATACAACCTTACTAAATTATTTAGTGCAATATCATAAGCATAATCCCACAACAGACTTGATAGAGAACTGACTAAGGCAATTAGATCCTACTGGGTTCTTTTCTTCTAAACATTTAAGATTTATGAATTATAGTCAACAAACTACAAAACCCAATTGTATCTCAACATTATTTTAAAACATGTTATAAATTTACAGATAAAAAACTATATAACAATTTAAGAATTGGGAAAGCAAGCAGAGATGCAAAATGAGAGGCTTTTCCTTTAATGCTTTTTACTAAAGCAAAGCACTGCATCCATTATCCCATATATTTTAAAAGATAAAATGCCCTGTGCAATTAAGACATTACACTTTAGAATATATAAAGGCAATAAAATATCCAGTGTAGAACACTGAAAGTGTTTTTACCCTCAACATATGGCCCTTCTTTTGGATGCTCTCGTATTCGTAAGTTATTTGTTTTTGATGACTTCCTTCTGAGAAGATCTCTCACACGCTCATTATAAATTTCCAGATAACTGAAAGAAAAAGAATAAAAAGCCACTGATGGATTCAAGAGCCTTTAAAAAAGGAAACTCATGTGAACACTGTGTTTGAAGGCAGGATGTTTGGATGGAGAAAACAGATACAACGTTGGCTTAAGATAGAAATTACCACAACGTATTGTACCACATGGAAAAAAGCCAAAAAAGCAAGAAGCAAGTGGAAAGGAAGGAGACAGCAGCAAGATCAAGATCTTCTAATGTCAACCTGAAATAAAGGGTAAAAATAAGGAAGATGCTGTCCAGTAGCAAAGGCATTTTCACCATCATTTAAATGAAGCAAAATGCACAGCTCTTGGGTTGAAGTTACAAGTGCTGTACATTTTGGCTATGACTGCCAACAAAAATCAATTATAGGACTGAGGCCAAGCGTAAAAAGTTGTTTTGAAAACCACAGACTTTTCTCAGAGATAAAGTGAAACGGGATGGTTGTAACTAAAACAAGTTTGATAACCTGTGAACTGTTAACATGTCAAGACCTACCTGACTTCAGTTCGAAAGGAAGCCTCATTCCGTTTTGTTTTTTCACTTATTTTGCTGAATAAACCTTCACAAATTCGAGGTATCAAACCCACGTCACCCTGCAACAACAACAACTCTTATTTCCAAGGTTGTATGTGCATGCACAATGTATTTTGGAAAAATAAAACCCAAGGTCACTAGTTGAGAGCTTCAGCACCCAGAAAAAGGGGACAAATCTAACCTTTTCAGCAAATACTCTTGCCTTTTCTTTAACTGCAGTCAGCTTACCACTGCAACACTTGTGTGTGTGGAATGTATACACTAGCTCCATTTCTTTGCTATTGGGATATGTTTTGTCCCTCTCGTTCAGTTTGATGAATCCAAAACCAGCTTAAGGCAGAAAGTGGCTCCTCACAGGAACACACAGCTGCCTTATCTCAGTAGTATCTTATGTAACTGCTTCTCTGTCATTTCACTGTGGACTTGGCAACAACTGCAGAGAATGGGACAAGAGCCATATACATGAGCCATTCTCATTCAAACCATCCATTCCCAGCTCACAGTCCCTCCTGTCTTGAAAGATGCAGCAGATCCTCTGGATAAATTAGCACACAACAACAAAATTAAACCTACCTTCACTGTATCCCACAATGCTGCCAAATCAAATTTGATATTTAACTTCTGAATGTTCGACTGTGCATTTAAAGAGGGGGTTTTTATGCATGAAGTTCTTGGATGGTTTAATAAAGCAATCTGAAAAATCCTATTCCTTGTCAGAGAACCCTACAGACTGTGGTTTACTAACAGGGCTGCACTATCCCTTACAGGGTCCTTGCCATTTCAGCAACACAGCAGCCAGCAGCAGCAGGATGTCATCTCCTTGCTTAAGCTGGCACTTGAGAATTGAGCCTCCTCCCAGTGAGGCTGCTGCTCCACCACTCATGTCACATACGTGTCAGACTGCGAGGCAGCAGCTACCCCTGAGATACTCAGCATGGAGCTCTCCTCTTCCTGTTGCCCCAGGGAGAGCCCTTTCCAGCCAGTGAGCCACAACGCTTCTCCCCAGCAGCAAAGAGGAGCAGGAGGCAGCCACACAGCTCTAGTCTCATTTGCCAAGGGGCCAATGCTCCCAGCTGCCCCATTCCCACAGAGTCTCATGAGGGAGATGATCAACTACCTGCTGAGCACATCTCCTCTCCATCCACTTCAGGAAGACAGCAGCTAACACTCCTTCAGAGCCATGGCTCCCAGGAATAAGGGGAGAGGACATACTCATCCAGCTGAGCTTTGGGCTGAGCTTCAGGCTTAGAAGCAGCTTACAAAACAGTCTGTCAGCTATGATTTGCCTGCAGTCTAAAAATCTATAAGAGATTTGGTGTGATAGACTAATTCTAATTCTATTCACCGCTCAGGCAAGAAATGCTCTTGTGCTTAGAGTCAGGGGTCTTGTAATTAAGCAAGAGGCAAATTAGGACAAACCAGAGAAAACAATGAACACGAACACAGTCCAGGCACTCCAAGCACTCAAGAGTTTGCCTGGTGGGATTCTACAGATAACTGGCAGCAGGACAATGTGAAGCCTGTGAACTCCCGAGCACCAGACACTGGCAGGGTGAGTGTGTTCCACAGGCAAAGATTCCTCTTCTACTTGGACCCCCACACAAAATCCGACCCCTTTTGTCAAAGCTCACTCCAGTCTGCTCCCACACTAGCCCCTCTTTCCTCATTCTGTTCCGGCAATCTTCTTCCAGGTGCGACCTTTGAGCTCCTCTTCCTCTTTCCTTTGCTCAGATATAATTCCCAATTCATCATCCAGTCACTTCTCTTTTTTAATCATACTCTACCCCTCCATTTCACCCTTTTCCAGCTCCTTCCTCCTTTAATCAGAGCCCCTCTGTCCTTCTCAAACCAGGCTTCATTCTTTGAAATAAGCTATTCTCTTCTCCTATCATACCTGGCTGTTCAGATGACAGTACCTTGGGTTAAAAAAAAAAAAATCAACTCCTACATAAAGGGACAAACTTGCAGATCATTCAGGCTTTTCTTTTGAGACAGTTGCCTCTGGCAACAGAGGCGCAGCCTTTCCCAATATGTATCAATTATCAATCTTTACTCCAGGTAAAGTTTCAGGGGTCAGTGCTGGAAATTCCCACATTCTTTTTATTTTAAATTTTTTTAAACACATGAAGAGGAAAAAGACTTTTCTTTCATCTCATGCTTGGAAACACCTGAATGGATTTAATTAAAGCTTAAGGAAAAATACATGAAAGATCTATCACAAAGTTTTAGCCAAATTATTAGTGTCTGACATAGTTTAGCAACTGCAAAGAGAGGCTTAAAATACCAAGTACTAGCTCTAATTGAGTAACTTCAACCATGGCAATGTAGTGATGAAAAAAGAAGAACACACAGTTCCCAGAATATTACATCAGTAAAACGTACATCTTATAGAATGTACCTTCTTTATTAGAAACTATATTTAAACATTTTCTCCATTTTCACCTGCTACATCTCCAGGGCAGGATCAGCTACATCTTTCACTTTTTTTCTTTCTGGACTACAGAGTTTCCAGACATGGAAACTGGGAGAAACAAAAGAGGTAAGTCACTCCAGAGCTGAATTTTCTCATTAAAAGCCTGTTTTCCTTCTGTGCTACCTAACCAGAAAACTCTTATTGCAATTTAAATGTACTGGTTTTCACCCATCTACCTTGACCATAGGGAATATATTATTCCCTTCCTTTCTGGAGCAGCTTTTCATGCCTTGGAATACTTTTATTCCCTCATAGTCTTCCCTTCCCTGCATACCCAAGTCTGACTTTTCTGAGATTGTATTTGATAGATCTCTGCTCATTTCAGTACCTCTGCTCAAGACTTACTCTAACTGGCCCACATATTTCTGGAAGTGATTGCTGCACACAGAATTGCAGGAGAAGCCTTGCAGTGCCAAGAACAGTAGATACTGAAAGCAAAATGAGAATAGAACCCAGACGTTTTAAAGAGAAGTAGGGAAAAAAGAATATTTATTTCCAATTCAAGTTTTCTTATAGCACTGTAGTCTCTCTGACAGGGCCATCAATTTTCAAGTATTTAACTTGCCAGCTGAGTATATTTTATATGCACTCTGTACAAAGCCAGATTAAAGTATTTATGTATCATGGCAAGAAGATTAGACCTTTATTATTGAATAGTGTCAAACAAACTTCAGCATCTATTCATTTGCAAAATGTCTTGATGATTACAGTCATTACATATAGTGAGGTAGTCTCATAAAAATGTCACTTTTATGAATTTCTGAAATAGAAATCCACATCTAGGTCATAAGATCTTTTCTGGTTACAAAAGTCTATTCTGCTTACGATATTGAAGTTAAATATAAAGCTACTTATTTTGTGACAACTGAAAGAAAAAGATTTACAGCTAATTTACTCTCCTAAGCTAGAGGAGGTGCAAAATGTCCAATCTTACTACATTTCAGAAGAACGATCTACCTAAGGAAGGACAAGTGGCAGTATTTCCTTTTCATTTCTACTGGGAGAAGACATAATATATTTCTTTTCCCAAGGATTAAAGAATGAAACCTGCAGAGGCTGCCTGGCAAACAGGCTTTATCAGTCAGCCTTTTTGAACTGCTCCACTCCCAACAGTTTAGTGGGTTCTCTCTCCTTGGACAGTCAGGGAGGCAATTTCAAGAAACTACTCTTATCCTTTACTCACAAACTACCAAATACTCTTCCTATCACACCTTCCTTTTCCAGAGTCTTCACTGCAATGTTCAGCAGGGCTTAATCTTTAAAATTAAATTTACTGTATCATCTCATAAGGGTGTGTTGAACTACTCTCATCCCCAGTTTCTGCTTCTCACCTGAAAGCCCTCACTAAACAGGGGTCAAGGACTTATTTTAGTCTTCTGTCTCTTCAAAAGATGTCTAAAAAGCAAGTCTCTTCAGAGAGAACTGATTCTTCATGTTCACAAACATCAGGATCATCTTTTTTTTTTGTCTTGAATTGGGCACAGAAAATCAGCAGTAACATTTGACATTTTTTTGGGTTTGCTACTGAACAAAAATGAATGGTTTTTGTCCAAAACAACAGAGCATTACTTAAATAGACTTCTTCCAACTGTCAATATCTTCCTATAAAAGAAAGAGCTTGTAAAGCCTCTGATTACTATTGGAAGGTGTGATCCAGGGGTGGTCAGCAGCATACAGTAATAATTCCATAAAAACATGCTCCTGCAATAGCATAATTTTAATTCATTGCTACAGAATAAAAAAATTCACCTGCTCAGTTGATGTGGGGTGAGCGGTGGACATTGTCTACCTGGAATTTTCCCCAGCAATGGACACTCGTAAGATTTGCCTGGGCAGGGTGCTGGGCAATCCTGTCTTGACTGTTTTGCCAGGAAAGGTTGGATCATATGATCCTTCCAGGCCCTTCCAACTTGGTATTCCAGGATTCTCTGAAAATACAACATACCGCATTTCCCATCATGGTGTAGGACTTCCCAGATCCAGTCTGTCCATATGCAAAAACACAAGCATTATAACCTTCAAAAGCAGATTTAAGCACCTCTGTACCAAGATTTTTGAAAACCTAAAAACAAAGAGAGTTTTTTAAGTCAACAAAAGCTTGGGGAAAAAAAATTTCATCAGTCCAGCATGACAAATACTAAACAATACCACAATACAATGGCAAAATCCAGTGATATTTACTATAGGAGAGGAAACTAATACTTCAAATAAAAGAGTAAATCTTACTACCAGATTTGATTTACAGCACTGCAGTGGTTTATTTTTTACTTTTTCTGTCAGAGATCTACATGACATGTCAAAGAACAAAAAATGCTTTTTCTATAGCTGCCATTTCTTCCAGCAATCTCAGCTACTTCATTCACTTTCCCTTATTATTAACATCTACTCATATATTGTATCTCTGCCAACTCTCCATGTTCTGCACTTATCCAGTCCCTTCGTAAATGGGAACATTTCATTGATCCTGTCAGTTTCTTGGTTTCTCTGTTTGAAGAGCTTTGGTTGGTTGGTTTGGGTTTCTGCTCTAATCGAGTGTAAGAACACAACCCATCATTTACTCTGTATTTCCTCCCTAACTGGCTTTAACACACCAATACTTTTTAGGCTGCAAACATGGAAACTTGTTTTCTATGTGGTAAGTGATCCTCTTTCATCACCTTTTTACCCCTCAACATGTACAAACCAGTAACGATCCCTCCTCCACATCCCATAATATGGGATTCTGTTCTCACCTAATAAATTCAGCTCTCATGATGCCTTCACCACCTTCCCCTGCAATACTGGCTCCAATATCCCTTACAGATTCCTGACCTTTCATTATCATTACCTCTCGTTTCAATCCATACCCCTCCCTGGTCCACTGAGAAGGAATAACACCTGGTGCAGCATTTCCCTCAATTAAAATACAAACCTGTGTCTCCCCATCTAGACCTGATTTTCAAAAATCTCATAGATGCTTCACATAGTTTGGCCACTCATCTGCACTATGTGTGGTTTAAATTAGCCATTATTAATAGTGAATGGGTACACAGACAGTATAATCACGCTGCTTCTCCCTGGAAGGAGTGCTGGGTAATTTCCTTAAGCACTAATCCTCAGTTGCCAACATGCCTTCACTTGACCTTCCCTTGAGCAAAGGAGTTACAATGCTGTAACCAGTAAGCTTCTCAAAGAGAAGGAGCATAAAGATCAGCCAAAGCTCTTTTATTCTTTCCCTTCTTTTTCACTGTATGCAAGTTGTGACTTCACCATCTGGGCTGAATCTTTATGCACTACTGTTTTGACTGAATTTTCCCTTTTGAAAGTTCATGTATACCTTACAAAGTGAGGCAGTACACAGGATAGTTACAGTCAGTATTGTCTGAAGATAAAGGGTTAACACACAGGTTACAAGAAAAGACACTGTTAGGATGGGACACTGGTTTGTCACAAAAGTGAACATCAAAATTCTGTTTGTTTCTCTGTCAGGAATACAAACTAAGAAGCTTGATGGTAAATTGCCACCCCCATTCTCATTTTTGAATACTAAGGCATATTTTGCATCTACATGGAATATTAATGGGTTATGTAGTATTAGACAGATTTCCACTTATTTTTCTGCCTTTCAAATGGAAAAATACAACAATCATGAACAAAGGGCACCAGGTAACCACATTACCAACAATCAAGATCAATTTTATTCCATGGCTAGATGAATGTGAATGAAAGATGCCTTTCTATGCCATTGGTGCAGTAAACTGGAAATTCTGCAGCAACTTGATAAGAGGAACTACAAAGTTTTCCAATTAAATATGAAATTAATAACAGCAAAACAATAGTTTGTGCAGCATTTGTTTAGGAACTGCACTCCCATGGTTTAAAAACTCCTTTTGCTTTCAGTGTGCTGCACACATTGTAATTAAAACAATACCTGAACAACAATATTTATGTGGCTGAGCTAGAAAAGTTCACACTCTTGCCAGAAAGGATGAAGGAGGTTGTGGAACACGAACAGCAGAATATTGAACACGGACATCTAAGCCATGTTTAGGATTTATTGTTACCACCTTATCACTACAAATCAACTATAAAAAAATCATTGCTCAAGGCTGTTGCAGCCATCCCTATATGGGCATTTTAATTTATTTTTCTATAGATTCCTGACAGGGGCAAGTTATACTGGTCTTGCCTCAACCTGACCCCCTCTGAAACAAAAGCAAAATGGCACCAAAAGGAAAAACTTTGGAAAGGGAAACTTAATTTATCACTTACATATGAAAATTGGACATCAGCAGAAGATACAACTTGGATCCATTTGTATGCATTCAATTTTCCTTTGCTGTTTTAACAAGAATTACCTGCATTGCTTCACAGATTCTGGAAATAACCTGCATTGTAACAGCAAGAGCCAAACAAAACAATGACCCTTCCTGGGGTTCCTCTAATGAGGTCTTGTCTGACATAATTTTCCAGAAGTAGCTAAAGGCAGGTAAAGAAACAGCTGCCTAAAGGATTCAAGAATTAAATAACCACGAGCCACAACTGCTGCTTAATAAGATTTTCTGTCACTACTTTTAGAGTACATCTTGCAGACTTTTCCAAATATGCACTGATACATGATTAATACTGTTTGATGGAGATGTGCTTCTCCATGTCAGAAAAAGCTGAGAATATGCTGATCAACTATCACTGAGAATTATATGCATTTCCATTGTCCTGGTTCAGCAGGTGGGACCAGCTGGCACTGTGTGGGGGTGATCAAGGCTGTGTATTCTACCCCCTCTATTCATTTCCCAAGGACAATGGACCATCTGCAGCAGCTGCCCAGGGAGTCGTTAACACCTTCACACCCAGCCTGAGGGGGCGTGGCTGCTAATGGGCCATCAACAGTTCAGGATCACGACTCGAAGAGTTAATCACCCATTGTGTGAGTCCCCGCCCTGGGGGAGGGACTGGGTGTGAGTGTATTTATGGTAATATCTTTCATTAAATTGTAACTCTGACTTATAATCTCTCTTGTGGGAGGTCCATTTCTCCTGCTGGTTTACCTTTAAACTAGCACATTCATTAAAGTAAGTAATATTAAACTGGGATCCTCATCAATTTCTATGAGCAAATATTTGTTGCATATCTGTAGAACCACAAATAAAATCTCAAGCTTCAGGTAGAATCAGGGCAGAAAAATGCACAATCAAAGCTGCTTTAATTAGAATAAATAAATAAACACCTCTCTGCATGCTCAACTTAAAGCATTTGCTGAAATTCTAGCAAAGCCATTTGGCCTGAAATGCCTGCTTAAAAACATCCACTAGAAACTCATGTTTGATTGCCTTCAAATACACTATTACTTCAATTTGCCACAGCACTGAAGTAATCAGGGTATTTCTACATCAGTGGTCAAATAAATGTGTACTACTTGGAGTTCCAGAAAATATAGTTTAAAAAAAAAGTCTGTTACTTAAAAGAATATCATCAAGAAATAACAATCCAGAAAGTTTAAGAATATACATGATCAAATGTTTGAATGTATTTAACTAATAACTCAGTGAAATAAATAACCTACCACTTACACTGGTGGTTAAAAGAGAAATTTCATATCTATATATTCTCTGTCAATTATAGTCATTATGGATAAAAAAGCAAAGCTTGTCATTCTCATAAAAAATTAAAAATGGCTTCAACTTATTTTTTCTTAATATTAGTTTTAATTGTGAGGCTTTTTAGGATTTGCCATTACAATATCCCCAACTTCAGGGCTTACAGACTGGATGAGGTACATACCAAAAAGACAGGTACCCAACTGGCTTACAGGATATTTCACAAACCCTTGCATTATTTTAAGGGGAAAGAAATTGTCTCCCTTGAAGCTTACAGCATCAAAATCAAAAGAGAACACAGCAATCATGAATCACTTGAATTTCATTTCACAAATTTATTAGGGTATATGGAATAGCAGAAAGGTTCAATGTCCACATGAAATGAGAGGTCAGGGAGGGTCTGTCTGTTCATCTGAATAATTCTTATAACTCTGAGTTTGATTTTCTGTTCTAAGTGTGCAGGAAGAAAGACAGTTTTGTCCTTTCCCAAGCTGAATACTCCAGGGAGGAGAAAAAAGGATCTTCTTTAATGTGTACCAGGACTTTTGGACAAAAAAGAACAAAACAAAAAACACTTCAACCAGATAAGAAGAATGTTTCTTTCTAAGTGAATTAAAAATATAGGCTTGTTTCTCAAAAGTGACTTTTTTTCTAAAAAGCTTTTCAAAACTAAATTCAGTGCTCAGAGATGTTTTCTAACTTGACCTTACAAGGCAAACCAGACAAGAGAACTTGAAAGAAGGCATTTAGCCCGCTGTATAAGAAAACACTGCACTTACGTTGTTAGATGAGCTAAAAAAAAAAAGGAAAACAAAGCAAATGTCAAACCCTCAGATGCCTAGGGAATTTCTAAATTACACAAGAAGCACTTCTAATGGAAAGAAGTTTCATGGAATGGTTTCAAGTCAAAGCAAAGGGAAAGGAAAAAGATCAATAATTAACATTCAGAAATCCTACCATTTCTTGACAAACAAAGCTGGGACTTTTACTGTCTGCTGAGAAATAGGAGAAATCATAGGTAAATGTCTTTGTTCTTTCTCGTCCTGTGTCTCCAGTAGCACCCTCTGGTACCTATTAAAGAAAGAAAAAAGAGCTGGTACAACAGAATCACAGAATCGATTGGGTTGGAAAAGATCTCCGAGATCATCAAGTCCAACCCTTGGGGTCCAACTCCAGGCCCTTTACCAGATCATGGCACTCAGTGCCACATCCAATCTCAGTTTAAAAACCTCCAGGGATGGGGAATCCACCCCCTCTCTGGGCAGCCCATTCCAATGCCTGATTACTCTCTCTGGAAAGAATTTGTTTTCTGATCTCCAACCTAAATTTCCCCTGGCAGAGCCTGAGCCCGTGCCCCCTTGTCCTATTGCTGACTGCCTGGGATACATCCTGATGAAGCAATTAAAAACATTTGATAATAAATAATCAGAATGCAAATTTAACATGAGGCTGTACACATTTAGGAATCTATGATGACAGGTTAGACTATTACTCCAACAGCACTGACAAAATTAGCAACGGACATGCCCTTCAGCAAGGATAATCACATCACAAAACAGCACAGGAGGAATTATTTGGGGTTTGGCTTTCTGCTCCAAACACCACAGCACATTTTTACCATAATACTTACATTTAGTTAAATCTGTCCTGTATTTGACTTTATAATAATCAGGGGTTATCCTACATATATAATTTGTAGGAGCCAGAGAGACCTTTGCTCTGTGAACAGCACTTCAATGTGCAATTAAAATGGTGTTACACACCTGCTGCTTATGCGAACCATCAAGCTCAAGACATGATAGCTGGCACTATAATTCTGCAATACTCACTGTGATCCAAATCAGTCTGAAAAAAAAGCTACACACTGAAACTCCTACACACTGAAACTCCTTTTCAGGTATTTGTCACTGGAAACTGTCTGGCAAAAACCAATTTGCTGTGTGTGACATCTCCTGCTGAGAATGTATTGTTAAAATGCAGCATCAAAATGTTACAGCAAGTGATGGGTACTTTGGGTTTGGCTCATTTTCACAGGAATTCCAGAAGACTTTTTCTAGAGACGAAGCAAAGGTTTAATAACTACCAGGCACATACCTTTCTTCTATTGTTGGCTTTCATCTTCCAGGTAAGTAATGACCAGAATGATAAACCTTTGAAAAACTGATGAGGTACAGCCTATAGGGTGGTTTTCAGAACACCACAGTGCAGCACATTAACAGTGCAACCTGTTTCCTCAAAGGATTACTTCTACAGTGTATTTCAGAACTAAGGGCTGTTCAATACAATGCAGCGACACAACTGTTTTGTCCAGTGGTATTCTGGCAGCTATTCTGTTAAAACTTCCTTTTTTTAAATTGTGTTTACTCACCTTTAAGTTTGTGATTGTTGTTTTATTTTTTTCCATTGAAATTATAAACTTTGCATTAAGGTCTTTCTCCCTGAAGAAAAAAAAAAAGAGTATGTTAAATAAAACATCATGATCGTATTTCCACCCACCAGGTTGCTTGTCACAGTCAATTATCAAGTGAATTCATTTTTATTGCATTTTTAATTGCTATGACCAATGTTTATTTATTCCTATGGCATATATTTGAAGTACTTGGGCTTGCCTCCAAATCCCTTCATCTAGGAACAGAGCACAAGCTTAGGGGAAACCTGCTTCAGAAATTTAACTCTGCAAGTCAATTAAGGGGTTGGTTCTTAATTCAAGGTACTCTGATCCAAAGACCAGTGAGCTAATTAGGTGGCTCTAAGGAACAGCGAAACAGACCAGTGCAAGATAAGCCTCAGCTTCTCACCACCATTCCAGTGGCACCAGTTCCCACTTTTCGTAGAATCATAGAATTGATTGGGTTGGAAAAGACCTCCGAGATCATCAAGTCCAACCCTTGGTCCAACTCCAGTCCCTTTACCAGATCATGGCACTCAGTGCCACGTCCAATCTCAGTTTAAAAACATGCAGGGATGGGGAATCCACCCCCTCTGTGGGCAAGCCATTCCAATGCCTGATTACTCTCTTTGTAAAGAATTTTTTTCTGATATCCAACTTAAATTTCCCCTGACAGAGCTTGAGCCCGTGCCCCCTTTTCCATATAGCCCAGGGAACAGGGACTAAATGTTTAAACCACAAAAGTCTAGTATTTTATAACTCTCTTAAAAATAAGGTACCAAACATATTTTTTGAGCTGTGATGCATCATGGCAGTGCAGAACAGAAGCTCTGCTACAAACAGAGTGTTCCACAGGTTTTTTGATTCCCAGAGCACAAGGATTCCAGGAGAAAAAAAGTTCAGGTCTGCAGCAGCATTTTTATGCACTTGAATCTATTTCGCATCAGCTGTTTCTGACTGTTTTCAAAACATTTCACCATAAAAAATTGTGAGCTTAGTGTCTAAAATGAGCACATACCAACCTGCTTGCTAGAGATGGGATTTTGTTATCATTGGTCATGAGAGGTGCTCCTGAATGACGACTTTGAGCAAAACATCTCCTGTGCTAATAAAAACAAGCACAGGGAAAAGATACACACCACACAAAATCTCACTCCCCAAATGCCAACAGACACACCTGTACCAAAACCATCTGCCAACTCACCTGACCAACTGGTATACCTGACTGGAGCAGAGGAAAGCACCAAAAAATAAAGGCATTTCATTTATTAAAAAAAAAAAAATCAAAGCAATAAAGTGCTGCTTTACTATATCACACAATATTTCAGCAACAACTGAATATTCACTTGCACCAGCCCAAAATGCAAAACAGAAACTTCTTCTTACTAACAGGAGACTCGAGCTCAGGATTTTAGTGTACCATTTTCTTCCTTGTGGTGCACTGGAACACTCTAGTCTGTGTTCTTCCAGCTGACACTGCAGTTACCCTCTGTTCATATTCAGTTTTTTCAACAGTAAAGAAAAGCAAAGCCCATTTTAAAATCTAGATTCATGAATAAAGATTAGGCAAATAAAAGCACTTAATTAAATATCAACACATTAAGTTATTTTCTAAGCTAATACAAGATATAATTGTAATAATTACAGCATTAATTATACAACTGAATTTAGATCTACCATAGAGAAATTTGAGGCATGCCTTATGATTACTAGATCTAACCTTAAGATACTGAAATACTAAAATGCATTGACAGATAATAAACAGAAAAATGAAGTTTCCAATGATGTGGGGGGTTTTTTGTAGGAAACAAGATGTTGACATTGCAGTAATGTGGCCTGTGGATGGCTGCCATTCTTCCTGCTTCCTCCAGTCTCTACCTATCTGTAGCTATTTGCTTTGCAGAGATGTAGTAGGAAATCTGGACCAATCAAATGGTCAATCCATTTCAAATAGAAACTGTAAGCTGCTTCCTCCAGGAGTTCTGTAAAGACTCCAAGCAGGAAGAAGTTTGGGGCAGAATGATTGCTTTTTTATCTTGATTTCTTCATGCTTGAGGTATGCAAGGGAAATAAAGTATGTCATTGTTTTCCTAGCCAGCTCTCCATATTACTCACCTAAAGATACCCGGTAATGGAAGACTGATACAAAATGTTTCAAGTCTGACACACATGAATATGAACAGTAATAATGTTACTAAACATTATTACAGAATGAATATTTCAACTTTTTTTTTTAAAAAAAGGCCCTGGAATGCGCTAGCCAATAATACAGTTCATAAATAGAATTTTGCATTTTTGCAGGAGAAGGGATAAGGAGAGGACAACCTAAAACAGGAATAGTATGATCTGAATGAACAAGCCAACCTGAGAGAAGTGAAAAATGTAACAAGAATCAAATGCTAAAGCTTCATTTTAGTATGAGACAGCTGAGTATAACTTACTGTACACATAAAAGAGTTTGAGAGCATCCCATAAAAAACAATTGCTTGTGTGATGCCAGTTATTTCCAGGCACTCATTTAATGCAGTTCAGCAGGGGCCATGTTGTTTTCAAAAGCTTTTGATTGCAAGTTCCACTTTAATTAAAGGTTCAGGCTGCAAACAGCTGTAGTGCAGTGTTGGGTAACCTGAGAACCTTCTGGAGATCCCTCCAGCACCAGCTGCTGCTCCAGCACCCACAGGAACCACCAGCCACGAACCCAAGACTTTGCCCTGCAAATTCCAGCCACATCACAATGCCATATAAAGGGTCTGGCTGCCAAAAATGGTTCACAGTTAATGCTTTCATGGGTTAAGAAATGCAGCTTCCCCCCAAGCCAATGTGCTCACACAGCACACTGGGGGTTGGTCTCCTGGCTCTTCCCACTGCTGTTTCACACACTACACGGAGTTCCAGGATCACAAGGGAAGGAAACTTGTAACCTGTGATCCCATGGCCCTTAACCAAATGACGAAGTGATCATGCAGACAAGTTTCCTGGCACAAGCACCAGGAAATGTATCAGCTCAGTGCTGTTATTAACTCTACTATTGCTCAATTCAGCGAGTCATCCAGCAATTAGTGGAAAGAAGAAAGGTTAAAAAAAAAATTTAAAAAGGAGAAAAGAAAATCAGAAAAACTACTTCAGATAATACTGACACTTTAATGTGAAACAATGTCAATGCTAGTACCAAGATAAGATTAAAAGAACTAGTATCCTTGTCTTGTAATTGACTTGCTAAATGGCTTAGGCTTATTTGGACCAAGTTTTAATAATTTCCTCACAAAAGGTACCGGGGTTGTGAAGAACTGCCCCAAACTGAAGATGATGCAGCAGCTGTCTCAAAACAGCTTCATGGAAGAAGCTCCAACAAAGATACCTCTGTGTCAGGTCTCTTTTTCTCCTTCCCTTATACTCCCTATTTATTTTGATGGCAAAACAAGAGCAGTTTTTGCATTTCCATGTACATCTAGTTGGAAATCCTACCACAGCCAGCCAAATATTAGCAGTATCTTCAGATTTCAAGGCAACTTTCAATGACCCCTGTTCATAAAGTCACTTGTCCACCCCAAGACTTTTTGAAGATACTCCCACAGAGAGAGGGGAGAAGAGCATGAAAAAGCACTGTGACCTCAAATGTAAATCAACAAGAGAAGTTTTAGAAAAAGCTCTATTACTGACATGCAAAATCTGTTTGGTCTTTTTCCAAGTTAATCTTTAAGTTCCTTCCTTTAAGGTCTTTCAATGGAAACTTCAGTTATTTAAACAGTGAGGTTTTTATGAATCCTTTCAGTATTATTCAGACACTAGAGTATTTATTATAGTTTAAACCATTAAATAGTCATGACATTATAATTTCCATTAAATTTACAGCATGGGAATCAGTTGTGACTACCTGTCAGACTCTGAGAAGAGAACACAAAGAAGATCCATTTCATCTGGGGTGTGGGAGGGGAAAGCCAAAAGGGACAGGACAAAAAATGCCAGGTTTCCCAAATACTGTTTCAACAGATCACTTCAGAAAACCTCCAATGCTGCACAGCCAAGGACAGAGGCACCTGCAGAGCATCTCTGTGTCAAGACAGAAAGAGCGTCTGCAAAATACATTCTTGGAAATTCACGTACCTGTAGAAATTTAAGGAAAAATCTACTGGAAGAGGATTATATTGAAGAGCAGATGTGTGATTTTGTTTTTCAATCACTCCAAACCATAGTCTGAATGTTCATAAAAGCAACTCCTGATCAATGCCTTTCTCTTCGGCACAGTGCCTCCTACTTTTTAAGTTCACATTTTAGGCACAATGATAGGTATTTCCTGTTCTATCACTCTGCCTCTTCACTACCCAGATGTGTTTCTGAGGTCACAAAATAAAGAATGGAGATTGCTTAATGACCAGGAGAATTCAAGGTAATTCTAACCGGGAAACAAGCACAAACTGTGGCACAGAAAGAACCCTGCATTTTTCGGTAGCTGGATAACAAAGTAACTGTACATTTGCCCTGATGTCCCATTGAATTACACAGACCAAGAGCACTTTCCTTTGTCTGAGTAACTCTCAAAAGGAGAACACCAATACAACTGTATGCTTTAAGAGGTCAAACAAAAATCCTCCTACACAAGAAATTCTTTGTTACTTTCTATAACTACAGGAAAGTAAAGTTGTTGCAATCTGAAGTATCACACAATTTCTCTTTCCCATACAGAGGATTTTGCTTGGTTTTGGTAGGGATTTTTTAACTTCTTCAACGCCTAATAAATCATTTTATAGAAAGTACATTTTTTCTAAATGTGATTCCATATCTAGGTGCAGTTAACAACATAAATCTGGTTGTCTGTAAATCACAGAATCATAGAATCGACTGGGTTGGAAAAGACCTCCGAGATCATCAAGTCCAACCCTTGGTCCAACTCCAGTCCCTTTACCAGATCATGGCACTCAGTGCCACGTCCAATTTCAGTTTAAAAACCTCCAGGGATGGTGAATTCACCACCTCTCTGGGCAGGCCATTCCATTGCCTGATTACTCTCTCTGTAAAGAAGTTTTTTCTGATTTTTTTTCTGATAAAGTATCTTCATCACTCTCTGTGTATTTTTTTTCCAGAAACATCAAGTAGTTTTGATATAATGTTGTCTGAGACCTAAAACCAGAACAAGTCAAGCAATCTGATCTAATTCCAAGATTCTGGAAATCCACTGTTGTTTGGGTGACATGATTGCACTGTGAAAATCACAGTTGTCTCCACAGCGGGGCAATAGCCCAGCACATCCTGAGCTCAAAGTGACCCCCCAGTGCTGGCTGAGACGGCTACAAGCCCATAATTAAACGGCTGATGCCACGTTTGCACTAATGTAGTGTAAATGTCAACAACTACATGTTGTACATCAGGCAGCACAACTGCAATGAGATGTCCTTCGGACTCGCTTTGAGGGGAATCCTTTATGGATCCAGAGATGGCTGACAAGGACTGCAGCCTCCCCCTCGTTCAAGAGGGCTCTCAGGGCCTTTGACAGCTGCCTGTTGTCTCTGACAGTACATCTTCATTATCTTCCAGACCTCTACCAAGCTGTCAAATCTGGCTGCCATCAGCCAGCAGACTCCAAAGCTCTGGATGAGCCTGGGCTGGCTGACAGACAGGGCTGGCTGTGCCAGCTCTCAGGCTTCACCTTTCTTTCAGCCACACAAGGAAAGAGCAGATGAAACTCCTGGGGACTGAAGTTAGAAGCTTCCTATGGATCAGATTGCATTTGTGTCTCAGTGAGAGAAAAACTGTGCACCTAGTTGGTACTTTAAAAGAGAATTTTGTTGTAGATCACATTTTGTGTGGGCATAAGGTTTTCTATGATAAACAGAATCTTAATCATTTGCTAGTGCAGATTTATTATGATACCCACATTCCCTTCTGTGATGCCAGTTTAAAAAAAAAAACACTGGCAAATTTTGCAAATAATTAAAAGAGAGAGTTCTGCTAGTCCCAGGACTTTCCCCACAGCGCAGCTGAAACCAGAACAATAAATCCAGTGACAGAAAATGCAGACACAGGGGAAATCTTGTACATCTCATGAAACAGAAATAATCCCTAAGTTTATATACCAGTACACACATATCAGTTCTTGTATGAAGAACAGCCTAGATTAAATGCCTTTTGCCAGAAGAATAAATTTTACCAGTAACACTGGAAGCCAGCAGTTTAATCTACAGCAGTAAGGCTCTCACAGAACATGAACATACAGGTGTCCTTGTGCTGTCTTCTGTCAAATGATGTCCAGCTTCCTTGGGAAAACTATGCCCGCTCACAGTGACACATACAGAGTGGTGACTACATTAAATCATGTACCTGACCTGCTTTTAAAATTTGTCTTTTTAATAATATCATAGTTAGCTTCACCTCCCCATAACTGGGATCATGTCAGGCATACAAGCACATTTTTAAATAATCAGGAACAACTACCTTAACTTTACTGTATCCACACATGCCATGGTGAATGATCTCCTAATACCCTGGAAAAGATTCAAATAGCAGACTTCCTCCACAATGACTTTTCTGCTTTGCCTGCCTACTGTCCAGGCTCAGTAATGGTGTCACCAGCAGGAACTAGTCCTGCACAGCTGAAGTTTCAGACAGCCACATGTTAACTTACACATTTTTGGTATCAGCCTTTAAGAAAATGTAGCAAATACCCATCATTGGCAGAAGCAACATAAAATACAACGTCAGACACAATCAAGTTGATACAAATGACATCCTGGAATTTTGTTGTAACTACTACAACACTATAAAGTTTATGCACATGATATTTTGGTCTTAATATCTTGTTTCTTCCAATTTGTTCTTTTATCCCTGCTATCCTAAGTTATAAAGACAGTATTCACTCAACTCCTTGTGTACAGCAAAGCATGATTCAAAGAAACCACAGTTTCCCTGCAGTGCCCTTGTCTTTTGGGGCAGGAAGCCCTCAAATTAGAAATTAAGGGGCAAAAATGGTGTCTGACCTCATGGATCTCTTAAGACTCTCAAGTAATCCATAAGGCTGTTCAAATGTTGTTCTTCTCCTCTACTGAGACACACAGAAGCAAGCTGGAATGAACAGGTGACTTCAGTCACCTGAGTAGAAATATCTTTGAAATGTATAAGCATACAGAAAAATGATGGGGGTACTCCAAGCTTCTGCATCTCACTATTGCTTTGTATTCACAATATAAACTCTTTGGAGAAGAGTCTTCATAAACCCAGTATTTGAAGTGTCTGACTCTTCAACAATAAGAACTTCAGCCCATCAGCAATTAAGATGCTGAGTGCCACGTACGTGCTCTTTCTGTCAGATACCTCTGAAAAACCCTCTCTCAGTAAATAACCCTGCCTTTGTACTCACAGCTGCTGCAAAATAGAGGACTTTGCTCTTCAATTCAGTCAGCTGTTCTTACCAACAATACCTGCCTTTCAGACACTCAGACTTCTAAGAGTCTTCAAGTCCAAGAGCTCAGTTAGGTTAAAACAGCTGAGTGCTAATCCCATTTATTTCAGAACTGGTCTTCATTTCAAATAAACAAAGCCTGAGAAACAAACTGACTCACCTTTCTCTTGCTTCACTTCATCAGGAAAGCTACAATTCAGAGAGACTCATCACCTCTGTTGGTCTCAGGGAGCTCTCAACAGAAAGCATGGTTTGAATGTATTTTATCGTTCATCATTTCAGTGATCCAACATGCACAGGTAACCTGGCAACGTGGCTGATAATTCTGAAATAAATGAACTGGGAAATGCTACTCTAAAACTAGGGGGTTAAGTTCAAAATGCTTAATTTGGGGGATTACAAACTGTAAATGAGGCCAGGTTAATCACATGGCCCCAGATGTATCCACACAGCCACTGTGCTCTGGCTCCACTGGCACTGGAAGGTCTTTGTTCTTCAACGCCAAGGAGGGGAACAGACGAAACAAGGTAGTGACAAATCCCACTGGCTTGACAAGCATTTGCATTAAAGCACTGGAAAGGGCAGAAAAAGAAGCACATTTAAGCAGAGGCTTTATCTGGGCTTCCTGACCTCTGATGGTTTATGCAAGATTAACTCCTGAGTTAATGGGAACCCAAGTACTTGGCTGGAACTCCTTGGAGCTCTTTCTGCAGTGAGCGAGTCTGCTCCAGTTCTGCTGCTCACCAACACCAGGATAAAGCTCTGCACTTGGGACTGTCCCATCTAATCCATCTTGCTTGAACATGAAAAGAGCAAGATCCTGTTGTAAAGATTGCATTTATTCTCTCTCCTGTGTACAAAGCTGTGCAAAAACCACTGCAGAGGAAGTTGGAGGTAGAATGCCAAGAACAGGAGCTACTTAAAAGTCACCCAGGTCCAGATTCACTTTCCCATTCAAGCAAGATCATTTCCTGTAATGACTTTCTTAAAAGGAATTATCTCTACCCAACTGCCCAGGCTTTCATTCCTCTCAGGAGACTCTTCCACAACCTGCACTATCTCATTAGCAGTAATTCCTTAGATACTGTTTAAGCTGATCCATTATTAGCTTCATTCCATTACTCTTGAGATATTATGAAGAAGCCATAACTAAGTATTTAATTCCTCTTTTCAACATTTAAGCCCTGCAAATGTTTCTAGATTTGCATCTCCTAATCTGTTCCTGTAGTGATAACACACAGAGTACACATGTAGCTGGATATTCTTTGAATCAATGACTCCCAACATTTTTGTTGATCTTTTCCAACCTAATTCAGATAATGAGGTTCCAGAAACAGGATTTGATGAGATATTGACCCAGTGACTGGCTGGGGGAAGCACCAATCACAGCTTCAGTGTTTGGCTTTGCAATGTGTTTGCAAAGAAAAACTGCACTGAGATTGTAGCACTCTCCTAAACTCAAATCCATCACTTCTAAGCAGAAAAGCTTCAAAGATTAACCACAGAGGGAAAGGGCATAGAAAGAAGAGGAAAACAAGCCACTGATGTTCAAAGATCATGTACTTTGGCACAGGTGAGAAAGTCTAGAGACACAAACCAGTGTTGGCATTCTCTAGATCTTGTTCCCTTAAGTTTTAGTTCTGCTGACACTTCCTACTGTGAAAAAGCCTAAAGAGAATATAACTAGTTTTTCTATAATATCCTGACCTGTAGCATCCAAATTCCCAGCAACTCTCATCCTTGCTCTTGGATTCTCTATTTGGCTTTAACTTGTTACTTTAGCAAAGGCCACTCTCCTCAGACCCTGCTCCTTAACACAGCTGTCCAGTACTGCACTTCACCACCCCTCAACAAACACGTGGCCAGATCACTTGCAATTTAATCTATTCAGGAGAGCAGCTGTTCTGCTTTACATTTGCAATGTTCTCCTTAAATTCCTGAGTAAAAGAATTTTGGCATTTCCCCCCCAACACTTCCTGACTGCTGCTTCTTCCATTCCTACAATAACAGGACCGAACTATTTATCTACTACTTATTACTCTTACTCCAAAGAAAGCTTTAAAATCAACAGTCTCCTGTGCTACTATATTGATCATAGGTTTCTGTCATCTCTTATGCTTCCCTCTGACAACCACGATTTTTCTGTAGGATCATTAGGCTCTTCTCCATTTTTTTTTCTTTTCTAGTCCTTACAAGTTTGAGTCAACGCTCTGCTGTGAGCCAGCTGTTGCTTCTACTTCATTTGCTTCAACAGCTTTTCCTCAATTTTTAATGGTCTACTTGCAGCCTTATAACACAGCTTATTGCATCCGTGTAGATACCATTAGAGGAGCCTCACAACACACAGCACCTGTGCTTCCTAGCAAACACTGCTACCCCAATTGCACCTTCATTCCAGAACTACAGACAGAAATAACAGCCACAAACCACCATCACTGAGACTTTGACAACCCTTGAGGGCATTTTTACGTAATCCCAAGTGTTGATGTCATCATTTATTGTTGATATCTGTGCTTGTTCTCATCACGTCTGACATCAAATATCAGCAAAAGTATCAGAGCAGGTCCACCTGCATGTCCCACCCACCTCCCTTTTCTCTCAAGTCCCACATTCTAAACACATGGCCATGCAACAATCATTTCATTTCACATACAGGGAACCACAGATCAGATTCTACACTTCTTTCTCACAACCAAACCAGTAGTAGGTAGTGATTATTAAGGAGACATGATGCGTACATTGTCATGATGATGTTCACTCCTCTGGTCCCCCCTGCAGTACAGAACCTGTCATGAGAAATGTGGATGACCATATTGTAGAACAAAACTCTTGCTAAAAACCATTTCTTAATGCACCTTACAAAACTAAGAACACTTGTACTTTCAGACTTCAAGTTCTTACAATATCAACTCCACATGACCCTTGAACTTGGATCAGAGACTGCACTGTTAGGACTGATCCAATGCTAACAACAGAAGCAGCACACTGATGAAGGTCCTTATAAACACATATGCACAGCTTACTTTCAGGGAGAGAACTGTATCTACTCTGAACACTCTTCCAAAGGGAAAAAATCTGCCAGAGGTCATTAAATGGGTTCAACGTTTTGGACACCAAATGTGGCAAGGTCAAAAAGGCACATTCAGAACAGTTAGTTCACCTTGCCAACTCAGCATCAAAGCAGGTTTTTATTGGATTCATATTCACCCACATATAAAAGCAGAGGCAGCATATATAAAAGAGAGGTGTACATTCACCCCAGGCACACCAGAGCCTCACCCTGTCTTTACAGATCTTCTGACTTCTTTTTATAGTAGAGAAATTGTACATGATTATAAATCAAATCACAAGCACCATTATTAAAATGGAAGTTCAAACGGTTAACATAAGAAACAGCAACCTCAGCTTGCTGATAAACAGCTTATCCTCATTGGTACAGTAGTTCAGAAAGTGACAGTATTGCAACACTTATCCGTATTTAAGCTCTGAGTGATGTTTCTGGGATCACTCTGGATGCCTCCTAAGAGCAACAACCAGCAATCACTGCTCAGAAACAGATGCAGCAAAAGTTTCACTGTGGACTTCAGAGACAAACATGATATTTAGCTGAGTGTCCTTGCTTGTAATCACTCCTCCTTTTCTCAGTCTACCTGTGTTACACTGATGTTATACACATTTTGTCAAAACAGTCTATAAATTCATGAAAATGAAAAATATACACAGTAACTTGTACTTTAGACACTGCAATTTATCATGAGACACCAATTCATTCCCTCTTCCCTGCATTGGAAACTCTATAATATATTTTCCCTGCATGTTTTTTGCTTCTCTTCTCAATTCTAAAAAGCGTGGACAGTTAATTATAAATTTCATACTCTCAGTAAGTCCCTATCTAAATCATTTGTAAACATTTAAAACGGAAATTAAGGATTTCAGCTGGCTCTTCACTGTTTACTCTTTTTGCTGCTACAAAAACACTCCAGTCACATGTTGCTTGTAAAATGAAACAGCTCCTTTCATATCTCTGTCCTTTGCATTGCTGTATTAATTTGAGCTGTTCAACACTCTGCTATTGATACTGAGGCCTGGATTGTGCAAGGGGTTATTTTTAAAGCTAATAAAATGTTGGTCCTAAATTTCCCAGAGTACTCTGATTCCAGCTCTGCCTGCACAGGAGTTGCTTAGACTTACATGCATAACCATCAGGTGTAATAATGTCAATCCAAGAGGGCCTGTCTTACATCTAATGAATAATCACACAGAATGTATCTGTGGATTAAAGTATCGGCATCAACACAGCTTTTAATCCATACAAATCCCAGAGCCACGCAAAAGCCTTCTCCAAGCAATAGAATGTATTTTCTCTGTCTCCTCACTATCAAACATAAAAGCTGTTAATCTTCCTGCAGTAATTGTGAGTGAACACACAGAGCACTACAGCCTCTGACAGGCACTTCTGCCATCCCACCAGTTACACCTGTTTAGAGAACAAATCCAAGGAGTGTGTGCGTGCAGGAGTAAAGATTGATCATTTAAAGAGGAAATCAAATTGCAGTTTCTATCTCATTAACACCAAGAGCACTGGGTAAGCTCAGGGAAGAACTTCCTGCCATGCAAATGCACGTTCTGACATCAGCTGCACCTCTGCTGATAAGGACAGCATGTGACCCTCGTTTAGTCTGTTCAGCCAGTTAAATACAATAGTTAGTTTAAGCAAATGCAAGAAAACAGATGAAAAAGCTTAAAAATAAAAAATAAAGCTTGCTCTCCTCTATTACTTCATGAATTAAAAGCCAAATAGAGCTATCAGTTGTAAGAAATTGAGAGGCACAAGAAGTAGCAACAATATTTGCCAGAATCAAGTTGATACTTCCTTTATTAAATATCAAAATGTTTTTTCTTAATCAGCATATTGTTAGATGGTTTTATTTAACAGACAAAAAAAGGTATAAAAGTGGCTTTCTGGAACACTAATTGAATTCTTTTCAATATTACTCCCCCTTTTTTCTTAAAAGACTTGAGCAGGCAAACACAAAGCAGTACATTTATTTGAACTGTGCAGATGCAATGCATAACACAAAACAGAGAGCCAGAATTAGGTGAGGCTTAACAGGATCCCAAATATCTCACACTACACAGGAGACAACTAGTTACCAGCAACCCAAAGTGATCTGTTCAGTATGTCAACAGAAAAGTGCCTCAAAGCTGATTTCACTTCTCTATAATCCCAGCACTTTGCTCAGGAAATGGCCTTTCTGAGAACAACAGGATCTTGATGAGAAAGCACATTTTGCAGCACCAGACATGGGATTCTTCAGTCAGGTCCTCCAAAGTATAACACAACAAATGAACGCTTCTAGTGACTATGTTGGAAAATGAACCTTAGAAATAATACTGTCCAAAAGGATTAACTTGCCACTGCAAAATACATCAACCTCCCAACTTCACCTCCCTGCAGATTTCTATCCAACGAGGAAAACCAAAGCTTCTTCCAGCTGGCAGGGTTTGCTCCTTTACCATAGGGGGAGCCCCCTACACCAAGCGGGGGCGCTGGACTGACGGTCCGAAGAACTCGGGCACAGCAGACTGCAGGAGGCTCACAAGAGTTTACTCAAGATAGTTTCACAGACAGCTTAGTGGTAGTAGTCATAGAAGTAGCTAATTCTTAGTAACACCCAGACTTCTTATACTCTCTCACATCCAACATGTCACGACATTATTGGCTAGCCCATTCACCTCACATTCACCAAGGCATCTCATTGGTCAGAGAATCACACACCCACACACACACACACACACACCCCCACACCCACACACACCCACACCCACACACCCACACACACACCAGGCAGCTTCTCTTTGCTTTAAGGGAGAGCTCTAAACTGCTTTCCTCAAGAGATGTACTCATAGTCACCCCACACTTTACAGAAACAAAGCTATAAGCACTGCTGAAAGGCTGTCACGGCACTTCAGCACTGAATGAGGGAAACCAAAAGGGAGATGGAGAATCACCAAGTAACTGAACTTTCTAAGCTCATGCTCACAACTGGTTTCAAAGCAGTAACTGCAAAGCCAACAGATAGACTTTTATTATTCTATGCAGAGATAGTGTAACCTCTGTGTAACACAGTTTGGGAGGTTGACTACTCTAAGAAGAATGGTCAAGAGCTTTGACAACAGCACTGAAATGAATAAATTCCTTCCAGGTCAAGTCAGAGAATGAGGAGACTAAAAGTAAATCACAGTAGAAGAGAAAAAAAATACTAAAATTTGTCATCTAAGCAATGGAACAGCAAGTAATCCTTAATTAACAACCCTCTCTTCGTCACATGATTCATTCCAAAATCCATGTTCATGACTTATTACACAATTAGCAGGGCTATGACACCACACAGTGCAACTGCTCCATAATGGAGGAGTCTTACCAATAACCATTCATTACCATGTCTTCTCTAATTAAAAATGACTCATGAAATAAACTGCATTATATGATTGAGCTTCAAACAAACCAAAGCAAATTTAACTGAATTAAATTTAACTCTATACAGTATCACATTAACAATTTTGAAAATAAGTGCTGGAGAATGAATACCTGTTGTAAAGTTCCTTTGAAAGGGCAGAAAGGCCTTTCCTCTGCAAAATGCTCCAGGGACCCAAAAAGATGAAGGAAGCACAGCTGAGAGAAGATACCTGTACAAGGGCACACCTGCCAAGGTGACTCTGCCTTGGTAGGGGACTGGGCTGGATGATCTCCAGAGGTCCCTTCCAACCCTAACAATTCTGTGACTCTCTGAAACCAGTAAGCAAAATACAGTTACTGCTCCTGGCTTATGGGTCACCACACCTTCACTGCTGCAACAGGAAAAGCTACTGGATCCTCTAAGGCTTAAGATCTCAGTTTTACATGACAAAGCACGAGTCCAGCACTGACTGAAGGAGAGAATGAGCCAGCACTGGGTCCCACACCAAGCAGCCACCACGCCCCTGAGAAAATCAAGACTTAGAAACAACATCTCATGACACTGAATCCAGATTCCTGAAAATGCTTCATAAACTTCCAACACCATCCCATAAACAGCAACGTTTTAGCAACTTGAACTGGAAGGCTCTTCACAGTTTGCAAGGTCAGACACCCACCAGTTTTCAGGGTAAGCTTATTCACAGCACATACACCTGTGACAAAGACCATTTCCTTGGCTTGTCCCTTGCACCACACCAGAACTCTTGGCTGCCCTGCTCTCAGGCTTGCACTTTTCCATCATATCACAAAACATTTCTGTCACATTCTAGGCATTCTCTGATCCAGCCCCATCCAAGTTACCCTCCCATGTGCAACACACGCACCAAGTCCAGTCATTGTCTGATACTCCTGTACCACAACCCTTCCAAACTCACACATTTTCAGTCAGTGTTTCCACCACCTATCACCATGACCAGCCCTTTTCTCCTCTGCCATGTGCTTCCCATTTCCTTCTCTTTTGTCCCTTGGTAGAGCACGGTTATAGTCCACAGACAAAACTTCTCCATGCCACTGAAACACTGCACATAACAAGTCTTACTACTACTTTTAAGACCTGTTGTCTGAGACTGTCAAAGGAAAAGTGTATTTATAGAGTAATTTTTTAAAAATTTAAGAACCATATGGTTAGACCTGGGGGGAGAGAGCACAGGGAAGCAGGAGGGTGTGACAAGATTATTTACCAACCCTGACCTTCAACCAACTGCCCAAACCACTCAAAACCAACCCACAATATTTTCCCCTTCCTTCTTTCATCAACTTTATTTTAGTAAGGCTTGTCCTTCCCTCACTGAAAACTACATATATTGACTGACTTTCAGAACTTGGCAAATTGTATTTTTTAAACGCCTCACTCAGATCCAGTGAGAGAAACAGCAGGAGCCTCATTGGCTGCCTTTGCTTTTAAACCACTTTTCTTTTGAACTGGCTGCATCACTTCAGAGTGAGGGAAGAACTAAGAGCAGAATCTGAGAGTTTTCTACATACAGGTCTTAAATTATATCATTGACTCTACTGTGCATATCACGCACTTATTTCACGACAGAAAACAGAGTTTATTCCCCAGACATATCTCAGAGAGTGGGTGATGAACTCCTGTACGTACAGCAAAAGGGGCGGACTGCCCCTTTATAAACTTTGAGTTAAAGTATTTATAAACTTCGTGTTAAAGTATTTGTATTTATTTATATACTTTGAGTTTATATTGATATACTTTGAGCCTATAACTTCATGGCTCCAAACGAACTAGGCAACAAGGCAGCTATTTGCAAACAAAGTAAGTTTGCTATCCATTTCCCCAGCCTGGCTGTACATCCTGGGCAGGTCCTCCCTCCCAGAGTTTCCAGCCTTCAACAAAGTAACCTTCCCGTCACCAGAGATGATGGGAATAAACAAACCAGCGCTTCAACCCGGGACGGACGGAACTTCTCAGGCAAAGCTCCCACTCCGCGGCGGAGCCACTTCCCAGCCCGGCGGGGCGGAGAAGCGCTCCCAGCAGGCGAGGGAATTCCCGGCGGAGCTCCCGCAGCGCTGTCACCGCCCGCACCGCCGGGACACGGCGCTCCTCGCAACCAGCGGCAGCGGTTCGGAGTGGGGAAGCGTCGGGGCAGCCCCTCACTCACCTGCGGTTCATGGGCCGCACTCGCACGGCCACCTTCACCGAGGCCATGGCTCATCCCCGCCGGCCCGGCCCGGTCCGGGCTGTCCGTCCCCGCCACCCGCGCCCCGCCCGCCCCGGGGCCGAGCGAGGCCGCCCCCGGCCTAGGCCATGTCGCTATGGCGACCGCCGCCCTGCCCAGGGGGGACGGCGGCCGCGCAAGGTCAAACAACGCGACACGCGTTCGGCTCCGCAGCGGGGGCGGGAGGAGGAGAAGGAAGAGGAGGAAGGACGAGAGGAGCTTTGAGAGGAGGGGATAACGATACATACGGTGGGTGGGCGTGTGGGAGCTTCTCCATAGGGTCGTCCACCTCCTGTCAGGGAGGCTCCTGGCTATATGTACATATATATATATATATATATATACACACACATATACATATATATACATATACATATATATATACACACACGTACACATACATATAAAAATGTATAACTATAGATATATTTTATAGATTATTAAGTGTTTCTATAAAGACATAGATACACATATGTGTATGTGTATATATACATATATACATACATACATATACACGTATATATACACATATATACATATACATACACATACACACGCATATATGTATGTATATATGTGTGTTTATATATATATACTCACCTCTAAAAATATGTAACTCTCCATTATACATAGAGAGAAATCCATTTATAGGGTTATAAATAGGGGCATGGGCTATATGCCCCTATTATATACCTATGCACACCACGTATACATCTCTCCCTACATATATACACACCCCTATACACAGACACACACACACATATATATATAATTCTATCTAAATACATGTATAAGGTGGGAGATATCTATATAGATATATAGATAGACATATCTATATCTGTAGATGGATATATCGATTACAGATATGTATCTATAGATATGTGCCTTTTGACAAGGGCATGGAGTGACAGGACAAGGGGGAATGGATTCAAACTGACAGAGAGCAGAGTTAGATTAGATAAGGGGGAGAAATTCTTCCCTAAGAGGGTGGTGAGGCCCTGGCACAGGCTGCCCAGAGAAGCTGTGGGAGCCCCATCCCTGGAAGTGTTCAAGACCAGGTTGGACAGGGCTTGGATAGTGGGAGGTGTCCTGGCCCATGGCAGTGGAGTTGGAAGTGGGTGGTCTTTAAGGTCCCTTTGTCACGTGAAAGGGAGGAGGGAGACAGAAATGCAAAGATTTCTAGTCTTAACTGTATTAATTAAAAGTTATTAGCC
>JAWWEV010000115.1:7380805-7394120 GCA_035583235.1 Hafferia zeledoni
ACCTTGAAAGTGAAGCAAGTTACTATAGAGCAAAACAGAGCTGGTCTTATAAAGTAAGAATAGCAAAAAGCAATAACTAATACAAAGTAGCAAACTGTGAAGCAAGTTACTGTTATTCTGCTTTAAGGTAGCAAAACACATTTAGTAAAGGAAATGCTTATAAAGTATCAAAGTGAGAAAGGAAGAAAGTTAAGTTAAGAAAGTAAAGTTAGAAAAAATAAAAAGCACATGATCTCCTCACCCCTACATTGTTCCAAGAAGAGCTGCAGCAGTTACTCTCACAGAGACACTGGCATATTTCCCTCTCCTCTGCTGGAGTTTAAACTCCAAACACTTTTTATACCTTTTTTTTCTTCATGTGGTTTGCGTGGCTTAAAGTCAATCTGTTGGGGGGTGATGGTGATGCAGATGCCTGAGGCGAGGTGGCTCCTTGAGTGGCTATAGAAGATATCAGACAGGGAGGCCATGTCATTCCTCAAACACTCCACCCTATGTCAATCTTATCAGTTTGAGCCTTTGTCCTCGGCCAAGAGCATCTCCCCAGGGGGCTGAGATGTCTCCCTCAACCCATCAGGCCTTATCGGGGTCATCACTCCACACCCTTCCAACCCAAACATATCTGATTCTATGATTTTATGAAATAATAAATATTTTTATTTGTTTGGAATTGTCAGTGCCTGGAAACTACTCCCAAGATGGAGACACCATTTAAAACACTGTATAACCATAATTTCATTCAAGTCACTAAGGTATTACTGGCTTGACAAGACAAAACCAAGAACATTTGCCAAGACACAAAAGATTTCAGATCCAAGTACCTCAACCTCATCAGTGACTCTTACTGACAACTTGTCATCTCCAAAAAGGGGAAGCAATAAAGTAGGGGAAGTGGCAAGAAAATTGTCAGCTGATGAGCAATTAGCATCAATGGCAAACAGGATCACATAGATGCATGAGCTGACCTGGGAAAAGGAGGAGGGCAGATAAGGGAAAGTGAGAGATAGAAGGACCCCGTGTTTACACCTCAAAGGTGTGGGGGAAGCACCAGGGTCAGAGGAACACTGCCAGGACAGAAGAAATTTGGAGGATGATTGACTGCTGGAGGTGGTCAAAGGGGATGGGGTGGGAGCCCAATAGACATTGAATGACAGCTGAAAACCAGGACAAAAAGAGATGCCACGGGGTGGAGAAAGGAGAGGATGAAGAAAGAAGACATAAAAGTGATGTCCCCGGCAGTGCACCAGATCACCTGAGAGATGAGATGATGTTTGAAAGGAAAGGTCAGGCTCAGGGGGTGGTTTTATTGCAAAAGAAAAACTATTATGTGTTCAATTTGCTCGAGAAAGAGAAGAGGAGGGATGAGAACAAGAGGGAGCCAGGTCAAGGGGTTAGAAAGCCACTGGTGCAGCAGCTTAAAAGAGAAGAATGAGAAAGAAATATAGGGCTGGTAATAGGAAAGATGGAGGAAAGAACAATATACAGAGAGAGACAGAAGAGCACATTGTTGGACATCGAGGAGACTTTCAACAGCCAGACAGGACCTTTGGCCTGGGAGTCAGAGATTAAAAACAGTTTTGAAGGTTTGGAGATGAAAAAGAAAATAGTAGATTTATAATGTGGATTTTTCCTGAGGTTTTCAGTGATGTGAGAGGACAAGCAGAGGAGAAACATGCAAGGAGGGAGAGTTTGTGGTGCTGAGACAAACTCAAGGGTAAGAGAAAAGAGTCAGGTGAAGTTTCAGCACCAGTGTCAGAGTATCGTGTACCAGAGGTCACAGGAGCACTAAAAAAGAAGGGAAGGGATCAGCTGTGCTGTGCTAGAGACTTGTTACAGTGGGAGAGGAAGAACCAGGGTGTTGGGAAATCACAGAAGGAGCAAGATTTGCTTAAAAATCAGCCAAGGACCAGGTCACCCTGGTGAGCATGGGAGCTGACACACTGCGGGAGCCAAACGTTCAGGGAAGGAGACCCCCACCAAGGCATTGGGCAAACTGGTTAAAGCCTAATTAAAGCTTTATAGAGGACCTGGGAGATGTGCAACAAACTGACAAGCAATTGCACAAACACATGAGAAAGACAAGAATGAGCTAAAAATTGTATAAGAAAAAATAGACATGTATGCACATGCAAAATGGGATAAAAAATAAAAGCAGCAGCAAAAAATACAATAAAATGTAATGGTTTTCATCATGAATTAGAACTCTTAGGAGAGCCAACCAATATGTAGTCTAATTTGTACAGCTTCTACTAACTCCTCTCTGCTTAGCAAAACTATTGCAATACACCTGGTTCAGTAAGTACACCTCTGCATACTGTGTTCCCAGACATCCAGCCATCAGAGGATATGAGCTTCTCCACCCTCACAGATCCTTCTGCATCATGGAAAACACTTTTCCACTTTCCATAGTGAGTGCCCATTGCAGGTGGGAGCTGAACCAGCCAAGGCACCCACAGCATGCCCGTCATGAAGCACCAAAACATTCCCAGGCTTTCCCCTGTTCCTAAAATTCTCCTTGTCTTGCTGTTACAGACATTTTTTTCCTTCTGTGAGCCAGGACACAAATGCTGTGGGCATTCTATGAAGAGTAAAGCCCAACCTGGTTTTGTCCAACAGCATTGCTGAGGTGGTTGTAGTATGACCCAGCAGCAGAGCCAGAGGAGTTGGCTCAACTCAGCTTGTAATTCAATACAACACAAATTATAGCCAGGAAAATGGGGTAAATTAGTTCACTCAGTAAGACTAAACAGAACTTATTGCTGGAGTTAAACACATTCAGCATCACCACTATTTGCCTGACATTCACTCTGTTCTCAGGCTGGCTTCTACAAAACTGACAGAAAGGGATATTTATGAGATTTCTACACATAGGTGACAGTTTGTAGACATTAACCCCCCCAAAACAACCCAGGATAAATGGATGTAAATATGCATGCCCACAGCAAGTGCTTCAACCTCCTGTCCTTAAAAATCTGGTGGAAAATATAGCTGTCAGCTTCTAAATAAAAAATATTTTACACTCCAAAACACTTGGTAGAGTTTACAAACTCAAATCCTAACCAAACCAAAGGCACATGTGTTTCCAAATACTCCTCTTCTTCTCTGGTATAACTGTCTTCAATAAACACATGGTTCAGATATGGTGAATGGAGCATTTTCAAGGGGCTGTCACAAAGAGCCTCTCTGCTACCCTACACTTAGAGTTGAAAAAGCCAGTTCCACCTGCAGCAGAAATGACCCTTGGGCTCTGAGGTGGGATCTCTGGAGCTTCTGCAAGTCTCCAGCCTGCTGCCAAGAACATGAGCTGCACTGCACATCACTGACTCTTGAACACCATCTCCTGCCCTTCCTCCTTGCTCCTAATTGAGCTCTTGCAATGGACCTGCTCATTCAGAAACACCTTCAGGCACATACCATCCTTTTCTGGAGTTGCAAAACACGTCCCAAGCCCAGGAGATGACAGGCTGGATCTTACTAATAATGAATGGTGCAAGTCTTTCATTCATGCCCTTCCTGTGACAATCATGGGTTGCCTTTCCTTGCATTCATATGCAAATAGCCTGGAAGTGCAGGAATTAATGACTTGGCCAATGGTTGTCTCTTACCTGCTATAATACTCTTTTCCTATCACAGTTTGAAGTATATTTCGAAGAAGAAAAGACCAGAACCTCTACCTGAGTTTGCAGAGATACCCTTTCAGTTGGCAGACGATGGATAGGCATCTCCCCACTCATGGGACTCACCATCAGGCCTGTGCTTCTCATCAGCCCTCCCTCAATCTGCTGATTAGCAAATTAGCATTTGCTAATTTGATGTAGAAAGGTCAATGCTCACTGTTAAAGAGATGAAGAGGGTCCTCCATGGCCAATATTTGGAAGAACGTATTATCTTGCCACGGATCAATTCATCAGGAAAGGTATTCTCTCCACTCCTGGGAATCCTTTGGAGAAAACACTTGCTCAGCATTGTTCTCCAACCTGCTGCTGCAGGGCTTTTCACACCTGAGATGCCACACACTCAGATGTCATTTCTGCTGTCCCTGTTGAAACATATTGTGAACTCCTTTAGCTCAGCCAGGGGAATCCTCCTCCTCTTTGGGCTGCTCTGATTTTCCAATCTGTCAGAATCAGGAGGAATAAACAGCATGCCCATTCCCAGCAGCACATACACCGTACTAATCCACAGTCTGCTCTCCTGAGCTCATTCCTAAACCAAGTTTCAGGTCTGTATTCACACCCACTTTGCACAAATCACACTTGTGCATTTTCCTTTCAAATTCACACTTGTATTCCAATGGAGAAGTTTGCCATGGATAACTTCTCAAGGGGATGAGTGCCCTTCTGTCAGGCCTAGTGAAGCCAGGGTTTCACTACAGCTTCCCAAAGGAAGGTCCAAATGGAGCCACCTGATGACTGAAAAATAAAGGATGTCATTGTATTAAGAATGAAACCAAGTGCTGAGTGAATGCACATTAAACAAGGAGAATTATCCCATTTCCAGCAGGTCTCAGCATGCAGTTTCAAGTAAATAAACATCAAGCTGTCAGCCTGAAATTCTCACTGGGAGATGTGTGGTTTTAATGAGCTGCCATCAGTGTTGGGGTTCAGTATGTCCCCCTTTAGTCTTTCCTGCACTTGCCTTTTTCTTTTTAATGAAATGCCATGCACATCAAGCCAATCCACCTGCCAAGGTGCTGCTGGTGGCTGTGGGTAAAAGCAATGCATTTGGAGCAGCCCAAGAGGGTTGACTGGAGTTGGCACTGCCAGCACCATCCTCAGGAGTGGATCAGGGAGAACAGCAGCAACAATTACAGAAGACAAGGCAGGACTTTAGTGCCTTCGGCAGCAACAGCAGCAGCAGCAGCAGCAGCAGCAGCAGCAGCAGCGACCACTGCAGTGCCAGGCTATGTGCCAGCACTCTGCTTGCCACAATTTGGGAAATTAGCTTAAACTACATGGTAGCAGGTCTGTTTCCCTCTCCTCTCTGTCATCTGCATCCAGCCCTCCTGTTGACCTTCACAATTATAATGGTGATAATAAAATCCAGAATGTGACCGTTCCTCCTGTGCTTGGCAGAGGGACCATTCACAGCCCATCCAGCAGCTGGATGTCATGGTCAGGGAATGCTGCCTGCCCTTCCAGGTGAGTCCTTTTCTGGAGAGTCCTGTACCCATCACAGATAGCTGGAGGCTACACTGTAAGAGGTTGGTACAGGAGACAGTGGCCTGTTCCCAGTGCAGACACCATTTGGACAGGGATCCTCCAAATTTCTGGCTGGAGGTATAGCGAGATGGCTGACTGGGCTGAAGGGTATCCTTCCTGGCACACCCTTACACAAACTGTCCTTTGAGCCAGCAAGGAGCATGAAAATGTTATACAGCCATGCTGCCTTTCGTGCTGGGAAGGGAAAGCAGACACAGCTCCTTGCCCTGCTGTGGAAAGACCTGAGAAGCTGCTGTGGTGCAGCTGTGGCAGGATGGAGAAACACCAAAGTCCCCACTAAAAGTTTCCTGTGGTCTGCTAGGCCACACAAAAGAAGAAAAAGTTTCTAAAGGGCCTTTGAGTTTCATCATCAGTGGGAATTAACCAAGCAAAAATTCAAACCACAGGGTACAATCACCCTTTCAAAGTTGTGTTGGGCTCAATCCAGAACTGAACCAGAACAGCTTCAGCCAAAGCTTAGAACTGATTCACAAAGTCACTGACCTGACTCTGCTGCTTTGATCTCCTGCTAATTTCTTCATTCATTCTTCTGCGAGCTGATCTTCCTTTCCCTATTCTTTCCACCTCCCTTTAGTTCCAAAGCATTTTAAACATACTTCATGTAGGAATAAGCAAATGAGGTATATAACAACAGAGAAGTAAATGTACTGCTCACATTTGTATATATATTCTATAGGAGACCACTTTCTCCTCTGACACACAACCATCACCTTGAACTCTAACTGAAAACACACCTACACCCCTTGTGTTTCAAAACATTCAGGGGAGATGGCATGGCACAACAGAAGTCTGCCCTACACAGAAACTTTTCTCATCACAAAGAGCACTCAAGAGTTTCACAGAGTATGCTCTAGCATTTTAAATGTGTTGCTGGCTTCTAAGAAGTGAGGTTGTTTTTGTCCCCTCTCTGCCTTCACTTTCACTTAAGGAGCCTGACAAGGAAAAGTATAGCACAGAGAAGTGGAAATGAAGAATAAGTGGTTGTAGTTGACATTTAATTTCTGCGCAGTTGGAAAGAGAAATGAGATTGTCTATTGTTCAACTCATTATTTTTCCCAGCCATTCAAGAACATAGTAATTTATTGTTTCTATGTTAAATATAATAGGGAGATGTTATGATAATTATTCCTTATCAAGTTCTTATTATTTACAATTCATGGACAGTGGCAGTCTCTGAGCTCTCTAGTTTGCTCTGTTTTCTGGTGTATCATTCAATTAGTACCGAGGCAATCTATTATGTCCAAAAGGTAACATGACAGGACCTGATAAGCAAGGAAGTTGCAGAAAGATCTAACAATGTTTAATGAATTACTGCAGTGCTGTGTTTGGAGATACTCTCTTGGCAGCACCCTGGGATTTACACAACACATCAATGTGTCACTCCTTGGGATCAAGAATAGCCACATATTTCCAGGCTGTGTCAGGGCCATACTCCTGGGTATGCCAGGGTAGTCTTATCCACAAGGCCATGGAAATGCCTTGTACACAGCACTGCCATTTACTCCTGGCTTTTTAAAACACAGGCAGTGCATCTTGCTCCTCATTCCAGCACCCCTTTTATCACCTTTATTGGCATTAAAGACAGAAGAGGTCACAAAGCCTCTTGTAGAGAACTCTCTTCCAGGCTTTTCCAGTGAAACATGAGACTGAGCACCTGCATGTTGCCATCTCACATCCTCAACAAGTCACAGTGCTGCAGGACCATGGAATTTAGCACTGAGAAACACTCTGCATCCAGAGAAGCAACACAGACCATGCTGATGCCAACATCCTCACCAAGCAAGAGATAAAGGCTGGGAAGGGTGTCTGTCTGGCATGTTAAATCCAGGAGCTCAGCCATGGTTGCTGCCAGGGTATCAAGATTTGAGGCAGGAAAGTGTCTTTCAGGTATCCTCCTTGGAGGACATCAAGCAGAGCGAGGCCATGAGTGGCATGAAAGAAATTAAAACACAGGACAAGCTTTCCTGGAGACCAGAGAAGGTTTTCCTGATGGCATATGGAAAAGGAACAATAATTTACCTTTCTCTCTGTATTGCCTTCTTTTCCTTCTTGCAGCAGAAATTCCCTTTCCCTTTGCCTAGAGAGGTTCAGGGTGGGAATTAGTGAGTTATTTGCACTGTGGGATTAGGGTACCCAATAAGGAATGACTGTTTGAGGCTGGACACTGGCAGATTGTGGGCACAAAAAGTATTGCTTTATGTATTTTTACACCCTGTTTTTTCCCCTCATCTTTTTTCCCTTTTTTTTTTTTTCCCATTTTTTTTCAATGGAAATGAAGGCCAGTGTTATAGCCAAGCTCAGAATAAAATAAGAAGAACCTGGGAAAATACAGATTGATGCAAAGCACACTGAAAATCGTTGAGAAATCTTGTACAGACCTCAATGCAATTTGATCAATATCTACAGGGAAAAGCAGACAAATATATTCTTGGAATAAAGTTCCCTGAGAAAACAGTTAGAGGATTTGGATAAGGCAAATTTGGAGGGAAATAAAGAGATTACTCTGAGTTAGCATAGAGCACATTTATGTCCTAACACACTGCTTCTATATGAAATCTTGTTGTATTTAATGCTAAGATTAGGATCAGCAGAAAAACAGAATGAAGTACAGGTCAGCTGTCTTAATAAGAGGGCTTTATGTGTAATCCCTTGGGAAAGGGATGGTGGAGGACTGAGCTGCTGAATATGGTAACAGTCATAGAAAAACTATTTTAGGAGGTGCTTGAAAGGCAGCACACACATCTTCAAAGGAGCTACAGATTCCTCTTGACTGGAATGAAATATTTAGGCAGTCTGGAAAGCCATTTTCCTAACAGTAACTCATGAAAATAAACATTGCAGTCTTTCTATTCAGGCCAGTAAGTCAAGTCTACCACCCAGTGAGCCAGTGCATGAGTCCCACTGCGAATTTCAAGGGGCAAAAAAGAAAAAATTGAGAAAAAAAAAAGAGCAAAAAGAAGCAAGGGTGAGGTAAGAGATTGCTGCTGGGGCTGGGGAGGGCAGGCAGCAAGTTCCTGAGGAAAAAGGGAGCCCAAGGGAAGTACTGGAGCAAGGAGAAGCACTAATGAATACAAGCTCTGTTTCTGCACTGGGGATTCAGCCCATCAGACTGCTTATCCCTGCAGTTCCTGACTATTCCCTGGAGCTCTATTGAACCTACTCCACTTCTGCTGTTTAAAAGACAAAATAAGCTTCATCACTGGCTTCAAAGACTGGCTTTGCCTGAGTAAGGAGGAAGAACCACAGGACTTGGCTTGTTTTAAAAGGCAGCTCGATGGGTAGAGTTGGTGTGCTCTCCAAAATCTTTGTCAGCATTGCTCCACCTGCAGAGCAGACTCCATGAAGGGGGCATCCCTTTCCACTCTGCCAGGGTACCAAGCCATGAATTATGCTCCTACACATGGCCCTTGGAAGATGGCTTTAGGTCACAGATGACTCTTCATTCAGTGATGCAAAAGATATTGCTCATGAGAAGAAAAGGGATGTTCGAGCAATGTCACTGAACAGGCCACCCCCAAAAAACTATCCAGATTTGGGTAATTATGTCTGTTTTAAAAAACTATTTTGGGGAGATTTCAGCAAGAAGCTAAACACCATCAGAAAGATTTTTTTTATTCCAAGCTACTAGTGTTACCTGATCTTAGTTCCTTTGAGAAATAACCCTTACTAATAAGACATTATTGATTTATTAAGAAATCATTCAGCTTGCAACATAGGACATGGTTTAGTGATGGACTTGGCAGTGCTGGGTTAATGGTTGGATTCAATGATCTCAACTTTTCAAACTTAAACAATTCTATGAATCTGTGATTTCTTTTTAAATAACATCTGGAAAAGACATTAGGCAATGCTTGCTGAAATTTACACTCAAATCCAGCCAAATGAAGCGTTTTAATAAAACTACAGCTTGTCATTCTCACCTCACTGTGTTTCTTCAATGAGATGAAATTAGATTAGGATCACACAAACCAGAACAAGAAAATCAGGCTTTATGTGTCATGACTGCATATAGATGTATTTAATGTGAATAAAACAATGCATGTCCCAAACTAACATATATCTTATTCTCCCTCTAGTGGCCAGTGCTCCTCCTTAAAAATAACACTCTGGCATGGAGATTAAATCACAGCATGCTGGAAAAGAAAGAGTGAAGAAGAACTGAAACAGCTTTTACTCATACTTTCAAGTGTCTACTTTTTTTGTGATGTCTTGCTACCAGGTCAAACATTGCAGGTCAAAGGCAGCACACTGTGATCCTGCATATCCTCCTGCCTGAAGCAAGGGAGAATCATCTGGTTTCAAACCAGAGCCAGCTGGAGGGAGGCCAGCTGCCTTTCAACTGCTGAATTACTGATCCAGCAAAAAAAATCCAAAAGAAGCACAAAAGCCATTTCTAATCTCCCGTATGATGATTACATTAGAAAGTCACTGCTCTTCACGAGTTTGAAATAGAAGAAACACTAAGACACAAATGCAGTTTTGCTCAATATTTCAATTGATACAATTTCCTGTGTTTGATATGAAGTATAATAACTATTACAATGATTTAAATATCACTTGCTTATTGGCAAAAAGTTGTGTGTAGAAACACATAAAACATGAATACAGTGTTGCACTGATAGCTGACTGCATAAAAAACCCAATAGCATTTTGTTGGCTGTGAGAAGCATCATTGCTGCTATAATGATGATGGCACATTGACAAAATTTACATGGGATATTGTTGCATGCATCCTTTCAGATGATGAGCATTCCCAGAAAGAATTTATGTCTCCCTTCCTTGCCTTGGGATAAATATGGTAATATTATTATTGGCAATAACAATTTATATTGCTATGTAAAATGTCTGGAGCATCCACTCAGTCAAGCCTGAAAGTCCATGGTGGCAGACAAGTTGCAGCACAGCTCCTTCTGTGCCAGGAATCTGTAGCCTGAGTAGGGAAGATGGGTAAAGAATGAAGGGAAAGGAGATGCACAGGGTCACACAGGAAGCCTAGGAGAACAGAGATGTTATATGAACCATCTGCTCAGAGCCCATCACCTGGATCACATGGACCTGATGGAAAGGGCACCGCCAGAGCTCAGTGTCCATCGTGTTAGAAAACCAAGGAACAACCCCAAGCATCCCCCATCTAACCCTTCTGCTGCTTCAAAAGAAGCAAAAGACTAACAATACAATGTCATGCTTGTGGTTTATCCTGTACACCTCCCCAGCCTGGCATGTCACAGAGAAATGAGCTCTGCCTCCAAACAAAAACCAGCCTGCTCGTGTATGAAATTGAGTCTAGTAAATCAATAAAGCCCTGGAATTTAAGTCAGTGCAATTTTAAGGTGCATTTACCATTCAAAGGCTGAAATGAAACACCTCATAACAGTGTTTAGTCAGAAGACACGTTGCTAATCCCATGTGGAAAAGCAGCTTTAATCAGTATGTTTCTATACTCTGGTAGTGAAAAAGAAGCAGCCTTGAGCAGGGAAGGTCCTTGCAAGCTAAATGTGGATCACAGTTTTCAGCCATTATGTTTGGAATGTAGCCCTAAACCCTCTGTCCACTAACAGAGTCCCAAAAGATATTCCTTTGACTAAGGGTAGCTTGGTTCATCACTCCATCGTGGACATTTTCCAGGTGCCCACCAACCACCAAGCCACTGTAAAGTTGGCATTCATCTGCCAAGGAAAAGCATCTCCACAAAGGCAGGGCAGCTGGCACTTGCCTTAGAGAGAAGCAGCTGTATCCATCACATCTCTCTTTTGTTCTGTTTTGCTCTCTTGCAGAAGCTCCTGTTCCAAGGAATGAGCTCTGCCTCTTTAATCTCCCCGTTTTCAAGTCCCATCATCTGGAAAGGTCAAACAACCAGCATATTTACCAGGGCTCTTCTTTCAGAAGCTGGGTAATACCTTCCACAAGATTGTTTCTGCTTCTTTCACGAGATATTTACCAGAGGTTAGTGCACTTTTTTTCTTTGGAGATGATTGCTATCAGCAGTGGAAGAGCTCCCCAAGACTGTTAAAAGGAAATGTCATCTCACAGTATTTAATTTCCAAAACAGCCACTTCTGTATGCAAGCCCAGAGCAGCACATGGGGAGTTCTGCTGCACTTTCTGTCACAGGCATTATTACAAATTTAAATATTTCTCAAGAAGTGCTGTTTGAATAATTAAGAACAAGATATAGGTTTGATGCTTTCAGGATGATTGCAATTGAAGAGACATAAATGGCAGCCTGGGTATCAGAAAAAGAGAGAGTTTTCCAGGGTAACAGGCACTGGTCATGGCAAGGAGACGTGCAGCTGCTGCTGTTGCCTATATCCTTACGCCCAGTGTTGTTTCAGCTGAGCTATACTTTTCACTAAGCATTAAGAAAGCGTATATGGGGTTATTTTAGAAGAGCTATATACACCAAGATTGTTTTTCTTGAAGATTAAAGAACAGAGGGACTAGAAGCAGATTTGGACTTTCATTAAACTCAGCTGCCTGACTTGAAAGAAGTAAAAAAATTTTAACTTCTCTGAAGTCTTTGCTATAGTTCACTATATTCCTAACACACGTATTTGAACAAATTATTCTGAAGGAGTGGTAAAAACCAAAGCAGCAGAATCATAAGACTTTTCAAGGTTTCATTACCCTTACAAGGAACTGATGCTAGTCCCTTGAAAGCAAGCAGGACAACATAAAATGCTCTATATGGGACAAACCATTTAAAAATTCTACCATTTTATGAATGCATAAATATCAACCTTACATCTTTCCCACTGAGCAAACACTAGAAGGTATTGCATGCAAGAAACAAAAATAAAAGCCCTCAAATTCAGGTAGAATCTTGACCACTGCATCCCCACCCTTGGGATGTACAAAAGATCTTGTCTTAATTCTACTCACAGGCAAGCCTATCTAGAAAAGCTTCATCTTAATTTCTTTGCCTTTTGCAGTGAAAATATGATCATCTCTTGGTTTAATAACTAATGACAATAACGATGGACCCTGGTCCTTGCAGGTGGAAGTCACCTCAGCTGTACTCTCTGTACCTAAAAATCAAACAACATAAATACTTCACAAATGAGTATAATATCCCATAAAACTGTATTCTATAAGGTAGAGGAGGGTTTTCGGAGCTGTAACATAATGCTTAAGCTTTTATAACGTTCCACTTTTCTACAAAGCCATTAGGCAAAAAATCTTCAGAAATTTCCGACAGGCTCATTCATGTTTGCAAATGATAGAGATCTCGTGTCTGCAAAGCACGGGATTAATGCTCCTGCCCTATATCCCTGTCATCAAGCTGGCATCCCTACACTTTCATTACTGTTTCCTGGCAACAAAGCACCGAAGCACTTCCATGAATGCTAACAATCCGTATTCATCCCGGCGGCAGACCTTTCCGGAGAGTCCTGCCCAAATGAATGAGTGCATCAGCAGTATCTGCTCCTGCAATATCAGACTCAAACACAAAATAATTTTTTCACCCAGCATGAAGAAAGTATTATTAACAGGATCTTTTAAATCTGAAAATCACTTCTATTTTTTGCTTGTAGAGTCATACCATATTATTTCAGCCTGAAGTGTAACAATCCCACTTCTGTTATAGAACAAGCCTGATTTGTCAGGTTGGTTTTATCAGCTGGCCAGTTTGATGGTTGTGGTTTTTTCCAGTTTACAGGATGAATGTGTGGTAATGTGACAAATCTAATATTTGGCACATTCTTTTAATTATTTTTTTAAAAGGAATATAATTAGTGTTTTTATTTTTAAGGTAAGAGATTGTTTCATTATTATCTAGGCTAAAAGACAAAGAGCCACATCATGAGGATGTTATACCATCTACTATTTAAAAGATATTATGCTTGTACCTTCTTAGCACTAAACTGAGGCTGAACTGCTGTAGTCTAGTAATGAAGAAGTTATTAATGGCAGAAAAGCAAGAAAAGGAGATGCTTTTTGTATCTTACACTGTTGTGAATGCAAAAGGGAGAGAGGATTGCAGGATTGCTCCTTTCAGTAGCATGTCCTCACTGATCTGCAAGCAGGCAAGAGAGAGAAAGGCAATGGAGAAAGGGCCCCATTATTATTTGCTGTTTGGGAGAAGGGGAAGGGGACGGG
>JAWWEV010000115.1:7427221-7455689 GCA_035583235.1 Hafferia zeledoni
GTGTGTTATATTGTAGTTTTAATTTTCTCTTTTCTGTATAAATACATGTAGTTAGTTTTAAGCATAAACCTGGTTTTCGAGTGTTTTTTTCCCTTTCCCCCTTTTCTAAACCAAAGGCTAACTCTGTCCTTTGGGCAGTTGGCATTTTGCCAGCTCAACCCAAGACATAAGTCAAGAGACTTGTGTTCAGTGAACTGTAGCATCGTTCCCTGTTTTATAAGTGGGACTAGGGAGGTATTAAAGTCTGGTTTTCTTCCTCTCAACACCTATCAACTTTTACACATGTATGTCTTTAGGCAAGCTGGAAACACCTGGCTGCAGAAAGACCATGGAACTGGAGGAGCTGTGCTTTAGTGAACAGAGACTGATGTGCCAGTTCAATTAATTTAACTGCCCAGCCATAAGTTGGTCCCTGCCACCCTGTGACCCTTGAGCCACATGCAGTTCACACATTCTGGCCTCACACACAGATACAGGGTGACAATTCACAGGGCACAGCTTGAGACAGTACAAAGCTGTGCCCAGATGCTTGGGAAGCTCTTGGCTTCCTTTTGCAACAGCTTTGGGAACAGCTACTCTTCTGAAAAGCATAGCTACTGGCATATGAAAATGGAATGACACACTTCATATGCTTAGGAGGAATGAATCCTCCATGCTCTAAATGGCAGTGCATGTCTACATTGCATCTTGGGTTCTTCCATTTAAAGTTCTCCTTAAAGATGCCCCCCTTCTCGCTTCAGCCAGACCCTGGCTTGCTTTGTTTTTCATAGTCAGCTAAGGATTAAGAGAAAGCAAACAGCTTTACCCACAAGGTCTTCTCAGCCTACTGTGATTTCAGCACTAACAGAGATGAACTTAGTCAGCTACAACATCCTAACACCTGACAGCATTCAAAAGATTTGACAGTATTATCTTATTAGCTTAGGGAGCTAGGGGAGCACAGGGTAGAGTGCAGATGCAGGTAACTTAATCCTTGTTTTTATTCAGTACACCTAACTGCAAGAGTATAAAACAACTATGATAAAAATACAACTTAAGAATAGATTAAACTACCAACCATTTTCCTCTGTGCTGAACATCATAGCCTGGATTTTAGCTGCTGTATTAAGAGTCCAGGAATTACTTTTGAGAATAACCACAGAAAATTTCAGTGGCAGTACTAGAACAACTGAACAGACACAAGAGTGTAACAGTTAATGCTGTGCTTGGGTAGTTTCCAAAGGTCCTGTTCAGATTGTGTTGTGCTTACAAGGATGAGTTGTGACACCAAGATTTAGCTCTGTTGCCTTGTGCTTTTTTGTGTTTAACAGAAGCACAGATGCTCCTTGTGTTTTTACACACCTGTGCTCAGCCTGAGTGCACAAGCTTATGAACAAGTAGCACATGCACAATTCACACTGGGCAAGGCAAAAAAATAAAAAAGCTGCTATTTTAACCTTGCTGTGCAGGGCTGATGGCTGCTCCCAATTTAGAAGTGTTTACTTTGGAAAGGAAAACACTGAGCAGAAGTACTATGTTAGGGAGAATTTTACAGTACATTGTGGGTAGGTGTGACCTGAAAGTGATACAGAAATGAAAACTAGTTTTGCATTAGATGCAGTCACTCTGCAAAATCTAACGAATATAAGAGTAAGGATTATCTGCATGAAGAAGGAGGTTCAGCCTCTTTCAAGCATCATAAATCAATCAGCTAAAATTCACAGTGGTTAATCTTGGAGAACCTTTTATCTCTAGCAGCAGGGCAACTGGATACGTAGAAAAAAGCTTAATGGAATTTTTATACATTTGTCCATCTGCCATAGTTTTCTAGCAACTCAGCCATGAGGAGAAATGTGGGGACATAATTGAAACTAGCTTATTTGTACACAGTTGTTTTTAATGAAAGAGGCAGTACAGAAGGTGATGAGAAAAGGAGAGGCCATTCATTTATATTTTCTTGACAATGTAATTTCTTCTTCAGCACTAGAAAAAAACATAACCTAGGATTTTGTAGTGTTTATATCCGTGAAACCATCCTCAGATCACAAGGTACACTGTATATACCCAGACAGGGAGGGACTCATGACTCTTCACACAAGCTTCGGTTCTTAAAGCTCTTTATGGCAGTACATCACTTTTTGAAGGACGGGAAAACCAGTTCTGTTCACAAAGAATCATAGAATATCCTGAGTTGTAAGGAACCCACAAGGATCATTGAGTCCAACTCCAGGCCTTTCAAAGGACAGCCCCAAATATCACACTGTGTGCCTGAGAACATGCTCAACAAAACCTCATGCACACCTCATGTTTGAATAAAAGGGGTTTTTTTCTCTAAGATGGTGAGACAAGGTTATTATGAGAGCCTGCTATGTATAGCAGTGTGATGACATTGTTCTTCTTTCATGCACCCATTAATATAATTTGTGTTAGGTGTCTTAAACAGAGGGTGTTAACCCATTCTGCTCCCCAAATGAATAAATAGAGAATGTCAACTCCTTCCTCTTGACCTTTAAAATGGCACATAACTTGGATGCAAGAGACACAGTGAGTATACAGTGCTGTGTATACTCCATATATTGGGGTGGGGTTCTTTTGACTCTGAAAGTGTGAAGGACTCACCCCCAGCAGGTTGCGTGGAATGTACCCTTCCTTGTCGTTGAGCCGTGCCCACCACCACTCAATCTCATCTTCATCTTCTCGGCGCAGAATTGTCATGCAGTCTCCTTCCTTCATTGAGAGCTCGTCATCATTCTGAGCCTCATAATCCCAGAGTCCATAAATCACTCCTTTGTTCATTATGCCCATTTTCTCCTGCACTCCTGCAACATTGAAAACACAGAGCAGCTAAATTAAGAGGGAAGAAGAAAAAGGACAACAGGTGGAAAGACTTTTTACTCTTACGTAAGAGCAGGCCAGGAAAAAAACTCAAACATCAATTCCTATCAGACTTGGCACCTTGTTGTCATCAGCCTACTCAAAGTCAGTCCAGGAAGAGGTGACATTGTGGAAATAGTCCTCACACACAGCAGACAGATTCCTTCTTTAACTATGTTCAAAAAATATGAGGTAAATGGGGAGAGCAGCACTGATTGATAAAAGATTATGGGTTTGTGTTCACACTTTCTAGACCTAAGTGATGAGCAAAAAGCACTGGTTTGTACTCTTAGTCCATTGGTAATCTCTAGACCCAACTGATGACCAAAAAGCACTTGTTTGTATTCTTAGTCCATTGGTAATCTCTTTCTGTCAAAGGCCGATACCAAGACCTGCTCAGGTTGACCACCATTGTCATTTTGATGCTTGTGGTGTCATTTGCCATCCATGTCACTTTATTTCAGAACTTTAATACAAGGTGCATCCCAGACCTGTACCTGAAAAATTTGTCTGCTACGCTCCAGCTACTTTTGGTTAATTCAAACATTTCTCTTAGTTTCTGACACCATTTTGATTATATGTCGTTTTTAAACAGCAACTTCAGAAACAGAGTTCTGGTAAATTACTTCTGGACCAAGATGTTTTGGAGTACACAGATATGCCCGGCAGAAGTTACTTAAAACTTGCTCATTTTTACAGCTATAGTGAAAAATGAGATCCTATGCTTTCTGTATACATTCCTCAGCACCTAAGCAGCAAACAGGAAAAGGTATTTTAATTAACTGTTACACAAACTTTCTCTTAGGTAATTATTTTATTATAAAATACTGAATCCAACTGGCTTTGCTCGGCTTTGGTATTTCCAAGAGCAAAGAGTAGTGCACGCTGTATCAACAAAACTTGCCATTTCCCTTTTCATCACTTACCCATTACAACCTATTGTATAGGATTTTTACCTACATCTGCTAAAGGAAGCACCTGCTTAAATCAAGATCTTTATTTCTGCATACCAGATCATCATGTAAAATTAAAATTACTTCAGCTGCACGATAAGCTCTGCTCAGAGAAACTCTTCTCTTGCTTTGCATTTGGTATAATTACATGTTTGGCAAAAGTTGTGCTCTGCATCCACATGGAAGGTAAGACTAAGCACTGGACATCAAAGCAGACAGAATAGTCACACAATGGATCTGGTCTCCCAAGGAGGTGTTAAGAATCAAAGAAGGCCAGCAGGACAAACATGTTCATAGAGACAGCACAAGCACTACACCTTAGAAAGTGAAAAATTCCATACTTAAGCAGCATTAGACTTGTCATTCAATCGTCACTAAAGGATTAATGGTTTTATTTAAATCTACCTGTACTTTCTGACGTTATTCAATATTGGGCATAATTTACAAGAAAAAGTATCAAATGAATCAATGCATTTCATCAAGGTTTCTCCCCTTACAAATGAGTTTAGAGGGCCAGGTTTTAATGTGGTTATGTGTTCTGGAAACAGACATACAGATTTCCAAACTGCTTTTTTACAGCAAGAAACAGATTTAGCTAGTGAATTAATTTCTTACTATAACTATAGGCAACCAGAACCAGTCTTAGGAATAGGATTAATTTCTAATGGAACAATATGGAACTCTGATAGTTGAACATCAAGAGATACCTTAGTTTCAGTGGTTTCTATTTGGAAAACCTGGCAATAGGCCCAAGCCTTACAGTCCTTTCAGGACCCACTGAAAAGTATCTCATAACACAAAAAAAAAAAAAATCCCAAACCCAACAAAACACAGAGTGTCAAGTGAAATCAACAGATGGTGGGTCCAGGAAAAAAAACAAAAACAAAAAGAATGCATTTCTTCATGCTATATATAATGAAGCCATGGACCTCCTTTCCACAGGATGCCGTGGGCTGTTTACCTGAATTCAAGAATAGACAAATTTCTGAAAGAAATCCCTCAAGGGCTGTTCAACACAAAGATATCATTTCATAACTCATATTATTTTTTTTATCTAGTCTGACAATCTTCCTTGAATATTTGCTCTCAATGACCACCCTTGGAGTCCGGATACAAAACTAAATGGAATTTTGCTTCACCCACAGATACTGATGCTGGTTAAAAAGGCTTTCTCCCTTCAGAGTGAAAACTATATTTGGCACTGAGAGATACAGTTTTCAAGCTTAGTGAGGACAGCTGGACAGACTGTTTTGAAATTTGCTGGCTGAGCAGCTTATACAAACTCAGATCTCTCCTGTTCCACAAAACCAGAAAGGCAGTATTACGGCTTTTTACACTGTGTTACATTGCTGTTACTCTAACCTCTTACAGAGAGATGACACACCAGCTGGTAGGTGCCTAGGGGACAAGAACTACATACAAAACAGAGAAAAGTAATTTAAAACCCCATTACACACAAAACATGCACTAAAGTAATTTAAAACCTCATTGACTAATACTCATCACACCCTAGGGGGAATTCATTCTCTCCGTTAAAAGATAGTATCTCTGTAGTCTTATTATTTGAATAAGATCTAAATTTAATAGGGCATTTCTTTTTAAATGCAAGTGAAGAAAAAAAGCCAGAAAGGTAAAGTCAAATCAGTGCTTACTAATCTCCATCTAGGCAGAAACTTGGCAATACCTTTCTTGGTTCTAAAGTGCACATTAGGAAATACTCCTCATTTAAAGACACTACACAACAGGTATGAGCTGCCTACTGAGATATCCATACCACTTTTTTTTTATGTAAAAGAGGTACTTAATGTGGTAAGAGTCACCCAATTGCCACCTCGATCTAGTGTGTCTGTTAATGCACATACTTAACTCAAAGTTTTTAATGTAGGGAAACCTTTTGTTCCTCAGAACTCCTCCATAGGCGGAATGTTATGAAGTTAGTCCTGATGGCACTCGTTCTGTGACAGGAAGCTGGCTGAAACCTCTCTGGTTCCAAGAGGAACCTGAAGCGTGGGCACACGACCCGAGTGTGCAACTCACCCTTCCTCATGCAAAAATGTACTGAAAGAGCCAGGTGAGCCCCTACCAGACTGCAAAACTCAGTGATGGCACTGACCATATAAGAACTGGGAGCACTGTGTGTAGCCTTCCTCCATCTCCTCGCACTTGTCGGCAGCCGTCTGCATGTCACTGTAGGTCATGGCAAACACAGCTGCCCCCGACTCCACCAGAAACTTGCACACCTGCACGTTGTTGCAAGATGCTGCACAGTGCAACGGGGTCCTGCAAGGCAAGAAGGGAAGGTGACACTTTGCTTATACTGCTCATGGCAGTGCTCAGAGACCCCTGGGAGCAAACCACTTTCATGCATGACCTCCAGCAATCACTACTGCAGCAGCCAGGGCTTCCCATTAAAAGCACTTAGCCCAGGATGTCAAAAGCAATTGCTTTTCACAGATCACAGGAGCCATCGAGAGCTGCTCGGGACCTACAGCTATGTTTCCATACAGATCTCTAGTTATGATGCCTTTTAAAATCCATAAACATTTTAAGTTCATTGAGGCAATAACAATTAAAAAATTCATCACTATTAGAAAACCCTGAGATTGTGCCTCTTACAATCTAGACAATTACTTCAAGATTTGACTTTGTGACAAGTGCAGGTAATAAGGGTAACCAATGAGGTTGAATAAAGATGGTCCCTCAGTCTTAGGCCTCAGACACTTGTTATATGCAGAAATAGTAGTAAAATCACTGCCTCCTCCAGCAGCCATTTGTAAATAATCGCCTCAGCTGCCTATAAGAAGGTTTTGAAGCCCATTATGAGTTGCAAGCATAGTCTGCAGGCTATAGTCTCCTTGGTTAGGGTTACTCTTAGAGTTATGCTTAGGATTAGGGCTAGGGTTAGGGTTAGGCTTCTCTTTTGTTTTAGGATTAGGCTTTGGGTGTTTTTTTAATGTTAATGGCGCAGCATCATTGGCACCGGAGAGACCAAGGCTGCCACCTTTTCTCTTGGCACAAAGCGCAGCCCCTCCTTGGCACCAGTGGGTCAGGGAAATTTCCACTCTTTGTTTTTAAGTTGTCTGAAGTATTGGACAAGAACTGAGTAGAGTCTGCAGGTTTAGATTCCACCCAGAGCACACATAAGTTATAGGCTGTCTCACAGAGAGGACCATTGGGAATTTCATCGTAGGGCTCACTATGTGTAACCTGTCTTAACTATCTCACAGAATCAGAGCAGTTTCCTAACAACAGTATCCACCCTACTGGGCCTCAGACATGTTTTCTCATATAGGGAATACTAGCATAATTTCCTTGTTTTCCCCGCTGTGCAGTCTCATGTGATGCCCCACAGAGAGCTGCTGTTGCTCTACTGCGGAAAACTCATTTCCAGCTCTATAGGAGCAAAATTAAGGACATTCTGAGGGACCCACAGCAGCCCTCAAGCCATGGCTCTCTTTTGGGGAGCATCTGTAAGGAGACACTTGAAGAAATCCTTACCATCCATCGCTATCTGCAGCATTCACGTTCACCCCAAACTGCACGAGGAACTTCACAATTTCCGTGTGCCCAGCACACACAGCATTGTGCAGCGCAGTAATCCCTTCATCATTTGGCATGCTGGGATCCTCAACCTATTCAGCCAGAAAGGAACCAGTCACATTCTAGTGAAACTCTCTAGGATAAACATCTCTTCACAAATTCATGTTTCAGAGCAACTGAGTTTTATACGAGACATTTCTAGGAAGAACATGAGCAACAGGCAGAAGACTACAACATCCTCCAGTTTTGCAACAAGACTCATATATAAATTTGCAGTATCCTTCTAACAGTGAAAACCCAGTCATTCAGAGAAAAAGTATCTTGATAACTTAGAAAAAGTACTTGTAACAAATTTCTTATATTTGCCTATTAAACTGTGAGCAAAGTTCACAGAAAAAGTGGATTTTGCTTATCAAATTATCTGATAACACACAAGATGAAGAGGAAACACTACATAAGAAATGAGAAAAAAGCTGTCCTGCAAATTTAGTATTATGCTAACTCTCCACTGTGGAATTAACACACTAAAATTAGCCTCCAGGTATGATCACTTATGACCTATTAGGGCATATCTCCTCAAGGACAAATCTAGGTCATGCACTATGCTTTTAGGTTCCCCAGTCCAGAAAAGCGGCAACTTCCTAGAATAAGGATTCCTATTTCTTGTCTTGCAAGTTAGCATTTGTACCTCATAAATTATTCTCTGCACAAGGTCAAACTCCCCCTCCAAAGATGAATCCAGAAGCAATGCAAGGGGATTGAATTTCACTCTCATTCCATGCCCAATCCTCTCAGAGCCAGTCTTACGCAAGTTTGTCCTCTTCCCCTGTGAAAAGGTAACACAAGTTTATAGGCATTTTTTTCCTGCAAAGAACAAGAATACAAAACTGCTTATTGGGGAATGACAGCAGAAATGATCAATTAAAGCACATCAATTCCCCAAATCATTATGAGTATATCAGATTAGGCATGGTACGAAAGAGCTCTGTCTTTATCTCTGGACAAGGTCACCATTCAACTGACCTTGATCAAGCATCAACAAAACAAGAAAACTCTGAAATACCTGAAGATCAGGGGGGATAAAAAAAACCCTTTTTTTTTTTTTTTTTTTTTTTTTTACAATTTTAGCATTAACTCCCACAGCTGTGGCACAAACCAAGTAGCACAGTCAATGAAGTACCCTACTGTAAGCATTGATGTGACGTTCCTAACATTTTTTTAAGTTTAGGAGAGGCTGGCAGGAGTAAGCAGTTAGGGAAAATGGTTTGGGAAAGAATATAGAACCAAGTGTAGAAATGCTTTAGATGCTCCCATTCATACTGGAAACCAAGGATTTCTATAGCTTAGTTTGTACTCTTTTCATCAGAGAACATGCACCCAGCATTAGCTCAGCGCTCACCCCAGCTGGCTGTGCTGCAGCAATAAACACTATTCATGAGAGTATGTAAATTTCTGACAGATGTCCAGGCAAAGATGAATAGAAATGACTCATATTTTGCAAGAGCAAACATGTGAAGATAAGATATATAAGAAAATATTCCCAGAAAATAAGCTTCTGCCTGTTGATTTACACATAATATCAAAAGTATAGGCTTTTTAAAGCAAGAGCCTTTTGAAACCCAAGTATTTCAATATGAAATTAAGAAGTTGGTCTAGTTTCTTCTCATCATTGCAGAATTATTATAAAGCCAACCAGAAATGAGTTCTTACAATTTAGGAAATCCTACCACTCAAGTTTCCCCGTAAAAGGGAGCAAGAACAAAATCTTTAAAGCATGAAAACATGCCATATCTATTCAATGCAGAAATTACAAGGTTAAAAAGCACATTTAAAGCTTTTAAGTCCCCTGCACTGAAGTGATAGAGGAAAAAACCTCTTCCATGCATCAAGTTACTAAAATTGTATTCGTGACAGATTTTTAAAGAAAGTCTTTGCAAAACCAAAAACATTATGCATTTCTGTTCTACAAGAGTGAGATAACATCATACCACACACACAGATACAATCTTCCAAAATAAGGAAGACAGTAAAAATGCTGCACACCCTTAGCCCCAAGAGACTCCATTTTGATGCAACTTGAAAAAAAAAGACTCATGTTAAAACAGGTTTCAAAGAAATTCAGAAAGCATTAAGCAGAAGAAATGCAAACAGCTGATGTCTACAAATGAGATTTAAAGCAGAAACTAAAGAAGTCTGTTTCTCCATATTTTTCAAGCAAGGCACTTTTCAGATAAACAAATGCAATTCAGGATTAAGATACTTAGTTTCCAGCTCTTAGAAATAGTGGGAAACGCTTGTGAAATCTGTGCCTAAAGAAAAAAAAATCAACTTTGATTTCTCTTAAAATGAAATAAAATTTGGGTGTAGTAGGCAGATTTCTATAAGGAATGTTCTTTACATAGATTTAAACTGTTCAGAGCTGTATCAGATTCCACTTGAAACTTTTCATTATGTCCTTGATTCTAGAGACAGAGACTTTTCATTTACTGTCATTCAGTTTGGGGATAAGACCATCACACAAATAGAAGAGATACCCACAGAGAGACTTCTACACCATGTGAGTGACTGTTCTCCCACATCTGTTTAAGCCCTACAACACAATGTACAGAGTTTATGGCAGAGCTTGAAATCACTTATTGACAGGGCACCTGAGTTGTAAGCTAGCTAATACTCACAGGAGGCAAGGAAAACTGTCCAGTAACTTCAGGAGGCCTCATATTGAAGGAGTCCTCTCCCAGACTCTCTGGTTCCCCTGACGGATAGGGAGGTGGTGGGTATGGAGGATACTCTTCCATGTACACCTCCAGTGGCAGTGGAGCTTCTAGGCTTGGTTCTTCTGTTTTCAGCTGCGTGAGTTCCTCACTATCTGATAAAGCCTCAGGTACCGTGTCCAAAGCTACAGAGGGAAGAACAGCTTCACTCTGATCTGATGGTATGTTTTCTGTTTCCTCAGCAATAGCTGGTTCTGGCATGGAAGCAGCTGTTTCTTTTTCTGATTCTGTGCTTAGATAAGGATTTGGGATTTCTGCTGGGCTTTCAGGACTGGCAGCTGATGTCGTCTGTTTGGAGGGATGTGATGGAGCTGAGATAGTCTCCATTGCAGCCAGAGTGGTCCTCTGATACAACAGCTTCTGAATGTTGGGGCCATTAGGTCCCTCTGGCTCAGTAATAGAGCTACGTTTCTTCAGTGGTCTGGGTGCATTGGACAGCTTTTTCCGCAGTGCCTCCAGATCGGCATCGCTCTGGTTGCGGTATGGATTGGATAGGAAAGGCAGCAATTTGGTGGGGCTGAGAGGACGGGGTATTCGCTCCGTTTCATGGTTCTCATGAGCAGAGGCTGCTGTTTCCATCTCAGGCTCTGGGCTGCCTGGTTTGCCTTGGTGGTTTGAATAGATATTCTCCGTCTGTGGCAGCTGACTCTGTGCACCAGCTCCTGCCATCACAGGCTTGCCATACACTGTGGAGCAGTTCAGAGAGGGGTGGGAGGGGAAAAAGAAGTTTGAATATTTGATCAGCAAGAAAAGAACAGCAAAGACAGGTGAATTAGGTTGTGTATTCTTTATGTAGGGCAAAGAAGCAAAATAATACAATCAACTGAACAGAATTAATCTGGCAATCAGGTTTACCATTAGTTATTTTGCAAATGCATGGCAGATAATCTGCACTTTTTGTTAATACATGCAGCATGGAAGATCCATTTAAGATTCTTACAGCTGCACTCACCTGCTTAATTCCCCTGAGAAAGAGCTTTATACCCACAAACCAGGTGGAAAGTACATCTATCTGAGGTTTATCAGAGAGAAGAGAGGTAGAGAGCCACATGCTTACCACTTGAGAAGTGTGGTCCTCTGGTCTGCGCCCTTGTCAGAGCACTCTGCACTGCCTGCTGAAAGTTCTTGCCAGGGGTCTGCTGTTGTGTGTACATGCTGTAAATTGAACTTGCAGCCACAGTTTGAGGCTTTCGAAATGGTGGTTGTGAAGTCTCTTTGGCTGGCTGAGGAGTAAAAGGCCTCACAGCTGCTGCTGGGGGGCTCTCCTGCTTGGAGGAAGGAAGAATTTGATCCTGGCTAGAGGAAGAACCTGCAGGAGGTACCGAAATTCTTTGCTGTATCTGCTGGGAAGGATGGGAAGACTGCTGTGCCACTGGTTTTTGCTTGTTCCCCATAGCTACAATGGCCAAAGGCAGCTTCTGCAGGTTTCCATCCAGCTTTGTATCAGAAGGTTGCAAATGACTTGTTTGACCAAAGTAAGGCAAGTTTATCTGTTTTGGTTTAGTGGGGACAGGTGGTGGCACCTTTGTTACATTTTTACTGGTTGTCTGAAAGACAAAAAAAATTCATTATGACAAAAAAGTAAAACATGGTTTAGGAGTTCTGCTGGGAAGGACCACAGAGCCTCAGAGAATGACACAGTATCAAGTATTTTACTGTTGCAGCAATACTGTTTTCATTATCATTAGAAACACAAAGAGACTGCTTGAAACATTTTATCATCATTGTTGTTTACATAAAACTTTGAACTCATTCTCTTTAATTCTTTTTGCAACAGCTATGTTTCAAACACCAAGCAAGGGCAGGGCTCAGTAATTTCTTTCTAGACATACCGGAGACACTTAGTAGCATCTGTAGGCAAGAGGTTGTTCTCCAACAAAGCACTTGCCATTCCCAGTTCTGTTACTTCACCCCTACCTGATCAAATTGTGCCCTTGTGCCAAAATTTAGGTGGGAAGCCTTGCTGTAATCAAACATTTGAAGGACATTGTTGCACTAAATAGTGAAACGAGTGTGTAAATGATTTTAAAAAAACAATGTAAATGCCTCTGCAAGTATAGTCTTTGGAGAAAAGAACACACACATGCCCAGTAGTACAAGTAATGCAGCCATTTTTATGAACTAAGCCAAAATGTAGATTTTCATCACAGTGACTGTAGAGAATGGTTTTGAGTTACCAACTGCCATTAAGACTGTAAGACTTTTTTTCCTTACAAGGAGTCTTTTAAAAGATGACCTAAGTACTTTTCAGAGAGCTTTCCGACAGCACCATTTGAAAAGTTGTGTAATCCCTGTGGGATGCACTGCCTGAGTTTCCTGCATACCTGTGCTTCCCGCAGGAGATCTTCGCTGCTCTGGTTTTTCCTCAGGGTGCCAAGCCCAGCAGACTGGTCCACAGAATCAAACATGGAGAACGGACGCACCTTCTTCTCTTTGTCTCGCAGAAAAGATTCTCCTTCAGCTGTTGTTACAGAGGAGACAACTTTCAAAAGGGATGGCACAATTGTAGGTACAAGAGTCCCGCTCCGGGCAATATTCACCGCAGTGTATGCAAGGGATGCTTTTTGCATCCATCCTTCCCCTGCACCAAGAGTCCCTCAGCCTGCCAAATGCTGTATCATGCAAATTGAACAGAAGCATGGAAGAAGGCATTAGTATCTACTTTGCAATCTGAAGTAAGTGGTGGATTTGATTTTTTTCTTTTAAAAATCCATGCAACACCAGACTGAACCTTATATGGCAATTTTTGTGTGTGTGTGTGTGTGCTTTCAAATGAATTCTCAATATTTACTGAAGCATTTAGAAAAGACAGATATCATCAACTAGATTTTTTAAGATTAGCCAAGCACATAAGGACATACCTTGTCCTTCATTAGTCACAATTCCTTTTCCTGAAGTCAAGGCTGACCCTTGACTACTATGATTGTCTGCATTTGAACTACTCCAGTCAGGGGCAGATGGGGATAGTTTTGCACTGGGGACCACAGAACCTAGGAGAGAACAAGTGCAACAGATTAAGCTAAAATAATAATTTTTATTCACTTCTTTATTATAGGTAGGGATTTTTTTGTAAGAATCAGGTCTAGACCGTGTGCAAATATCACATACAGGTTAACTGGCCACAAATCCTACCACTATAGATTTTCATTCATTGGTTGGTTTGTATTAAGGAGAATGCAAACCAAGTTCAGAAACAACTATCAAAGCAGCAGCAAAACTATTTGTCCTAGCACACACCTGCACCTACAGCATTCAATAAAGAAACTTCTCTTGACTGCCTTCTTTCCAGTTAGTATGAAACTTCTTTTGACTATTTTCAGTAAGTTAAAAGTGACATGATGATAAAAAAGTATGAAAAACATATCTTGTGCAAAGAAAATCACGATGCTTTAAAGCACATACAGATGCTGCCAGTGACATCCGAAACAGCAGAACAATCATCTGTGTGTTTAATGTACATATAGGTACTGCATTAAAGCTGATCTTTACTTTCACTGGAGTAGATATGTGGATCTGCAAAAATCACTAAGGAAATGCTTGCAACTTGCTATTAAATACTTCACCAAATCCGCTCTATTAAATTTTAAATAACATAATACAAATAAGTAATGTTAAATTCAAACAGAAACGATAAGCAGCTGGAAAAATGTTTCACTCTGACAAAGTATCAAAAACTCTCTCTAAGAATGCAGTAATTTTTTCCAAATGTTAAAAAATAAGAAGTGATGTTTTAGTTGAAATAGCTCACCAACACCACACATTCCTCTAGCAAAAATTCAAATTTTGTATGGTCAAGAGCTCAAATTCCACTCCAGTAGTTTTAGGATCAGCAACCAGATAAAACAAAACAATCCTTCATTCTCCAATACAGCAAGACACACTTGGAGTGCTTTTGGGCAGTAGTTACTTTAATAATACCTATAAGACCTGGAGACAGAGGGAGGGAGGAAAAAAAATAAACAGAACTATTCTGCAACCTCCGTCCCTATTTTGTCCTTTTAGGAAAATCAGAGTTTCTCTTCTCTCCCAGGTCTTCTCCCAAGATAGCATAGAGGAGATATTTGAAGCTCTCTAGTTTCTCCACACTTCTCTCATGGACCTGAACTGTGCCTCATAGGAGGAATCCACAGAGAGAAGCCAAGCAAATCTCCATTAACTCTCCAAGTAGGAGAGGCCAAACCCCACATCACCAGCAAGTCCGTAACTTTACTGCTATTTCTGTGCTACAATCAGCTGTCTCCTTTGTAATATTTCTTGTAATGCTGGGTAATCTTTTCATGAGTCGTTTCCAAAACTCACGATCAGAAAACTTGGCTTTGCTAGTTTTTAAATCTGGACACCAGGGTGTTACCAGATATGTCCTAAAACTGCCTCAGTGTATAGTCTTTAGGAGAACTTTAAAATTAATTAAAAAAGTAATTAGCTGACAGAAAAATCCTCCTACATTCCACGCTATTAAACAATTTAAATTGCTAACAGAAAGTTACTTAATTTGTAACACTGAATTGTATAATCTCAGTGCTTATAAAATGTATTTACTGGTGCAAAAAAAAAGTAGCAAGTACTAAGACTGACATCTCAAATAACACTGCTTAAAAAAAACCAAAAAAACCAACACAACACAAAAAACCCAAAACATCAAAACAGAACAGTTAGGTAAAACAAAACATATCTGGATAAGAACTATTTATCATAAGCTATTACCTGCAGGAGCTTTAGCTTGTGAACTGTTCCCAGCTCTCATGTTGGGCAGAGTTTGTGTTTTTAGTGGACCATCAGGTACCTGCAAAGCTTGTGTCCCATCTGAAAATGCTGGTTTCACCAAAAGTTCAGGTCTGGAAGCAATACGTGGCATAGTAGAGGACTGGATATAAGGACCTACTGCTGCCACTCGACTTGGAGCAGAAGCCACTGGTTGTGATAAATTCCCATCTGAAGAAACCTTTGGGGGAAAAAAAAGAAGAAAATGTAAAGGATTTTATGCTGCAGTATCCATCTACCAGAGCTTGAAACAGAAATCAAAAAGGTTAAAACAAGTAGCAAATGATACTCCAATATTAAAAATGCTTTTTTGAAAAAGCTTTAAGAATTATAAACCTGAGGTAGTAATAGTAAAAAAAAAAAAAACAAAACCAACCAACAACAAAATAAAATAATCTAAAAAAAAATATCCACGAAAGCATAAGATTTCTTGTCTGTAAAGAGTAAGTAGGTTAACACTAATGTACCATGAAAAGGACTTTAATAATACAAGACTTCCTCTACATATGGATAAAGACAACAAGTCTAACATCTGAACAGCCCTCCCCACAAGCAAGTTTTTACTTCAGACTTTATAGACAACAAATAAAATAAATGTTTTTGTTATTACACATCCCACACTTACTGGTACATTCTCTTTCTGCTGCAGAGCTGCCTTTTTCTTCCACAGACGCTCTCGCAGCTCATTAACACGCTTATCCATGACTGCCACCTCCAAGTTGCGCTTGTTCAAACACTCCCTCTGTTGCTGCAGCTTGGCATTCTGCTCCTGGTTCAGTTTGTTCCTCAACTGAATAAATTCACAAAGCAGGGGGGGAGGAGGGGAAAACAACAAAAATAAAAGCAAATTAACTTTCAGAAGAGGGGACAGGAACCAGTTACAAAGAGAAAAACCTTTTAAAAAGTAAAGTCATGTCTTGTCTCTAGAGAAAATGTTGGTTAGTCTCCAAATCTGCAGAATGCAAAAATATACACATAGTGTGCTCCTTCCTCTCTTTGCCCTGGACTGAGCACAACTAACCCTCCATCCCCAGCACACAGGCAGTCACACAGGTCTGTCAGGTAGAGGAGCAACAGCATTTCTTTCCAACAAGGTAAGAAACAACCCAACCAACTCTTAAGCACTTAAGGGTTGTGGGTCACAAGCTGGCTTTGCATTACCTGCAGCTCCTTGTACAGGCGGTCGAGTTCAGCTACAGCCGACTGGTTGTCGTGGTAACCATCAATTCGGCCGTTCTTCAGCATCTCCAGTTGCCTGGTGAGTTCCTCTACTTTTGACACAGCCAGCACCAGCTCGCGCTGCTTTTGCTGGAACAGGCTGTTCATCTGTTCAATCTCCTCCACTGGAAAGAACGAGAGAGCACAATAGATGCCCTGAGAAACAGCCGAGCGTGGGCTGCTTCCAAGGCAGCGGTTAAGGGGACAGTGAGCGCCCTGCCGGCCTCCAGAGCGGGGCTGAACGGAACCAAACCAGCTCTTCCCCCCAGCATTTGCAAAAGAAAACTCACTAGCACAGTTATGTAAATTTGGTCTACTTAGAGCACTGAAGGGGAGGGAAGGAGAACGCTTTTTAAACTTTCTGAAATATGGAAACAAACAAAACCACAATAGCAGACTGCATTCATCTGTAGAAGCCCCAAATCACTGAATGCTGAATTCAGCAGGAAGACACTCACTCAACCACAAGGCATATTTATGATATTTAAAATTCTGAATTTAAGTTGTAAGAAGTCAGTGACAAAACACTCAAGCTGTTTTACTAAACAAAGGCTCAGAGGGCTTTTTAGGGCCTATTACGAAAATCTGTCATCAGCTGCTCCCACTGCCAAAACTGTTCTATTATAGAACAAAGTTTAAGAAATCAGTAAGAATTCAAGCAAGTACCAAGGCCAGACCTGTTGGGGATGGTGCAGGGAAACAGATTCATATGATCCAAGATCTTGTATTACTCTACCATCCTTCTATGACTTTAAACTGATGTTTGGATTCTCTTGCACAAAATAAATAGAAAAAGGACTCTCCCCATAGAAACCCATTTTTGTTTTCTCTGTAAACCACAATGCTTCCTACTAAAACAACATATTTATATTTTACCCTAATAAACCAATAGATTTTGCATTGGAGTCAGGCTGGAAATAACAAGTTCTGCACAATATGCATATACAAAAGAATGAAAAGGTAGGAAGAAGAATATGTGTCAATATTAAGTCTGAAAGAAATATTTAATGTTGCATCAACATGCTGAACTACAAGCACACAACTGGTACTGTGGCAAGCCAGACCCTGGTCAGATTTGCACAATTAACAAGGAAATAGGCTGCCAGGCAACCTGGATATCAGGCTAAGCTCTGTTACAGGCCAAGAAAATAACACTCCAAGTGTGTAGGGTATTGACATCAAGGACGGAAAAAGTTACTGTGGTACACAAAGGTATTCAAGTAAGGGAAAAAAATAACTACACTGTAATTAAAGAGCAGACATGCTAGGCTCAAAATATAGGGTGCACTTCTTACAGGATATTTTAAAATACAGTAAGAAAATATATTTTGTTTCAAGTCATTCAGGTGTTCTCTTGGTAAATACAAGATGTGAAATTGTTAAGATTAGCATTTCCTGGGATGCTGTAAATAACTCATCCAAATTGTTGAAATCACAAGACGTTTTAGAGTTCCAAGAACTGCATTTCATGAAAAATCATAGGCTACTTTCTGCAAGAAGCAACTCACCTAATTTCCCATTGCTGAGTCTTTTCTGCTCCACATGGCCTTTCAGTGCTCTCACTTTCTTTAGTTTGGCTTCTTGATTCTCAGCTATTTCCTTTAATCGCTTCAGTTTTTCCTGCTCAGCAGCTTGCTGCTGCTGGCGCTGATCTTGCTGCTTCAGGAATTTCAGACGTTGTTCCTGCAGTCAAGACAAGGATTTTGTAATTTATTTTTTTAAAATGAGCTTATGGCAAGGTACTGACAGAAACAAACAATCATCACAGCAGTTCAGATCAGCTTCAGCCCAGAATGATTTCCCAGAGTGTCAAGCAAAGCCTGAGAGAATGGAGCAAACATGACCCGATTCACAAACTGAACACCAATATGTCCCAATATAAGTCCTCCAGATGTAACTATTTTGTAGAAAAAGAACCTATTGAAACAGAGGTGGTATCCAGGTCTAACAGCCCCCAGTAATTCTTTCATCCATGAAATTGCTCAAAACCCTTTGAGGCCTAAGAAAAATTTTAGTATTCACATTCCATGACATTTGCCAATTTCATTTAATCACTACTTGGCTCTTGAGTTGCAAGAGCTCATGACTGTTTTCCCTCTGCCTTCATGCGGCTTGTACTTTATAGATCTCTATAATGTGTCACATTTTAAAAAACCAAGTCATGCTGGAGAATATTAGACATTCTTTATATAGAAGATATTCCATAAATTAATGATACTTTCATCACTATTCATACTTTTACTAGTTCTGCTAAAACCTCCTTGACATGGGGGGATGACTGCACACCAAAGCCCTAAAATTATACTGCCCCCTGATAATGACCAGCACTATCACAACACAGATAATTCAAGACATGGGAAAAACCTTCACAGTGACTTGGCCCCATTTACACAACAGATACCATCTTAGTGGAAAGGATCATTTTGCCTCTCCAGGAGTCAGAGTAAAATGGTGTGTTATCAGTTTCTACATAAACATGTGTCTAATGTAGACCTAAAAGAAAGCATTAGACCACCTGATCGCCTATAGAGAATTCCTTTAAATCACTGGACATTATTCATGGCCTGCAGTTCTGGAGATGAGATGTTGTTCCAGGACAGTAGAACTATTAAGACTTTCCCAAGCATCCCCTGACAGTCAAGACTAAAACTGCTTACTAATATTAGAACTCCACACTTCCTCAAAAAAAAACCAAAAAAAAAACAACAAACCCATCACCACAAAAAATCTGTCATATTTAGAAAACAGGCACTCTTCTGCACTTTGAATAAAAAAGGCTGAGCAAAAAGTAAGCTTGCCTTCCAGAGAAAACCAGGCAGCACCTACAGTGTATGTTCTACTTTAGAGTCACTCCCACGCAGGAAAATGTCAAAAAAAACGATATTACAGTGTATTTTTCCTCCCTCAGGATCTATTTTTAATATTGCATCTGATTTCAGAAAGCAGGAAAGAGGCAATGGAAAGTCTCTCTGCAAAGGCGTCTAGGAAAGCAGGTTTATTCCAGAGCGGGACATTAAATGAAAAATTCTACCACTGGGACACCCACAAGGCTATTCTTCTTCAAACCACAGGCAGCAGATACCTACCTGACTCAAAATTCACCTTTTTTTTTAAATATTGTACAACTCTCTTTACAGTAAATATACATAATTTTCTCCTATTTCTTGTTTCATATATATAGTGACTAAGTGATATTTGCAAGACCAAGGTGTATTGTCATCACCTGTGAGTGAAACGGAGTTAGGAAAGTTTACGCTCTCCTATATTCAATACATCTCAGCTGGCACTGAGAAAAGGGCAACATTCTGCATTGGCAAATAAAACAAGGTAGAACACATATTAACTGTGCTGCAAGATTTCAGGTGCAAACTCAAATTACTTGGTTGATTGACCAATTTCTTATAGTTGCACCTTCTTCATACATGTTCGTATCATAAAGCAGAAATAAAGTTTTATTTGCTATTTTGGCAGGCCGTAATATTACTCAATATGTGCTGCAGAACCATTAGAAAGCCACGGTTTGAAGCACTTCCCCATGATAAAATTCTTGAAGGCCAAGAACAAGATAAAGACTGGGGCACACACAGAGCTGATCTCTAAAGGAGAGGGAGATGGGGTGTGTCACAGAGGAAGAAGAGTGAGACCAGAGCCTCAAATCAGCCTTCTCCCCCAGTAAAGCACATTCTGAAACCCACCCAGACAGACGAGCCTCTTCAGGACAGGCTCACATTGAACAATTCTCTGCCAAAAGCAGCATTTTCTGTTATATTTTCAAGAGCAGAGTATACCAACAACACTTAAAACAAATGTGAACTCTATGCCACCATTCTGCAGATGCATTCAGAGTATTTTTTCCTCTAAACAATTCAGGTGCACTCTGTGTGCTTTCATTAGCTTTTATGTTATTGTTCTGCAAGCATTTCATAAATCACTGTCCTAGTTACTTTTATCACATACATGCCATCTTTTCCAGACAACTGCCCCAGGAAACCAGGCACACTGAACTCTATCAGGGGAACACCAGATATCATTACAGGACAGTATTATATCCTGAGACAAAAGCTTTGTTCAGTGACCAAACTGGTAAATTGCTGATCACCACATGGAGCACAAATAGAGCTGACAGAGCCTCCAGGATCGACAAAAATATATTCATGTTAAGTGCTCTATCCTATTAGTAAGTTATATGGTCACTTCTACCACTGGCATTATTTGAATGTCTTACTGCAGGATATTTGCATAGATTGACTTCCAAATTTAAAAATATGCAGCCAAAGAAAGGGCTCTGTTTATAAGAGGTAAAAAACCCTAAATCCCCAACCTTCTCTCCACCTCATGTGACTCTTACTACTATTGTTCCTGGCTGTAAAGAATCTAATTCCAAACTCACCTTGTTGGCCAGCATTTGCTGTTGAGCCTCAATTTGTTGCTGCTGGCGGGATGCCATTTCCTGAAGTTCTGCCAGTGTCATGTCCATCCTTGGAGCACTCACCTATCAAAGAAAACCCAAAACATGTTAATTTTTCATTTGGCTAGCATGTAACTCATTAGAGCTACTGCAGAAAAGTATGATAAAAGTCTTTTAAAAATAACAACTACTGAATATCCAATAAAATAATTAGAAATGGCAACTTTTCATGGTAAAAGAATAAACAGTTGTAAGCTTATATGCATAGACCAGTTCAGCAGCTCACATAAGATGACATCTCTTGGAATATTAATATTTCTAGCAAAATCCCAGCAGCATTTTAAGAGACATTTCAGAGCCCTTTATAATTAAGCTCAGCATGAATCAACTTTGACTGACTGAGCCCAGAGTGCTCAGCACATGGCAGGATAGATCTGTGGTCGTAGGTGGATCGCTGCAATTCAAAGCACTTCAACGTAAGTCAAAGAAAATGGAAAGTTTAAATATAGCTGGGCAGGGGGGAAACACCACTCTAAGACAGAACTATTATTAGTTATCTGTTCACATGTTTTCTGAATCGAGATTCAATCTCATATCTATAATTGTATCTTTTGGAGCAAGAATTAATGTCAGACAAGGAATTCAAAGCTGAAACACTAACTGGTCCCATCTTGAAATCTGGAACTAGGAATCTCTGACACAAAACTTAGCGAAAAAATAAATGTTAAGTAATGTGAGAGAAAATTTTTTATGGGAGTAGAGAAGGGAAAGTATGCTGAATTTGCTGCTCTGAGATCACCTGTACAAGCAGATATGGCAGCCAATAGAATTCAGTGACATCTTAAAAACAGAAAGCCAGGATGATAATTGCTAGAGGCTTTGTGCCTGTTTCAGAGCAGTCATTAGCAAACTAACAGTCTCAGTTTCCATGGTAGGACTGGCACCAGTATCTCCAAAGAGGGGAACCTCCAGTTTCACCATAGTGGCCACTGCATCAAGCACTTACTCCATTCTCTATTCTTCGATCACCAGGCACTTTCACACCATTTCTTTTGAAGGCTGGATCTTGAGACCTCTGGCCAGTCCCTAGATAGAAATAGTCATAGATGGTAAGGTATTTTCAGATTTTTCTTATCCTCTTAGACATGACATTCAATGTAAAAGGAGAACAAATACAATCATCATGGTTTAGAATCTGAACAACTTTTCTTCTCATGCGTTTACCCCTAAGATAAACTTAACTGATGAGGCAACACATTTTTTTGAAAGGTTGCTATTCGATGACAGCTTTTATTTTAAAGTATAGTTCTGTTCAAAAAAACAGACGAAGAAAAACAGCTTAACCAACAGCAGGCTATTTCAGTATTTATCCTGGGGTCAACAGGCAGTCAAGCCCCTAGTAAGTGTGCATTATACATACATAGTTTAAAAGTACAATTATTTTTTTCTCTTTCTGGCAGTCATTGTGTCAGTAAAGATGCTGCTGAACTAGAATCCTACTTTAATGTTTCCATCAAATTACATAGAAATGGTGTTCAAATGCCAAATACCAAGCTCATTAATCCCCCTGTAGGACATACATGTACTACAGGATGAAGACAAGTCAAGAACCTTCTTGCCCATTTGACATCTATTTAAAGACCATATTTCTGTGAAACTAACTGCAGTGCTCAAATATATTGCTTAGCAATGTTAGGGCAAATACAATGACAATAATCCTACTACTACAGGAACCATGGACTTGAAAAAATACATCTTGACACTCCAATCGAACTGCTCTGTAAGATCCTTAAGTAGGTAGAAATGGCTGAGCTTTAGCTTTTCATGCACTCATTCTATCACCAGTACACATTTCAAACAAGGTAAGTTTAGTCATTTAAAATACGCTGGAGACAAAGCCACTTAACACAAATAAAGTATTTCCAGCACTGAGGAAGATTACCAAGGATGAAAACAGAAAAAGAGGAGGAAGAAGAATGCAGCAGACTGTTTAAAAGTCTCAAAGATTCTAATGAAGAGATGGATGTGGGATAGACAGAAAACTCTTGAAAAGCAGAAAGTAATTTCCCTTACAGGTTTCACATTTAAATTTGCAATTCACATTTATTACATTCTCAGAGAACTTGACCAGGCAGTTTATTTAATGCTATTCCTGAAACTAATACAAATCTGTAGATTGTAGGGGAAACTTTGAAGAACTCAGAACTCTTATCTTTCAACAAATATGCTAAGTTTATCACCCTGGTAAAGTATTATCCAGATGAAACATCCTGAGCCCAAATTACAGATTACATTACCAGACAACAGTTTGGTTAGTAAATTTAAAAGAAGAGACTATCACATGTCTGGATATTTTGCTGCAGAATATATATTTAACGGAGGATGCCCTTGGATGCTTTGGCAATAATCAGCTCTAGAAAACCTGCAGAAATTACAATTTAGATTTAATATTCCCAGATCTGGCAAGGGGGATGAATAATTTACAGAAATTAGTCAGTTTTCTGTTGCAAGCCTTCTCAGTTCATAAGAAAATAACGGTCAGCCAAAAAGGGCTGCAATGCCATATAGACTATGAATGTTAATAAATAACATAAACAAGCTGTTTCCCTAACCTTGAAGAATGAAATGAAACTTGAACAAGAGAAGCAGCTGAGACCAACACGTACCTGGTTCCCGGCAGGGAGGGCGTTCATGCCGAAGAAAGAAACGGACTTCACTCCTCTGCATCCCAAAGCGCTGCAACACATCCAGCATCCGCTCATTGTCAGCTATGGGACGTTCTGGAAAGGTGGAAAAACAGCTGACTGCTACACCCCATCACAGCCTGGGTGTGTACCAAACCAAAATATCTGTCCATCATCTTTCACTTGAACATCTGTTATTACACAAGTGCAGTGTGTGCACACAATCCTTGCCCTTACCCAAGGCTTTCTACTTTTCCCTTAAGAAGCCACTCTATCACTCCTTGCTTCTGAAACTAAACCAACCTCTGAAAAGCAGCCCTTTAACCACCCCTGAGGGGAAAGGCTGAGCCACCGTTGCAGCCTGAGGGGAAACAAGCCTTTGTTTTGTATTTGCAAATCATCTTGCCCACTCACCACAGCAGGAAATGTGCTGGCACACCTTTGCTCTCCCTTCTGCAGTACCTCAGACAAATTTATTTCTCAGGTATTCCCACCCCCTCCTCAAGGGCATTGCTGCTCCAGTTCCTACAGGGACTCCTCTACTTCCTAATTCCAACAAGAATTAAGAGATGCAAAGACAAACTCTCCGGGAAGAGGGAATTCTTCCTTGAACTAGCTAAGGATTGCAATCCAACGCTGGATGGCAGCCCTTGCGTTCAGCACTCAGTACCACTGAGAGGCTCCCAGGCAGTTTCCAAGGGGCCTGATCCTCAGCGTGCCAGCACAGCTCCTGTCACTTCAAGTGTTCTCCCACAGCTCCTGTCAGACATAGATCTGGCTCATTCTTTTGGACAGCAAATTTCATGAAGTTCAGATTAGATTCATTTTGAAAGCTCTACTTCTGATAAACCTGGAAAAGCTGAACTACTTTGAATTCACAGCTCAAAGTAAAAAAATGATCTGACAGTGAAAAGCAAGGCCAATAAGAACTTGCCATTTTCTTTCAGACAATTGAGATGAAAGTTACATGCACAAGTTCCACTGAGTATCTTTTCCTACTCTTAATCCCAAGTTCAGGATTCAGTCATATATCTGATTTTTAAGCTTTACTCATTGCCTTTCGATAATACAAAAATCCAGTGTGAGTCTACATCTACCAATTTCATTTACCAGTACTCCTGTGCTACTGTTCTTTTAAATTTACATACTTCATAGCCAGACATTCACAGACAGGATATAATTAGAATTACCTACTGGCCTCTAAATCCTTACATAAAAGCAATTTCTTTTGTTATTCTGGACATTTTACCATATTTTTTTTCTGCCTATTTGAAATGTGATGGCGACAGTGGGGTCAACATATCATAGTAGTGAACTTTACATAGACCAGATACTGTCATAGTATCTTCTAACGCCATTGGGACTCATGAGCAGGTTAGACCCATTTGTGCTGGATGTTAGACAAGTAGAAGATACTGTTCCTGGCCTGATGAATAAGACAAGCAGACAAAGAATGAAATTGAATATCATCATTTTTGCACTAGTTTCATTTTTCCTGACATAGTTTTTGTTCCATGTTTCCTTTCATTACTTATGCAAGGCGGGGCGGGGGGAAGAAAAGAAACCAGAGAGTTGTTCATTCACATTCAGTGGAGTCTTTCAAAGTCACTATCTAAATATGAAATAATCTTTTCAGCAGGAAAAATTGTTGGCATTAAGTATAAATGTTTTCAGTTTCATTAAAAAAAAAAGGAGCTACTAACATGTTTCCAGCACATGAAAAGCTCTTTCTCAACATAAAAGTGTTTTTTTAAATGAAAACGCTGCAGCTGTGCTCAAGCAATCTAGGAAGGAAAATTTCTGGAGTCACTGTCAAAAGAGATTAGCTTTACAGAATAAGCAAGTAGGTCACTGTTACAGAAAAAGCAGTCTCTTGGTGGTTACTTGTCTAGACAGCTAAAAAAGCTCTTCATCTGCTAAACCTTAATTCAAGAAAAAAAGGCAAAAAAAAAACAAAACAAAAATTAAAAAAAAAAAAATCAACAGAACCACTGTCAGATTTCCATCTTAAAGGATATACAGCAGTCTTATGAGACAGATTTCTAGCAGCTCGGCAATATTTCAACTGAAACTCTATAATCAAGGGAGATGCCCTTTACACAAGGATTCCATCAATACTACGCACTGACTTCAAAGGAAGGTCAAATAGATTTTCAAATACCAAACAAACGTCCATTTGGAAAGCTCAAAAAGAAAGAACAATCAGTTTTCTTTTTTTTTCATTCCCTATCCATCTCAAAGAAAAAGGAATTTGTACATGCACACACCTTTTGACTGCTTTCCACAGTGGGTAAGATAGTTGCCTAACAGAATTCTGACAATAATAGGAAGGTCAAGAAATTTTGCCCTGATATTCTTCAATTTTCAAGCAAAACTGGGAGGACAGGGTGAATAGTAAACTTGCCCCCTTCAGGAAGCAGAATGCCTCAAGTACACTTGCAGCAACCTTTCAAAGTGTACTTAACAAGGTCTGACAACAGAAGTTAAAACTCCTGAGCAAGCATCAGAGAGAGACACACAATGTAAGAAGGATCTCAGTAATCTGAAGTCTGAGAATCATTTTCTAACATAAACCTTTTGTTTCTTCCAAAGGGTTAGCTGTCCTGCACCATGTTTCTTTTAAAGCAGTTTAATTTGTTCAGTGTAATATGCAAACAAAACAGAAGTCATGGCTTATCTTGGCAAAACAAGATAGTGAACTTCACTGACATGTAAAATGAGATTAGCAAGAAGCTAAATGTATTTCTGTCTCTGGCTGCCCCCTCCCCCCACCCAAATTGCAATATATACATGAAAACATATCTTGCAAATGGTTGTTACCAAATGTATACAGAGATGCTCAAGAAAAGATATATTTTATCCAAAACAACATGTATGTATCCAATACTCATCTTTTAATGTTACTGATTTGACACTATTGCATTTTTTGTTAACAAGTACAATTTGAAACTGTATTTGAAGCTTCAATGAAAGGCCAAATGCTGAGCCCTGCACTTCAGCCACAACCACCACACACAGCACTACAGGCTGGAGGCAGAGTGGCTGGAAAGTGGCCCAGCAGAAAAAGACCTGGGAGTGCTGGTCGACAGTGGCTGAACATGAGCCAGCGTGTGCCCAGGGGGCCAAGAAGGCCAATGGCATCCTGGCCTGTGCCAGCAATACCATGGCCAGCAGGACCGGGGCAATGACTCAGCACTGGTGAGGCCACAACTTAATTCCTGTGTTCAGTTCTGGACCCTGCAATGCAAGAAAGACATTGAGGTGCTGGAGCACATCCAGAGAGGGGCAACAGAGCAGGTCTACAGAGTAAATCCTATTAGAAGCAGATGAAGGAGTTGGGGTGTTTAGCCTGGAGAAGAGAAGGCTCAAGGGTGAGCTCTTTTAACACGGCATAAGCACTAAGGCTAACTATAAATTCAGTAGTTTGGCCTAAACCTTTATTTTACTTGTCTTTCACTGCAGACTTTGGTATTGTCTTGATTTAGACAAAGATGTACAATGAAAATACATTCCTAAAAGGCCTCTTTCCATGCTGAATTGATGCTTTATTTTACCATTATTTATGAAGAAAAGATACTCTATTTTCTAAGGAGAAGGAAAAAAAATTCTGTTCCATTTTTAAGCTTGAAAGTATCAAACTTCTCTGTCAGAAGCAGCTAAATATCAACAGAAAACTCAGGTATCTCATTCTACTAAACCAACACCCAGCTCACCAAAGACTTTGAACAGATGTGAGCCTGAGCCAGCAGCAGAGGAAGACAGGAATATGAGCACTTATCTGATTCTTTTACAATCTTGTTGAAGTATCTCAAAAAAGTTGCCTCAAACACAGTTATTTTTCATTACTTAAAACCCTGTCCAGGATTCATCTAGCTTATGGCTAGATGTCTGGATGGCCTCTGGATGGCTACCAGTGTCTAATGAGCACCATGGAGACAGGAGATAGCCCAGAGTCCTTTCCCATTGAAGCCATCAGACATCAGCCATACTTTAGCTTTTCTTCTGTTTGTGGGCATGTTCTCCAGTTCCAAAGGAGCAGTGCAAGCAAGGGAGATTTGAACTTCCATGACAAAAATCAGCAAGAACACAGGAAAAATTTAAAAAGTAACAACAGACCAAACACACAACTCACTTCTCCTCCCATCCAAACTCAATTAACACTACCAGTAACAGTGAAGGTTCCATCTGAAAAAGGAAGTTTTCTTTTGTCACTGTGAGTGAAAATTGCTGTGGGGTTGAAGAAACGATTTTGAACTGGCCACAGAACTACTGATGCTTAGTACTTCAAACCCCCCACAGTCCACTGGGATCCCACTGTGGGGAGAAGGAGGAAAAGGAAAAAACTCCCTCACACTCTTCAGAGACTCATTTGAGTCAGAGAAGGGTTGCATGGACAAAAACATCTGCATGCTTGAGCCCCCTCCTTTTGCTTTTAACTCATTTTCATAAAATGAACCTTTCTGCTGGTGCATTATCAGCTGATCTGACAAAGAAGTTAACCAAATGGTAATGCTGAAACCCTCTGGGGCAAGATCACATCTGTCAGGTCTCTGTGTGCTACCTTACCAGAAGCAGTGAATGCCCAGTAACTCACAAAGAGCCAGCTGACCTACCTGAGCCACACCACACCTCAGCCAGGTGGCACTCGGTCTCGCCAGGCTCCTTGCACAGCTCCACCACATCTCTGCAGGTTGTTTCAGGGGTGACCGGCACCTCAGTGAAGTGCTGCTCATTGTTACTGAGGTACACGGTCAGAAACATCTGGAAAAGGCAAAGGCAACAGCACACAGTTACTTTATAAGACAAAGGACCTTGGAGTCACAACCCTCTCAGTAAACACATTCTTTCCAACACCATTATATAATCTATCAACTAACGTGCGTAGAGATTTCGAAACAAAACCAAATTTCTTTTTAAGGTATAAGCAAAAGACATTAAAGAAGTTATCCCCAGCTCAACAAAATTACATTGCTGGTGGATTGTGTGGTTTTAAATCTGGACCTACTGCTCCTTGCTTCTCTCAAGGTGAGGTGTCAGAACTCCTCCCACCCTACTATATGTATATACCACACCCATTTGACGCAGCAGGAGAAACAGTCATCTAGACTTCAGAAGTACTCTTTAGAGTGGAAAAACAATGGTAATTATGTCTGATACTAAAAACCAAAACCAAACAAACAAAAAAAACGACCAAAAAAAACATCCAAAGATCAGAGCTTACTACATAGCCAGTGAAGCGGAAACATAATTTGCATTTCCATAACACATTTCATCAGGTTT
>JAWWEV010000115.1:7455789-7479639 GCA_035583235.1 Hafferia zeledoni
CCAAAGATCAGAGCTTACTACATAGCCAGTGAAGCGGAAACATAATTTGCATTTCCATAACACATTTCATCAGGTTTCTTAGAAACACAAGTTGACTTGCTATTCCCTTAGTCTCAGTCTGAACACAAGTTCCCTCCTCAAACACCATTCACAGGAAAGCAAGGATATTTTACTTGGCTTCCTCTTCGCAGCTGTAGAAGAATCCTTGATTTTTGGTTATTCTGTTTAAACATATCATACAGCTAGATGTTATTCTTGCTCATGTATTTCCTGCCACAACTTCAAAACAACCATTCTAAAATATTTGTTGCCATATTTGATAGAAAACATCGATGATTACTGCCCTTGAACACCATCCTGCTATGTGCTATTAATATTAAACTGCAATCAAAGTTGAGCTGCTAGCTAAAAGTGCATGTCAGTTCTCTTCTGAGACCTATTCTCAACTTCAGTATCAACTGGCTGCTGGTCACATGAATTCCAGCAACAGGAAAATCAGCCATTTATCTCCACAAAGCAATTAGACCACTAAGCATTTCAAGCAATAGAAACCTACACAATTCGTCTTTTTCATACAGCTGGAAAAGGTGTTTTCTCAGGAAAAGATACAAATCCTTGTCTGTCCTCATTACAAACAACTGTTTAAAGGTCAAAAGAGAAAAAAAAAAGTCCATTCAATTAAGGCAAGAGAGGCCTAAATAAATATAAATACTAGAGAGCCCCAAAACGAAACTAGAAGCATTATTTCTGTGATTTTGTGTAAATACACTGAGGTGAGTACTGTTTATGCTACTGTAAAGTGAAATTTAGCCCCACCTTATTCAGTTTTAAGAACTCACTCTGGGGGATTCCTCCAGAAAACAGGCACACACACATACATTCCTGATGCCTCCAAAGCCTTCCAGGGGTCTTTTGAGGGCCAAGATCCCCTCCACCCCAATGAGAGGAGCTGTCTTACTTTCAAAAACCTCTATGAAAACACTCCACACTCAGCACATCTTGTTACACACAGTGCAAGTATTTGGCCCACTTGTGCCAGCATAAACACCTGCAAACAGTGTTTCAGCCCTGGCACTGCATCAGACTTAGCACCAAGAGCACACAGAATTTTGGACCTCTGTTTTTGCCCAGCTCCCCAAGACAAGGGTTTCTGATAAATTCCCAAACATCTTCTGCAAATACAGAGAGGAAAAAGCCTGCTAAAAGTGAGCTCAAAACTGCCTATAATCCTTATGAAACTGGCTAAATTCCTCCCAACCATTTCCCTGTCACGCTGAGGGTGGGGGGACACAAAAAAACCCAACAAAGTAAAAAAACAAACTTGGAGATTGTAAGGAGAGAAATTAGGTGAGAGAATGTGGAAAATGCAAAGGCAGCAACAAAACTCTGGTTACTGATGGCTGATAGAAGCCAGCGAGCCCCGTGGAGAGCAGGCAGGCAGATGGAGTGGGACACCCAGTGCTGGAGGATTTGTAGCTTGAACCAAGGCTGCTGCTCTCTGCACAGTCCCACTCTTGGAGGGGAGCATCCTGCCTGCCAGCAGGGTCACAGCCGCTCACCCAGGGCAGCAGGGAATCTGTTTGAGTGCTGCTCCCCTCTCCGGTATGCTTTGTGTGGGCCAGAGCTCTGCCAGGCAGGATCAGGTTACCACACACTTATTATATAGTAAAGACAGGCACAACTGTTCTGCTGTTTACAGCACAGTGAGGTACTGACCTAAATTAAGACACAAGGCTTTCCAAGCAGGAACACTGACACTTGGCTTTAAATTTCTGTCACTGAACACACAACCTTTTAGATGCAGCGTTTCTAGAGGAGGCTGACAGTGAAGGATGCCAGGTGCAGTCAGGTAAGAATACCTCTTAATCACAAAAACTAGGGCAGAAGAGTATAAAACAAAAAAGAGGCTCCCAAATAGCTTTAGAGCAGGCTTATAGAGGTGTGTAAAACACATTAACCCTTCACATTTAATGCTTTACAACGTCTAAACACCACCAAATCATGCAGGCTGTGTCTCTGCAATAACATTTGTTAGTTTTAAAAGATGAGCTCACAGATGGGAATTAAGAGCAAATTATAAAAACCATGGCATTATACACAAAGCAGACCTAATTTGACCCTAGCACGGCTGTTCACTCTTCAGTGTGCCTGTCTGTATCCAGTTGTTAATCCTCAGGATTTAGCAATACAGACAACTACACAGGAAGGATCACGAGTTGCCATTTCTATCCACAATGCTCAGGATAATTACTAATACATTAAGCCAAGAGCACTCAAACCTGCTGTGTGGGGGCCATTTCTGGGACTTGGTAGTGTCTGCATTACCGCTATCCCACATATTCTAGAACTGAGAAAAAAAAACCAAAAAAGCAACCAAACCCTGCAAATTCCCTAAAAACACACCTCAGAATCCTTAGAGGCTCAAACAAATAAAAGGTTATGCTATTGTTGTTACTTCATTCTGCTTCCCTTTAGCTCCAGGGACAATGCTGAGGTGATTAAGTTCTCTAAGTAGTTGTGCTCCTCCTCTCACACCGAAATGGTGGTCACATTTATCACCACTGCCCGAACATCTGCTCCCCACCCGGCCACATCGGAGCCCGGGGCAAGCTCTGACCGGGGAATATCCATCACAGAGATGTCTCTCCCCAGAGAGGAGCGGAAAAGGTGAAGAAACTGATGTGAACCAAAAGCCTACTGTGGCTTCTTCTGTGCTGCTCTTCACCCTTGGTGGCTGCCGTGGCTGGCACCACTTCACATTGGAATCCCAAGAACTCATCCTCTTCCTGGGAATGGTGCAACTGTGATGTTCATTAACCACCTCACCAGATAGTTTATTTTGCTGGTTTATTGCTGTGGGGCAACAAAAAACAAAGAAAACAGGAATGCTCTCATGACACCCTGTTCAGAAGTTGGAATCCTACAAATTGCATCACGCTGGAGCACAAAGCAATCTCCAGCTCCTCCCTGGAACCAAAGATGTTCGGACAGTTACATACAGCCATTCAGGAATTCAGAAGGAAAAAAACTGCAACATGCAAAAAATCAGTTTCAAGATGGGCATAAACAAAGGGCTTGATAAAAAACAGCAGAGGAAAACAAATCACAGTCAAACCTTGGACTTCTTTTAAAGGCAGAATCAAGGCAAATACTGAAATATCTGACAATTCCATATAACCTTGGATCAGGGTCTTTTCCTCTATAGACTTTTGAAGAATGAGTTTCAGGAATGCCCAGCATACAGACTGAGGATTTTTAAGCCACACTCAGGTCCCTGAGTAAATTCTAAACTAAAGTTTTCCCCCTTATTTCCTGCCTCAAAGACATACTCATTATTCATAGGTGCTGAAAAGCTTGAAAATGTAAAAGCACTGCAATACTGTGGTGTACTCGGGAGAAACACGGGATGTGTTGTGTACCTACTGAAGCAGTTCCTTTTAAAATCACATCACAGATTTCAGCTGACTCTGCTACAGCTTAGAAAAATAAAAGTTTGCAGTTATGGAGCCACCAAATGAGGCCGTTCGATCGGATGCACCAAGGGCAGCAAAGAGATGACCAAGGTCACATGATCTAAAGCAGGAGATGGCTTTTACAAGGAATGACTGCAGTATATGGCTTGCAAACAACTGGATGGCAAACATAAAGAAGAACTTCATGTCTCAAAACCCCCTGCCACTTAAGACACAAATCTAATAAAATCCAAATTGGTATGAATTACAACTTAGGGCCCCCTCAGCATGAAATACATCATTTTACTTCAACTCTCATTACTCATGCATCACCTCTAACTGCAGCCTCCAAGTCTGGAATGTAACACACACAGGAACAGAATATAAAAACAAAGCAACCAAGAGGATGGAATAGGGCATCAAATAAAGCAAGTCACACCCCATTTTATAAACCTCCATCTCTCTTCTGAATCTCAGTCCCAAACAGCCTTATATTTGCCTGCAAAACTGACCCACTCATTGCAAAGCTTGTTTTTCATACAATTACACCAATATTAAATATAACAGATCTCAACATCTTCAAACACATTTTCAACTGAAAGTAAAATATTTAAGAGTGGCTAACTGGACAGAAGTGCAAGGCTATGACCACACCACATTTTGGTTCTTGCTTTGTTGCAGTATACTGAAAAAAAAAAAAAAAAAAAAAAAAAACACAAACCCACAACAACGAGCCACCAAAAACACATCTGGAACATTAACTGAGCAAACACATGCCTTATAATTTACATTCATCCAACAAGATACCATTTCATATCAAAGGCCTCATATCACTCTTTTCCTTAGATCAGAAGGCCTCAAATATTGATTAAAGGGGGAAAACCATAAAAGCAATTTACTTCTCAGCTTTGATTCTGTTTCTGTAAGGATAAGACTTTTCTTACTCCTTAGTTATTATAAAGCTGATATCACATATCTTTGGTATTAAAACGATGCCATATTGGACATTTTCTAACTAAAATACTAATAACATTCAACTATTCAGGATGCAAGTATTTAGGGGAACAAAATTATGGTGCATAATCCAAACTAAAATACAAACATTTCATTAATTCCTGAAACTACCTGAGTTTAAAGGCACACACTTCCCTCATCCCCCAGGTTTCTAGTGAAAGACCTAACTCAGATTACAAATTGTCAGCAGTGCACAACAATCAGCAAAACTCAGTCCCTTGTAAAATATTATAACCAAGTCAAGAATATCTTTTAAAAAATAACACCTTAGCCCTGGTTTTCAGTATTTGCTGAATTCCTAACTTTATGCAGTCTTCCTGCACAGCATGTAACATACACTACAAACTGTGGCATCTACTCAAAGTATTCTTCATCTTCAAAGTATCTTATGACCAGGAAGTCATGACACAAGCAAGTAGTTTCCTACTTTACAGGCAGGGAAACTGAGGCATACAAGAAGGCAAAAACTGAGACAATCCCATTATTTGATAGCCAAACAAGCACACTGCCTCTGGAAATCATTATTCTGCATTAGAGCTAATAACTTAGTTCTGTACCACATTCCGTATTAGCTGCATTTCAGACCGAAACCTAATACCCTTGAACCACTCATTACTAGTGGTGAAGGTTTTTATATTTTCACAGCACAGCTAAATAATGGTCTCAACTTGCATAACAAATTTTCTTAGCTCTCATTTTTAAGGAGGCATTAAAAGTCACTCTTTAGGTATTTTCAAACCTAAACAATTCTAATGTTCTAGGAATTTACATCACTAACTACAATGTATTTTTAGAAGTTAGTTTTAGTTAGCTGAAAAAATAGCAACATAGAAATTTTATAATTAACAGAGTAACTACCATATTTCATGTAGGTCACAGAAATGAGATATAAATGCTTTCACCCACAGTTTTAACCATAAATGAGTCTTTTTTGATAAATAGAAACCCCCTCCAAATAAACAGCTTTAAATGGAAGTCTTGCATCTTACCTAGTGGGAACACTGATGCTGCACCTTACCAGATGGCCACAAAGAAATCAGTGACTAAAACAGGTATTTTTGCTGACTTGATGCAACTTTCTAAACAACAGAAGACAGCCTGCACAACAGCACATTTTCCTGATCTGATAAGCAGCATTCAGAGCTGGTGCACAGTTCCAGCTCTCCACTCAATGCAAAGTATACCACAATAATAGAGTAATTCAGTGATTCTTTTGCATGAAGTTCCTCAGAAGCTGAAAACGGTCCTTGAGGAGGCAACATCCTCACTTATTGTGCTGAAAGATTAAGGTAAGCAAAAGATTAAGGTAAGCAAAAGATAATAATAGACTTACTAGAAGACAGGCACAGGGGATGATTGCTATCCCTGATCCTTTTCATAATCAGCTGTTCAATAAAGGTTCAACAGAAATGCAGAGTGAAGTTTAATATTTGCCTGCAGCCACACCCAAACGCTTGGAGTTCAGTCCTTGCCATCTCACCCGCCGCATACACTACCCCGTTTATATTGTACTGGCTTTTGGCCATAAACACGAGAAAGGAAGTTATGATGCAAGGTAGGTGGAGTACAGTAGGAAGCACCATGGGATTGTTCGGATTATTCCCAGTCTATATAAAGCACAGCCCTTTTCCCTTGCAATTGTATCACAACAGAAAACAAGACTGAGCCTTTACTCTGAATGGAGTGGTAGTGTCTGTTTGTATAGATTATGTTAAAGATAAGTTTATCATGCATTTGTTTTATCTTTGGTAAAAATGTCACTTTTTTCCAAGACTTAAAATACAATGTACATCTACATGCGCTTTGAGGGGGATGGGGAAAATGAGCTGGAAACAGCAAAAGGGAAGCTTTGCTCTCCCCTTCCTTTTTATTCTCCCTCTTATCGTTAATGTAGAGAGAGCAGAATCAAAGCCATCTGCTTTTGGTGTACTCTAGTTAAACTGGGAAAACACTACAGCACAAATGCCACATTACATCTCACTATCAGGCATGTATCTGAATCATCATTCGGGGAATCTGAAGAGCTGCAAGGAAAACAGCCCAAGTTCTGGCCAAGTACTGTTAGTGACTGAAATTTATGGATGTAGGTTTGCAATCCTCCTGCTTCACGGACTGCAAACTCAAAGACAGAGCTCAGTGCTTCAGTTCAGTGATGAGAAAGATCAATTAAGATCTTCCTGCCAAACCTTGTAGAAAATCATCATCATCTTAGTTTAGCCACTTTTATTTTGTGAAATCTACTGGGCATAGCTCAGGACTGGTAAGTACAGGATTCCTGACCTACATCCCCCATCTTTCAGTAGATTATTATGCACGAGGTCATTAAGAGAGCTTTCCCAACAAAGACTTACTTTGAACTCAAGTTACGTCTTCCAACTTGATATTTTTCTTCAGGCATTTTCATGTACAAGAAAGCAAAAGTCCTCCCATAAGCCAGACACCAGAAGGGTCTAAGCAAATGAAACTACTTTGGATGAACACTAAGCACAGGAGCAACATAACTCCCCTCTCCTGGTTGAAATATCACCTACTACACAAGGTAAGAATGTTTCAAACCAACCCCCTTTTAAAGCCACCTTTATATAAGTACTTTTGTAGATACTTTTAGATACTTTATAGATACTTTTGCAAGTATCTATTGCAACATTAGCATTTAGTAGGGGAAAAAAATGATCTGAAAGATACAAACCAAACAAACAGGCCTGTAATATACATAAACTAAGTTGGTTTCAGTAACACACGTAAGAAGCCACAGCCTTTTACTGAGCACCCGAATTTGCCAACACATCACGTATAACTCACTCTGCTCAGACCTGAATCCACACTTGGATTTGCACCAATGTAGTTAAACAACTGCAGGAATTCAGAGTAAACAAACCCTGAATATAGTCTTCATATTATACCACATGGCAGCATGTTCACAGATCCCTTACCACTGCCAGCTGTGAAGTTCTTCTCCTACAATGCAGTCCCCTCCCACTCCATACTCTTTTCCCTTTCTCCCCAAAGGCTTCCTCGTGGCTCCTTACAGACACTACTTCTGCACAGCTGTACACTTCACCAAAACCTGCTGCAGGTTGCTTGTCAGAAAAGCAACCCTGCACGAGGTGTTTGGGCTTGTACTGTTGGTGTCCTACTTGGAACTTGCTCCTCCTCCTGGAGTCAGAAAAGGAGAACTGGATCTTTGGAGGCCTGCCCCTTCAGGCAGACTCTGCCTCGTGTTCTGCATTCAGCACCATGTTATACATACTTGGTACACAGGGAAAAAGAAATTAATCTTATTTTCAGTCAGATAAAAAACAATACCACGCAATTCTTACAATAGATACTACGGAGTGGGAAAGGAGAAGGGTCCAACTCATCCAACATAACCACAGGGGGTTACAGTTGCTCCTCCCCCTATTCTTCAGTATCACAACATGCACTGTGCCTACAAGAGCCTAAAGCCAAGGCAACATCCAAGTATAATGAGTGGGGTTATGAACTCAAGCTTAAGCCTGAATCATACCAATTTTCTGTACTTGCGTCAAACCCAGAGGCAGGCTAAGAAAAAAAAAGTAATAACTAAATAAAGGAAAATAAAAAAACTAAGCTGCTCTCACTGCTCTAGAGCTTTGCATCATCCCCATTGGGAATAAGCTTTAGGTTCTCTTGGCCTCCTAGATGGCCAGAGACCAATAAAGAGCCACACTAAGTGTGCCCTGTCAGGACCTGTGAAAATTACACCTCTCAAACCAGTCCCTTAGAACACATATACATTCTCACAGCGAAAAGAAAGCCTAGTGTTTTTCCTGGTTACAAAAAAAGATTTTGTATGAGGCAAAATTCATCATGAAGAAAAGCAAAAATAGGTCTGCGTCAGGGATGAAGAGTATTTAACACAACCTACACAAGCAACACAGGCTATCACAGTAACCTGGCACCTGCACCACCCACACCACACCACCCACTGTCCCAGACACCAACTCTTCCCAGGTTTAAAAATACTCATTTTCTGATTTTGCAGCCAAACAAAAATCTCACCACTAAAAAGACAATCACCATTCACACCAGGAAGCACTCCAACCTCAGCCCACCAGAACATGCAAGGCAAACCCACTTTTATCATACAAGTGCCTACTCATACATCAAGCAAATTTATTACCTTCTATTTACTGGTACCAGGGGGCTGTCCTGGTGGGAGCACCCATGGGGGAGGCAGGGTATTGAAACAGAAATGAGGATTTTTTTTTTTTTAGTCAAGGTTATCTAAAGCAATTAAAAAAAAAATAAACAAGAGAGCAGAAGGTTTGTGATATAATGGCAACACAAAACAAATCATATAGCAAGTCAGTAGGAAAACAAGCATAGAACACTCATTTACTCCAGATCCAGCAACATCATAGAGGTCAGTGACAAACATCTTTGAAAATGAACATCGTATTAGTCACTCCTCTAGGAAAACAGCTGCCAAAATCTGCATCCTACTACCATGAAACAGATCTACAAACCAAACCAAACCACTCATGACACACACAGGTAGGTCAGAGAACACACCATTTGTGCCACCTGAAACAATGGTATGTTTAACCACACAGGTAATTCCAGTGTGGGAAAAGTCACAGGACACACTGTTTGGGGTGTTCTGTAACACAGCCTGGTCAGTCTTGTAACATGGAGTGCATTAGTACAACATGAAATTCAGAGGCATTTTAACAGAGCACAGGGTCACATCTCCTTCATGCTACAACTCCAGAACATGCTATTCAGTCATCCACCTTCAGGACAAGCAAAAACCAAACCAATGCAAACCAAGAGTTTCAGACCACACAGCACAACAGTGTGCATGCTTTGTTGCTTTCAAAACCAGGTCTGACTACCTTTAGAATTTACTGCTGGGAAGCAGAGGTTTCCTGTTACATGAACTTCTCAGTCCAACTTAACCCTTGCAGTGAGAGAGAATACACAAAGATGGTGTAGAAATTCCCCTCTGTTACCAACACAGAGGTTAAGGAAAGCATAAGGTACCATTTGGTTGCTACAGCTCAGCCAACCTAAACGGTGAGCTGAGAGCACCATACCATGGTCTTCTCAAATCTGCCCCCTCATGTACACAGCCACGTGGCAAATCACTTCCACTGTACAAGTCTTTTAGTTGCTTATTGCCTTTAGTGTAGGCAGCATTTCCTCCCAACCATCACCCAACCCCTTACTAAATTTAAGGGGAAGCTAAGAAAGACACATGGCTTTGGGTGTGGATGGAAACTAAAGGAACGAGACTACCCATTTGAGCAGCATCCTACTATTACATTAATTAGGTGTAATGTCACACCACACCTTTGCAGAAGGGCAGCTCTTTCCAACTCACCACCAGCTCTGGGTGGGTACACACTCCTGCTGCAATGGAAGTGCACCTTGAAGAATGACCTCCACTTGTCAGCCCCAGATGACTGCCAGCACACACGGCATTGCAGCCAACCAACATAGCCACCAGCCATGCCAAAGACAACCAGCATGCAATGCCTATGCTTGGTGATCATATCTATTTGACAACAGCTGATGTTATTATTCAAAGCCACAAAGGAGTTTTGTCCTGCCACTTCTGAGCTGCAAACACACAGGAAGCCATTAGTGGCTGAAGCAGCACATGTTCAGCTGCCACAGGGGACACATCAAACTTTTACACCAGAACAGACCAATCTTTTTTGTTATCTTGCAGGTCAAAAGGGACCAGTGGGACTATTCCAACAATGGAAATGATGGATGGCCAAATGGTCTTAAGCCAACCACATTATAATGGGATATGTATAACAACAGCAGAATTTGGAAGGAGAAATCTTGCCCCTTCAATCAGCCCTTAGCCCAAACACTGGGCTTGATCTAACCTTTGCTCCTGCAACGTGGAGCTCTACATGCTTTAACTTTTACTGAAAACATTCAGCTACTGTAACAGAAGCTGCAGAAGGGTGGCAGATTGTAGAGTTGTCACTGTCTGACAGGTTTTATATAAGTGCTGCTCTCTCCCCAGAGCTCTTCCCAGGCAGTACCAGGCTCTCCACAGACACACCAGATGAGAAGTGAAGGGAGAGCAGTTCATCAGGGAAGGCAGCAGGCCTGCTGGGTGGCCTTTGGCTTTTCATGTTGTCACATCAAAGTCACACACAACAAGCTTTGCAGGTGGTTGCTTAGGTGGCATCACACTATTTTAAATGAATTAAACAGTTTAATCAAATAACATTTATATTATGCCAGGCTCCTCTTGCCCCAAGAACTTCAGAAATTGTCCCTCTTAGCCTGTCACTATTTGGCTACTTGTTCAGCTTCCCTGGAGGTAGAAAACTTCTCTAATCCAACATCACTAAATACTATTAGCAAGACAAGCACTTTAAATAACAATGGTTTTGGTGCATCACAGGTAAACACTGCAGAAGGGTCTCTTGGGCAAGACCTACATGCAATCACAGAGGAATAACAATGCAGAGGCAAGAAGCATGGAGTGCTGTTTCCATAGCTTCCCTGTACAAACCTTTACTTGTAGTAAAATACGTTTTCAAAAAGCTGAAAAGATACAGCATGGCTAATGCTGATCAAGTGGCTACGGGGCAGCATGACAAGCAAGCAACATTCTTCAGAAATACAGCTCGTACATGCCCTTTGCAGCTCCTGATATTTCACAGGAGAGCTTCATGGCGTTCTCTAAGGAGGTCTGGTGCATTTTGCCTGCCCCTACACACTTTGCTTTTCAGGACTCAGTGACACCTCCCTCTCTCCGTTAGTCAGAAATCAGGCATTCCCTGCTATGTCAGCTTTTCCTGAATGCTTGATTATGTTGAGAGACACACAGTTTTACCACAGTGGAGATCAGAGGAGCTCTAACAAATTCTAGAAATACCATCCTTCAGAGGGTCTACTTAGGATGCCCAAAGATGGCAGCAACGGGTTTCACTTTCCTGGAGAAGTCTGGCAGGAGCTATCAATCACTGCTCTGAACGGCTCAGATGCAGCACACATTTACATAGGATGGAGAGCAGGGTGAAAAAAAAATGGTCTTTGCACACACTTAAGAAAAGGAAAAAGCACACCAGACAAACCACTCTCAGGCAGCAAGGAAATCGGCAATTTATAACTGTGCACAGGTATGACAGAAACCACTGAATAAGAGATACAACCACAAGGAGTAAAAACCTTCCTGGAGATTTCTGTGTGATTTTCTAACCCAGTCAATTCCAATAACTTTACCTTTGTCCAGCAAAATTCATTGAATAGGGGTTGAGATGCCTGTGTGCCTTGCTAAGGAGTCTTGTGGCTACTGAAAGCCAAGAAGAAGACAATCACCTTGCAGAAGGTCAAGCCTCCACACTTGGAGAATGCAAGAGGGATACTCTACACCAGTGTTCATAGAATCATAGAATCGATTGGGTTGGAAAAGACCTCCAAGATCATCAAGTCCATGTGTAGCCTTCCAGCTCCTTGTCCACACACTGAATGGCTGCAACCTGTTCACACACTCATGGGTTTGCTGCTGCACTGGAGTTACTGAGCACACTGATGGTTTGGTACAGAACAGAGACCAAGTGGGGTAAAAATTACAGCAATAAAAAAGAATCCACTGAAGAAGATGGAAAAATAAAATACAGATTTTTCTCTGTAAGTGATAAAGGAAAATAAAGGTAAGAAAAACACACAATTCCAGAGACTCTTCCTTGGCTTTCAATTTAAAGAAACAATGGGATTTCAGAATCTTAATGCAATAGAAGCAAACTAGTAATCTAAGCTTAGATCTAAATTACTCCTTAAGCAGTTAAGTCTCACAGAATAGAAGTATCAAAAGACAAGGAAAATCACCCAACTTATTAAAAAAGCCCATATGTTACCTCATATCCAAGATAAGCCTTAAACAAGGAAATAGGAACATTGACTTCACACACAACTAAATGATTTATGAACAAGCACCTCTTTTGAGGACTATTCTCAAATGTGGGACACAACAAACTACCACCAAGGTTCTCTCCCCATTTGTGATTAACCCTATAGGAGTAGGGGTGCAGGCAATGCAATTACTGTAAGATCATTTAAAAACTTACATGGGATACAACAGACTTGCATTCCAGCTGCACCACAATGTGCCAGTTGGTTTGACTCTACGGGTCTCACAAATCCCAGGCTGAACTCACTGCATGCCATTTAACAAGGGGTTTGAGGTCTCTGCAGCTTCTGCTCACTTTAGTGGATGTTATAATCCATAGCAGTCAGCATTTTACAGACCAAATGTTTGATATTGAATAACTCAATTCCAGGAGCTTTCAAGTCAGCTTTCAGTCAATTTAATGTAAATGTGCCAAGGTGTTGCATGAGTTATGGTATTATAACCCAGATAAACTGCAGATAAAGGCTTTTAGGAATCAATTTTATAATCAAGAGAACCACATAGAACAAGGGATAACTACAGTACATGTTTGATTTTCAAATATCTATACTTCGCAAAAAGATGAAATAAAGACCTAAGAGTATCAAAAAAAAAAAAAAAAAAAACCAACCTAGAAAAAAAAGCAAAGTTTTCTCCTAATTCTCCTTTTTAAAATATACACCAAAAAAGCTAGGGCACTGCACACAGCCATTTATCACAGGACCATATTATAGAAGAAATCAGTACAGAAACAACACAATAAGCTCAAAAAATTCTTGGCATTAATGCCACAGTGACAAAAACAAAAAGGTTCATCGTTAGACAGCACTGGGTTCAACATCCACATAATACTATTGCTATGGTGAAACAACCAATGAGGACACATGCATGACTAACTCTAAACACCAGCAGCAAGATCCTGAATATTAATGATTAACAAAACACAAACAGCCAAGTGGAAGGCCAGTTTCTGCCCTGTAACATGTCAGAGTCATAGTTGCTGTTCTGTCCCAAATTCACTCCCTGTTCCTCTCCATGAACATTTATCCCAAACTACAGCAAGTTAACACTGTTTAAAACATTTCACCTCTAAAACAGTCAAGCTGTTGTGACTAAGACAATTAAGTACACTTCACACGATGTCCAGGATTTCTCGTGACCTTTATACACAGTATCATCCAAGTGTTTGGGAAATGGAGATCAAAAAGACTTCGCCTGACTCACAACTGACTAAGCTGAGAGAAACCAGGCCTGAAGATAATAAAACTCTGAGCAATGAGAACACTTCTATCTGCTCTTTACCTCATGAACAGGAGCACTAAGTTTTTACACTTCAGAGGACGGAGAAAGCCCACAGATTAAAAGGATCTTGTGGTTCCTTTTTTTGCTTATCAATGGGCACAAGAAGCACCAAGTGCTTCTCCAACTGTGCCACCAAACCCCAGGAGGCAGCTTGAGTCACTTCCTCGGGGTTATCCAACTCCTTCAGCCAGGCTGGATGGCAGCACGGCACGACTGTGCCCATAATTAAACAAGCTCAGTAACTCACACAGTGGGAGAGAAAGCAGAGTCCCCAAGGCACACTGCTAATAGGGACAGAGGCTGGACAAATGGCACACTTTCAAGGCTGTTTCTTAATCAATAATTTGAAAGGAATGCCAGGCTCATTGCCATTCCACTAGTTTACTTTGCTGGAATAACCTTTATACCTGCCTTTTTTAAAGGCCAACTGACTTGCACGTAAATTAATCCCACAAAGCAGACACGCTCACTAATAACGCAGAGATCACCTCTGACAACACTGGGAAGCAGAAACAAAACAAAAGTCAGTGAATTATCTACCCATCCCAAACCTCGTGACTGCATACTAGCCCTTGAAACTGTAAATGTAAGAGCCCCACGAGGCACTCACACCCCGAACTGTTGAATAGATCAGAAGCAGCATAATTAGCTATTCCCATGGCCTCCACAGCTTGATCTGGTATGAATTTGTAATACTGCCCTTCCCCCATTTCTGATAAAAGCCACACAAAGAAACAAAGATATTTAACTTACTGTTGCATAATATAGTACAAATTGCAGATAGAGGGCTAAGATATTAAAAAAGTCATCTGAGAAATTAAATGCATTTTAAACTAACGCTGGAACAATTATTCACTGGACGGGGTGGGGGGAAGCAAAAAATATCTTGTAACATGAAGAGAGGGGAGGGGAAAAAGAAAAAGCACTCTGGGAACCTTAAGGCAGTGTTCTCTACTGACCGTCACAACAGGTCACAGTCTGTAAGAGAAGTGCAAGAGGTTTGATAAGTTTAGAGTTAAGAAAGCTCAACAAACCAATCACCTAAACTTTATGCAGCATTCTAGACAAAATACTTAAACACTGAGTACCACATTAAACTACTTGAATACAATATTAAAACTTTTATAAACATAAGTGAAAATTCAGTTAAAAGAACAAACAAGAAACTAAATCCTTCAATCAGATGAAGATATAAGGCATAGTCTTAGAAGAGCTCGCATCTAAAATCCCATTCATGCACTAAAATCCATGAAAGCAGACAAGAAAAACAGTGTTAATGACTGATAAACCTGATCAGAGCTTAAATAATTAAAAGACCACAGGAAACAGGGGTCCTACAGTTCACTTACTGTTGTCATAACAAACTCTACTGGGGGTCAGTTTGTTTATAAACTTATAGTTGCTCATCTTACAAAGTGCAAGGGATTAATTTCTGCTAAAAGTTCTTTAGTTAAACTGCCAGAAAAGCATTTCCTAAGAAAATTGCCAAAGACGAGTTACTACTATTTTAATTACTACTTCAGTAATTCAGAACTCATATGTCAGTTCCAATTAACAGCCTAAAACAACTTTAATTGTAGGGGCTTTTTAAAAAGTAAAAAATACACAAAGCCACCAAGTATCAAGCACTCTGCAATGAAAATATGTACTGTAAGTACAACGCTCACTGGACACAGCAACTCCAAGACCACCACTTGGGACAAGATGCTCAACAGACCGTAGGAGGAAAGAATAACTCCTTGTGGTATCAAAGCTGAAGTGTTACACTTGAAAGTGCAGCTTAACTCGATTAGAAAAGAACACATGATTATCAGGAAACTTCAGATCCAGAAATTTCAGACATTTCTGATGATAGAAGGCAAAGCTTATTATGGAATTTAAGTACTCTCCATTCTGCCAAGTTAGTCCCTAACAATACAGCTGTGTGTCTGCATCCATCCTGATCTCAAGGAGGCCCCCAGTAACCCCTGCATGTGATTCAAGTTGCAAAATGGACCCTTACCTAGATCAAGGGGGTTTGATCCAAAAACTTCTCGGGACTTTAAACGGTACCTCAAACTGTTTTACGTCCCACTATCTGACAAAAAACAACGCCCCAAATATTTATCCAGCATGTATAATGACGCAAATTAGTTCTTAATACATGCTCATTTTGGGGTAATAATGTAAAATAAGGGAGGGACACCAATTCTGCTGAAGGAAAATATGCTATTTTAGAAAGTGTTTCCAGCTCCTTTTCACTACTAAACAGTATCAGTCACACTCCCACAAGCCTTCACAGATGAAAGGTGAGACAACTTTACACAGCTTGCCAGCATTAACCCTGCTTTTGCCTTCATCAGTACAACTACACACAAATTCCTTAATAGTACACCCTCATGCAGATGTTCACATATAGTTACAGCAGCAGTTTAGCTCCTTTCTGTCATTACCACAAGGAAAACATTCCCATTTCAGGGTTGGCTCCCAAGAGCACGAGTAGCTATGCTGCTCCAGCAGTTTCCCAGCTTTTCACTGGCAGCTACCCAAAGGTGAATTCCTGGCTGGGATCACATTGCCTGTATTCCCCGCTTGGGGTCACAAACTGTTGTTTAATCCCTCGCCCACACTGTCTTCTGGAACACAGGAGATGGACCTGGAGCTGAGAGTTAAAAATCTTACACAGACGATTTTATTTGCAGGTGGGGAAAAGAAAGGGCCATCTTAAGAAACATTAAGAAAAAAACAAAACATTCTGTAGACGGTTAAAGGACAGCCTACTACTCATGCAAACAATGCAGATAAAGACACTCAAGTCCATGAACACCTCATTACCACATAAATACAACAGGACTGACGCCCAGCTCCCTTCTGACTTCCTTCAAACCCTCAATTCTCTCACACCCCAAACTCTATTAATTTCTTCGTTAAAACAGAAATGAGGTTTTATTATTATTAAGTAAAATATGGTGAGGAAATCTACGGACATACTTGAAAGGAAAAGTTATGACTTTTGACTGCATTTTCCACACTTTCGTATTTACATTCATGCGAAAATATTTGATATAAAATGCTTTTAAAGTGGCAAGTGGCTGTTTATGTATCCTGCTGTCAATGGATCAGAGCACTCCTGTAACACACTTTTGGAAATCTTATCCCTCTGAAGACTATCACAAAACTGAGATTTTTCTTGGTTTGGGCTGTTGGTGGTGGTTTTGGTTTGGAGGGCTTTTTTAGCTGAATTAAAGTTCTAATACTTATGATACTTACATTTTTAATTCCTTAAGCCACTTTGAACCTTCACAAATCTTTAATTATTCACAGTAAACACACTGTGAAACGGCTGTATTCATCCTTTTATTTATGTGTTAAACAGAATCACTAATGAGGTGAGTCATGAGCCAAAGAGAAGTCTGAGCCACTGGGGCAATGCCTGCTCTGGAACTTGTCACCTGCAAATGCATCAGCATGACGGGGTAAGACTGCTCCTGCTTGTTTTCTCCTTTATTTGAACTCAGTGACAAGGAACTCACCAGCAACAGCATCTCTTGGAGATTTCACTGTTATACGAGGGCGCTTACCTAGTTCCGTTTTGACAGGGATTGGATTAACACCTTATTATATTTACTGCTTGTTTTTTCAAGTTTTCATAGGCAGACAACACCACTGTTGCACAACACATTGGCTCTTTAATCTGTAGCTGGGCTCATATTCTCTCTGTTCCTCCCTCATTAGCTACAGCAATAGTCACCCAGCCTTCTCTAGCGTTCTGCGAGATCAAATTATCGCTCATTATTCCCTCCTAATTGCAGAGGAAGAACCTCACACTTACAGCAAAACAAGCTTCCCTGAAACACCCCCATCCTTTCCACATGGATTCCCAGTTTCACCTTTCAGTACAGCTCCTTCCTCACTTGATTCACTCAGTTCTTGAAGAGTTAAACTGAAAATAATCTTCAATGGAAGAGCGCTGTTGAAAGAACTACCTATGCGTGCAAAGCTACTCGGAATGGAGCTCGGTAAGCCAGGCCGTATCGCCCAGGGGAAGATGGCAGAGACAACACTTTAAAGCCTCCTCAGCTGGGACTAAACAGGTATTAAGCTTGTCGGACTTTTCTGTACATATTCCAGCTTCTCAGAACAACAGAATATGGATTTCATGGGGCATCCCTGCTGGTAAAACCAGGTATTAGTGGCAGGTGTACTTTCAAAGGAAACTACTTTATGCCACTACCTTCACGTACATTGTGTGCTGGAAACTGAGCAAAGCTGCCGTGCTTTGCTTTCATCCAACCTCAGCTAACAAAAACAGCGTAGGTTTAAAATTCATGTTAAAACTCTTGGAGAAGGTGGTGCTCCCTATGCCTTTTGCAAGTGCTAAAAGAGAGACACCTCCCAGAGCAGGGCAGGTTTCACACACTCAGCCGCCAACAGCTCCCGAAACTCTCCCGGCCGAGGTCGGGAGTACCTGCCCTGAGAGCTCCTCATCCCTTAGAACCGTAAACAACATGGACACCATCTTCCTCCGGGAGTCCGGGCACTCCGAAACAAAACCAGCCCAGCACACAGAGGCAGCAGAGGCGGCTCAAACCAACTTTAAGAACTTCGTACCATAAAAAAAAAAAAAAAAAAAAAAAAAAAAAAAAAAAAGAGGCAAGCAGGATCCAGTCTCGGTGTCCGTGTACCCCTCGGGGAGCGGAGCGAGCAGCCCGGCGGGGCAGCCTCATCCCCCGGGCAGAGCGCAGGGAACAGCCCGCGGCGGGCCCCCCTCCTGCGCTGAGGCCCCGCCGCCCCCCCGCCTGGCTCGGCTCCAGCCAGCCCGTCTAACAAGTTGATCCCGGCGTGAAAGAGAAAGAAAAGGAAAAGCTACGGGGAAAAAGAGAGCCGGGGGGGGGAGGGGAAGCCCCGCGCGGCCGCGGAGCCCGTGCTGGTCGGGGGGAGGCGGGCAAGGAATGCCAGAGGGAAGGAGGGTCGCCTCCCGCCCCCTCCACGTCCGCAGGATCCATTTTCCCTCCCGCTGCCCCGCTCCAACTTTCCGCGGCCCGGGCAGCCCCCTCTCCCTCGCGACTCACCGGCATCATCTTGGAGCCGAACCGCATGGGGGCGGCCGGTGCCGGCCCCGCCGCCCGGAGCGGGAGCCCGGCTGTGTGGGGCAGGGAGGCGGTGCGGGGCAGGGACGGGCTGCGGCGCTGCTGCTGCCGCTGGCACGACCTGTTGCGGGAGGCGCCCAGCCCGGCCTCGCCACCCGCCCTCCGCTTTGTTCCCACCGGGCGCCGCTCTCCCGCCGCCGCCCCCGGCTCCGCTCCGCTCCGAAACTAACCCCGGCCCGGCGAGGAGGAGCCGCCGCGCCCCGCCCGCCGCCCACCCCCGGGAGGGGCTGGCCCGCCTCCTGCCCCGCCGCGGGCGCCGGCACGGAGCTCCACGAGGGAGGTCGAACCTCCCGGGGCTCAGGACACTGCGAGATGCGTGAGAGTCCCCACGGGTCACCTCCTCCTGCACATCCCGCCGAGCAGCACCGGTTTCGGGGCCCCGCGGGGGGCAGGAGCACACACGGCACCGGCCTGCCCTGGACCGGCAGCGGGAAGCGAAGGTGGAGGTCAGAGCCTCCCCTAGTCTGATCTCCGAGTCCCTGCCTTCCTTGCTGCCTCAGACGGACGGTCCTTCCGAAAAGCCCCTTTCAGCTCCTCGCGTACGCAGCCAATGGAGCATCCCTGCCCAAGGAACGTTTTCGTTTATTGCTCTTTTTGGCTGGACCTGGCAGGAGAACTACGGTGGTCGTCAGACCTCGCTGAGATGCCAAAACACCCTTAGAAACCCATATTACGATTGGGCTGTCCAAAAAATACCCCCACAAATCTTTCACATCCATTTAAGTGGAGAGAAAAGAAAGTTTTCCCTTCCCTGGACCAGTGTGCAGGACACTGTATTCAAACCCAGGCACTTCACCGCTTTAAAAGCTCAGGGAAGGCTTGGAAAAAGCGTGGTTCAGTCAGCACCGTGACAGCGCTCTCTCGGCAGGAAAACCAGCTCGATTTGTGTTTCTTATTCCTATTAGAATGTTAGCAGTAATTAGAAAGGATAAAAGCGGAGAGGATTAGAACTTCCCAGATGAAGGAAGAACAAAACTCGGATCTAATTGGTACACAAACATCTCTTTTTATAAAGGAGTAAAAAAAACTTCGAGAGCACTGACAAACCCCCCAGGAACTCCTGGGCGATAACCAAGCATTGTTTAATGCAGTAGTGCTGCAGCGGCGGGGAGAGCGGGGTACAGCCCCGGCCCATCCCGGCCGCGTCCCCCGGTGCGTGTCTGTCCCGGGACCGCATCCCGCCCTCCCTCCCCGCGCTCCTCCCCCAGCCGACCAATGAGAAGGCGCCGCCGCCGGCATGACGTCACCTCCGCGCGCGCCCATTGGACACTCGGAGAACACAGCGCGGTGTCTCCGGGCAACGCCGTGGCGTCACGGCCCCGCCCCGAGCGGCGGCTCCCGGTTTGCCACGGGAAAAGCCGCTCCTGCCTCGTCTCCACGCGGCTGTTCGACTGCAGGGCTGCAACCACCCAGCCTGAACCGCGGGCAGAGCCCCGCAGTGCTGCTCCCGCTGCCGATCCCCGTGGATATCCTGCCCACTGGGTCGTATCTCTGAGTTCCGGCTCTCTCCCATGTTCCCGATTTGCGGCTGTTAAAGATTCGCTTCTCCACTGTCTGCACACGTGGGCAAATCTACCCACAGCAGATTTACAAACCCAGAATCACAGACTATTCTGAGTTGGAAGGGACCCACAAGGATCATCGAGTCCAACTCTTAAGTCAATGGCCCATACAGGGAATTGAACCCATGACCTTGGCATTATTACAAACAAGTTTTAAGCAACTGAGCTAATCTCAGGTCTTCAGTTGCCATTTGGGAGGATTGGGCATTTTTAAAAAAAATTCACACTTCAAATTTATTTCACAAGATAAAAATGTTACAGGCCAAAGTACATCGGAATGGAGAATTGAAATTCTTTGAATCATAGAATCCTTAAGGTTGGAAAAGACATCTAAAATAATTGAGTTGGACCATTAACCCAACACTGCCGTGTCTGCCACTAAACCATGTCCCCAAGCACCACACCTACACATTCCCTAAACACCTTCAGGGATGGTAACTCCATCACTTCCCTGGGCAGCCTGTTCCAATGCTTGACCACTCTTTCAGTGAAGAAGGTTTTCTTAATATCGAGTCTAAACTTCCCCTGGTGCAACTTGAAGCTGTTTTTTCTTCCCCTATTATTTGTTACCTGGGAGAAAAGACCAACTCCTATCTTGCTACAACCTCTTTTCAGTAATTGCAGAGAGTCATAAGATCCCTCTGATCATCCTTTTCTCCAGGCTAAACACTCCCAGCTCCCTCAGCTGCTCCTCATAAGACTTGTGCTCCAGACCCTTCACCAGCTTCATTGCCCTTCTTTGGGCATGTTCTGGCCAAGGAGCCTGTGAATCTCTGCTGAGTTCTTAAAAGCATCTAGCTGGTAAGGGATAAACAAGGAGTATGATTTTTAATGTACCCCTTAAACACAGAGAGAAATCATTGGAATATTTAAATATCAATTTCTAAGCCTGTAAAATAAAACTGGAAGGTGTAAAGCAAAATCAGCTAGAAAAGATGTTTCAGATGGGTGTATGTGTGTGGTAGCTACATGTTGCTAGCACAGGCATCTTGCAGATCAATCTACAGTCTCTTTTGGCTCAAGATCTAATTTTGACATCTTCCACACAAAGCTACAGCCCCATCCCTGCTAAGGAAATGAAGCTCCAAGGGGTGCACTTGTTTATTTCCAGTTTTTGTCCAGGCTCGGTGACTCATACACTGTGATGAAAACTCGTGGTGCCATCTGGTCTCACACTTTAGATCCCAGCTCCTCTTCAGCAGAGGGGACAATGCTTGCCAGGTTTGCAGGTAAAGTGGGATCAAACCCACCTGCCCTGCGCCCATCTCAGCAGCAGTGCTTGCCTTCCCTACGGCACAACACAGCTCTGCCTCTTACAGCAATTCAAGAGGGATTTAATCAGATAAGCATGACTTGAATTTCCCACAATGGGTTATTACTTACAGGGTTTACAATCTGGGAGTCAATGATTCGCCCACAGTGGGCAGAAATATGCAAGGGTTACTGACTGCAGGTTCAATCTCTAGTGTGTCAACAGTTGGAGATAACTAGGTCATGCATGGGAGAATTGGCAAGGGACAGCAGTTCCCAGTCCTGCTTATATGGAGCTGTGACAAAAAGGAAGAGGAGATCCACAGGATCTGGAGCCAAAGGCACAGGTGAAGCTCTGCACCTCTTCCCTGGTTCCCACTACTTTTGGCGGCCAGAACAGAGCCTGCTGCAGTTGACTAAGACCACATGCAGCTCCCTAGAAGCAGTCACAGCAAGGGTTCAGGGGAAGTTAATACTCACGAAATGGCTTGAAAAGTAGCCAAGAAAAGGAAAAGAAATGCCACCAAACCACTAAACAAAAATAGAGCAGAATCATTATTCTTCGAGAGATGTACTTGATCTGAACCACAGAAACCTGCAGTAGCAGAAAGACATTACAGATAGTAGTGGTAATGATAATCACTAGAAATCAATAGAATCATCTTTTCTTGCCATTAGTTTTGTCATACAATGAGATCAGTGAGAGTGGGCTGGGAAGACGCTACTGTATTTTATGCCCTCACACTGCTGAACACAAAACCCCCAGTTAATTCCTTCAACGCTGTATCTAAGAAATTGTAACAGCAACGTCTCATCCTCTGCTCTGAAACTGCCTCCAGACCAGTCAAGTTTTACAGTCCCGACACAATTAGAAGGATTACCAGGTAATATCTTTTGCAATAACATGTAAAAAAGAGAAAAAATAAAATCTGTACCTCTCCATTGTTTTTAATAAACCTTTTAATTCTCTAGCGAAATGACTGTGAATATGATTTTTAGACTGTTTCTAAGACAGTAATTTCGGAGAGTTTGTCAGAAATCGACAGAACGGCATCACTGTAAGAGGAGCAGGAGGACAAGTGGTTCAGATTTGCTGTCCACTGCCACCTACTGTTAAAACTCCACCAAGTCAGACTTCTGAGCTCTAATTCATTAGGTATATAATTTAAGAGGCCAGAAAGAAGGGAAAGCTTTGGAATTGAGATTGCCGTGGAACCGGGGGGGGGGGGGGAATAAAAAAAAAACATGCCAAGAGAATTGCATGTGTAAGCTCTTCGGGCACAGCAGCTTCACAAGTTTGGATTCTTTCCAACAATGTTGTATTTCTGGCAACTAATTTACACAGCTAGTCTCCAGCTCAAGATAAGGTTTTTCCAGACAGTGATTCAAAGAAAAGGCCTTGACTAGCTCATGTTGTCAAACTTTCCCACAAAGAGAAAAAGTATCTATAGAAAAGAAAACTGATGGGTTTACACCTTCAGCACCTGCAACCCATTTTTATAATGCACCAGCTGCCCTCTAGTTGTTAGTTTAATTTTCACTGTTTAATGTTGCATTTTTACTATTTAATTTGTTTTAAAAACATCAGATAACTCGCAGCTGAAACAGTTTTGGGGAAAACATGCAGCAACAACTGAGTCTATCTCCCAGCTGGGGGGGAGGGAGCGGGGGTGAGAAAAAACATTCACTTGTTCATAGAATCACTAAGGTTGGAAAAAAAATTTCTGATACCATCACATCCAGACATTAATCCAGCACTGCCAAGTCCACCCCTAAATCGTGTCCCTAAGCACCATATCTGCATGTTTTTGAACACTTCCAGGGATGATAATACCCCTACTTCCCTGGGCAGCCTGTTCCATGCTCGACCAAGTTCCAAAGAATGCAGATGAGATTTCACTTTAAAGAAATCTCCCATTGGAATCAGCTAGGACATCCTATAATATCCCAGTGGCTGCTTCCAAAGCAAAAGCTTTTGGTCTATGTCACATTCAAAGCACTACATCAAGAAGCATCCAGAAGATGTAAATTTTAAATTAATACACAGTGGCTTTCCACAACTTGCATCAGTGTAAAGGTTTTCTTGGACACTGAGGAGTGATACAGTAGACACATTTCTCTCCTGGTGATAAGCTACTTCTCCCTAAAACATCTGTGTCTGGCAACTGAAATGAGTCTCTTCAGCTGTAATCCCCTTTAGGGAGTTTATCACATCAGTGCATACTTAATGCAGAACATCATCAGGCCCCTACTTG
>JAWWEV010000115.1:7491815-7503688 GCA_035583235.1 Hafferia zeledoni
CCTAAAAAATCCACTGTGCAGGCTGGAAGGGCACACCCACGTGGGGAGAGCCCTGCCCAAATCTGCGTTTGTGAAGTTTGGCCATACACACATACAAACTGTCTTGGACTAATGTGGACATTTAAAAGTATAATGATGCTACTTTGCATAGGACTGCTGACTGTGCAGTCTCAAAGATGTGTCCTGTGCCTACAGTTACAGGTGCCATTTGATTTACATGGTGAACCAGCTGAGAATTAAGAGATGATTGATGAAATAAGTTGCAAACAAACAATATTTGTTTCTGGTAATACCTGTTACCTGTTCAGTATTTGGGTTCTAAACTGGTTATTGCCGTAAATATGGGTAATGTCGAGAAATTGGAGCAGATAGTTCTTCATGCTGTGTAGCATAAGCAAATAAGTAAGATTGAAAAAATGCAGTCCGTGTTACCCATTGTGAGTGCCTTGGCGCAGCACGCTGGAAGGTCCTTTCTGCCACCAGATGTCAGTGTGCACAGGGTTAAAATCGCTCTCGGCTTCCTCCGAAGCTCGGCAGTTCTTTTTCTCTTGTGCCGAGTAACTGCAGAGTTGACACAGCCTTGGTGCAGGTACTCGTTCCTAGTTCAGGGATTTGGTAGCATTAGAACTACAGTAAAGCTGTAAAGCCTTGTGCTCAGACGCAGTGTCAGATGTGTGCACTCCCAATGCAGCTACTAGCTCAGGAAGAATACTGACGGTTCCTCCTTCCTGGAGGAGGTCCAGCATTATTCCTTTTATACACAGGGGATGATTTAACTGGATCAGTGAATGTGGGGCAGAGTGTGCTGAGACTGTAGCTCTGTAGTTTGCCTGTCTGATCCTTCTCCTGTTAACAGTGAAGACCTAATACTGAGGAGCACAGACAGATCCACAGTATCTGCTTCATGGTCTGTTTAATACAGATGTGTTTGAAAATGGTCAGTTGCCACAGAACCTAAACTGTCTGTGACTGGGGGAAGGAAGACTCACACAAACCAGAACTGCTTTGTGTAGTGCCTCCTGTATAAACAGACAGTAACTGCAGGCTTTTCTGGGAGAAGTGAGAGTCGTCTTCCTAAAGGTATAAACTCACATAGACTTAACAGTTATGAGATGAGTCGTGTATGGAAGAAAGGGGTGTTTATTAAAAAAAAAAAAAAAAGGAAGCTAATTCATTGGAATGTGAGGTCAAAGTGGGAATTGTGCATTTTAGTACTTAAAAAAACCCCAAACCAAAACAGTTTCCAAAACAGTTGGTTCACTAAGCTCTTGCATCTGCAGAACTGAATTGCAATCACTTTAAACTTTTGTAGGAGTTGGCTTTGTGCTGTAACTGGGAACTTGGTGAAGGTTTATCTTTAGCAGTTTATTATATGTACTATAACTGTTGATGTCCTTTCTCCCTAAATTTGTAGGGGAGGAAAAAACCCTGAGACTATTTGCTGTATCCAACACAGCAAATAAAGAAATCTGTTAAACAGCAAAAAAAGACTTTTTATACAAAAAGGAATCTTATTTCCTGTGCACTGTATAGTGTACATGTTTAAAGTTAATTGTGACTGACTTCAAAAACAAGCCTTAAACACTGGAAGAAACCATCATGATTTCTTGGCTTTAAAGGCTTCTTTTTTGAAACCACAAAATATTAACCTGATCTATCAGAATCACTCTGGAGACCAAGCTAAAAGCCAGACACAGCCATTTGCAGCTTACATTAAAATCAGAGGACGTTGTGTCTGCTTGTCCGTGGGTGGTGTTCAGCCTGCTGTCTGTTGTAGGCAATATCAGGAGGTCAGTTTGTGAACTGTGTGGGGCAGCGGCTCCTTCTTGGAGTATCGTGAGCAGTGTTGGTGATGGTAAGGCCTTAATCTCATTGGCAGTTTTAACTTATTGAGGAGCAAAAAACAATAACAGAGTCTTTTATTACCTGGAAGTATGGATAAGATAATAGTAAAAGTGCCTTGTGGCCTTAATTGAGCCTTAAGATTTCTCTTTACTTAAATACAGGTTTGTAAGCGAATGGACTTGGTTTGCCAGAGAATGTTAAATCAGGGATTTCTGAAAGTGGAAAGATACCACAATTTGTGTCAAAAGCAAGTTAAAGCTCAACTTCCAAGGTATGTACCAGTTAGAACTGTAATTACATTTTTCTTTTAAGCAGGTTATTGAAAAGGAATTTCTTGCTGGCTAATTCCACTTATATATCTTGAAAATTTGAGCCACATGTCGTTATTTAATTTTTTTCCCAAAAGCACCTTGAACCTAAGATTTAATTACAGAATCATGGTGTGGAAAGCATCTCTGACATCTCAAACAGAGAAGAGTGGGTTCCGTATTACTCAACTCTTCTGGCAAATCAAGCAGGGACTCCTAGGAATGAATAAATTCCATTCCTTTTCATGATCGACTGCCTTCACTGATGATTTATCAAAGACTCTGCTTACAAAGAGCAAGGTTTTTCAGTAACAAGGATTAAACAGGGGCAAAGAAGAGGGATGTGACATGTGAGTGTTACTGGGAGGTAGTTTCTCAGTAAAGCAGTGAATTTCTTCCTCTTTCCAGTGAATGAGAGCAGCTGCTGCTGTGCCCTATCAGATTTCCCAGTCAGACTGAAGTAACTGAATGCTACATACCATAGAGATCCTTTGTCAAAAGACCTTCTATCTCAACCTAAACTTTGTAGCAAGCACTACTAATGCATTACATTTATTATGCCAATTGCATTGAAGGACTGACCATAGGAATAAGTGGGGCAATAAAAATTTTCACACTGACTCGGTGTCTGCTGCCAGTTGGTACTGAAAGCTGGTTCTTAAATAGCCCTAAATGACATACAAGGTTTATGGATCACATAATTTGTTTAGAAAATAAATTTTGTCTAAAACCAAAATATGCTATTACTAACTGGTTCTCAGTCTGTATCTCTTATTTCCATGAAGACAAATGTTAGTGTTTACAGTTTCAAACCTCAAAGGGTTTTAAGGGTGAAATTAACTTAAGCAATGTTACAATTTGATTTTTGTTGACTCCTTGTTAAATTAGAGTCACCTTATGTCATCTCTTCTTCCAGGCGGGAGTCAGAGAGGAGAAATCACTCATTAGCTCGCCATGCAGACATCCTGGCTGCTGTGGAAACGAGACTCTCTCTGTTAAATATGACTTTCATGAAGTATGTGGATTCCAATCTCTGTTGCTTCATACCTGGAAAGGTAAGATGTAGACTATATTATGTGAAAATATATATCTGTGTTTAAAAAATAAGATTGTATAACTTAATCCAGCACAGCTGGGGCAAATTGAGATACTTGCAAACAAAGGTGCAAGCCAGTACTCTGTTTTACCAGGCAGTCTGAAATGAATGAACCACACTATATTTAAATATTATTTTAAATTTGATCCTCTATTTGCCCTTATTCTCTCTCAATTCTGGTGTTTGACTTATGGCATATACATCTTCTACAAGCTTTTAGAAAAAGCACATGATCCAGGCCATCAGAAGATGATGTAATTTAGACTATAAATAACACTAAACACTCAATCAGGAAGATTTTAGGCACCTTTCTTAAGGGTTTGAGTACCTCAGATTAGTTGAATAAAGGTATTTAGTATGTGGAAAACACTGTTCAGTATTACAGGGGATGGTGCATTTTTGTACTGTAGGTGGAATTAGTTTCAAATGCGAAGTGTGTTAAATGTAAATATTACTGAACAGTTCTGGTGTTCAGTACCACAGCATTAAATATAAATCATGCAAGCGAGATGTACTTTGGAGATCCCACTGTTTATAAGCTGTGAAAACAACAGTGCATGAGAGGAAATCATGATCAGAAGAAGACTGGTACAGCTCAGGGGTGAAACGAGATCAGTGAACATCAGCCTGGTGCTGTGTTCATTGGTATTTCCATGTGAGGTTTGGATATGTTGGTACTGCCCTTTCATGGGCAGATAACTGAATTCCACTGGGATGAATGAAACGTTATCTGTTGGATTCAGGGGCATTTATACATTCAGTGTTGGTAGGATAGACAGGCTGTGAGCATGGAATGTATTTTTATTTTGAAGACGTAACTATTTCTGTACGCTGTTGTTGACTTGATTTTAAATTAATTTTAAATTAAATAACCATGGTGTAATATATTCTTACTTGACTTTACATTGTATTTTTATATATACCACATAGTTTTAAAAAATTAATATGACAAAGTCCAATGAACTTAAGTCCTTGATACTCACCTAGTAAATTAAATACTTAAATGTTGCCGAACTGTTTTGAAGAGTAGATGGAAAGGCATTAGTGAATCTAGACCTGGGGTGTGCACGACTTGGGCAAGTGAACTTCCCAGCCATTTTCCTTGTGGGCACTGACTCTTAAAGACCTGGATTTTATCTTGATTTAACAGCTAAAAAGTTTGGAGTTTTTAAAAAAAATTATTTACTTGGGGTATGAATTTGCTGACTGCTGCTCTCTGGGCATCGTTACCAGTTCACCAGAGAATAATATTTTGGTCAGTCAGACTCCAGGCTGAGTGTTCACTTACAGTCTGTGGTTCCCCTTGCACCTGTTTCACTTCCCTCAAGAAATTTTGCCACAGAACTGCTAGGAAGTGAATTTCTGTGAGAATATGTGAACCCTGATTTGAGGTTGTTGTTCTGTGAATGTTCCTTGTGCTAGCAGAGCAAAGTTTTATACTGAGGATGTTGTTGCTAACAATGTGAGTGAAATTAGAGAAGTCTGTTTTAAGTTTGCTTCTTGATGAGAAAATTTAGTCTTGTGTAGCTTTTGCAACTGTTTAGCCAAGCTACCTTTATCAAAACACCTGTCCTTATGATCTGTGATCTTCAGGAAAATCTTCAGCCATTCTTAATCCTGTGAGGAACACCTGTGTAGTTTTGGCTGAGACCAGCATTCCTATTTTGAGGTGCCTCAGACTATAATTCATAGATTAGTGACCACCTTTCATCTCTCTGTGTCTCTCCTAACCAAAGGGCTTGTTTGCCAGACCTGTTAAGAGACTTATATTCTCGGTCAGTAGTGGATTGATGTTTTATAAATTAATATCTTTTGGACTTAATCTGAATTTGCACTATTCTGAGTGTATGCAGGTGGACTCAAGTAAATATTTACAGCTCTTCAGACTGACATAATGCTGATTCTTGCTACTTCAATGATGTGTTTCATAACTGGATGGGTTAGTGACTGTTCTGCACTGGGGCTTCGAGGATCTTGCTTCAGGTTCTCTGAAAGGAAATCATCACGCTCTGCTGAGTGTAGATGATGTAACCTGGAAGTCAAGTATGGCTGCAATAAAACAAAATTTTGCATAATGAGCATTATTTCCTGAGTTTGAAGAGAGCTGTTGTGACAGATCAAGGGAATAGCTTCTCTGATATGTCATAAACAGCACTTCATTTCAAAAGCTCATCTAGAACTAAAGCACATAGTGGTATTTAGCTGTTATGTAGTAAAAGCCCCTGAATGTGCCAGAATTTTTAGAACAAACAGAAATAATCTTGCCTTTATCAGAAAATCCTAATTCTTCTTAAATGTTTTAGGTAATAGATGAAATTTATCGAGTGCTAAGATATGTAAACTCTACAAGAGCTCCACAGAGAGCTCATGAAGTTCTTCAAGAACTAAGGGACATTTCCTCCATGGCTATGGAATATTTTGATGAGAAGATTGTTCCAATACTGAAAAGAAAGATGCCTGGGTCAGATGTATCGGGACGTCTGATAGGAACTGCCCCAGGTATTAATTCTGATGTATAGTTAACTTTTATTTAGCTTTTCTGTAAAAATTCACAGCACTTTGTTTTAAAAGCTACCTCCCTGAAATGTGAGCTGTATTACACACATATTGATAATACTTGTTTCTTAAGAATGGTAACTGAAATTAATTTGCTTTGAATTTATGGAGCCTTTGTACTACTGAAGGAACAGTCACTTAAATGTATGTGAGAATTACACACAGTGTGGATTCCTTAAACAAACACTTTTGTGCCACCACTGAATGAGACTCTATCGCTGCATTTGGTTGAAATTTGGCACGTAATGTGACAACTAGATGGCTTTTATTTTTAGGACAATCAGCAAATGAATTTGCTTAAGCTGTTTTAGTACATGGAGAGCTAGAACATACTTGTATGTGCTTTTTTACTTTGCTGGGACACTGCTGGGTGCACTAACAAGCAAAATACTTACAAGTAATAGTGAAAAGGCAGTTAAAATAACAGTCATCTATAACTGGTCCTTCATATACTTTTGTCAGATTTTCCAGAACTTCTGTGAACAAAAGTCTAAGGTAGTTGTCCTAATGGCCAAAGCAAAAGGCTGTAAAAATGTAGCATCTTCTCTGTACAGGTTGTCTTCACACTGTAGGAACTGTGAAATTAACTCCCTGCAAGGATAACAATAAAAATTGAAGAAAAAAAAATTACATCTTTAAAATGATAGGATTAACTGCAGGATATACTTGTCGTTTCTTGTATGTCCTGTCCATCTTTTTAGCTATAAGTGTGTATACCAGCTGTTAATTATATCCTGTTAATTATACTTTCATTTTTTAATTATAATTTTTTAAATTATATATGTTCAATATGTATGTTAACATGTACTGAGACTCTTGGCTGAGGAAGTGTTGCCCAAACCCACAGCTGATGTCAACTGGCTTTTCAAGGCCAAGGCTTTATGGTGCATAAACCCCCCTGTCCCTGTTGAGGGAGGAGCATCCCCTCTCCTGTGGCAGCCCCTCAGTGCTGTGTAGTGGTGGCATCCTGACAGAGGGAAACGAGGAGGAAAAGGAGGATGGCTGTTCCAGCCTGTTCTGTCTCTATAGCACTTAAAAGTTGCACCTTGCACAGCATTGCTAAAACAGTAAAATGACTGAAAAAGTGGTAGATAATTTTTATGGCAGAAAAAGTGAAAAAATTATACAGTAGCTGTTAGTCTCCTTGATTTGCAGGAACTTTATTAGAATCAACAGTTCCAAGCTCAGATTCCAGTATGGTTTTAGTACTTAGGAAGAGTGATTCTAAAGAAGCATGGAAAGTAAATTCCTTTCTTCTAAAATGTAAGTTAAACTGAAATACCTTGTTAAGCCCCAAACCACAAAATTTTAGAACTTTGGCTGTCTGCAACTAAGACAGCAGATTTTTGCTGCTCTAATGAAAGATGCTTATTTACTCTATTCTGTATTAAGTGGATGTGTTGTGGATTTTGATTTAACATCTCTGACATTCAGTCTACAAGACACATCTCTATGTTGATACAACAGAAGGAGGGGGGCTTATATACAGGAAATAATTGACTATTGAAAAGCCATAAGTACTTTAAATGAAGTTGTGCTCTGAGATTACCACATGTTCTTTTTAGATGCTTGGATGACTGTAAATCTGTTTACACGTTCATGTAACTTGCAACTGGTGTTCAGATTCACGTTTGGGGAGTAGGGATAAGCAAACTGTGAAAACTGGGACACAATTTTTACCTTTAAGTTTTAGAGGATTAATCACAGTTCTCTCTGAAGTTCCAGGGCCCTCTGCAGCACTGACAACAATGCAGCTGTTCTCCAAGCAGAGCCCTTCCAGGCAGGAAGTCACCAAACTCCAGCAGCAAGTGAAAGCCAACGGCACGGGCCTGACAGCGCTAAAGAGGGAGATCTCCGAGCTGCGCATCAAAGTGCAGGAGCAACAGAAACAGCTCCAGGATCAAGATCAGAAACTGCTTGAGCAAACCCAAATCATAGGGGAACAGAACGCCCGGTTGGCTGAGCTTGAACGCAAGCTGCGAGAGGTGATGGAGAGCACAGTAGGGAATTCTTCAGGTTCTGGCTCAAATGAACAATCTCCTAGAAAACGGAGGAAGGCGGTGGATTCCACAGACTGTCCTAGGAAATCTAAACGCCTTCGAAACAGAAAATAACTGGGGAGTAAATGACGCCTTCAGGAGGATACACTGCTCTAGTAGCCCAAGCAGGTCTGCTTGTGTGGATACTGTGACCAGCTTCATGGTGTCACTTTAGGCTGCTGGCTCTTCAAAACACCTCTTAGACTTGAACAGTAATTTCCTTTCATTGACTTTTCCCCTGCTTTCGGTATGGGTGGGCCTAATGCACAGAATCTTTAATATTTGCAATAGTTACATACTAACCAGACCTGCTCTGTTATGTTTTGAAGGGTTAACCATTTTTTTTGTGCAAACGTGTTTAAAGTTATTTGTGTTTATGCCTATGTTCACAAAAAATCTTAAATAAATTGTCTTAACTGACTAAAAAGTTAAGCATTAAAACAGATGTCCTGTTCACTTGAAGGAAAGATCCACTTTTAAAATCTTGTTTTTGAGAACTTGACCTTTTTTGTTACAAGTGACCTTGTCTGGAATGTCTGAAAAGTAGTTAATACTTTTTGGGGTTCTCTGTAATGAGTAAAACTGGCTTCTTAAGCTACTGTATTGGCTATATATTTTTGTAAACTTACAAGGAAGGGCCTTCTCTCCAGTCCTCACGTGCACACACCCTGGTTCGAGGTCTGGGAGCCATATTCTACATTTGCATGGATAGATGCATGCACAGCTTACTCAGCCTGCCAAAAGCACTTGCCTGAAATTGTTCCAGACTCTGGGAGAGAGCACAGAGACCTGTAAAGCAATTTCTTTGTTCCTCAGCCATAACTTAGCACATGCTTTCAGCACAGCTGTTGTCTTACCGTGGGGTGGTTCCCAGGTGAGTGGCAGGAGCGTTTCAGCCCAGCCTGCAAGGCAGGTGTTGTCAGCCAGGGCTGGAGAGTTGAGAAGCTGCCAATGCAGCACTTGGTTCACAGGCCAACATTGTCCCTACATTCACCGAGCTTGGGGGACGTCATTGGAATGAAATGCTGTATTGTGGGAAAATGAAACTATTTTGTGTGTCTGTGTTGGGGTTGAGGTGGAAATTTTCCTGTAACACTGATGACGATATTCTAAACTTTCCTTATCCTAAAAGGTAAATCACTTCAGACAAAGCTTTAATTTCTTTTGCACTTCTGTTTTGAGCTTGTAACTGGAAAAGCATGTCTTGCACTGTTCAGTCTCTCTGGTCACTTTAACCACCTCAGAGTTATGTACAGTGATTATTCCCTTCCCATCTGTATATTTTTGGAACCTTACACAAATACCATTGTCCTTGGGTTTGTTTTAATGTACTAAACTGTGTAGCTTTATCATTTGACTTATGTTTTCTTTTTAAAACCAGCTGCTGCTTTGGGTTTAGGTGGTTCTGAATTCAACTTGGGATGGCACTAAAATTGCCTTTGTAGCTGTTCACAATCTCAATATTATGGGTTAAAGTGCAAGTTCCTTTTTCATTTTTTTAGGCTGTCACCATAACATAGTGGTTGTATTTAAAGCACCCCAAAAAAAAATCAGAAATTGTCTGGTCAAATGTTATGTAATCACAGAAAATGGATGTTTTTCCTGAATTTTCAGTTACAATTTTTACTTTTAAAACATATTGGCTCATACCAGGAGTAACATTGCAAATGCCTTATATTTGGCAGACAACTATTCAAATAAACTTCTTGAATAGTTCGAGTCTTTTAAAAAAAGGCATTTTTCTTAAGCATCAAGGTTAAGCATAAAATGTTATCTGAGGGAAGACTTAAACTGTTAAAGGAGCATTTGCTGGTATGCGTTTTCAACAGCTCAGAAATTTTTTTTACCATTAAGAATCTAAGATAGATACCTGGTATCCAGACTAAAAATACTGGCTATACTTCAAAAAATAATTTTGAATCCAAGGGTCAGCGTGATAGCTGTGACTACTGTGTGATACAAATTAATGTAATGGTTATTCATGATGAGAAATTCCTGTAATGGACTAATTACTTGCTATTTGTGGTGAAATACTTCCAAACAAGTATAAACCTGTGAGTTGCACTTACTGAAAAGGTTTATTTATACATCTCTGAATAGCTTTCACCTTAGTTTCTATATTAATTTCTATAATTTCTCAAACGATTTCCCCCTCCTTCCCTTCCCAATATACAAATAGTTTCAGGTTACTCAAGAGTACACTTTATTTGTGTGTTGGGGAATCTCTAGATGTGTGTAAACTGAGCTGGAAAGAACAACAGCCTATTGTTACATGAAACATTCTCTGTGAATGTGCCAAGTGCCAGCTTGGAACCTTCAGCTCAAGGAAGTGTCAGGTGTTCCCAGTTTGCAGGTGCATCCTGAATATCTGTATGTTAATGAGCACAGTAAACTGGAACAAGGCCTGTGAAACGGAACGGGCAGAGGGGATGGTTACCAGGCAGCTCTGAGAAATGGCAAGGCAAAGGCACACCAGTATTTTGTGTTCCACTCCCCAGGGGGGCAGACATCACATGGCTCTTCCATTGGATTATACACCACTGGCACAGACAAAGCAGAGAAAACAGAATGAAGTCATAGTTTGGAGAAAACAGCTGGAGCATTAATTTCTGACACCGTGTTGACCCTTATTAAATAGAAATTGCATTTGCAATATACCAACAAGCTGATAAATTGCCTGAAGTAAAACTAAATCACTTTTCACCCTAAATGTCTGTGCACCTTTAGGTGAGTTGGTGCATTGGCCTCAAGGAGTAGTGTTGGTAGTGATGAGTGACTGTGTAAGCTGTTTGAGGGAGAGCCTCAAACTCGTGAGACTGAGATGTAATTTACAAAGTTACATGAAATATTGTTTTATTTGCAGCCCCTGTTTGATTTTAGTACTTGTATCAAGGGCTGAAACTTAACAGCTCAGGGCTGACAGGGAAAGCAATAGTATCTTTTATAGTTAGCTTCTTAAAATAACCTAAAACTACCAAGGCCAGTTTTCCTGCTTTTCTAAAAGTAGCAGCTTGCCTTGAAAACTTTTTTTTCATAGCAGAGGTGGGGATTTTTTTACAAATTTGTATATCTAGTGAACATGGTGAAAATGGGATCAGAAGATACTACAGTGATGCTTTCTTGAGGGAAAAGCTGTTTGCAGCCAGGTCTTGCTTCCCAAATGGAACAGTTTGTATGTAAATGCAGTGTGCAAGCACCCTCCAAACAAGGGCTAATGGATATCATAGGTGGAAGCACTGGAGGAGACTACCTGCTTAACAAGATAAATTTCACAGATTGAAGAACAGATAGAAACAAATGGAACTTCTTCAGTTCCTGATACTTGTCCAGCATTGCATGTTAATCACTGAAGTTCATGAATGTGGTGCCTGTACACAATTTTTTAATGTAAAAGGTAAGGCAGAATTGAACAGAAACTTAGTTGCTCTTACTGAGATCTTTGGGAGCACTAAGATTGCCTGAGGAATTTTCAAGATCAAGAGCTTTTTGGAAATAGGATGTCATAGGATATGGTTGCATGTGTCTTGAGACATGAGAGGGCTGCCTGATTTCTTGGTGTTCCTGATGGTTTTAAGGTAACTGGCAAATTACAGTGATAGATTGTTATTTCATTTGTAAGTAAATTCAGTTTGGACTATTTTACAGCAACATGTGTGCTAGTTGTGAACTGTTCTGATGCTCTCCAGTTGCATTCCTGTGCTGCTTTGCACTGTACCTGGACCAGCTCACTTGTTGGTGTGCTCTCTGCTCTTGCAGTTGTGGTTCCTGAATCCCCTTCCCTGTCAGACAGCTGTGCATTGCTGGCTCTGGGTTATATATGACTGAACATTCTGGGATTTTTGTTCTAGCTTTGTGCCAGCTGAAGACACATTAGGTACTGCATCTCTTTGTCTTTGGAAAGGGAGGTCAGATACCAAAACTGTTAGCTTGCTGTAGACCTAATAAATCTGGATTTCATAGAATCACAGAATCGATTGGGTTGGAAAAGACCTCCGAGATCATCAAGTCCAACCCTTGGTCCAACTCCAG
>JAWWEV010000115.1:7504969-7537646 GCA_035583235.1 Hafferia zeledoni
CTGGCTGGAACTTCCCTTCAGGTAGTTCTGGACAGTGCTGAGGTCACCTCTGAGCCTCCTCTTCTCCAGGCTAAACAACCCCAGATCCCTCAGCCTCTCCCCATACCTAACTACGAAGCGGGAAGAAAAGCAGCTACCTTGGCACGGGTGTTTTGGGTTGTGGTTCGATACTTCTGGGCAGGTTTTACCTTTACAGTCGGGTCTGGGCCCGGCAGCGCCGCCGGTTCCGTCCCCACAGCCCGCCCTGAGGGGCCGCGCCGGCCGGCAGGGGGCGCCCCCGAGCGGGAGCGCGCGGCAGGGGCGCGGCCAATGGGCGGAGTGGGCGGGGCGGGGCCGGGCCGCGCGCGCCGCCGCGGCGCTATAAAGGCTGGCGGGGGGCGCCGTCGCGCGCGCGGGCGGGACGGACGGGCCGCGGGTGCGGAGGGTGCTGCGCTGTCGCCATGGGGAACACCGTGGCCAGAGAGGACTTCGAGTGGGTGTACACCGACCAGCCCCACGCCGACCGCCGCAAGGAGATCCTGGGTGAGGAGCTGCGGTGCCACCGCGCCTTTCCGCCGGCTGCTTGGCGGAGCGGAGCGGAGCGGGGGGACACACACGGCACCCCACAAGATGGCGGCGCCGCGGGGCTCCCGGCGGGGCGGGCGGGCCGGGCCCGCGTATGAGGGGCCGACAGCAGCAGCAGCCGCCGCCTTGGCGGCGCGGGCGGGGGCGGGGAAGGGAAGGAGCGGGGGGAAGGAGGGAGGCCAGCGCGGCCGCCTGCGGGGGCAGAGCGCCGGAGCAGCGGCCCGGGACTCCCTCCCTCCCTTCTTCGGGCCCAGGGAGGGGAATAACGGCGCCCTCGAGTGCCGCGCGTAATGCGGGGCCGGGCTTGTTTCAGCCCTTCTGAGTCACGGGTGGGCTGCTCGGATAGGAGACATTTCCTTCCTGGGTAGGCTGGAGGTGGCACTGGTGCTTGCCATCTACGTGTCTAGTTGCTGAGCAACGTAAAGTGCTAAAATTACTTGATTCTAAATGATTCATTATACCAGCAAATATCACAACTGGAAAGGTCATGCGTTTTCATTACCTTTGCAGACGAATCCTAATTGGGAGGAAGGGAAGGAAATGCTCTGTCTGCTGCTGTAATCTAATTGGGGTAGTTGGCTGTGAGGAGAGCTTCGAAATAACTCCTTTTTCATTTAATTCTTTCTCATCTAGCAAAACATCCAGAGATAAAAGCACTGATGAAGCCAGACTACAACCTGATCTGGGTGGTTGTGCTGATGGTTCTGGCACAGTTGACTGCGTTCTATCTAGTTAAAGACTTGGATTGGAAATGGGTAGTCTTCTGGTCATACGTTTTTGGAAGCTGTATTAGCCACTCCATGACTCTGGCCATTCATGAGATCTCTCACAATAGTGCCTTTGGCAACAGGAAAGCCATGTGGAATCGATGGTTTGGAATATTTGCCAACCTCCCTCTTGGTCTCCCGTACTCCATATCCTTCAAGAGATACCACATGGATCATCATCGTTACCTAGGAGGTGATGGAATTGATGTGGACATTCCTACCAACTTTGAAGGCTGGTTTTTCTGCACCCCTTTTAGGAAGTTCATGTGGATTGTTCTTCAGCCTTTCTTCTATGCCATTAGACCTCTCTGCATCAATCCCAAGCCCATTACTCGACTTGAAATAATCAATTTGTTGGCTCAGCTTTCCTTTGATGTTGTGATATATTATTTATGGGGTGTCAAATCCATTTTTTACATGCTTGCTGGTTCAGTACTTGGACTTGGGTTGCATCCAATTTCAGGACACTTCATAGCTGAGCATTACATGTTTTTAAAAGGGCATGAGACCTATTCCTACTATGGGCCACTTAATTTGCTCACTTTTAATGTTGGCTATCACAACGAACATCACGACTTCCCCAACATTCCTGGCAAGAGCCTTCCACTGGTAAGTTTACTTCCAAGGTTATTACTTTTTCCTTAATGAAGCCATACTTTAACTTGAAAATGAGGCAGAACACTTGACAGAAGAATAGAAGTTAGGAGATAAAAAAAAAAAAGACATAAACAACCAAACAAAACCCACGAGTGATAAAGGAGGTAATTACTTATTTTAGTGGTATCCTGAACCAGCTTCCAATGTGCTGTGACTGCCATAAATGGGGTGGGGAGGAAACACGTATCTTATGCTTTGCACTAACTTCAGCTTCCTGTAATTACAACCTGTCTTCTGATTTCTTCACTTGTAAGTATGCAGAAAACTAATTAGGAAGTTGCAAATAACTTTGCAGATTTGTAGTCTCTGTCTTTGCAGTCTTAAGGACAGTATTTTAATGTGTGCTTATGCTTCAGTTTCTCCTATCAGTGACATTCTCTGCTAAGGAAAAGAGAGGGTTTGAGGTACTGTCAATGTTTGTTGTACTGTTGATAAATGTCTAATAACTTTCTACTCTGGAGCACCTCAGTTTCTTCAAGCAAGAGCCTTTGAACCCTAAATAAGTATCAGCTGTATAATGACAGAATTAAAGCTTCTGAGCCAGGACTTAGACCTGTCACGTCTGCATGGGTAGCAGAGGTGAAGTTTCTCTTCACTTCAATCTTTGCTTAAAGATCAGTTTCACTCATTTTGTCTGTGTTTTCCAGCTGGAGCACAGGCTCCAGGGGACATTAAATTTGTAATTTGACAGCAGCTGTGGCGTTGGTCTTGTAGCTTTGTTATTGACCTTGGCAATAGTAAGACCTTACAAACTTGTCCCTTTGGTGGAGTCTAAACTTGTTATTTCTGTTGTCAGTGGAACTGTAGGTGAAAGAACTATGCCAGCACTTTTGGCAGGGCAGGTAAATCATGTAATTGGTTTGTTTGAGGCTTTGTGTGGCTTTTTTTTTTTTTAAGAGAGATGATTGCTCTTATTCATAGATTTAATCTTTCAAATCAGCAAAAGTTGCTTTAACTCACCTCTCATGCCTCGGTCTGTGCTGGTGAACCAGCATTCCACTTCTTGCACAGGTGTTTCTGCTATAGGTAGGCATGAATTTTTTTCAAGTATTTAATTCCAGGGGTAAATACCCAGTTCTGCTGCAGGACTTGTAATCCACAGCTCTGATAAGAAAACAAAGCCTTCTTTTAGAACGGTGTTTAATTCGATTGGACTCTGCTATGCCGTCTGCTAAGATCCCTGAAGTACTGAACACTTGATCCCTCAGCATGGTGAGCTGAGGATTATTACTGTGTAATAAAAGTATAGATGCACAGTTCTGTAGGTTTGATGACGGACCAAAAAGATCTTCGGCTTCAAACAATGCATATAAATAACTTGGGCTTGTTTGTTGCTTACATACATTAATCTTCTTCTGACTAAACTCTGGAATTTTGTGAAAAGTCCTTTTTGTTCTCTTCAGGTTTTTAAGGCTTCGGGTGCTTGGCCTTAAATAATCAGTAAGGACCCCTGACTGAACCTGCTGCTCTCAGTTTAAAACAATGGTCTAATCAGCATGTGCGACTGAGAACAGTCTTTGGTAGCCGTTTATATTCATTCTTTATAATCTGTCGTCTTAAAGGTGTTCCTCTGAAATAAATGAGGGGAAATTTTTTGAGTGTTGAGGTTTGAAACTACTTGTAAAAGTAGCCGTGTTGAACATCTTTTCCTGGCATCTATAACATCCTTTTGACTGCTACTTTATAGCTGTGAGTCATCAGTGAACTGAGTCACCCACTTTCAACAGCAACCAAACCACTCGCTTTTGTGAGCTGCTTCTTCCTGCGGGTAGCACAGGGAACGGACTTGGGAGTGCCAGCGGAGTTTGCTCTGGTTACCTTCAAAAGTTTCACATGAGGTTTATGTAACAACCAGGGAATTGCTATTTCCTCCAAGAAACATTCACATTGTGGCACTTGGCCCTTCCCGTGGAATCTAACCTCGGAAATTAAAGTGCTGTGGATTAGGTTACACATTGAGTTACAAATTATAAAGTTGTCACAATTTGTGCACATATAACTAGTAAACAAACCTTTTATCTCCTCTTCAGGTGAAGAAAATAGCAGCTGAATACTATGACAACCTGCCCCAATATAACTCTTGGATAAAAGTACTGTATGACTTCGTGATGGATGACACAATCAGCCCATACTCACGCATGAAAAGGCAATTAAAGGGTGAAGTGAAGCAAGATTAAACTTTTGGCAACCAAAAAACTTGAAATGTCTGCTTGCTTTAAAGTGGCTGGTGTAAAGGTCTCTTGCTAAAGCTGTTCACCTGTGTCCTGAATTAAGATGTACAGCAACATAGCAATGCATCCTTAAGGGTTTTGTAGCAGACTCCTACCAGCTATAACATTCCTCACAGTCCTCAATTTGTTGGTTTAATGTCTCTGTTTGCCTAAGGATCAGTGTTATATGCATAATGCAAAATGACTTTGTTACAGAATTTACTTTGGTAGGGGTTAAATCTATATAAAATGTCTGACTCACAATATTTTAAAAGTTCTCAATGTAGTATTTACTGCCCCAACATGCTATTTAGATGACTGTAGTTTCAAAATGCTGTACTTACCTGTTAATGATAAACTAAAATGATTTGTTAACTTAAACCTTCTGTTGAAAATGTTTCCAAACTTATGGTTGGAAAAGCTAATTTGCACAGAAATGTTAAGTCTGCTTTTGTTTAAATATGTAATCTGTCATTCGAAGCATTGCTTTAAAGTTCTACTTTTTCTACTGAAAGTACCTTAAAGGAGCAATCTATCAGAATGAAAGCAGTATCTTTGAGATGGCTTCTGTGACTTCTTCGTAAAAAAAGAAAAATAAAAATGGGGAATTCAAGGGTATTGCCAACTCTGTGGGTCTGACCTACTGCCTGAGCTGCTTGTGTTGGATGTAGTGTGACCAGGTGGCATTTGGGAAACTTAAAATAACTAATTAGAGTTTTCATGTTGGAAAAATCGTTACAGTTTGAGATTTTTCTGATCTTCAAAGCAAAATTATTACTATGTTACTATGGTTTTAAATGATATAAATATTAACAGTCATTTGGAAATTTGGCTCGTATGGAAAACTGAACAGATTGAAACAGATGCTGTTCTGGCAACCAAGGGCAGCCGCAACCACTGGCAGTTGTACCTGTTAAGCATATTAGTAATTTGTGTACACAAGAAAGTATTAAATAATCGTGTTTGTTTTTTCCCCCTAAACCTCCAGTACCCTCCATAAATACTTGTCTTTCTTCCATATTAAAATGTGGTGAGAGGTGATGATATCAAAGTTCCTGCTTAAGAAGTTTTTAATTGGGAACAGAGAATGGATAGACTTGCTGAACAGTGAAGAATCTCTCCGTACCTCAGCACAGTAGATTTGCCTTCTACCACCTAATGCCTTGGTGAAGGTTTTAAGCAGTCAGAGGTGGATACAAAGCACCCTTAAATCTCAAACGGTGATTCTGTGACTTCACTAACCTGAAAGATGGAATCTGAAGAAGGTGGAATTTTTAGCTGTAACTTAATTTTAGATGTTTTCAACTGCTGCATTTTGGTGCGAGCTTTTTAGGGTGGTTTTTTTGTTTGTGTGTTTTGGGAGGGCTTTTGTTTGGGTTGTGTTGTTTGTTTTTTAGAAGTTGAGTGCCTGAAAAGAATCGTTGGTACATCTTAACAACCCCTGCTTGATTGCGGTCCTGTTCTTAATGTGTGTTTTGTTTAAGTGTGGGCCCTTATCTGTGGCTAAGCAATAGAAATGGTATGCAAGTTTGCCAACCACTTACAAAGTGGCTTCATTATGCCAGGAACGTGAGAGCTGGCCAGCATATTGCTCAGGGTAGAGTGGAATGTCAAATATACTTTGTCCAGTATTTTCAGTGTAATTAACAAACAAAGATTAAAGTAATATAGGGTGATTTTTTGATTGGTCCCCTTATGCTGAAGGACTCAGCTTTAGAGAAATTGGGTATTTTTACAGCAGATTTGAGACCTGTTCCACTGAGTGGTGGTATAGAAGAACTGTCAAGAATCCCTGCCTTTCCTTTCTGCTCAGGAAAACTGACTTTGGTTGAAATGCTTGTAAAGACAAGTTGCAAACCAGGTTTTGTTGTTGTTTTTTTTTAAGCAATTCCGTTCATTTCACCCTTTGCTTCTTATCTTTGATACTGATGACTTACCATAATTGGATGAATGATGGGAAGTGTCTCCAGAAAGTTTTATGACTAAGAGATAGAGTTACCTGCTCCATGGAATCACTGATGCTCCTCACTGCACCTCCAACAGGCAGTGCGAGTGTAAATTCCTGCTTTTAATGAGGACTTGTCATCTCTCGTTTAAAATTGCAAGTGTTTCTGTCAGGTGTTCTGACTGTGATCTTCCCTTCCAGCTCCAACTATAAATAAATACACTATTTTCACTTCAAGAAGTTCAGAATAGTGGGCAATTCTGAGGGAGATATCTATGCTTGCCGGAATCTTTTTTGAAGCACATGTTAATGGCTGCCTATTGGAGAACATTCACTAGATTAGGTTAATCTGAGCCAGTGAGGCTTAAATTTGGGTTTAAATAATGGTCTGATTCTTGCAAGCGTCGGCAAATACCACTTTTAGGCATATAATTCCTATGTAATGTGCAAGAGACCTTGGCCTCTGACTTCAATAGGAAGAATTCTGCCAAGAGCAGATCATTTGAAAGTTAACTTATGCTCAGCATAGTTTCATCCCTAAAAAGAGTTGTGAAGCATTTCTGAACCACTGGTAAAAGTAATTAAGGACAGCTGGAGTACTTAAGATTTGTGTTTGATATATTCTAAATGTACAACTAGTTTTATCCAGTGATACTTAGATGTGGTGTTTATTCCAAAGGTGTGGCACAGAACTAAGAAACACTATCATTTTTTAAAAATACATATGAACCATTAGTTATTGTTTTGAAGGAATTAAATAGTTTTCATTAATACAATAAAACTATATCTGGCAGAAACAGGTTAGTACAATTTTGGAAATATTTTATCTGAAAGTTGTAGGGAGCCTTAACTGGTGAAGAGCAATTAAACCTAAAGAGCAGTAAGAACCCTGATAGTTAAGCCAATTATAATTGCCCCTAAATACTCTTCCAATAGAACTTTGGTGTTCCTACTTGCTTGTTAGGGTTTGTTCCTTTCTGGGTAACTACAGCATGTCAGTTTGGCAAACATCTCCTTTAGGTGAAATCAGCCAGGAGTTGAACTGTCATTGAAGTATTTTAGCTGCAGTTAAGGTGTGCAGAGCCCTGAATCCCCTTCAGGGCTTTCCAAGTAACTTGCAGTTTTTAGAATAAACCTCCTTGCATGGCTTTTAACATTCCCTGCCCCCAATTATTTGAAGTTGCTTAAGTGGAATAAGTTATGCATCCTGGAACCTGACTGTACTAGGCATTAGTTTTCCCACAGGACAGGCATGGGTAATATTCCTCTTTCAAAACAACTCTTGCCTCCGGCATTCTTGTTTTGCTGTTGAACCTGTCTGTTCCCCAGCAGTGACCAATTAACATGTGTTAAATGGGTGCATCTTTCTGGTTACAGAACTCTCTGCTTTCAGAGCCAGGGCAAGACTTCCCACCTGGCAACCAGAGGTCAGTTGAAAACTCTTCAAGACTTTCAGTTGTGTGTCTCAGATTCCTTTTGGTGCAGTCTTTAACTGTAGCTGGTGAGCAGTACCACATGCTTGAAAGTCTACAGGTATTGAGAAATGTATCTGTTCTAGGTAAGTGTTAATGCTGAGGTCAGTGGTTCACCTCTGCGTCCCGGACTTTTATTGCTGGTATCAGATGAAGTGGCATGTCAGAGTAGAGCTTAAAGCTGTTCATTCCTTATTTGACGATGAGGTTGATCAACTGATAACAGCAGTGCTGCAGACTGCAGGCTGCCGTACCAATCCTGTTGGACAAGCAGGGAAAAAGTGCCTTTCAAACAGCAATCTCTTCTAAGTAGTTTGAGGCAGCTTTTGAAAAGTGAACTCCTCTGTAAATTGAAAGTCTCAAAAGACTTATGGCCAAGCCAGTTCTGCTGTTTTAGCTCACACTGCAAGGCACAGGAGCCAATTCCGGGTCTACCAACGTTGTTTCTGCAAGATCCTAGGAAAAGTGTGCTAAATTGGTTTGTCTAAATCATGGATCTGCCTCTTCTCTAGCAAATCCTCTATTTCAAAATCAAGCCTGCAGGGGTATATGAGACTTTAGGATGAAGATGTGGAAAAATCTTCTTATTCAGCCAAGACAGAAGAGAGGGGGTTTTTGTTTATTGGTTTGTTGTTTGTTTGTTTTTATCGACAGTTCCCTGCGCTGCCTCTGCCCCTTATCCATGCTTAAGTTAGCACCTACTGTGCTCTGGGACAGGATCATTACTGTGGTTTAGATATGTTGCTAGCCCCAGGAAAAGGGAGAGGATGGCATGATGAACAATTTCTTGATCTTGTCACAACAGAAACAAGATGACTAGAGGCAAAACCTCCAGGCATGACTGCTGGGAGGGGTGGTAGCTGCATATGCAGAACAAAATATTTGCGTGAAAAGGCTTGTTCCTTAAAGTAGTTCCCATTTTCTGTGTACAAAGGATCTCTTCTGTACAAAGGATCATTGTTTTTTTAGTGAGACATACTATAGCCTAAGCAGAATTTCCCACAAGAAAAAGCAGCAGTGTGGGTGCACCACTCCTCTGTGAGCTGTCAAACAGTTGAGTGCCTACCCTTGTCTGCCCCTTGACACAAACAGAGCCCAGGCAAGGTAAGCAAACAGAATATGGACACTTGACTGATCTGGTTTTTTCTGCCTTGCAACTTGTATTTTCTTGTAAATTCAAACCTTCCTGCACCCCACTTTCTTTTCTGTTATCACCTGTTAATGAAGAACGATCATGGGACACCTTGAATATTAAACATGTTTTGTGTTGGAATTCTTGGCAAGACTACATTGTTATTATGACAAATAGTATTTCCTTCTCTGCCTTGCCTTGCAAGTCCAATTTTGCTTTCTTGCTCCATAGATACACAGGAATAATACCATCATGAGAGGAAAGAGAAATTCTTAAGTGAATATGCCTGAGGACTTCATTCCTTCCTAAGCTCATCAGCCACAGCAATCCTCAAGTAGGGTAGCAGGAATCTTCTCTACATATCCATAAATGAGAAATCATTCATTATTTTCATTGGTCCACTCAGTCAAATTGAATATATTATTATATTATTTTAGTGTTATGAGCCAAGGATCAGAGAACTGTTTATCCAGCCTTGAGAAATGAAACTTTAGGGGAGACCTCACCACCATGTTCCAGGGGTGGCCACAAAGAACAGGGAGATTCCCTTTTTACAAGGAGTCACTTGGAGTAATGGGGTAATGGGTGCAAGTTACTCCTGGGGAGTTTCCAATTGGGAATACAGAAAGCTATTCCAATGGCTGATTTATTGTGAAATATCTCCTCAGGGAAGTGGTGGATTTGCCAGTGTCAGACTTGTAAGACCATCTTGTTTAAATTGCTCTTGCCAAGAAAGGCTGGACCACATACAGGATCCTTGAGATCCCCTTCCAATCTGCTATTGATTGAAAATGATGATTCCTCAATCTTGGGTTTCTGGGAATCATAGTAATTCCTGAAGCTCCAAGCCTGATTTACAATTAAAAGCAGACACATCATCTTCTGCTTTATATACAGGGACTTAATTTGTTAGTCACAGGAGTCAGAATTTGAGTCACTGAGGCTCTGGCTTCCCTAGAAGGGGGAGGGAATCTCATACCATGTTGAGCAAAAATCACAGTGGAAAGTACAAACTGCCATGAGTGTCAGGATTTTTAAAACCCAAGTCTGTGGGGATTAGTTACATACAATAACCTTCCACATTTGCCTTTGGGAAAAAATGTGCAGCAAGATCTGTTGTTAGAGGGCAATTTCAAGAAGAATTTAAGATGTAAGGCACTATTCCCTCCCAAGGTTAGATCAGGTTGTTCAGGGTGTTTGTTTAAATGAATTGTGATTTGTGTAAGAGATTAAATTATTTTCTCCCTCTTAAATGTTTAAGTAAATAGGGGGGATTTGACAGATCAGATGTTGCTTACAAAAACTATTTCACTGGGGTTTTTTACATGTAAATGTCCTGACTTTAAACAATTTTTAAAGTTTAGTGTTACCAAACTTAAGACCTTCCATGAAGTTCACTAGCAGAAATCATCCATTTCCATTTCTAGTCCTTGAATGGTTGTAATGCTTTTAGGAAGATCAGAAGAACTGAGATTAATCATTAAAAAACTGTAAGACAATGGTGGTAAAACTAATCTTGTAGATAGGCTTGTAGGTTTCAGCAGTTGGTTGCTCAGTATCTGTCACTTTTCAGTGTTGTTTCTTAACTTGGATACTTCCCAGTTTGCTGATGCTGGAAGTTAGGACCCTCCTTCCAAGATGGAATTTCTTGTATTTAAAAAAAGAAAGACCTGCTTTTTAAACCAGTAACATTTTCCTTCCTTTAGAGGATACCAAACACGTAAGAAAATTCAAATCTGTAATAGAATTTTTCTGTTGTTGCACATTTGTCTGTTTAAGAAAAATAATTAAGAACAAGGCTGTTAAATAACTTTTAACTGTTTCAATTGTTTCTTAGGTTAAATCATAGCACTTCTGATATCTGAAGTTCACTCTCTCCAAGGTAACTCAGACACAGCTTGCCACCTGTGGGTAGCTCTCAGAACCTGTGCAGGCACAATCATAATGTGTCCCTGTAGCTGGAAAAGGCACGAGTAATGGTATGGTAACATGCACTGCAGCACTTTGCCAGTCTGCTTTCACAGTTCTGGCCTCTCAGGGGTTATTTCAGAGTCCTTGTTCTGGAAAACAGCAATTTTCATTGATGGTGCAAAACAGCTATTTGAGCAGTGTAAACACTTGGAAGGGTTGTTAGTCTCTGCCTCAGATTTCTGGTTAAAGGCACCAAATATATCAGAATGGTATTGGCTTTTTAGCACTAAAAGCATTCATTTAAAAAATGGAAATGGTTATAAGCAGGAGGTGTGTATGGTATCTTTTATTCTGGAGCCGGTTCCATTAAGGATGTTTTACAGCAGTAGGTCATGATGATCTTTTCTTCAGGTGCAGTATAAAAGTGGACACATTTAGTACAGCTTCTTTCCAAATTGTCTCTTGAAATCAGGCACAGGCATTGCAAAACTTTCCACCAATGCAGAAATAGGTCTCTTGAGAAATGTCCAAATGTATCACCTGCACAGTGACTGACGCAGTTCTTCGTACATTATTTGGTCCTAACAGTGCCAAGAGGAAAAAAGTACTTCAGACAATGGTAAAATGTTGTACAATATTTTAGTGACTTTATTATGTAACTAAATAATGTATTATGTAACTAAATGAAACAAGCCAGCTATATGAGCCACTAGCTGCATTTTAAAACATTTATGAACAATAACCTCAATGAGGCAAACCCACTGTCCTGGCTCATAAATTAGGTTCTCCAGTGACACTCAATGGTGTGTAATCCACAGAAGCCTTTGGCAGAGTTCTAAGGCTCCATATTGCCATGGTAGGTTAGATGGCAGCTTCACTGGGAAGGTACTGCCCTCTTTACTACAGGAGATGCTGAATTGACACTTTTCTCCCCCATCTAGTTCTGCCAAAATGAACAGGCAAGATCATCTTTTGCTACTCTAACTTAACTGTAACTGTTCCTTAACCCTTGTTGCTAGTCCCTCAAAATGACAGTTTTGAGGAACAGAATACTTCCACTGAAATAACTGGCTTCAGCAGGTGATGTCTTCCCGTAAAACAGACTGACTTTGGGTGTGACAACAACTTACTTTGGTTTGTCTTCAGTCAACCAATTAAACCATGCAAGTTAACCAAATGCAGAAATGTGTATGGGATGGAAGAAATAAATGCACTAAATCAGTGAGATGCAGGTTTTTTAGCTACTTATTTTCCAGTATTCATAGGAAGGTGTGTAGAGTTTTTGTCAGACTGAATTTCTCTAGCAGATAGGAAGTAGCGTCTGGAAATGGGAGATAAGTATCTTGGACTGCAAAAGATATTTCAAAATACCCAACTGACAGGTCTTCAGATGGATTTAACTTCTCTCTGGCTAGTGTTAAAAATGAATATATTAATGTATTTTGGTTGCAGTCCACTCCTGGCAACACATAGAGGCCTATACACAAGCTCTGCAGCAATAACAATTCATACATACATATATATATACACACACACTTCTCAGTTATAATAATTAAGATGATTGAACAGCTTTTCTTTCACTCATTAAAAAAACCAGGTCACGAAGCAACATAAGAAACTTCCTTGACAAATGCAAATAATGAAAAGACTGATACAAAATAACGAAGATGATAAAGTGTATTTTATGTCCTATCTCCAAATTATGTCTCTTGAATATCAGCAGAAAAGGTTGAGCATCTTTGGGTGTCACATCCACCTAAGGGAACAAGGTGGTGGCAGCGTGTGGTGCAGTTTAAGGGCCTTGACTTGTAACTGAAAATTCAGCAGATATAAGAGCTTGGGCCAGGCCAATAACCAGTGTGGGAATGTCAGTGAGAAGCCCAAGGCACCACACCAAAAGATAACCTTGATGACTTGGTAATCCATCTCCATGCAATGCATCCTCTGCAGCTGCAAAGAGAGGCTTTGACTTCTGACCTTAACACAGGCATCAGGTTTGTTTAATGCAGAAACAGGTAGGGTCAGTTTGAAATGTATCCAAGTGTGCTGCAAACTTAACCACTCCCACCAGTCTGCAGCATAAGAAGAGTATCCTTTCCAGGGGAGTAAGGAGCTTTACATACATAAATCTTATCTTACCTTTTTGGATACTGAAGATTTCACTTTCCTAAAAGCTGCTTCAAAGTGTTTACAAGAAATCTTGATTTCTCCTTAAAGAACAAAGCATAATAAATTAGTAAAATTGCAGGCAGATGACAATCAAGTGACTTGCATGTATTTTAAGGAAGCAATCATGAAACTCAATTGGATAAGATCTAATTCAACAGTGTTATGAACACTTGAACTTCTGTATTTTATATATATATTAATCTCTGATCTTAGGCAAGATCTTAATTCCTCTATGCCCTGCACCTTAAGCCAAAGAATATTTACTTGTTTCAGAAAGTTATTGTAGGTATTGGTGCTTCTACCTGCAGATTGAGAATTTCATTCTCAGAAATGCTGAGTTAACTGCAGCTTCCATCAAATCCAGAAAGGTTAAAGGGATGCGAATTCTTTCTGGAAGAGAATGCCTCAAATCCTGCTGCTTCCAGTTCTGTACTTTATTTTCTGCATGAATTTAATATTAAGCTTCCCTCTTACTAGAAACTACCTAGGAAACATTTTGTTATCATTCCTATTCTACTCAGTTTCTAAATAATTGACTTCACATCACTGCCTTGTCTCTGGCAGGAAGCGATGAAAGATTTCACTTCTACAACTCCCTGTATTTAAGTTTATGCAAATTGCCCTTTTGACCTTAATGCAGCCATCCATAGTAATCACTCCTAATAATAACCTTTTGAACAGGTTTTTTCAGTATGTTAAAACATAAGCACATCTCAAATAAGTTGTGGAGTCTTCTACTCTCACAAGCAAATGCCTTGTTTAATCTAGAACTAAGCATCCCACGATGCCACTACCCTCCAGGTTCATTCCAATGCCAACACTATGCACAGGTATCAGATAGGGCAGAAATACAAACTGGAGTCTTTAGAATCAGTTTGGTGCATTTTTGTCATAATTTCATTAAGATGGTTTTGCTTTCACTGCCACTACCTTTGCAATGTGAAATGGGATGTGCCAACATGAAAAAACTGTTGAGATTAATACATTTTGAGTCCAAGGTTAACAAAAATCTTTTGCTGATATAGTAAAAGGCTACTTAGCAAATGGAAGGTACTAAATTGAAAATGAGAACATGTCTAAGGTATGAAGCAGAACAGTAAATAGCCTACAGTTATTATTACCTGCTTTAAAAGTAAAGGTGAAGGTTAAAGTTCAATGAACTAAACATACAACCTTGCTGCTATTTCTCATCTCACTTCTCTGAAGCTTATATTCAATATTCCCATTACCATAGGAAGTTATACCTATATAAATGGAGATGTGAATTTAAAATATCAGCTTTTTAACCTGTTTCCCCAGGGAAACACTCCTTACAGTAAGGACAAAGTTCAGCTTGGGTCTTTCACAGAAGACAAATTACTGAGTCATCAAACCTCCATAAAATAATAAAATGAAGGTACAGGAATTTGGTTTTGTTTTCACTTGTTTTCAAGAATGTAATGTCTTAAGTTGTGACAATACTATAGGGAGGCAGAAAATCTACTGCTTGGTAAAATAGTTAACCTCTCATTGCAAATAAGTTAGGCTACTTCATGCTTACTGTGTGATAAAAGCAGGCAAAAAGCCTGATCCTGTAGAGAATTCAGCTGTCAGTAATCTAATCTCTCCCTTGGCTACTTGCATTAACATAGTTTGCCATTTAGCCTGAATAAGTAGGTACAAATATTTTATTGTTCAAAACTATTTATATTGCTAAAATAATGAAGTATAGCAACAGGTATAATATTTTAGAGATAAGACCAATTACATAAAACACTAAATGTGAAATTGGTTTCTTCCTATTTACATAGATGAGTGAAGGATAGGTGGTTCCCTCTCCTCTTTATTTGAAAGTGTCAAACAAGGACCAGATTTTGCTTTTCAAATTCAGCTGCAAAGATGCAGACTTTTAATCACACTTGCTCTTTACTGCTGTAACAAGATGTCTCATAGATTCTTTACTGAAGATCAGCTTTACAGTCTATGAAGGTGATGTGGGGCCACTGGGCTGTCTTTTATAAAAACACATAAAAAGGGTCACAGTTTAGAAGATCATTAAGTTCTCTGTATTTGTTGCTGTAGCTGAAATAGAGTGTAAAAATCTCTCACTATAATATTTCTCATACCCTATACATTCTCTGTAACTAGATCTGTTTGAAATAAATACACAAAATGAAGCTAAATAGGCGAGTCAAGATGTTAACGGGAAGTCACTGGCACCACACGGTGTTCACCCCAAGTTTCTGAAGGAACTTGTGTGTGAAACTGCAGGGCTGCTGCAGTAGGGTGGGCCCCTCTCACTGGTGCTGACATCAGTTTTATGCACCATCTTCACTGGTTTGGGAACGGGAGACAGACGTGAATCTCCACTTGAAAGTGATAGTGAACTTTCCTGGGCAGCCAAATGCTGGACCAGTGATCAGGAACTCAGGGGCTGGGGGGAGATGATAGAAAGGAAAATTGCTCAGTTTTTGTTAGGAATTTCCCCCAGACCAACTGCAGTACCTGACAACTCTCAGACTGAAGACATGATCAGCTCACCCAGACGTGCTGAAGTTGGAAGTACAATTTATGAATTCTTTCAAGAAATACCACAGAAAAGATTCCTTTCCATTTCACCTTTTACAAGTGCCTTCAAGCAAACCACTGCTAAGTGTTAAAAAACCCACACCCCAGATTTATTCCCGAGGGAAAATATCAGGTATAACAGGAGGTTGCAACAGAGTTTCTCCAGATTAGAAAGGAGAACCTATAATTGCAAAGCACTGGCTGATGAGGACACACAGCACCCATCACAGTCAGGCACAGGGTGTGGGAGGGGAGTCAGTTGTGCGTGTCCTGTCCTAACAATGAAGGAAGGAATTCTCCAGTCTGGGTACACCCTTGTGAAAATATGAATGATCAAGGTCTCAGATCAGAAACCACCTTACACACTTTCATAGCAGTCAGGGCTGACATCTTGGAAACCCAAGGTCATTCCAAACAAGCAGCTGCTCTAAACAGCAGCTCAAACTATGCATATATTACAGACTTGTGGCTGCCCACACAGCCACACGATAAGTGCTCAGGCTGCAATCCTGACTGAAAGCTGAATTCAAGTGATGAACATCCTTGAATGATGCCTGCTGTATTCTGAATAATTATAAAAATGAACAGGATAAACTCGTGAATTCCCACCTCAAATCAAGGGCTTTGTCCACCTACAGCAAGCAAAGTGGGTAACTAAGTCATACAACAGTGAAGATAATGTTTCTTTTTTTCCTCCCTCTAAAATGAACATGCATTGCCTCAAAACAAGGAACACAAACATTCTGCTCTGTTAACCTACTGTTAAAACCCAGACAAAACTGGCTATGTACTAGATCAAAAAGAATGATTCAAAGCCATTAAAATTACAGTGTGGTTCTTAGAAATCAAGGGCATAATGAAAGCCTAATATATTTTCCAAGGACATAATCTGAAAAGTGCCAATTCCATCTTAGCTTTGTATTTTGACTTAAAATTACTGAAACAAATCTACACAGACAGGCATTTTATACAAAAGTTTCAACGTATAATTTAAAAAAGCCCAGGAAAATACAACTTAAAATAGAAAGTGCAGAGAGATAATGAAAGGGCACACACTGTACTTGCAACAATTTATAACTCCCTGTTAAAGTCCTGGCAAAAGCCACTGATGAGCTAAACACCAAAGATTAAAAGTGGCACTCAGATTTTCCTACTAATTTTATCCAGTTACACAACTGTGTGCCAAAGGTAGGGAATCAGTGTATGTGCAGTTTATAACCACCCTGAAACCTGCATATACATCAGCATAATTTGCCTTTGATAGTGATGTGGAAATTTAGCAAAGAGGTATTCAGTCTAGTAAATAAATTGTCAATTTATAACAGAAATGTTTCTTTCAGGTTACAAGGCTCAATTCTTTTAGAAAGAAATGAATGCTGAACCTCCAGCATAACCATTTTCTCTGTACTGTCCCCTAACTTTACTTCCAAGATTGTGTTCTTGAAACAAATCTGACTTAATTTTCATTTGGATCAGAAGTCATCAATCAGTTCTGCACAGCAGGCATATCTTTATGCTTGTCTTCAACTACTGTAAATACTTTACATTCCATTTCTTTTGTCACTGTTGCAATTTTTTAAAAGCTTTCTTACCTTTCTTGCGTTGAGCCTTCTGCAGGGCCATTTCCTGTCTCAAGGCACATATCGAAGCCTCGCGCACGAGAGCAGAAAGGTCTGCCCCTCTACAGATACAAACAGAGGAGGTGGTTTATGATAAATTGCTCTGTCTTTTGCTGATGGCATGTAGAAAGGCAAGACACTAAAAATGACAGTAAAAAACTGGTTGTGCTATCACAAAATTCCATCTTAAGAACACTGGAAAGAGGCCTGATGACTACCCAGTCTGCAACCTTCATTACAGGGTGAGGTTCTTCAGATTTCAGTCATAGATTAAGATCAAACAAACGAGAAGCAAGAGAAGGGGCAAAAAGCTCACTCAGCATCTTTAAAAATGCCAAGAGATTGATTAATTGTGCCACTTGGTGACAACATAACTTTGGGGTTCTTATAAACCTTAAGAAAGATTCAAATGAAATCACTCACTCACATTATACAAAAGGGAGTTGAGTTGCTCAAAGCTGCAGCAACAGTTAACATGCTCTTAAAATAACAGTATCCACAAAACATGGTCAGATCAGTAGTTTTAACATGCTCTTAAAATAACAGTATCCACAAAACATGGTCGGATCAGTAGTTTTAAGTACTTGTTTCCAGGTTCCCGTAACTGGAACAGCTGAACTTTTCACAAGCCTTTAAACTGGTGAAAGTCATTGAATCAAAAAAAATTTCACAATTAACTCCCTAAGCTTAAGCTGAGGTGCTAGGAATACAGCTGTATTCAAAAAACAAAACCCAAACCCAACCAGACAAAAATAAAAAAATCCACAAAACCCCAAACCAAACCCAGAGAAATCAAAACCCACAACAAAAACCCACCCACAAAAAAAAAAACCCAAACCACACCTCAAAATACAAATAAACCAAAACATTAAAAAAGACAACCAGAAACCCCCTAAAAACCCCAAAACAGAAACCCAACCCCAAACCCACACACAGTGGGCCAAAAACCCCAGAAAATCCAGTGAGTGAAAGAGAAAGAAGTGAGAATGAAAAAGTACTCAGCTTTCCCAAGTAATATTATGAAAACATCATCTAATAAACTTTATATTTTGTGAACTCCTGGAAATTAAGTATTAATAAATTATTGAATAGCTTAAAGCTTTTCTAAGTTCTATAGACTGTAATTGCAAACTGTTCTAACAGATATCATCAAGCTTTCCCTAAATCCACGCCTTTCTATTCCAAAGCACACGCTGAAATGGGCCCTCATTACCCTGTCAAACAGATTGCTCTCAGCTGTGTGACAGAACGAGTTGGCTCTTGGACCAAGTTGCTTTCAATCATCATTGTATACAGGTCCTCAACTTAGAGAGCTCTTTTATCCTCAGATTATGCAAGAATTACAAAACAAAACCAAGCAAAATTGAGAGGCTTCCACTTATCTCGTTACAACATGAAGAGGACTATTCCAGATGAAAAAGATTTTAGCATCCATGTATCCCTCCCTACCAACTCCTTGGAAAAGAGCACAAGTGAAAGCAAGAAAAACAACATAAGGGAAAAGGTTTATAAACCCTGAGAGCTGAGACAGCCACTTAGTAATAACAACATAACACACTTTAAAATGTATCAGAAGACAGCTAGCACTGCATATTAATTACTAAAGTCTATACTGGAAGGAACTCACGTGTAACAATCACAGTACGGACTGTAGGCAATTTCTTCAAGGCTCACATCACTATCCAGGGGAGGCCGAGTGCCGTCCTAAAGGGGTTGAGAAAAAGTCAAGAAAAAGAGGAAGATAAGGAAATGTTGTTTTTATACCTGCCAACCCTGAAGTGAATAAATTTCATTAATCAGGATCATATAGGGGTCTGAAAATTCTCCTGAAATATCCACAAATAATAATAAATTTATTCTGAAACTAACAAGAAGGATAACCAGCCTTAAACCAATGTAATTACAAAACAATAAGCAATGCTAAATTTAAGCTTCCCACCAACAGATTAGATTTTCTGTAAGGAAATGATGGCCATCCTGTCAGGACACTGAAACACTGACACTGTTCCATAGGGGGACGTGCCTTTAATATCAGCTGGTTCCATCAGTACTGTTGTTTAGCTGAACTTCCTCTAGTTATACTGGGTGTTGAAAACAAATAGCTAAGCAATAGGCCCTTCGATTTAGTCTCATCATCTTTAAGACTAAATTAATTGTATATCTTTCATATTCTAGACACAAATTTTCAACCTTAGAAGTTTTCCATTCTGGATTTCATAAAAGTTTATATATACTGTTCTTAGATCCCAGAAGTCAGGTTTTTGTTATTATTTTTGCATCTCCAACAGCAGAAAGTATTGAGCAACATTATAAACTGTATTTGAAACCAGTCAACAAAATTTCCCAACACTGTAAGCTTGGAGATCTCCCTACTACCCTTAGACAACAGTAAAGTAGTATCATGATTGTACAAAGACTCAAGATGTCTCACTTATTGAACAATATTTGAGTTTTGACAGGTGAGAACATTTTATACAACTGATAAATTTGTGCCAGAATCTCATTTGACAGAAATGCACATTCATATAATTAATTTCTGACTTCTTCAGAGGAACTAATATATCACATACCTGCAATGCCTTCAAGACTAAAAATAAAATGTATAGTATGTGGCAAGTTAAAACCCTTAAACATACAGCAGAATAGTCAAGGACTAGACAGAATAAGGAAGCAATCTTGAATGAACCTCTGGGAAAAAACCCCCTGAACATCCCGAAAGGAGAGACTTTAACCTGGAAACAAGGAAGTCTCATACAATTTTACATGGGATACCTTAATAATTGCTGTATGAAACTGCACTCCAGACACACCTTCTCTGCTAAAAAGAAATGTTTTACCTAATAGTTTGAGGAGCAACATATGCTGTGCATTTTTTGCTCTGCCCACTCTGGCGACAAGCTCAGCAGTCTGTGCACCAGAGAAGCTTGATGCAGCTTGCAGGACTGTTACACTGGCAACAAAAACATGTGAAGACAGGATTCTCTTGCATAACTAACATGCAATTTGAAATGACTGATTTCTACAGGTTAACTGAAACAAAACTCTTTCACAACAAAGCCCCAGCCTACATTTAGGCTGTCTTCCCAACAAATTTTTCCTACCCTTAACTCTCCTCATGCTGCCTTCGTAAGCATTCCTGTTTTCACTGAGAGACAATTCCCAGTTTTTATATCCTGTGCATGTATTCCTTGGAGATTTCTGGGAATGCATAACATCCTCCAGAAACCACTCACATCTGCACCAAACATTTTCTTTTCTCTAGCCTTGAGCAAGTGTGTACTCAAATTTTTCAGATTTCCTTACTTAGAATGCATGGATGAAATCTGACAAAAAATAAGGTATTTAACACATTTCCCCCTCTTCCTATTCCACGTTCTCCTTTCAGATAAATCCTATATATTTTTAAAGGTTTAACACCTCATTCACTACAAAGACTTACTTGTAACCAAAACATCCAGATTAGTATGCATAAAAGCATGTTGCATTCTAAAATAACAAGCCTTGATAACCAGTGACAAGATCCCCAGAAACCAAGTTGGCAAACACTGTGCAAGGCACTGCTTATATCACAAGAAGAGCCATGAACAGATAGGGCCACATCAAAGATGACTTGTCAGCAGGAGACAAAAATACTTTGGCAGTGGGATAGTAACAAGGTCACCACATCTATGTGCCACTCCTCTTGGTGTTATCCCAACAGGAAGACTGTAGCCACAAAGATCCCCAGAAAAGGGAGCAAAGGCATTTTTCAGCAATCTAGTCCAATATTTATGGCTGCTGAAGTGAGCACAATTCTGAACTGTTTGATTTTTAAAGGGAAACTGAGAACAGTTCTCTCCAACCACCAGTTTGTCATCACCAGCCAAGAGGAAAGCAAAAGACCGAGTGAGGACTCCACATTGCTCCTTAACCTCCATGCTGCCCACAAGAGATCCTGGCCCTACCAGGTGGATGTGAATATCCACTCTGTGTGGCTTTCAGTGTGTGAGCAGGTCAAGTCTGTGAGAGCATGGGAGAAATCAATTCTGTTTCATAACACCTTTCCCTCCCATGAAGTCTCCCACCAAGCTTTGCTGCCCTATCTCCCCACACCCCTAATTACCTTTACCAATAAATTTGGAAAAATAAAAATAATAATTCCTTACAGTTTGAAGAATGATTCATGAATGTTACACTCAATTTCTCTCAAGATCTTATAACGAGCAATCATCTTTTAGAACAGGGTTGTAAAAAGAATTAACTGAAATAATTTTATAAAGCTTAAAAACAGCTGATCTACTGCAAATAGCAAAAGGGGGAATACTTAATGTTTTTTTCATCCCTGAAGCAATGCACGGAACAAATGAAGGGAAATCTAAAATCCTGAATTTGTAATGGGAGTTCATCTTTTGAACAACCATTTTGGCATGAATGAACATGCTTGAATGAGTTCTCACCTTCTGAATTCTGAATCAGCTATTGCCTACACCACAACTTTCAGCATACACAAGTCTGAATTACCTTTTATTACAAATCTATTATATAATTTTTGCCACACTTTTCATAATACAGTGTTATCTTTTCCCTGTAGTGAAGATTTTTGCCTGCTTTGCAGCTCAAAAAAAAACCCTGATAGAACAACTGCTATTAACAATCAATGTTCAGCTACTGAAAAAGTAAGAAATACCTAAGTAATTCATAATGCTTTGTATGTTCTTTTTTAAGGCCTCAATTACTGCTGTACCGTACTTGGAGAAATACTCACATAGAATTCTACAATGCAGATCTCTGAAGGGGCAGTTTGTGCTGTTACCCACAGAGAGGGCCCACAAAGGAACATACTTTACATTTTCACATTTACTTGAATCTACAACCTCTACCACCACAAGCTGCCTCTAATCCTAAAGGCAATTAAATGTCACAACTACTGCTGAGCAAATACAGCTGGATCTTGTGAATCACTCTGGTGAATGCTTGGAACCCCCCAAAAAGCTTACAAAACACTTCTAGGCCCATTACTCACACAGACAGAAATCTTCTAATTAAATCTGTTCAAACTGCAACTCTAAAGGCAGCAGCTTCTTTGTTTAACAGGTTTGCTTTACTCAAGGTTTATCAGCTCCTGGCAGTTTCAGAACAAATTTAACAGCAGATGGGCTGATGGTTTATTTTTATGACCTCATGCAATACCTGAAAGTGTTTTATGAGACAAGATACTGCAATTCTTTGTAAAATTTGATTTGTCTTAAATCAAGCTTCAAGACAAGGACTGATTTCCAAATACTCACTTTGGTGATGGTCTTCAAAATAGCAAGTCGATCTTCAGGTGGTGGCAAACCCACATAGAGGGTTTTATCCAGTCTACCAGGACGCAGGATAGCTGGGTCAATGATATCTTAGGGAGGGGGAAAAAGAAAAAAATAATCCAGAAATGAGACACACCCTTAGGAAAGCCTACACATGGGTAGGAACACAGGCATATTTGTATCAAGATTCAAAGAAGCTTTTGTGCTGTAACATGAAACTCTGAGCTTTAAAGGAGCTGATTGAAATAGCCTCATTTTTGTCAAGTACAAACCTCTACTACCAAGTATGGTTAAGCTGCATCTGGCTCAACCATGGCTCAAAAGTACCAGTTTCATCTCTTCACAGATGAAGACAACTCTGTATTTGGCAACACAAAACTAGAAGAGTTTTTCTGAGGAATTCCACATTAATTCATAACAGTTTGCTCTGTTGGAAGGAACTCTTACCTGTATTGCAAATCTGCTTGAAAGGGACAGTGACTAATCAAGACTAAAAAGTACACTGGGCCAGTCATAAACATCCATATGTAAACTTAATATTACTGGTTATTTGCATTTCAACTACACACCAGTTTTCTGAATGGTAAAATAGCAGACCCATGAAAACACAAAATATAGCTGCAAAGTACCAAATTTGTTTCCCAGGAAGACCTATGGACTCCAAATTTATTATGCATGGAGAGGTAAAAAACATTGTTTTTTAATTTATATTTATTTTGTGATAAAACTATCACAAATGTTTCTAGAAAATCAATCAAAGCTTAAATATAATAGAAATGTGTAGCAGCCTTTTAGTGCCACAGCTTGTGGAATGAAGAGCCACAAACAGGAAGTCAGGATATATTGACTGTTGGTATAATAAGAGAAACAAACAGGGCACAGAGCCCAGGAAAGGCCTCAGTCCTGTCTGTATTTCAGTACAAACTGCCTGTATGATGTTTCTAAATGTTTCCTGATGCCCTATTTCCCCATCTACCCAAACCCAATAATTATATTAATTGCTCTGTTTCACTAAGGAATTCTATAGAGTCCCCATCCCTGGAGGTACTTAAAAGATGTATAGATGTGGCACTTGGGGACATGGTTTAGTGGTGGGTTTGTCGGTGCTGGGTTAATGATTGGACTCGATGATCTTAAGAAGGTCTTTTCCAACTTAAATGACTCTATGATATCCTATATGCTACAGTAATATGAACAGCAAAGTCACAAAAGCACCCACAGAAGATGTAAAGAAAACTGTACTTTAACAGATTATTTTAAGTATGCAAATTATATGGATGAGTGAGGTACCTCTGGCAAGAACCTCTCCCAAAAGTACCAGTTCATAGTTACATCTATGTTTTAAGTAGGAAATTGCCAAGGCCCCCTAAATGAAGCTGCCAACACTCTTACATTCATTACACTCTCTTGACAAAATGTAGCTAACAGAGAAACTACATGCAGTTGTGTTTATCAACAGTGAGGAACTGGCAAAAGTGAAGCTGTTAATCCTTACTGTACAGATGTTTTAAAGAAAAAAACCACCACTCAAGCCCTTAAACAGTAGCATGGAAGCACAGCTATCCCTTTTATTGTAAATGAAAAGAGCTTACTTAACTCTGTCAAGACTTGAATTAGCTGATCCTACCACAATATAGTTTTGATTCACTTTTTAGAGATGCTCATGGTTTTGTTCAAGTTACTCTCTCGCTTATTCTGAAAGGACAACACCATTACCTTTTCTTGGATAAAAGTGTATTTTTTCCCCACATGATATTGCATTCGTGTGCAGGGGCATCTATGGAGGCAAAAATCACCTACTGCAAATGTGACAAGAATGGCAAAAAAAAAAAAGGGAACGACTTGATGTATTAATTTATTCCAAATCAGATGAAACAAGGGTTAAACAGAATCCCTGCCATGGCAGCCCAGACAAAAACGTGTTACTTATACATCTGTGCATAGTTCTATGTGAGAATTCATCTTCCTTCTGGCACGAGTGCACTTTCCTGCTTTTGTGTTTCTGTGGACGGAAGTCTTGTCACATTATTGATGTAAGATGACAAAGTTCACTCAATAGATCAATTACTAACATCAAAACAAATACTCTCAATAGGGATTTCATTAAAACACAATGCACTTGATAATTTCCCCATTCTGAAGTTTCAAAAGCTCTTTAAAAACATTAAGCCTGATACAGAAAATACTGTTTCTATTTTGCATGCCGAGGACGTGGTACTTGCCACGCTATTTGTGCAACAATATGAAGTCAGTGATATGATCTGAAGATGCATTCATCATTTTGTATGGCAGTGATTACACTGCCCACACTCCAAGTGTTACCACCACCCACACTAACTAGGGAAGCTGCAGCAATGGGGGTTTACAACAAGGCCACACCAAAGTTTAAAATGCAGATCTACACTCCCCATCTCCTTAGGAATCAATTCACTTCACTCTTCTAGTTCAGACCTGGGCCTGACGTTCTTAAAAATTCACATCACGTAACCCAGAAAATTACTATTTATTATTGGACAAACCCGCTCATTAGATGCACTTCATATCCATTTAAAAAACACTGAATAATGTTCCCCTTTTAGGAATTTCAAAGCATTCCACCCTGATAAATCCTGATGCTCTCTCCCTATCTATTATCTCAAAACTTATCTAAACAGAAGAGAGTCAAGTCATTTTAGATGCATTTAACTACCTTAATTTCATTTAAATGTTGTCACAGATCTCTCTTTCAAAGCCTATTATTACCTCTCAAGCTGGAAGGAAAGTGAAGCATGGAAATGTGATAAAACACAACACTCCTTTTTCCAAGCAGTTGTCTCACAGAGAGAATATGCTTCTATTAAGAGAAAGGTCTGGTTAAAAATTTTCTCTCTTTCTGATGTGGTCAATGGTGTGGACTGTCATCAGAAGACAGCAGTATCATTTTCCAAGTAATTTGACAGAATTACATGAGAATATAGTTGAAGTACATCCACTCCTTGCTTTGTATTTAAAGGTTAAAACAGGCAATAACCTCTAGAGAATTATGTAATATTTCAGTTTGCTACACTGCTCTTTGAACTACTGCAAAGTTTTATAGAATCATTAAATTTCATTGAAAGTATCTCTGCATGAATTCCTCTATTGTGACATCCTGCTGTTCTATAATAGAATCTGTTAGTCTCACATTCACCTCCAGTTGATCATTCACATCTTATCTCATCTTTAGAGGAGTCAATAATGTTTATAGAGGTTCAGTGCATATCAGCAACAATGACAGTTGTGCTGAACCCACCAAACTTCTCCTATACTCACTACAGCTTTTAAAATTATATTTTAAGTACAAAAGATCCAGGCCCTCACATCTGTGATGTTCTGAAACGCCGACTCAGAAGCTCTAAAAGGTTTTCTGAGACTCCAGATGAACACTGCAGCTAACAACTGAAGTTACTGTGAAAGACACAAAACATCCAAGGGCTGCCGAAAAGCAGAAATGGAAATTGCGTTAATTAGAGCTATTGTGAAAGAAATTGCTCCATTCCTCACATATTAAGTGCTTTTATTAGATCTTATCTTGCCTGTAATTCAGCAACACGTATAAACAGGTAAAAAAATAACAAACAATGCCCAAAACAAAACTATAACTATTGTCAAAGACTGAAGACTTTTTTAATTGTATTTCAAAACATGTGGTTTAGGGGAATAGTTCCAGAAAACTAACACAAACCTGCTAGAGAAAAGTAGAACTCACTGAAACTAGGACCATGCTCAAAGATAACAGGAGAAAGGGAATTTTGCAAGAATTAATTTTAAAAGGTACAGAAAGAGGCCATGAATAAAAGCAAAGACATGATCACAATTTAGGTCAAGTTTAAAAAAGTCAGTTTATGGTGTTTCACTTGTTTCTGGTTTGTTTCCTCTTGTTACAAACAGTTCCTTAGATCCCAGGCAAATGCTGCTGATGCCTTGGTCAGCATTCTCTAAAGAGTTTATAAATGCTCAAAGCCTGGGGAAGTAAGAGAAGAGCAGAAAGCAGCAGTATCTGCTGAAACTCACACTGGTAACTGGAAATTTGTGGGATATTACAGACATTATTTAACAGTAGCACTTGATGGGTTTGTAGTATTTAATTTCAGATTTGGAGAAGAAAGTAGACTGAAGAAGAATGTAATTATTCTGACCCATAAAGGTCAGAATAACAGGACAAGACATTTCTGCCTCCCTTTTTTCCCCTCTCTCTCTAAAGATGTTAGAAAGACAACATCTTTAAAAGTTTAATCCCAAAGTTTGACATTGGTTCTGCATTTAGGTGGAAAGAGATTGTGTTGGGAATACTGCATCCCTGCCAATTTAGAAGTAGTCAAGAAATACCTGTAGAGGACTTTCAAAGTCACCAAGTGCAAAAAAACCATTCAAATATCCTGCTTTTTAGGGCATATAAAAGGCTTATTTCAGCAGTGCCAGAATGAGAATCACTAATTGGAAATTGTATATGATAAACAAAGGAACCAAACCATTGTGCCTGCCCTTTTGGCAAAACAGGAGTTAGAGCCTTCCAAGTCCTGAAAGGCTACTATAAAAAAAAGAATTTGCCAGTTTTCAGCCATGGGGCAGATAAAACACCACCATTTCACAATAATACCTTGTCACAGGTGCCGGCACTTCACTGGCACTTCTGTGCCAGGAACACACACCTTGGTGCCAAAAGTGGTTGAGCCACTGCTGTGTTATTATTACTATTGTTATTGTTATTATTTAATAATAGTCTGAGACTACAATGCTGACAGCATACACTAACAGTCATGAACAGGACCAGTAACCAATTATCAAAGCTACCATGACTGCAACCACACTAAAATCAAAGTGTCTCTTGAAAAGCCATTTTCTCTCCCCAAAAATTAGACTAACATGCATTAAACACATGAGATCTCGCCCTTCACAGTAGCAGCACACTGAAGGTTTCAGGAAGTTCTGCTGGGGTATATATATTATTTAGATTTAAGTAACATGATCCCCCAGCAGCACCTCTATTCACCATAACTACAACACAAAAATGTTTCATACACATGTCTGACTTAAAAGACCTTTTCAGGCACCACAACTTCTATTGTTTGTGGGAATCATTTAAATATAGTACCCAGTACAATCTACGCTTTTCCTACGGGTCTCTGCTTAGACACTTTACTCCCAGGGCAGTAAGATTTATTTACCAGCACTGACATTACCTGCAGTGTGGTGCTATTAACTAACCAGACCACACCAGCAAAATTTAATGTGGTGAACATTGCCTCTTCCTAGGCCCCATAAACAGTGAACAAACTGAGAAAAATCAGTTTCCCTAATTTAACTACAACTTGAGTGAAAGTTGTTCTGATAAAAGCTGCATCTATTGGAAACTATTTCCTCACACTAACAAATGCAGGTATCACAGGAAAAATTTATGCTCTAAACCTGTCCAAAATGTTATTCACACACACAGCTGATGCCCTTCTGAAGGAAGAGATCCATCCTATCCACACTGCATGAATAATTGCCTCCTTGAGCAGAAGCTGGATGTGCCAAGCTTGGTCATTCAGAAAAAAAATATTTTATTATGTTGGCAAAACAACTTTTTGTATCTTTATCGAGGTACAATTAATTTCCATTTACAGACTTTGCAGATCCATTTACACGCTTCAATTTGATGTTCTTATTTGTTATCCCTGCTTTTGCATCATCTTTACATCTGGCATTTTTACCTCAAATTCAGTTTTTTCCACCAGTGTCACTGACTAGTAATACACCACTGATTTCATGCCTCACGAGTTTCCCAGCTGCCCTCAAATATTGGCCCAAACCTCATTACTCAGAAGTTTTGTATTTTTAACTATTCCTGTATGGTACAACAGTGCATCTCCCACTGCAGATGGACAAGGCACCAAAGACCTCTAAAAACTAAACCAAATAAATAAAAATGAAGAAAGATCCTCAAACCATTCCAGAGGTACATTTTAACAACATAATGGTAAAAAAGCATCCAGTATAAGGCTTATAGATGAAGGGATTAGCAATTGCACAGATTTCACATATGCAGGAAAATGAGGCCTGTAAGTACTGAATGAGGGTAAATCTAAACCAGGGAATTAGGACAAACTTGCCACACACAAGTGTTAATACCTTGAAACCAACATCTGAGCAACATTTACTCTAAACTGGCCCTTGTAAAGCTACTGAAATGCCTGCACTCAGCTGCCTTCAGGAGAGGAATCACGAGCCCAGAGCATTGCCAGGTACACACCAGCCCTCAAAGTGCCAAGCCCCTGTATAACCTGCTGAAGTGGCACTGCAGGAAGTAAAGCTGGAGGCTTCCTCAGCTTCAAAAGTGTTGGAATTCCCAAGCTACCAGTGAGGGATAATTACAAGTCAGTAATTAGATATGAAGCCCTTGAGAAACACTAACAAATAAGGCTGCTTGATATAAATGCCTGCACTAGCACAACTAACTCAGGGAGAGATCCCTTTCCCAGGCAACTTGATGACACTTGTACTAACACCCCTGGTACATCCAACTGCATCTATATATAGATGGGCTACATTGTATAACCTTATTCTCTTTTCTATGTTGGAATAGATAGGTCAGGATCATCAAATGTATGCCAGGAAAATTTACCACTTTAAATCAAAGAATTTGTACAACCAGATATAGATTTAAGCATTTACTGCTCATACTTCACTATGTAGGCGGCTTTAGAGTCTGTCGTGGTGAGAAGAATTCAAGAGACAGGAGAATTTTCCTCAAAATCTTTGAAGCATTCGACCATTGGAAAAAACCAGAAATTCCTCACAGTTGCTTTTTTGAGGTGATTTCAGATCACATTTTCTTAATTTATAGGACCCAAGTAATCAGACATGTATTTTAACTTTCTCATCATAACAAATTCCTTCACTTACAACTCTCAGCATTAAGACAGAATTCAAATCCAGGAAGAGACAAGTTTCTTGCTGTGCATAAAACAGAAGACTTCTCCATAACATTAAGAAAAAAAACCCAGGTAAAAAGTTCCTTGTAAAACACATGACATTTGTAAAGCAGATGTCAGTGTTGAGCTTATTAATAAAGAAAATGCTGCTGGAATTGCAAAAGCTACCAAAAATTAAGGAGCCAGCAAGGGAGTACAGACAGATGTCAACATAAAAGCTTGACAGAACATAAGGAAAGAAAAGAATAACCTCAGCCTGAGGGAACCTAGTTCAGAATGTGAAGCCCAAGAAGCAAACGATGAGCAAATGGACAAATGATTTAACATGAGACAAATGTCTCAGAGCTAAAAATATAATTAAAAATAACGGAAAACTGTGAGGTCGCATTGCATAGAAAATCCATTTAAGCAGGAAAAAATATTTAATTCCAGTTTAGTTCTCTTTCAATGCAGGAAGGATTTTTGATTTTTTGATTTTCACATTTTATAAATTTTAGGAACACAGTAGCTGTAGCAAAGTAGATTTTTAGTGGGTTAATACTTCTAGCAGCTTAAGTTTAATGTCTTTCTATCGCTACCCCTGCTCCAGAACAGGGAGCTAAAATTCCTTAGCTGTTTAGTCTGTTGTTCAAGGTACAAGATTGAAGGGTATCAGAAGAAGACATAAATACAGGGCAGAGTGACCCAGAACACTGGAAACCCTCCAAGAGCCCTTTGTATGCTGAAGAAGAAGAGGCTGATGAAGAGGGGGTCTCATCAACCCCAGGGCCAATTCCTAGGGGGGTGGGACTGGGGCAGGACAGAGGTGGAACTAGAAATGTGTAAAGTGATGATTGGATGGATCATATTATAAAAGCTATGGAAATTAAAGATTGCCCACGTGCGCATCGATGTATTCCTGGGTGAGCTCATTAAAGTAACTACCCTTTATCTTATCTCCTACTGAAAGTTTGGCTTGGAGTCTTTTTTACAGACTTTTAAGGCATCACTTTTATTGTTTTATGTTCCAAGGAGATAACCCAAAGTCCAAAGCAGTCAATTGTCTTCCAAAGCATTTTAACAGCAATGGTATCACAGGTGCTAATTAAGACACATTTTAAAGAGGTTGCTTTATCTCACACTGCTACATGAACATGGAACAGATTAATTGATCAGAAAAGGTTTGGATTTGAGGAGACCTTGTAACTTAAAGTACAGCACAAGGTTAGTTATAGAATAAGTAATTTCAGTAGAAGAGAACCAAGGACATCTAATTTCTCCTTACCTGGCCTGTTTGTGGCAGCCATAATGAAAACCTGCTGACGATTCTCCAGCCCATCCATCTCTGTGAGCAGCTGGTTCACGACTCGGACACTGGCTCCTGACTTTAAAAGGAGAAAATTGCCAACAAAATCGAGGAAACAGGGGGCATGTGAATATTTCAAAGTAAAAGAAACAAAAGGCCTACTAGCTCCCTGCACTGAAATATGACTCAAAGTTTCTTTTTCACACTTTCAATGTAGCTGCATTCTGGATTCCTTCTATCACATTCTTAGCACATTTCCATCCCAAATTCATGCTATCTACACACCTGACACACATTTTAACACGTGGCAACCCTTTTCGTTCCAATTAAAACTAAAGCACTCACTTCAAGTAGTATACACTTTATATACTTAAATTATACATATACACACACACTTAAAGTACATATAAATATTTATACTAATTGTTATGACATTTTTACCTCAACAAGACGACACGAAATTTCTCCATAGTCAGTTTTTTGAGGGGAAAGTATTTCAACCTCTGAAACTGTTTCAGCAGGTGAGCTACTGAGAGTTAAATCTTAACTCCATAGTAGTGACATCTTATAACCAAATTCAATAGCTTAACCTGAATTTCTCTGGATATTCTTTCTATATATGTATACTAAAAAAAGTATTAAGCTTTATAAAACTTGACGAACATATTTTTCCTCAAATGACAGAAAGCCTAATGGATTGTTTTTCCTGGGAGTCACTGATAGTTTCTTGGTACTCCTGTAAGTAGCACAATGTCACAAAAGCTGCAACTGAGACTATTTATTTATGGAGGTATTTTAAGAGAGACTCACTTCACGGTCAGACCTCCGAGGGCACAAAGCATCGACTTCATCAAAAAATATAACACAAGGGGCGGAATTCCTGGCTCGCTGGAACACCTGACGTACAGCACGTTCACTTTCACCAACGTACTAAACAGGAATTACAAATTACATTGAAACAACGTAAGACATGAAGATTTTGCTTGGAAAAAAGAAATCAGAGTTTTAGACACTATTGGAAGTACTTTGCAAGGGAGAAATACAACCTACTAACCAGTTTATTTCTGATAAGTTATCGCTGTTTTCTTACTGATCAAGATTTACATGGGAACTAATTCTCACTAGTTCACTTTTTACAGTTTGCAGTACATTCAGAGGAGAATAATAGAATAATAGAATTTCTACTTTCAGGGGAATAAATGTAACTTGCCACCATTCTGGTGATGAAAATTAACAAATACAGTCTTAATTAAGAATCCTGTTGTTAATTGCTCACAAACAAATCCAGTGAGCAATGTGAACACAATGAACATCTGAAGTTCAGAGAGTAGTTGCCTGAAGACACGGGCTTGGCTGTAGGGAACTGAAAAGTCAGCCAGAATTTCACTTTGAATGGTGAATTGTAGGGGCAGGGGCTGCAAAGTTGTAAATGCAAACACTTAATTTTTTCCAAGCAAACACGTTTTGATTCAATTTATATGTTAACACAGTCTCTGAACCACAGCCAACCATTTTCTCTATATTCCAGAAGGAAGTAGGGCTCCTCATTAACTTGAGTGTTGTATTTCCTGCCTATATCAGTACTTGAAATACACATAAAAATGCGTTTGGGAAGTGATGAATCAAATCCAGTATGTTGCTTTCAGCTTCCACATTACTGATAAACAGATAACTGCCATGGTCGTTCAAGATTTGGGCTGTAAATGTCTTACTCTGTTCAACACATTCTCTTGACTCTAAGAGGGACTCAAGTTGTATCACAAAACTTCTAAGTCCAATGTTTCAAAAATTTGAACTACAGCACTTTTATCTGTCAACCTTTAAAATCTACATGCTACATAAAAGCAATGATGCATTAAAGTAAACTATAAATATATGGTGGAGGAACTGGACACCACACACAGATCATTGTGGTCGAGTGAATGCCCCTTTATTACACACTACACACGGTTTACATAGAGTTAAAGCTCTGTTCTATTGGTTAAATTGAACCTCACACCATATAACTGCAAATCCCAACTGGTTATAACCCATATCTCACCAGTCCAATGTTTTGGAGAATTTATCCTAGATGTTTTCAAGAACATCTCTGGTGTTTTGCAAGAAACCTGAGGAGTTCTCTGAGAGACCTCTGAGGAGTTGCCAACTCCTCCAAGCAGCTGTGACTTTGTTTATTCTT
>JAWWEV010000115.1:7544012-7555781 GCA_035583235.1 Hafferia zeledoni
GGACTTCACTGTCACTGTCCAAGCTCACTCGGCCGTGGCAAATGGACCTCAGGACTTAAACGGTGGGGCCAGTTCTGCTCATGCTGTGCCTCACCTAAAAAATCCACTGCGCAGGCTGGAAGGGCACAGACACGTGGGGAGAGCCCTGCCCAAATCTGCGTTCGTGAAGTTTGGCCACACACACATACAAATCAGCACACTACAAGGACTTCTGTTTCTATATGACCCTTTCATTTTAAAATAAAGAACGGCACCAGTTCCATCAACAGTTCCTGTAAGCCTACACTTCCAAGAACACTAATACTAATAATTGCACAAAACAATAATATGAATAAAAGTGACTACACTCCAACCTGTGAGGAATCTCTACACACCACAGTGGCTTTGCCATTCACAACTCCTGTCCTTCAAAACAGTTCTATTTCTGGGAATATCATAACTTTAACATGATCCTAAGAACTAGTGTAGAATCAGAACTCTCATCACTTAACTCTTAGTTCTGCCTCCAGCCATCTGAGTGTTTTCCCACAGTCAGAAGGAATGTAATTTCTACAGGGCTGCAGATAGGGAGGAAGAAGGAAGGGGGAAAGGAAAAAAAAGAAGAGCAAAGGTATGGCCAAAAGAGGGAACCCCCCCCCCCCACCAGGGTGGAATAATAGCCCGAGTGCTGACAACACAAAGTGAGCAACTTCTGCAAGCAGAAGAGTTTGCTTTTTCAGCCTAGAAATATGATTAGTTGAGGTCGAAGAAACTTAACCTTCGTTTCCTTTCCATAACAAGATAAGCCCCAGCTGTTTTCAAACTTCCTGTGTTTTCTGCTGTGTGGAAATGAGTAGCAGTTCCTTTTTAACTGAGAAAGCAAAAATGGATTTATTTCTTTTAACGTAGTCTGACAGTCACAGATCTTTGGAGTCAAAATGGCCAGTTACATAACAAAGGATGACTGCAGCTCAGCTTAATGCCTGGACTAGTGTATTTCCATGAGGAATAGAATGAAGAATGTAGGCCTGTTTCTTGAGAAGACTAAGAAATAAGCTATACTTAATTTATGTTCCTAATTTAATAGTTATGTAGGAAGAACCAAAGACAGAATGCTAACTTCCTGAAAAAGAGAAAAAATATATTTGACTCCATCTTCTATACTGCTATGACATTTGAAAACCTGTTACCATAATGCTAAAGGCTGATTTGCACACAAGAAAGGAAAACACTCCAAATGCAGACACAGCTATCAAGACAAAGAGTAGATGCACAGTTAAACATCTGCACTTTTCAGTGTGTGCTGATCCACAGGTGTGTACAGGTAAAAATATGATGAAATACAATAAAGTACCTTTTCTTAATTTCTAGGTTAACTTATGCATTATTTCCTTAAATTAATTAATCAAAAAGAAGCTTACTAAGAATTTCCTTACTAATTATTCAAAAAGAAGCTTTAACTTTGTAACACGTACTTTTCTCTTGCTCCTTCATCTGGGATCCCTAAACAAATTTCTCGATCAAATCTCCCAGCTCTCCTCAGTGCAGGGTCCAGTGAGTCAGGTCTGTTTGTTGCTCCGATAACAAGGACCTGAGTAGTGGCAGCCACATTATTCAAGTCTAAAGGAAGGAAGGAAGGAAGTTAGTACTCATACTCACTGTCCCAACTTTGTTCCAATATCTGTGGGACTCTGTTTCTGCAGCACACGATAATACTCAGCACAGATAAGCTAACCAACAGTCATACCATCATATCACATTGCTGTTCATCTTTATTTCTACTACCTAGAACTTGCATTTTGCACAATCAAGTAAAAATAGGCATTTCAAATTCAATTCAACAGATTTTCCCATTATTTCTGCTTATACAATAGACAGACTTATATAATGCTATACAACAAACCGCTGTGAAAATAACACAGGAACACCTCCTCAAATTTATTAGAATCTTCCCATCACTCTCCACTGTACCAAAATATGAATAATTATTACCACTAGCTCTTCTCAAGTAAACGCATGTCACTACTGAAGGAAAGCAGACAGTGAGCCTGATAATTAGAAATCTGAGTTTGGCAAAGATGTTCCTGAAACTGACCGTCCATACAAGTGAGGAACTGAGCAACGATCCTCCGCTCCATGTCCTTCGATGCAACTTCTCTTTTTGGGGTGATTGCGTCAATCTCATCAATGAAAAGGACACATGGTGCACTGGACTAGGAACCACAAATATTAATAATTACTAAATTACACTGGCAGAATATACTCCAAGAAAGAATTTTTTCCTGTTTTCTGATCTATAATTACTACCAAAAATCTGCTGCACAATCAGCTGGTCCTGGAACAATTTCATTGTTCTGACTATCTGGAAAGTCATCAGACTATGAAACTGCACTAGGAATAATTAAGGTATGAGATTCAAAATGTCTCTACATGCTGTTCAAAATGTAAATATACCTCTATGTTGCTTTATGCTTTCCATAAATATTCTGTTGTGACTGCCTGCTTGCTTAAGTCCCTAAACAAAAACCACACAAGAAAGGTTTGGTTTGGTTTTTTGTTTGTTTTGTTAGTGACATTAGAGCTGTGGAATTTCAAGAGCTAATATTACTGACACACATAATGAAACAAAAGGAGCAGCAGGTGGTCATGAACTTCAAGACTACTACAGAGCCTGGCCTTGTCCAAAGAGTTAAAATGAGCTGTTAGAAACTCCTACAAGCATTCTAAAATTCCATGTACACCATAAAAAGCCCACACTAATTTGTAATAGTAATTAGTATAACTAATAGAATGGTGTTTAACTGACATGAGATTATTAATATTCACAAAGAGCACTAGTAGTGCAAGGGAATACTTAAGGAAAACACTGGAATCATCTTCCAAAGAAGCCCCATACAAAAAAAAATCATATTGCACACCCCATGCACTGGCTGTTATGAGGCACCAGCGGCGCCATCTACTGGTCATTCCCTTTCCCACTGTCTGACAAGGGAAAGAGCCACCAAGATTTCACAGCACCTGCATAATATGGAATCATGTCCTTTTACCTGCACAAAAATTGGTACAAAAATTATGTAGAAAAGCTACTGAAGTGAATGTGAGAGACTACAAGAAAGGCAACGGACTTTACTTTTAAACATATTTTATGAAATAGATGTAATTTCTGCAACAGTAACTTTTAGAGCAACCTCTCTTCAATCATTCTACATGAAAAAGATACGTAATTTCTAAAAACTCTTTGCCATAACCTATTTAATTTTATTCTAAACAACACCTTAACAAGGCTCTCTAAAAATGAAAATGCTGTACAAACCGAAAACATAATACATTAACAGCTTCACAAACAATCTTTTTGCCCTGTTTATCATTCTTTTTTACAGGAACATACTCTAAATACTTACATACAGTCGTTGGGAAAAGTAGAAAAATTGAATAAAGTTGGAAACCCAAAAGAGTCTCAGAGGTCAGGAACAAAAAACTGTCCTCATGAAGTAAAGCATTAGCCACATACTAAAAATCAGAAAAATCTGCATTTGCTTAAATTCAAATTATCTCAACCTGTCTTGTTTTCTTTGTTTCTTACTCAGTTCAGAGGTCACACCAAAGCAAGACTTCAACTGTAACTTGTCTCCTGCTCTTACCATATTTGTTCCAAATTTCCTACTTTATACCTAGACCCACAAAACCTTAATTAAGTCTCTCACATTCACTCAAATTCCATGCCATGCCATACAAAACTAGCAAAAAGGCCCTGTGACAAAAAAACACAATCAACTGCTCTTTATTTTTTTATGTGTATCAAGCCAAGCAGCTCCAAATACGTAAATAATTTCTGTTGTTCTCTTTACATTGCTATGATGAAGTATCTTTTGTCAAGGCTTCAGAATAGTAAGCTTTGTGCCCTATGACAACATGACAGTACAAGGGAATTCTGGTCACAGGAGGGGTTACAAGTCATGTGTGCAGCAGTATAAAGATTCACTCACTAATATTCACCCAAATTCAAACCACATCAACAAAGTATGAACCTTTACAAAGAAAGAGAGAAACAATTCATAGTGTTATTTCCAATGAGTGTCTCACCACAGCCTGCTCAAACAATTCTCTCAGTTTCTGCTCAGATTCCCCTGACACTCCAGACACAATCTCTGTTGCTGCCACTTTCAACATCGGGAGCTCGAGTTCCTGGAAGAGATCAGGAACATTGTATGATATATCTGGAGGTTAGAAATGTTGGCTGATCCTGAACACAAATTTTCCAATCTGACATCTTTTACACCTACAAATTATGGAACCAAGACTAAAACCTAAAGAGCTTTTAAAAAAGGTAAGTAGCATCATCCAACTCAAAATGGGTCTGAACTACTTGGCCAAGTAAACAGAAATGGATATAAAGAAACACTTTCCCTAATTCAGTTAAGAGAATGACTGCACTGTCAAATAGCTTCCCACCTTGGTTCCCAACCCTGTCCTTCTCAATGCATATACTTCAGTTAGTGGTTGGGCTCCCTTCTTAAAAAAATTGTCTATCTCTATGTGTGACAGAGCATTGCTTAGCAGTGTGCAAGACACTCCCCACCAGGCTGGGTTCCCTTAATCCTGCTCCAGAAATACCTGAGCAGGACTATACAATAAGACACTTGTAAAATGCACACTCAAGGTTTTCTGCTAGTAAAAATAAATAAATAAATAAATACAATGGTGACTTTGATAGACTTTAGGCAGTTGCAGCCTCATTGCACACTGAACTATGAACACCAATAGTGTCATGTGCTCTGAAAATGTCAGTTTGACACAGGCAAGGCAACATCCAGCTTGGGAACTCAGAAATCAACTGTTTAATGGATGCCACCCAGTAAAATCAATGTAATGACTCATAAAAGATAGTAAGGTTGAGTCTGGACTTAAAATGAAACACTATGGTAAATTTAACCAAAAGTACCTTTATACCCTTCTCAACACCTATGTCTTTATTGCTGTCCTGGGAATGCCTCAGAACAATTTCAAATGTAAAACCTTGTCACTATGTCTCTTCTTTACCTATGATGTTCTGTCAAGTACAGATTCAGATGGAATTCAAACAAAGGAACTGAAGATTAAGATATTTCAGACTATCACAGGAAGGATAGTGGGAGAAGTGGAACAATCTAGTCTATCACAAAGGAGGATTATTTTCTTTCCCTCTAACTATAATTCAGGAAAAGATGAAACTGTAAATGTAAAGCTATCTCACCCCAGCAATTGCCTGTGCAAGTAATGTTTTCCCACATCCTGGTGGCCCATGTAAAAGGAAACCGCGAGGTGGGACCACACCTAAGTGGTTATAGACTTCGGGATGACAGATGTGAATGAGCATCTTGCATATTTCCTGTTAAGAACAAGAGACATCTTCATTCAAATTACAGAAATCAGTATTACAGATTGCTACTCTTATAGACAGGGCAAAATTAAGCAAGTTCTGTTTATTAATCTGATTTTAGTGACCACTTACAGAAAGATCAATCCAAGGAAAATAAACAACTTTGTTGCTGTTGGTATAAGCAGCTCTTCTCAGGGCCGTGCAGATGAATTCTGCAAGATTCCTTCTCTGTCATTTTTCATGTGATATTTTGTTCAGTGCACTCTGTAGCCTATAAGTAAAATTGTAACTAACCTTTAAAGTTTCATCATTGCCTCCTACATCCTCAAAGGTCACAGAAGGGCGGTAGAGGTCTGGTCCCTTACTTCTCACTGTTAAGGAGGAAAAGTCACACAAATTTAGCCATGGTGTAACAGTAATTGCTAACACCAAACAGGTGCTCAGCCTAAAAATTTAGCTAAGCACACATGAAGTAGTACTATTTTTTAGTAGTAGACACAAGCCTGAAATATTATTTTAGTAGAACATTATAGCTAAATTTCTTTAAAAAAAATGCTTGAGGTCACTTCTGTGCACCTCAAAAAACACTTCTGTGGTAACAGATTCCATGGTCAAATACCATCTCTTTGTTCGGTGTAACACACCAAAAATAACTTCTCACCTTTCTTAAGTAACATGGATTCAATTTCTCCATCCACATCTGGAAACTCTTTCTTTTTTCTTTTTGTTCCCTTGCCCTTTACCTTCTTTCTTTCACTCTCCAAGACAGAAAATTCTGTTGATTTCTAGGCCATAAAACCAGAATTAGATATACAAAAGCTTCCAAGTCAGTGAATTTCCACAAATAGTCACAAGAAGTAAATGTGTGTCTGTGATGATTAACTTACACATATTATATAAATAAAGACAAGGAAGGCAGGAATTTTACCCTTTCTTTTTGTAGAAAATCCTTTTTGTACTTAGGATTTGCTCCTTTTGAAAATGGGTTAATTACACCAGTCACGTTTTCATTAAGAGGACATACATATAAGCAAACTGGCTCCCCCTGCCCAAAATACCAGCCACAATCAGACATCCTTTTTTGGCACACTACAGAGTGGGGGATGAATAAAACTGTATGAATGTATTTACTCCACTGAAAACAATTTTTGTTACTAGTAAGTCGCAAGTGGTTATAAGAAAATATTATTCAGTACTAACACAAGTTAACTGCATGTAATAAAAGGTCTATTACAGGATAAAAGAAATAAAAAGAAGTTCAATAGTGAATGTTTCTGTAGGGGCTTTTTTTAAGAATACTGTATTGCAAACATTTTACCACTTGAAGATCTCCCTTTTAATAATTTTCTCTATATAAAAGGATGGAGCACTGCTAGGATAAAGGGATGATTTGTCAAATCTGCCTATTCAGTAAGCATTTTGTGTAATTAGAATGGCAGATGTAAATGTAGGTCTTCCTTCACATAAAAAATGGGCTGCTGAAACATCTGGTCACCCAAGCAATACGAATGTTAACTCACATACATAAATGGAAAGCTTTCAACAGCTAAATAGATTTTTGTTTTCTAAATAAAAAACAACCAAGGTGAAGGAGGGGATCACAAACTGGACAACACATCTAGATGGGGAGTAGAATCTATTTTTAGCAGCTTTATAAATCAATGCAATTTCCTTTCAACTTCCACAACTTTGTCCATTCAAAAAACTTCTGCTTTTCCCAGGCTCACTAAGACTTAACCATGTGCAATGGGTACAGCAAGCCTCATGCCAGGTAGGCTGGACACTGGCAAATGGAGTAAGCAACAGCTACTTATTCCATTCCACTTATCTTTCTCTCAGTATGGGCACTGAACTGGGCCTACCTAATACTAAGGACTGTGTTCTCCTCAAAAACTGTGGAAGAAATTCATAATTTGGTGACTTTTTACCTTCACTGCAAATACGCTTGAAATGGGCCAGCAGGTTCAAAAATCACTTCTGACATGGCAGAACAACAGGCTAAGACCTTTCTTCTTCAGAAAACAAACTCAAAACAATTACACCAATGGGCTTATGTCAGTCTTTCTTTTCTGCTTAACTTGTTCACTATCTGTAAACACAGCATGCGTGTTTGTAACAAAAATAATATATTTAAAAATCCAGAGAGAAAGACTGTCTTTTTAGTCTTAGTATCACCCTTCAGAAGCCTGTCAACTTACACAAGAATCATAGAATGGTTTGAGTTGGAAGGGACCTTAAAGATCAATTATATTCAGACTTCTACTTTAATCATCTTGGGTTTGTAAAACACAATACCTCAGAAATCAGTTTCTTTTCATCTCCTTCTGCATCCTCAGAAAGGTCAATGAAAAGGTCTTTTCCACATGGAGTTTTATCAATGAACCAGCCACTGTCAGAGATGAGTGTTTCACTTCGTGCTCCTGGGGACATGGTGCTTGTTGGAGGAGCTGCTCGGGAAGGAGTCTCCACTGGGTCAGTTTTTGGAGTGGTTGGGGCAGAATCGGGATTTCCTTTCTTGTATAAGCTCAGCAGGGAACTGTTCATGTGATTTGTAGACTGCAGATTCACACATTTGAAGAGAAAATATATGGGACAGATTATAATTTGGATTATTTATAGTCTGAGGCCAATGAAAACTATTTCATAGACACACTTTAGCATTACCCCTGCTGGAGAAAACAGGCATGCACATTCCAATCCACTCCTCTGCCAATCAAATGACTGCATATAAAACTACATGTGCCAGCTGAAAGGGCAGCAGCCTTTGCAATTTACCCTGAAATCACCCCTGTTAATTGACAGGCACCTCTCTTGGTGGGTATGTCGGTTCCTTCAATCACTTCATTCATTTGACAGCCAAGTCTTTCAGGCCCTCAGTGTGCTTTTCTCAAAAGTGATTCCCCACCACAGGTTCTTCCTGTTTCTTCAGAATTCCATCTCCTTTCAGCTCTATAGATTCTCAGCTGGAATTGCAAACTCTGACTATACCTGTCTGTCTCCGCTGTTAAACTCTCCAAGTGCACTTTCTCAACACAGGATCATGTACTATGCAAACACAAACAATCATAATAACATACAACTTACTAGATCTTCTGGATAATCATCATAATCAGAGTCATCTGTAGTACTTCCAGTAGCCCTTTACATGGAAGAAAGACAAAAACTCAGTGTATGAGAGCAGAACTGCAACCAAGACATCCATAAAACAAAACATGCAATTTCAACAATGTGGCTCCCCACAACCACCACAGGTAACCCTTGGACTGGAGTTGGACCAAGGGTTGGACTTGATGATCTCGGAGGTCTTTTCCAACCCAATCGATTCTATGATTCTATGATTTGGCTGCAGAGAAATTCCGGATTTGCATGCTCTAAATTTTCTACTATTAAGAGTCAAAAAATGCATCCTTTCCAAGTCTGTGATGAGCTGGATCAACTTGTCCACGTGGCTGAAAGACAATCCTAAAAAAAAGGATCCCTCTGACTCAATTCACCAAGAGATCACACAATCACCAGTGCTGGCACAAGGGAAAATCACTGTTCAACTAGACCAGTCCTTCTGACAACATTGCCCTAATTCCCCACAAGAGCCTTAATATGTATCACAGGTTAGAGAAATCATACCAGTCCATGAGACTATGCCCAGGTTTAGGAGTCAGGAAATCTCATTCCCAATCTCATACCCAACTGGTGATTTAGTCTGAATAGCCTGTCTCGTAGTCTTATCTCTCAGATGTAGCCAATATCTCTCACACTCAAGAAAGATTAAGAAAAAAAACAGAAGAAAGGAACTGAATCACATGAGGACTGGGGGCTTATGTGGAAAACTCTCGAGGAAGCCCCAAGGTTATCCACTAACTCAGGGCTCTATGTTCCCCATAACAGAGAAATCATGATTGGCTCTAGTACCTGTGTGCCTTCAGGGACAAAAGTGCTTTCAATAACTACAGACAACTTCTGAAGAAGACAAGCCCATGGGAAATAAGGGATGTACCTGTAATCTTGAAACTACCAAAATTCAATAATATGAAGACAGAAAGCTTTAAAGAAATGATAACACTAACGGCATTATAAATCTACTGGTAAAAATTCCTCTTACTCATTTTTGTCTTGTCTTGCTCTTTTTGCCACATGTTCAGCTTCTAAAACTGCTAAATCTTCACGTTGTTTTTCATTACTGATTATTTCAAACACTGAAAGAAAAAGTTCAAGATTGTTAAGGAAACAGCCAAGGCATAATCAAAGAATTTGGCATCTTGGACACAACACTAACAGAACTACCTTTTGCAACTTGTATTCTAAAGGCATTTCTTTTTCTTCGTCCATATTCTGCACTGAAAACAAAGCAAAACAAACAGGTTACACCAACTGATTTTTCCCTCAACTCATTCTCAGTGGAAAAAATACATGGTAAGTCGATACCCAAGCCTCCACACAGGTTCTCATTAAAAACCAACTGTGTGAAAATGTGATTGTTTTTTTCTGAAGCCTGGAATAGATCAGTCACTGGGATGAAAACAAAACACTAAACTATGCTGGTCTCAAAGGGGGTGTATAGTAAAAATTATCAATTTTTACTAAACAAATTATAATTATAGATATAAAATATAGATTATCAAATTATAATTGTAGATACAGAGAAGCTGCAATATACAAACGAGCACACTGCACTGAAGAGTTATTCTCTTCTTGTATTTTAAACTCACTGGGGTAAAGACCAACATGCTGCAATGAACCTTTAGCTGTTTAATTAAAACAAAAAAACCAACCCACAAAAATACCAAACTGCAAGGTGATCTTGTAATCCCAGTGCACTAATAAGATACAAGCTATAACATATATCAGCAGAGGGAAACTGATCTTACATTTCAATCAATCTCAACAACTGGCAATGAAGTTAACATAACAAAAAATAAATTTCTAATTAGAAATACACAAATGTAAGATAACAAAATAATAAATTTGATATTTTAAATGCAGATTATAAGAATACAAATCTTGGCTCACCTGTAGGTTTTCTGCAAATCAGATGCTAGAACTGCAATGTCAACATACTGTCCACATTTAGTGCTTGCAAGATACTGAAATAAAGAATTTTAAGCAGGGAATAAGATCTTTGTCAATCACTTCACCAGAAAAGCTAAATCAAATATGCCTATTTCTACACTTCTTAGAGGACAAAATGAAAATCAGAAACACCTTTCCACTGCCTTGCAACACACCACCGAGTATTTCCCAATGAAATGGGAAATGCTTATTAAATCACAGATAACAAGGTAGCTCTACTTCCCCAGGAAAAGCAGCATCCTGCATTTTGGGGCTGGGCCAACTCCAGTGTTTTTATTTAGTAAGACTGATGACTTTGTAGCCCACTCACCACCTTATTGTCAGTCCTAAAGTTCTTGGTTCCTCTCAGCAAACCTGCTTTTGTTTTAGATCTGCTACCTTAAAAATGAAGCTCTATATCAATCAGCATGGATACTGTCATAATAAGAACTTTAGTCTTTACAAGATGTTTCAAAGAATACTATAGAAAAGCCCATTAATGAAAGTGAATTCTGTCAAGCCTTGTTATTGTTATGACAGCAGCTAATCAAACCCTTTTTCAAACCACAATTACGAAAGAGTAAGAAAATTTACTAAATTCCATGTGTAACTGTACTCCATTTGCTCTCTTCCCTCACTCTCCTAATCAGCAGTGAGAAGCAGTTTTGATACAGTAAAGGTCAATTCCTTTTTAAAAGGCAGAAAGAAAACAGAGAATCTCCCTAAAAGATACAGTGTCACAGATGTCCCAGCAACAAGAACTTCAAGCCCCCGTTTAAATTAATAGCTCTATTGAAAATTATCAAATTGAATACAGAATTATCTTTTCAAATTATGTTACACTTCACGTTACCCATGGGCAGCCATGGCCCTGCAGGAAACATCAAGCCTACCACAAACCCTACCATAAAAAGGCTTTTCCACTTCAGAACAGCCAAGGCACAAGCACTGTGATCTTGTAAATTAAACCAAGCAGGTTCCCTCAAGCAGCCGCTTGTATTTTAAGGAATTCAAAGCAGAGTACACTAATGCAGAGGCTCAAAAAAATGGTGTTTAATTAGCCCATAAGACATAACACAGCACTGTGCCACTTGAAGGAATTCCCTGCTCTTCACACACGTACTAGGGAAGCAATCTTATCTTCTCATTTTATTCAGCTATTTAATATAATCACTGTATGTGCTTCCAAATGTAAACACTGACAATTTGCCAATATCACAGAATTAATTAGGCTGGAAAAGACCTCTCAGATGATCGACTCCAACCTATGACTGAACATCACCTTGTCAGCCAGACCATGGCACCACCTCATAGAATCATAGAATCAATTGGGTTGGAAAAGACCTCCGAGATCATCAAGTCCAACCCTTGGTCCAACTCCAGTC
>JAWWEV010000115.1:7555881-7660757 GCA_035583235.1 Hafferia zeledoni
GGAAGGAAGGAAGGAAGGAAGGAAGGAAGGAAGGAAGGAAGGAAGGAAGGAAGGAAGGAAGGAAGGAAGGAAGGAAACCTATTCACTTTAGGACTATTTGGTATTCAAGTGGCACACTTCACAAGTGCAAATGAGATGACCTTGAGTAGAATTTCTAGCTTTTCTTTAACAACTGTTGAACTATTTTTAGCTCAGCTTCTCAGGCTATGCCTTTTAACTGGAAGTATTACCCAAGTCTAGATCTCAATAGTTCATGCTCCATTTGAAATAAAACAATTTTCATAACATGGAATTATTCTTATCCATATAAAGACACAAGATGATTCACATACTTCAAAAATGACAAATACAAACAATTTCAAATTGACCTTTTCAATCACTACACTATAAAACTTCTGCTTTGATTTCACACAAATCCTGTAAGTTAAATTTCAGTGTTCCAGGCATGTAATTTCCATATCCAGGTATCAATTGAAGGTGACACACTCCCCTCCTGCCAACAGTTCCCACTACTCACCTCTTTGTTTATCAGGCTGCAACAACAAGATGAAAAAATTAAGCTATCCCTACCTGAAACAAACTAAACCATCACAGTATGCCAGTCTTTTTCCAGAGTTTAATAATTCCGTATTACCAGATGTTGGGGAGATTTATTTAATTACTATCTCTTAGTAACAAGTCCTCTATAGCGATTACATTTTGTTTTGAAGAAAACCACAGGGGCATGAGCTTCAGTAGAGAAGAATCTTTAAGTCTGCTCTTCAATGGCCATGTGACAGTTCAGAATTAGAATACAGTATATCCTGTATTGTAGCCACTAGGCACCATAAAGCATTTAACTCTCAAAAATCCATCACTTTTTAAAAACAAAACTTACACTAGAACTCCACTAACTTCAAAGGGCTACACCAAATAAGAAATCCATGCTGTTAGCTCATAACTATCTTTGACAAGTCTAATGAAAAACAAGGTTTGTTTTCTTTCCATGATCCAACTTTTTCTAGGAAAACGCCAAGTTTAACATACAGACTGTTGCGAGAACCTGAGCCAGTGCTCTTGTATTCCTTTAAAAATATATATGAACTTAAACTTCAGTTCAAAGCAACAAGAGCCAAGTGAATCAGAACAGTATCATTCATTATATTTCTTGTTTATCATGCTCATTACACCTCCCTGCTGTACTTCTTACAGGAAACAGGTCTCCACTGATGTCAGAATTTATATATGAACTCTCTCCACAGCGTTTGCTGTAACACACCTGTCCCTTAGATGCAGGAACTGACCTGTGTCAGGATGACTTCATTTACTGCACCAGAACCACTTTGGTCTGATCAGAAATGCATATTTCTTATGGATTGATTACTTTCCACCAGTGGGAAACAAACAAAATGTTGCAAGAGAAAAGAAAAAGGATATCTTCACCTACTTGCCATGTCATAGAATCATAGAATTGACTGGGTTGGAAAAGACCTCTGAGATCATCAAGTCCAACCCTTGGTCCAACTCCAGTCCATTTACCAGATCATGGCACTCAGTGCCACGGCCAATCTCACTTTAAAAACCTCCAGGGATGGGGAATCCACCACCTCTCTGGGCAGACCATTCCTATGCCTGATTACTCTGTCTGGAAAGAATTTTTTTCTGATCTCCAACTTAAATTTCATTAGGCCCTGAAAAACACCCTACAAGATTTACTTGCCTATCTACAAATTTTCCTCTTCCTGGTGTGGTGTAGCAGTTCCAAAAACCATTCCACTTGGATTAGTCTGCCCCTTCCCAATGAGAGAGCTCATTAGGGGATGCAGGAGAATGAGCACAGGGATCCATCTCCAGCTTCAAATGCTACTGCCAAAAGGCACAGCTGCTTCAACTGGGCTAACTTACTTGGGCAGTGGTTTAGCAAACTAAAGAGACAATCTAAATATTAACTAAGAAAATGGAGAAATTGCATGTTCTCAAGTAAACTTACTAAACTAAATATACAAAATTATTTGCAGAAAAGAGAAAATTCATGTAAGGGAACATTCATGCAAAGGAGTGCTTCCCAAACCGTAGGAAACAAAGCATACAAGCTCTCTTCCAAAATTGTAAAGCTTGACAAATAGCTGGATAAATATATTTTAGAAGGAGTTCTTCTCTAGACAAAGATATGACTCTGATTGTTAGAGCCAGCCATTACTCTGGATAAGTCCACCTACAGCAATACCATATAAAGCCGAAGACAGGGTGGCTGGTTTTTATTTGGGGTGGGAGAGTGGGGGGAGGTCTGGCACTCAAAAGGCTCACACAAAAAACCACAGTAGTAATGAATCATAAGATTATTCTTATGGGAGAATATACTTTCCTCCTCCAGTGATGAGATCATACAAAAAGCTCAAAAACCATAGCAAACCGAACCCTAGCAGACATCATTCTTTCGCCCAGATGGAATGTGTTCATTCCTTCACATCCCAAGTTCTTAAGCTCAATGCACAGTGACACCAATCCACAGTCTGCTGACTTAAGCCTTTTTTTTCCCCATCTCCACAAGAAGTGAATGCTTGGTTTTCCTCTCTCAAGAACTAAAAATGATAAACATACTTAAATGATCAAACTCATATGAAAACCAGCACGATTGCAGCCACAGAACAGATCATTTAAATATACTCACAAGGGCAAGGAAAAGCTGTGATTGCTCTCGTTTTCAACCTTTAGTATTTTTCTCAGTGATGTAACAATGAAGGTTTTGAAAATCATTTCCCACTACTGCTGCTTCTGGTGATTCAGGGATTATGTTTTTTGGGGGTTTTTTTGCTATGTTCTCAATTTAGAGAGACATAACAACATGTTCTTAAATGTGCAGTCTTTGCGGGGCAGAAGGAATGGAAAGAGACACTGATTCATCAAACGCCTGTTTAGAATTTTCAAACCATGTGGCACAAGGCTAGAAAGAAATTCCAAACATTTCCGAGCCTACCATCTTAAAAATACACATCTTTGAAAGCAGCTAAATGCTGGTCCAGATATCAAGTTCTGTACCCATCTTAAAAATACACATGATGTGAGTGGGTAGAGGGGAAGAATTTTGGGTTACTTTAGTTGTGAACTCACAATCAACTGCTTTAATTTTACTGATTCCTTGAATTTCACCACTTTAGCCAAAAGGACATCTCAGAGGAGGCTGAATGCAACAATTGCTACCCCTTCCTGCCAACTAGACTGGCACCAGACACCAACAGGGTATCATGGAAAAATACAACCCATTTGGGCTCAGCAAAGATGAACATAGTGGTTTTTACAATAAATCAATTTTCTCTAACTCATCCCCAGCTAAAAGGTAAGAGTCTCAACTTTTTCTGCATTACTAAAACCCAGCTGAATGTGCTGCTGCAGGGGAACATTTCAGGCTTGGTCCAGCAGAAGGGACTAAGCTGTGCTATGCTACTTGCACCCAACTTCCAACGACAACTCCAACACCTCAGCTAGTACAGAATTTAATTGCTATTCAAGACTCAGTTAGGACCAGCTGGTTAATCTCACTGGTTTTCATGTAAATTCTTCTTCAGATTCTACAACACTTCGGAGAACAAAAGTGCTTGTTGATTCCTTCTAGCAGATCAGACTCAAACAAGAACTGCTGTTAAAGTGAGACGTGAACGCAGAGGGAGTAGCTCCAGGCTGCTTCACTAACAGCTCTGCTGCTAATGAGGTAGTACTTGCCTGTGCCTGGAAAACTTTTGATTGATAACCGAGAGATTCATTCATCTCTCCCACCTTTTCGTGCATGATAACCGAGCGATTCATTCATTCTCCCACTTTTCAGTCTTTGATAACCAAGAGATTCATTCATCTCTCCCACTTTCTCTTCCATGAATTACTCAAAATACAGATTAGATGCAACATCCGAAACCAGCAGAAAACTCTGCATGGGCAAGTCCCAACTAAAAATAAAAGTAGCACTGCTGAGAAGCAGGGAAACCGAATCGCTGGGATTAATGGCTGGCACAGGAAAAGTGCTTTGCTTTTGGCACAGAATTCTGCAACACTCGGGTTTTAGTTGGTACAGTTTGTTGAAGACCAACTTACTTTGCTCAATGAGCACCTTCCACTGTAAGAAAATTGCTTTTCATTTCATGTATAGAAACATTTAACATTAATTCAAGAGCAGTCTGCTCTTGCAGCCAGAAAATTCAGAGCATAAATTTCTCTTTTTGCTATAAATCTGCTCCTTGATGATTTTGCAATTGCAGCTTGTTCCACAGCAGCAGGTGAATATCAAACAGCTGAAATCATTGCAGGACACTCAGGCAGAAAAAGAAATATTATTTAGAACAGCAGTTTGATTTCAAATGAAAGCCTACTTTTCACACAGAATTACCAACTTAAAACCCATAGAATTTTTCCCCCCAAAAATTGTTTCACATACCGTATTTCATATTTCCTGCAATGGACAAAGTAATTCTGTGTTGACAATTCAATATTGTCTCTAGGTTTTTCCTGTGCTAAGTCACATAAAAATTCACCTACTCCTTCAAAGGAAATCAGGAATATCTAAGAGAAAACATGACAACAGTCAAATCAAGAAACAGCAACTCTACATGGAGACAAACCTTAAATAAAACCCCAAAGTACTGACAGGAATTAAAAAGAGAAGACTGAAAACCACAGATTTTGAGTAGCATGAAAGTAGTTGCATTAGCATTGGCTAACTGTATATATAATATGCAATAATGCAATAGATAGTAGTTTATTAATATTACTATTACATATATATGACTAATTTTATTTAGTTATAATCTCCATCCTAAATTTAGATTTATAAATACTCTCTGAAGTCAACCTTACGACTGTCACCACAAGCCAAAGATTATAACAAGATACTCAGCATGGACACATTTCAGGCAAGAAACTATTTAACCAGGACAAGTTGTCACTTCTCAATTCTTAAACTAAAGAGACTGTGTAATTACCCAAAATCAGATACCAGTTTTGAAACAGGAACAGAAACTAAAATCATTTAATAAGCAAAGGAAGGGGTGTTTTTTACGCAATTAATCCAGCAGAGAAAAGAAACAACCATTTGTTGTCTTGATTTTTTAAAAATTTAAAATTCTTAACTTTCATCATCCACATTACACACTGCCTTCTATAAAATCAGAGATGCTTAAAACTTATTATCTAAAAATACCAAGATCAAACTCGACTTCTCCTCCACCACCTAATTTGCCATATGTTACCTGCTAACCTTGATTTGTATTTATACAAATACTTGTATATATAAAAATATTTGCTTGTATTACTGGACTGTCCAGATATTTAACTATTTTTGTGTCTGTTGAACCACTTTTCATGACTTGCCTTGGAGGTTCAAGGTTTTCCTTACCAAGAATTTGGATTGAAAAAAATGTAGCACTAAACTGCTATTTCTACACGTCCAAAAAGAATGCTCAGCCTTTCATGGACAACACTTTACATGCATAAAATTTAAAAAAAAAAAAAATGAGGTTTTTAAATCTCAGTAAAGAATTTACGTTGGTCAATCAGACATTAAAAAGTTTGTCCCAACTTTACTGTAAAAAAAAAAAAACTAAGTTTGAGACAGAGAAGAACATGCATATGCTGGAATTTTATACACAAGATTTGGTCCTTGCCTTGAACACACACCTAGTGATACCTTCACAGAAATACTTCATTAGAAGCCTCCATTATTTAGCTTTGAGACAAGATTTTCAATGAGGCAACTTGTGAGTGCCAAGAGCAGTGTCTTCCCACTTCTAGAACTTTCTAGATCTTTTCATCCCATAGAGAAACATGATGATTTTTTTTCCAAGAAATGTTTCCAAATGATGTTTTGAAAAAGTCAGAAGTATACAGAGATTATTTCACTATAATGCATTTACACTGATGGAGGAATCTTTCCAGACATTATTTTTATCCTGGTAAAATAGAGTGTTAAATTTAGACTCCACAGAACCATGAAACAAGATAATTCAGTTCATGCTTCCTCCATGCACTCATCCATATTCTTGTTTTCTTTTATCCTTTTACACAGGGTGTTCTCTTAGACATGCCATTTTTGGTAATTTATCCAGATTTCTCCCTGAAAATACTGCATTGTTATAATCAAATCCATTTTTCCACCAATTCTTCAAACATATTTCTTAAGGGCATTTACTACTTTACTTACACTAAAAGGTTATGCAGAATCTGTTCAGTAATTCAAATAGATTACATTTCCTCAATGCAGATCCGAATCAGCAGCATGAGGGGCTGGAGCAGGTCCAGAGAAGAGCAACAAGGCTGGTGAAGGGACTGGAGCACAAGCCCTATGGGGAGAGGCTGAGGGAGCTGGGGGTGTTTAGCCTGGAGAAGAGGAGGCTCAGAGGTGACCTCAGCACTGTCTAGAACTACCTGAAGGGAAGTTCTAGCCAGGTGGGGGTTGGTCTCTTCTCCCAGGCACTCGGCAATAGGACAAGGGGGCACGGGCTTAAGCTCTGCCAGGGGAAATTTAACTTGGAGATAAGAAAAACATTTTTTACAGAGAGAGTCATCAGGCATTGCCACCAGAGAGGTGGTGGATTCTCTGACCGTGGAGGTTTTTAAGGTGAGACTGGACGTGGCACTGAGTGCCATGATCTGGTAAATGGACTGAGCTGGACCAAGGGTTGGACTTGATGATCTCGGAAGTCTTTTCCAACCCAATCGATTTTATGATTCTGTGATTCTATGAATTCTCTTTGCTCTAATCGCACACCCGCAGCAGCCGCCAAGCCGCAGGCTCGGAACTAACGAGGAGGGCGGAGGAACGTGCGAAAACAAGGGGAAATACCAATCAGAAAATGAAATATACAAATAGACCTTTCTAAAGCCTTTTTAAAGGCCCTGAGAGGTAAGGGCCGGGCTTTGGTCCCCCTCGCCCCTGAGCGGGCCGGGCCGGGTGCTCCAGGCCCCTCAGCGAGGGGGACACACACGAACCCCCGCCAGGGCCAGGGGTGGTCGGGGCCGGGGAGGGGTTAGGGCCGGTACCGGGGGGGGTTCAGGGCCAGGGCCGGGGCTAGTACCGGGGTGAGGTCGGGGCCGGTACCGGACCGGTACCGAGGTGGGGTCGGTGTAGGTACCGAGGTGAGAATCAGGGCTGGCACCGGGGCGGGGGAGAGAGGGTCAGGGCCGGTACCGGCGGTGGTCGGGGCCGGTGTTGGTACCAGGGGTGTCTGGGGCCGGTGCCAGGGGTGTCTGGGGCCGGTGGGGGCCGGTGCCAGGGGTGGCTGGGGCCGGGGCAGCCCGGGCGGGCGGTACCTGCTTGACGCGCTGCTTCAGCCGCGGATCGGCGGTGCGGCCGGGCCGGCTCCTCATGGTCCCCCAGCCCGGGGACTGCATTTCCCAGCAGGCCGCGCGGCCGGGCCCGCCAGCGCGGGGCGGGTGCTACGGCGGCCGGGAGGGCCCGCGGCGCGGCGGGCGCGGCGTTGGCGGCGGGATGGAGTCGGTGGTTTTCATCTTCTCGCTGATCGACTGCTGCGCCCTCATCTTCCTTTCCGTCTACTTCGTATCCTGCTCCTCCGGCGCTGGGGGCGGGCAGGGTCGGGGCGCCGCGGCGGGCCGGGACCGCTGGGCGGAGGGCGGGAGGGTCTGCTGTGCTGGGTCATGGCCGCGGTGCGGGGGCCCGCGGAGCAGCCGCCGGGACCGCGGGATTTGGGGAGGCGGCAGCGCCCGGCTGCGGGAGAGCGCTGCGGGGTTCGCTGTCCGGAGCGTGGTGGGTGCTTGGAGCGGTGGGAGCGGTGGGAGCGCTGCCCCTCGGGAGCCGGGCGGGCCTGAGATGTGGCCGCGCAGCAGGGTTGGAATTGCCAGGGTTGGAATTGCCAGGGTTGGAATTGCGGGGGTTCCGTGCCCTCCCTCACCGCGAGCCGGAGCTGCGGCGCTCCCAGGCCCTCGGCAAACAGCATTCCCGTGCTCTTTGTTAGGGACGCGCCCGCAGCCTTGGCTGTGGCGATGTAAAGGCACAGATCTGACTCCCTTTCCTTACGTTTCTCTGTAAGTGAGAACTGGCTTTTACACCTCTTTCAGTCCTATTGCTGTTTCAGAGTCCAACAGAAACAAGTAGAGAAGCATCTGGAAAAAAATTCCGTCTAGAAGGATAGGTTGCTTGTTGAAAAGTTGAAAGCCTTCACCTGTTTTTTAGAAATATAAAAAAATACTGATAATTTCCTTGGAGAAAAGGACCACTTCTTTACAGGGCATAGCGTGATGCATCCTAGGCCTTTTTTCAGAGGACTTTTCTGTTCAAAATAATAATATTTCAATTGTGGAAAGTTCATTCAATAATGATGTTACTTTCTTACTGCCTAACAAAGTATTAATTAATCCAGTGTTGCTGTAAATGTTGGGAAAAAAAAGGTGGGTTCACTTCTTAAAACAGTATTAACTTTATTGTCAGGAGACTTTAAAAAGTGCATTAACTTTTTGTTACTTTTAAGCTCCTGCTTCAAGGGTTGTAGTAATAACTCGGATACTAAAAATACTGAGTTTGCCTCCTTCATCTGTTGTAAGGGTTGCACTGAACTTTGTTCAACACTTGCCCTTGGGAAAATATCATAAAATCTCTTGGCCTGATGATAAAATGTAGCCAAGATTTCTACCTATGTAACTAACTGAACTATGGGTTTGACAGATCAAGGTAGAACAAGATGTCTACGCTGAGAGCAAGAGGGTTCTCCCCAGTTTGTTGGCTGAAAATAGAGCTCTGTGTATTCCAGGTTACCATACAATGTTTCCTTATCTTGGACTTCAGATAATCACACTATCAGATTTGGAATGTGACTACATCAACGCTAGATCGTGCTGCTCCAAACTCAATAAAGTAAATGGTTCTTCTTTGCATTTAATGTGGTTTAAGGAAACCACATCCTTCATCTCAGCATAACTGGGCTGTAATGTGTATCCTACGAGCCTTGACTGGCAGTACTTTGCATGCCTCCTTTATTTCGGACTGCTTGTCTGTTTTGTATGCCCATCGTTCGGCAAATTCAGTCACAAAAGGGTGTTGTTCTGCCCCCTGGTGCTACCGGATGGGCTGCTGCAGTCTCTGGAACTGAGACTTCAATGCTTCACAGAGCTCCTGAGTTCTGTGCCTTGGTTTCTGTAGGAGAGCCACACCAAAGGAATCTACTCATGACTGAACTCTGAGGTCTTTACGGCAACTTCCTCTGATGCTTCTGTGTAATTTCTAACCTCTCTTGAGCAGGAGAGTTTTACTGTGATAAGAAAAAGAATAATTTTAAACAAATCTGTTTAAAAATTATATCAATGTGGCCTTCCCATGCGTGTGCTTTGCTTTTGATTTGAAGGTACTTTTTTTCCTTAATGTAAGAGAGAATGGTACAGGATTCTATCAAGCCAAAAATATGTAATTGCCAGGGGCTGGGCTGACCCAATTTAACTATGTCAGTTTTCCTATTGATCAAATTTTTTGTCTGTTCCAAGCCTGAGGCTGTTTGTACATCCCATGTCTGTGCAGATTTTAATTCTCTATGTTCCTAATCCACTGTTCTCTTTGGTGATTTCAGATGAGCACTCTATACTTTTTAACTTCCTTTCTTAAGTGCTTGTGTAATATAGTTGTGTTCAAACAGCTGCTGTGGTGCCCTCTAGAAGTGTTTGTAATACTTGGATAAAGCACCTCTCTTATAATATCTCAGGGCTTGATTTCTGGCTTACTTTCCTGGAATCTGCCTGAAGGTATAAATTTCTCCCCTCTGTGATGGAATCACATTCTAACAGTTTCAGAGTAATTCACAGACTTAAATATATCTCCTCAATATATGTTTTATATCACAGACTAGTCTGAGTTGGAAGGGACCCACAAGGATCAAGTCAAACCCTTAAGTCAATGGCCCACATAGGGAATTGAACCCATGACCTTGGCATTGTTACAACCAAGTTTTAACCAACTGAGCTAATCTGCCTCTGCCATGGATGTTTCTCTCTGAGTTTTAGATTATTACCATCAGAACTTCATATAGATCTGTTTTTCAGAAAGGAATTTACCTTTGTGCATATAACTCTCTTTTTTTCCCTTTTTACAGTGGGTGGTCCCTGAGGTGATTGGCCATGCTGTTGTAACAGTATTAATGCTTATTTCATTGCACTGGTTCATCTTTCTCCTTAATTTGCCAGTAGCGACATGGAATATATATAGGTAAGTGCACAGGGGTTGGTGTGCTTTGTTTTTTCCCACTGTTACTAATTGAGCTTTAAGTGTAGTACAAAGATAAATAGTATGTCCTGATGAGATGTTTCAGTTGTGTCCTTCAACTGCTACCAGTCTTCATTGATCAAACCAACATAAAACCTCTTCTTGCAATTAAAATTACAAGAAACCAGATAGTGTAAAGGATATGAAGCTTTTGGTCTTTGCTTCCATTATGTCTAATGCCCAGGAATCTCAAATTGTGGATCATTCCCCAGTCCATGGGAAATAATAGCATATTAATTGGGGTTATGAGGTAGTACTGCAAACAGAGTTGTTAATGTTTTTCATGCTGTGCCAACACACCTGATGGTGATATCAGCATAAAAGTGCTTAGGTCAGCATGGCCAGTGGTTATAAAACCATTGGGCTGTGGTGGTGTCACCTGAACCCTCCTTCCTTTACTGACTTGTCTCACCCTCATCTGCATTGGTTTTGTTCCCCATCAGGTTTCTTCCTGCTTGGAAAAGTTTGCAGACTTTTTATCCTAGGACAGTTTGTCAGGGTTATGCTCTGCACTGCCACCCCTTTCAAATGCTTTAGTTATGAGATGGGGTTTCCTTGTGGCAACGCTGGGACTGTTAGTTCCAAAAATGTTCTTTTTATCTTTTATCATTCGCTTATCATTTGGAGAACTGACCCTTTACAGGTGTTAAACTACTGAAAACTGGGTGTGAATTTGTCACAAGTTGTCTCTAATCACTGCACTACAGCAATACAAAAGTTTGAGGTACAGGTAGGAAAAGCTGGCTGTAATGTTTGTTTGCCTGAACCTGTTAAACAAGAAGTTTTACAGCTCTTGTCAAAACAAAGTTGTTATCTCTACACTGCTAATCTGGTTGTTCCTGGGCAAAACAGCCATGAGTGCATTCATCACCCTTGTTTTCTATGGCACAGCCAGCAAAGCCTTCAGGTGTTTCTAAACTGGAGGAACATTGGACAGTATCTAACTTTATGCTTAATAAACAAATGCTGCCTAAATGCACACACACAGGGCATGTTTTGGCCTCTTTTTGCTTGGCCACCTCTATGCACAGCTGTTCCCATAACGACCAGTGTTCAATCACTGCTGGCAATTCAGAGTTTGATGTTTGATTTAGGCAACGCTGTTTCTGCAGAGACACTGGAAAGAGAATGGATGTTCTTTGAAGCTTTTTTTTAAGATTTCTTGTACTGGTTACCCTCTTGCTGCTTCATTTTGTGTACTTATGTTGATTTTTAAAGTAGCCACTTGCTTTCCCTTCTAAGCCCTGTCAGAGTGAATTTTAAAAGATAAATTATTTTTATTTCTACACTTCAGGCACTAAGCTTTGACTGCTGTTTTGTAGTGAGAGCTCTCATATTTGTCATACATAAATATTCTGAATATCCTAAAATTTAGCATTGTTTCCTCAATTTTAATTGTGCAGCATAGGCAATAAATGAATCTGACAATATGATACTTTGCCTGTCCTGCCACAGGAAGTCAAGATGTTAAGCCTGTATCACTAATCCTGCCTTCCTTCTGTGGATCAAGGAGTTTCACTCACATTAATAGCCTGGATTATCCCATCTGTAATGAAGGAGTTAGAGATCTGCAAAAGCAAGTGTGGTGTCTGGCATTATCAGTTCATCAGGAGCTGTAGTGCTGGGACAAGAAGTAATGGGTTCAAACTAAAAGAGTGAAAATTTAAGTTAGATATATGGAAGAAAGGTTGCCCAGAGAAGCTGTGGATGCCTCATGCCTGGAAGAGTGGATGGGGCTCCAGGCGACCTGGTCTAGTGGCCTTGGCAGCAGGGTTGGAACTCAGTGATCATTAAGATCCCTTCTAACCCAAACCATTCTATGATTATAAAGGAAATCTGAAGATTTTGAATAGAACAAACATTTGACCCAGTGTTCAATGGACAAAAGGTATTGTAGTCAGAAAATAGTGGACTGTAAAGTAGTTAGAATACAGAGGAGAGGAAGAGGGAGAGGGAGAGGAAGAGAAGAGAGAGAAGGTCTAAGTTACTAAATTCTGTTTAAGTGGGAACAGATAAAGTGTGAACCCATTATCACAACATCTGGAATCAGCTAAATGTTTTTACATCTTCTTGGTATGCTATTGTATTTCTGCACACAAATTCAGAAAGGTTTATGTTTATTGTCTATTCCAAAATGAGTACAGAAAAAAAATGATTGTGTTGAGATTTAAGAAGTCTACGCTTTGTAGTAAAAGTGATAAGGTACGACAGTCTCTTCCTGTAATTCACTTTTCTTCAAAATCTGCCTAATATCAATGAGTAAATGGCAGTTACAGGCAGTACTGACTTAATTTACTAATGGTATGAAGGATTTCATTGAGAGGAGAGAGGTTTTGTGTGAGAGGGACATCAGAAATAAATTCTGGGAAGCATGAATTGGTCAAAAACAGCATCAAGGGAGACTCAAACATGTTTATTGTAACATCCTACTGGCCCTTCTTGTTCAGCATACTCTAATTATCATTTAATTTAGTTTATTCTTTTGATGAATTTTGTAGTGTCTCAAGTGAGACAGTTTTGCCTTACATTCTCCTTGTTTTGGAACTTTTAGGGAAGTGTTCAACTTTTTTCTTCTTTGTTGTATAGATCTTGAGAGAATAGGTCTAAATAATGTGATTCTTGCCCTGTCTTTAAGTAGACAATACTCATCTTAAAACTGAAAGGGTAACAAAAAAAAAAAGTTAAAAAATCTTAAAAAAGCAGGCAAAATTGTGACCAAAACTTGTACATCCCTTTAAAAATTGTCTAATCTAGAGGGAAGTGTCATATTGCTGTGGCAGCAGCTTTCACGGAATGGAAATACTGAAGGCAGTAATGTTTGTGTCCATTAAAGCCGACAGTTTTCTTGTTTGCTGTAGAATTTTTTTTGCTGTTTAGAGTCTGGCAACTGCCGTGACTTAGGTCTGTCAGCATCTACCATCATTGTATCTGTGACTGCTTTCCGTAGATACAAGCTGTCCTAATTTGTGGGCCTCTAAGAAAAAATATCTCCCAGGCTCTGCAATTAAGTTGCAAAATTTAAGTGTTACCATTCTTCTTAAAAAGCAAAATTAATGCGTGCTGCCTTTATGGCACTAATATCCTAGACATACAGAAAACTCTGAACTCTATTTATAGGATAAATTAGTACAGGAAACTTGAGTTTTTCCTTTTATTCCAATTAAATGCATTTTACATTCCCAGTAAATGGACAGTAATTTCTGTTTTATACTGAAAATAGAACAATCCTTTAAAACTTCTAATTTAGAAGAGAATTTCAAACTGGAATTATTTCAGATGAACTATTTTTTGTGGAACACAATTGTCTTTGATATTAATCAAATATGCTGCAGTGCTTTTTAATGCCTCTGTGAAAGATACAAACTGTAGTCTTCTTTTTTTCCAGTCTTGTACTGCCATCAGAAAACATCCTTGTTTCTTGTTCCTTTACTTCCCCTCCTGTTACTGAAATGAATGTTTTAAGAGGTGTGGAAATGCCTGTTGGAGTACAAGTGGTGCCATTTGAGTATATAAAAGAAATCAAAAAGTCTTCTCTTCTGAGACGATTTTATTTTGTTCCAGCTTTAAGACAAGTAGTTAAATTCCCATACAGAAAGAATATTAATCCAAGAAGGTAAAGCTGTATGACGTCTCAGTGTAAAAATATTACTGCTCTAGCCTGAGCTCAGCTGGAGTGAGATCTTCATGTGCTCATATTCGCTCCCTTGAGAAATGCTTGTGACAAAACAACATGGTACTTGCTGAATTTTCACAGGACACGAGCATTTGGCTGGCTGGTTTTATGCTTCCTTTGCTCACGTTTCACTTGGTTTCACTCAGCTTTTGTTCTTATGTGGGGGTTGGACAGCACATCATCTTCAGTTCTGCCCAGGTTCTCACCACGTCAGCCTCAGTGTCAGTGCTGAGGTACCACAGGCTGGCTGTGACAAAGACAGGCCTAATACAGAGATCCTTTGTCTTTTCTTACACCATCTCATTTTGACTACCAGAGTTTGTGACTATTTATATGAAGGTTTGGTTTTGCTGCATAAATCACTAATTCTTAGCTAGACCAAGTCTTTTCCAGTCCCTTTCATCTAATGCATCCTTCCACGCTGGGTGGGTGTTTTCTCCATGACAGCAAGTAATTGTGAACAGCAACTAAAATGAACTGGAGTTGGCCGTTACCTGGAATCTCTCCCATTTTACACATGGGAAGCTGCGCTGATGCTTTTAGTACTTCTTGTCCTCTTATTCTTTGTTTGTGGGCTTTAGTGGCAGAGACACATGCAATATCCTGAATTAGAATTTAAAAAGAACTCCCTTGCCTTGAATTGTGAAACAACTCTTCAGATGAGCGTCTCTTCTGGGAAAGCTCTTTCCTTCTCCTTCCCCTGACATGCCCTAATGTTTCAATGATTGTATTTTTGGGGTTTGTTGTGTGGTATTTTTCTTTCTTTATTCTTAAACTTTCAGGTACATTATGGTGCCAAGTGGAAACATGGGAGTGTTTGATCCCACAGAGATCCATAACCGAGGACAACTGAAATCACACATGAAAGAAGCCATGATTAAACTGGGCTTTCACCTGCTCTGTTTCTTCATGTACCTTTACAGGTTAGTTTCAAAAATGGCTCCCAAGGAACAAAGGAATTGTCTGCCAGCTATTTTTATCTCCTCTCTTCTAGTGTAATTGCTGGTATTCATGTCTATCTTTCTGCATCCTGCTAAGCCTCAGTAATGTATTTTGACAGCTATCTGTGGGCTCATTATACACATTTACTCTTTCGGATCAGACATTATTTGAAAACTGAGGCTACTCCTCAATCTCTAAACCATTACAGGTACAGTATAAAGAGTTACATGTGTTCAGCACCTACAGTAAGTGGCCTATTTAGAAAGGAAATAATCTTGAGGATCAAGTTTATTTTACAAGTTCTGTTTTAAAAAATAAAATTCCTCTGGCTAAGTTAGCAATGGATGAGTTCTGTGATGGGGAGACTTACAAGAGGAAATGCTCCTGGTGTTCTGCACCAGTGTTACTTCTGCAGCCCTTGTTGTTGTAAGCAGAGCACGCAGCAGTTGCCCTGACTTTCTATTTCAGGTTGAAGTGCAGCTCTCTCATGACAGCAATAGCTGTTCCTGCTTGCACATGCTTCAGTAATCCACTGGTGTCATGTTTTCTGTTTTGTCACAGTATGATTCTGGCTTTGATAAATGATTGAGACGTTGAAAAAGAACCATTATCTGCCAAATTGGGTCATCACTCCAGTGACTGGTTGTGGAGCCTCAGCCACCTTCCGAACACACCTAGATCAGTGTCGTCATGCAGTATATTTTGCCTCTTTGAACAAGAAATATTTTTCTGTATTTTTAACATAAAATATTTTCAAAAGACATTGGATTTGTGTAGCAGTTGTTTTTGTTCCTTTACAACCCAAACTGCTGGAGTTGCTGTTTTCTGTAAGATGCAGTCCTTGCTTATGGAACTGAGCTTGTAGGATTTAAGTGGTGAGAAGGGAAACTCATTTCAGCAGCATGGGCTGGTAATGATGGTAGTTCCAGAACAAATTTAAGTGCAGCTGTGAGATCTGCTTCTTACTGAAAGGTGTCAGGATGTGCCTCTGTCTGTCACGCTGTCCTACCTGAGCCTAGTTTGAAGCAGTGCTTGGAACACATTTGGAAGTGGAACAGTAGCACAGCTTGCATCTTTGTGTCAAGTGTTTTTTCCAGGTAAAAATCAATGGAATAACAGTTACTCTTTCTCCTTTTCCACACCTCCCTCAAACAACCTATGTGAAGTCTTGTGTTTGGATGGACTAAGATCCCTTTGGTGGAAGTGACACTTGTGTGTAAGAGTGAAAAACAGATAAATAAGAAACATGATTAATACTTGCTTTTTCCCTTCAACTCCTCTTTTGTCATTGAAGTACATCACAGACCTTCACATACAGTAAACATCATCTTGCACCAGGGTTGGAGTTGGTTACAGAGCAAAAGACTTATCTGCAGTTGTTGCTCCCTGAACCTGCTGTTTCTATATCCAAGAGTATGTCCAGCTCAGGAAAATGGTCTGGTAAACCATAACCCCGTTTATCCCAGTTCTGATGTGAGTCTGCTTCCATGATACCAGCAAACTACGTTCTTTTTGTGCAGCTCTTGCATCAGTGATAAGTGTAGAAACCTGAGTTTGTACCCTCACTGTCCTTTTTTTATATATGTGCTTGGAAATAGGTCTCTTGAAACAAACACCAAATTAAAACACTTTAAAAATACACTTCTGTAATCACATCCTAAAATTTATGAGCTTTTTCTTCTTAAGTACTTGGGGTTTTAGTGAACAGCTGTAGTTAACAGATTGTTTCTGTGGCCAGCAATGAAAAGACAACCCTGATGCTTGATTTCTGTAGGTACCTTGCGTTCAGTGTTTGTTCTAGCAAAAGTCTGGCTGTAAATTTATGATAGATAGAGTCCCAAGTTCAGCTGTTATAAAGATGAAAAACTGCTGAAAATTATGCTTACTAAAAAAGAACTAAGGAAAGAACTACCCCAGCTTTATGTCACTGACTACTTGACATCAAAAAATCATGATACAGAAAGTACTGCCCTATAAAGCTGAAACCCAGACAGGATATAGGTCTGGGAAAGGAGAGCAAGTAAAACTTAGAGTAGAAAGTCAGTAACTTTTGTTGCAGTTTATGTGGCAGGGAGTTAAATTATTTTATTTGTGCAGGAGAAAAATAAACTACACATATTTTGTTAGAAGAAAGGGCAGTGTGAACAAGCTGCTTAAGTCAGGCCCTTGCTGTAGTGCTGACTGGAGATGTATTTCATTAATGTTTCACACGTGAAAACATGAGCTTTGATCTGTAAATCCATCTCTTAAACCAGCAATTTTTTATCTTATTCTGAAGACATGATTTGGGGATAAGAACTTTATTATGAATTGAAATGTTTGTATGACACCTTGTCTCTGATGACTTCTAACTACTAGCACCCCGGATTTGCAGGGATGATGTTTAGAGTAGACCCCTTCCTTCATGGAATGGCTAAAATGTATCCCTCACTATGAAAAGCCTCTATTGTCTACCCAGGAAAGTGCTTTTTCAGAGAAGGGGAAGGGAAAACAGCATATCTGAGGGAAAAAAAGATGGTATAGTATGTGCATGCCTTGACCTAAAGGGATGGTATTGTGGGTTCCTCCCCACTTCCTTCCTCAAGAGTGAATTATTAACCGTGATAGACCAACAAAAAAATACAGATATGTTTTCTAAGTGGTGGTTGTTAAATATTAAACAAAGTATACTTTTATATGAATGCAAACTTCCCACCTCAGTTTTTTAATGCAAATAAATTCTCCATTTATATCTAACAAGTGATTATAATAGCTGTAAAAACCTCAGTAGCAGGTTTCAGAGACTAAAATACTGCTGAGTAATTACACTGGTAACTTCAAAGCCTTCCTTATTGTACAGGGTCCTTTCCTGCCTCAGTAGAGATCTTCACAGAGCTCAGTGTCAGCAACAGGAAAAAATGTATTTGTAATTGCTGAAACTGTGGTTCATTAGCTGGAAATACAGATCCGACAGTCACTTCTCTCAAGGGAGATCCACAGAGCACAGAAATTTTATGGTAGTAAAATTCAAAACAAAATCCCTATTTTCTGCATCTCCAGCAAGGGAGAACATGGTAATTTAAACCCAAGTTTATTATGCAGAAAGCTCAGACTGATTTTAAATAAAATTCATCTGTCACTGTAAATGTGTGAGAGAACAAACACAAATCCCTTCCTATTCACTCACTACACTATTTCCCTTTGGAACTGAGGTATCCAAGTATAACTTCATGAGGGAACCATTAGCTTATCCTTCAAAAGATTAGCTATGATTTGGAGAAAGCTGTTAATCCAGGAAAATGAATCTCAGGTTAGCCTGCAGGGGTTCTAACTTGTAACTGAGATTATTGAGCTCCTATCCTCGTCCACAGTCCAGAGTCTGGTCAGCTTGTGCAGATGACAGTCATTCATAAGTTTTCAGAGAGATAAGACAGATACTAAGAGTTCTGCATTTGGGGAGGTCAGTTAATGAAATATGTACAATTGCATGTTTCCTCCTAATTAATCATTTCAGTTACAGACTGTTGGTTTTTAGCCTGTTTTGTTAAGGAATATTCTTGCCTCCTCATCCTAGTACATGACTGTTTTTTTCTAAAGCAGTTCTGTTTTATGGAACACAGTTAATCAGTGTGAGCAGTAACCCCAAGTACAGTTCTACCTGCAGGTTAACAATCAACCTGAATCCCTGATAAGCCCATAAAAGTAAATCTTTATTTGTTCAGGATTGCCAAAGCTTTATTCGAGTTCTTTTTTATCTCACAAGAAGCTCTCTAGAATTTTGTACAAGTGGTAGAAGACCATTTTTGCCTCAAGTATATGAAATGATGGCCACTCGAGGTAGCTGTAGGAAAATGTGGGCTATATATATGTGTATATATGTATGTATATTTATATATGAACCACCATGCAGTTATCAGTACATTAACCACCTTAACTTTGGCAGAAACATTAGAGCCATACAAACCTCGCTGGTTACTCTTCAGAGCATTATAGGGCTTTTGAAGTCAGGCCATAACTGGACTGCCATCCTTCTACTGAGCTGACAGCCTAAGCACGTGCGAGACACGCAGAGAGGCACATCAGGCAGCACAAGCCAAGGTGTAAGAGAAGTGCCCTGCCTCAGGCAGAGTTTGGATTTAAGCTAATTATGAAATGCACATCTACTCTCAGGTTTCTTATGTGAATTTCTTTTAAATAACCTGAAGGTTTAAAAAAAAAAAAACCAAACCGCAGTAGTTAATTTTAATCTTACAAATACTGAAATGTCACAGTCTATAGAACTCATATACCCTTTTTGCACTCTCCTGACCCATTAAAGGCAGACAGGACAGCAGATGAAGCAGGTTTTTGGCAGGTTTGTTAGTTACCTCATCTGCTGCACAGATCATTTATGGAAGTGGGTCTGCAATCCAACAACCCTCCTGCAAATACCAGTACCCAAGGGAAGCAGCACAAAGGACATGGACAGGAGTAAGGCATGTCCCTTCTGTTGGCAGCTGAATTTAAGCCATAATTATCTATACATTACCTAAACTGCAAGGGAGAGAATAAAGTTAATACAAAGGTGCTACAAGCAGGAGTAAAGACCTTTTCTAATCAATATATAACCTCAAAGAATTAAAAAATTGAATGCATTTCAGCAAAAGGTTTGAGTTTGAAAAAGCTACATGGAGTGGAAACTGAGGTACAAGTTTATTTAACAGAAGTAAGCTAGAGCAGAATGGAGTGCAGGACAAAGGTGCAGTTCTGTTTTAAGGCACAAGGAGGGACAAGAACGCAGGGTTGGTTGGAGGGAACAAAGGCAGGAGATGCAAGTACTTTAGGAGCACCTTCTTAATACAAAGAATCAGAGAAAACCCACAAAACCCAACAAAAAGCAACCCACTTCCAGTATTTAAGCAAGCTCCAGCATTAAGGAATCGTGGATTTCCTGGAGCCTCAAAGCAGCAGGTGTTCAACAAGTGAGATGAGCAGTCTGGGACACAGGCAAGGTGACTGCTGAACGTACAGTGAAAACACAAGTGTGAGGTAGGTTAGCGCCAGACACCAAACCCTGGAAAGCCTGCACACAGCACTGAGGGACTCGCTCATCTGCTGCTCAACTGCCACAAGTTAATTTGCCTAGTGAGGAAGTGAAATACTACAAATGTGGAAGAAATCTGTAATTAATCATCAAGAAATTAACATCCAAGTCAGTCATATAAGTGAAGTTAGGGAAACTAAGAACTATTCATTCCAGTTATTTATTGTTTATTGAATTGAAAGAAAGGGAATACAAACATTTCTGTTAAGTGCTGTGCACCAACATGGAAAAAGTGTTTTTGTTCTTTTTTTAAAAATCCTAATAAAAACAAATCAGAAGTTAATGTAGTTCCAATTGAACAATTTTTAAAGATATGTTTAAAATACTACACATTTATAAAATAAAAAAGTTAAAACGGTGTTCTGTAAATAATTAGTAAAACAAGTGAAAATAAATACGAGACCCAAAGTTCTTATGTTTTTAATGTAATATAGCAAAGAAATTTTAACTACTTAATAATATCCGAGGAGAGTAACAAAAATCCAGAAAGTTTAAGAACGCAATCCTTTGAAACATTTAATATCAGTCCATAGCAAATAGTCATTACATACCAAAAGCTCTAAGTGTTAACTAGTTCCACCACAACTCCATATAAATCTTGACAATTTAGAAATCTTGAGATCAACAATAAAGTTCTTTTCTTGATCTCTACAGCTTGGTTTGTAAGTACATACATGCTTTGAGGATCCATTTTGTCCCATATGTTTTCAAGGAGCCAATAACTTTTTCCATCTGTGCCTAAAAATGTTAAGTTTCAAATCTAGCACATATACCCTAAGAATGAAAAATGTTTAAGAAAAAAGATGGGGCACAATGAATTTCAAATTTATAAAAATATACTGATATTAACCAAAACCTTCTGGTCAAAGGACACTTCACATACACACGACTTAAAGTATGCAATAAAACATGACAAGTACCTAGAACATTTGGTTCTCTGTCTGTTCATGGAACACACGCACACACACATTCATACCAGATGGGAGGAACACTCTCACATGTATCTTACTGAATCCAGATTATCTGGATTAATTGACAGAAAACTTGTCTACTGTTCAACAACTAGAGGCAGCTACTGCAGCAGTAGTTCAACACTGCACACTTCAATTAAGTCCACCCTGTTTAAAAAAAGTGTCATAGTTAATGATTTTTCTTTCTAAACATTGTTAAAAGTAGCAGTTTTCAAAATTAAGTATGGCAGTTGAAAATGAACTCAAGCCAATGTGGAAAAGACAGGAGGAGGTCATAGGGAGGATTAGCCATGTACGGGATGGGTGTTCCTCTTAATAGTCATAAAAAAAAAATAGATACAAGTGTATTTTGTAGCTAAAAATATGGACAAACTATTGAAAGTGCATTTTTCCTCCTCCCCCTTGAGTTACAGTAGTTTGTCTGTTGCTCAGTAAATCCTACTTTTTATGTCCATTCTTGTCTCTCTACCTCCCTCCCCATTTGGGTCTTCATATCCCCTGAAGCTACAGCTAATTGTACGAGCTCTGGTTTCCTGCTAAGGAAGCCTTTCAAACTGAATTTGGGTGGGAGTATCCCTTAGCAGTGTAGAAGTACACAACTAGACACAAACTCCCAACAGCATATGGAGTTTTGTTAAACATTACCTGTTTGAAGCCAAGTTGAGAAGTAACTGGCAAGATCTGGGTAGATTTCTAGCTTGCATCTTTGCTCCAATCATAAAGAGAAGTTAACTTTAGAGTTGGAGAACTTTAGAAAAGACAAAGGAAATTTAAAAGCAAAGGTGTCATTTCCCCCACTACCCTCCCCTCCAAAACAAAACCAGAGCTACCATTTTCCCTTTTGTGCTCCATTGTGCCTTGAAAAGTACTTACCTGAACAGCTACAGAACATTCAGATAATAAAATACTTCAGCACTTTTTTTTTCCAGGATCTGCCTTGATAATAACCTGGGGCTACTGTGGATATTTTAAGCCAACAGGTGACCAGAGAAAGTTACAAAATGAGTACACACCGTATTTTCCTCTCTAAAACCATCGGTCTGGTGACTGGAAATACAGTAATTTATTGTGGGTGTGTACTTGTTCTAGCCTTAGACTTCAGCCTATGAACATTTTTAAGCACATGGAAATTAACACATTGCAAATGAGCAAACTTATTTGGGTTTTTTCCCCCGCCCCACCCCAGTCTCATTTTACAGTCTGTGCACAAAAAGTATTGGTACTTTTCAATTCACATATTGTGAATGTGCGATGTTGGAAATAGTTTAGGTTCCTCTTTCATCTCCAGGTTGGAATAGCAGTCATTGCTGCTACGTCTTATAATGTCAGTTTACTATGGGAGCAAGTAGTGTGGCCAAATGCAGATGGGTCTCACCTTTCTCTGCTCATGGCCCGTGGGGCACAGAACATGCTGTACTGAGACACTGGAAGCAGTGCCATCTGCTTGGAGCTTCCCTTTACATGGCATGGCTGCACCACAACACTAACGGAGACACAGTGGAACGTGCCTGCCTCTCCCTAACTCTGCTTCCTAATACCTGGAGTGTCCTTTATGAGTACAAACCAAGTCCAGAAGAGACAGGCAGTATTTCGGCAGGGTACTAGCTTTATATTTCTAACAGAATTGCAGGGGAAGGCAGGCACCAGCCCATACATACCCCCATTGCTCGTGCCAGATAAGGAGTCTCACTCTGATTAGTTATGGCCACCACATTTAAAATGCCTGTTGAAGTGCATACAAGACTTTAAAACTCCAACTGAGATTTGATCCAGCCTTCACCACCTACGTAGAGTTCCCACTTTATTCCCATGAGTATGAGGTAAGCAAGTAGTGCCAGACCACTGTATAAGACCTTATTAAGAGACATCAGAACCATTGTTCTCCTTACTCTCCCTAAACAATGTTTGGTTTGAAAAGTAAGTTCCAGAGTAAGACAATACTAGAACAACTTCCAAAGATTCACATACTGGCATTGCTTATGAATTATACCATGTTTTGAAAATGTAAAACACTGGTTACAACTTAGGTAGTTGATTTTTCTTTAAAACCCAAAGGTGTAGCTTACTCAGATTTGATCTTAAGAACTTTTTCTGTTTTCCTGCAACACCAACACCACAGGAACAAGCCTGACTAATCTTACACAGTCTAAAGTAGGAAGAGAAACAAAGAGCTTCCTCTAATTAACAAATTAATGGAAGAGGGAAATTATTTGTAGTCTCAAGCCCACATATGCATTCCCAGTACTGAGGAACAGTAACTGCTATCAAAGCATTCACTTAAACTTTAAGGCCCATGTACTAGACTGAAGATAAGAACATTAAGTTCCTACCTGGTTTTGGAGGTACTAGAAGACTAATATCAGATTTGGGGCTGGTCTCAACCCTACTATCACAATCTTAACTCACATGTAAGTTTGCATACAAGGCAAGAAAAACACCTGCCACCTGATGGCTGGAATCTGGGGGGAAAAAAAAAAATCTAACCTGCTAACCTTTGTTTTTCTGGGAAATAGCACATTCCCATTCAAAGTGGCTACACTTCTCTTCACAGGAATTCTGGCAAACCTTCCCCCACCCTTCTTCCACACATGACTAATAAGGACACTAGATTATTATCTCATTAAAGGACGAAGTCCACACTTCTATTCACATGACTGCACTGCATGCCCTTCCCTGTTCCTTCTTTATTTTGCAGCAGTACCAACACTACCTTTCCACCCAAGGTGGCAAAAGGGAATCCAGTGCCATCTCATAATGAATTTGTGTGTAGTGCAGAAGCACGGAGATGCCCAGGCATCTGTTTACATCAAGAAGAATACATACTTAAATTATAAATGTCTTTGTTTCTTCCTTAACGTGGGATATTAGTGGGACTACTCCTAGATGTGTCAAGATGTTCACAGCACCAGGTTGCAACAAGGTCTGGGAGAGGCATTTAAATCTGCAAACTTAGACATATATTCTCCACATGGAAATCTATACAGCTTTGTTTATCAAATAAAGAAAAATTTCCATTTTAATACAATGTTTAATTATGATTTGTATGTTAATTACTTATACAAAATGATGACTTTGTGAAGAAAGGACTCTTTCAACACATTTTTCCCTTGAAGTGTAGTCTACCTTTTACAACAGCATTGTTGCATATATTTATGTAATTAAAAGAAACCAAAAAGACCTTTTCTTGTTTAATCTTAGTCTGGTGGTGCAGTCTGAATGCTTCTTTTTTCCTAAATAATATAGTTTATCTGTTAAGATGGACAGTGAGTTCCTCCATCTAAACAAGCTTCACTGCCTACATAAAGCTCCTTCCAGCCACTGCTTTTGATTGGGTCTCAAGACACTCCAGAAAAGCATCAGTGATACCGTGTTTCATGACACTTCTTGCATTGTTTTAATTCCAAATGTATACAAATGAAGTCATTTTAATCCTATAAATAATTTATTTTTAAAAAATTGTGCTGTTAACCCCTTTGCAGGGCAACGAGCTATGTGAAAAGTACAAAACTTTTTGTCAAATGTGATACTGAGAGTGCTTTTGACATAGTTCATTGGTTTATCATCTCAATTTATATATATACTGCGCAACGGGCAAGGCTAGAATCCATGAACCAAGCTGCAAAGATCTCAAGCTAAGTAAGGCGGAGAGAGACTTGAGAAACAAGAGAAGGAAATACTTTCCTATCCAATGTATACTCTTCAGACTAAAGCACTCTTTCTATCAAGCCTTCTAAACTGTTAAATAAAGTGTTCCAAACAAGCATTTAAACTTCATTACACAGAAGAGCAACAAGAACAGTAGCCTGCCAGACAAAAAGGCAGGAGGGAAAAATATATATACTGAGTTCAATGGTTAGCCTGAATGTAGCACAGTTCTTCACAACCGATGGGGGGGTAATTTCAACACGGTGTCCAACAAAGTTCTAAGGACGTGCTTCATCTCGACTGGTTACTATGAAGCAAGGTGGTAAATGTTTGGCCCCAACCGGGCTTCAGAAATGGTTCTTTTTCATGACGAGCATGTCTGTCCAGCTATCAATCATGTTTGTTTGCACCAAATCCCAAGCCATTTAAAATACGACTAATTAAGTTAAACTGAAGTCGTCTGCTCCAAATTCGCCATCAACTATCCATGCTACTGCATTCCTCTGAGCAAAAACAAAAACATAAAGAGAAAGAAATCACAGCTTGAAGATCTTAGCAACAGTTAATATTTCCATTATAAGATAATTACAGGTACAGTGTATATAAGTTTTACTGAACATGCATTAATTAACAGATCTTATACTAAAAGTTACTTATTTTAGATTACATTATTCATATCAATCTAGAAATTAATTTAACATGTTAGGTGTGGGTACTCAAAAAGCCTTTCCAAAAAGAAGTAACAGACATTTGCATTTGAGTTCTAGCGAAGTGTGCCAATTACAAAGCTGTCCTGTCATTCATTTAAGTTGCTAAATATTATTCTGTGCACCTACATCTCTTGCAAAAGCATTGCTGTGAGAAACCCATTTTCTGTTCATTTGGTATTTATGGCACTTATTCACTTTCTGGAGGAACTAAGAAAGAGGGAGCAAGCAGCTAACTAGAGAAAACCAAACAAAAAACTGTGAGTAAAACCAGCTGAAGGACAGGCTCTGACTCCTTATGGGTGCATTCCATAAAGTGTTATCAACAGATTAGCCAAGCTGGTGCACCTAGCCCAAGACTAGAAGCAGATGTGTCAAAAAGCACAGGTGTAGGGAGAAGAGGTAATTCCTCCTCCTAATATCCTTCCAATTTTCAGCCATTTTTACATAGGGGACATTCTGAACTAGAGGTGTTTACTTCTCCAGTAGCACTTAATGGATTTCTCTGATTACTCTGCCCAGGTTCCCCCTGAACCCATATCCACGCCCAGTATTCATTTGGTCCTGTGGCAATAGAATGTACTGTATTTCATTTTAATGTCTACTGCAAATAAATATTCAACTTCAACCTTGTAGTAAGAAATGAGAGACTCATAAACTGCAGAACAACTCCCCAGTGGTCATCTCATTAACAGTCCCAAGGGAGGAATGAAGGGCTGGGAACACATGCACATTTGGGCAGCAAAATAAGGAGCATTGTCTCTCTCTTGGACCTCTGTATTGCTGATGGTTAGTTAAGGTTCAATTTTATGTAGATATTCCTGCAGAAAACTTCATGGTCTCTCCAGACTTTGGAGATTCCTTTTCTAGTACCATTATTTAATTTGCAGTGTGATTAGAATGCATTGTTTAAATTTTAATAGCACTGTACATTATTAAACCTCAAGCACTGGAGGCAAGATTTTAAAGAAATATGCATAAATAAATTAATTCTGAGGTCTTAGTGACACCACAGGGTCTATAGGGCCATGTCAAAATAATTTTGGAAATACCAATTGTTTCCTTTTTGTTCCACAGTATCAATCATAGAATCGTAGAATCGGTTGAGTTGGAAAAGACCTCCAAGATCATCAAGTCCAACCCTTGGTCCAACTCCAGTCCCTTTATCAGATCATGGCACTCAGTGCCACGGCCAATCTCAGTTTAAAAACCTCCAGGGATGGTGAATCCACCCCCTCTCTGGGCAAGCCATTTCAATGCCTGATTACTCTCTCTGGAAAGAATTTTTTTCTGATATCCAGTTAAGATCAAACAGCCATACACTAAAAAAAAACCAAACAAAAAACCCTCATCAAAGCCCAGTTCCTTTTTAGTTTTTACCTTCGATATCCTGGTTGTCTACGAAAGGCGCTGGTCCCCATATTCTAACGGTGCCGTCGTCGGAGGCGCTGGCCATCATGGATGGGATCTGCGGGTTCCAGCTCACACAGTTCACTGTACGCGTGTGCCCCGTCAGCTCCGCGATGGGCAACTCGCTGCGCTTGTGCCAGATGTACACCTTGTGATCTAAACAACACACACAGTTAAAAACAAATGAGAAACGCGGTTCTGCATGCAGTGATCTGTCGTATCAAACAGCACTTCCACACAGGCTCTCAGCAACTCTGTTCTCATTGATGTTGCAAAACCTGTGTCCAAACCCCATGTCTCAAGTGTGCAATAGCACTAGGAGAATTTTTGTTGTAAAAGTCATCAAAAGAATCCAGGCCAAGCTCCTCCATTAACAGGGACATCCCTTTTTAACACCTGCAAGTCTACTACACTTGGTATTTGAAGAAAAACATTTGACTACAATGCAAAGAGAACACATGGCTAAAGAGAGAAACCAAGCTACTCTTCAATTATAGGTTTGGAGTTGTCATCTTATTCAAAAGGAAGAACTGCAGATTTTTTCCCCTCAAATAACTGTATTTACACATTAGTGATGGTATTATAAAGTAATGAGCACTAAGACCTCCTTATAACCATCTCCTGCTGATGACTCCTAGATAAGATCACAGCTCCACAGTTCATGAAAAACATCTTAATACCAAAGACCTGCAACCCTCCAGTGAAAGCTGAAACAGCAAACGAGGCAGGGCAAAACTTAATAGCTCAAATTCTTAGCTATTACTGTCTTGAACAATTAATTGTTGTGGTATTTAGATATCCATTTGTACATATTAAAGTAAATGCAATAAACAACCCTACAGATCTTTTGTGATGGGAAGCTTTTTATTACTTCCAGCAACATGACAGAACAGCAAACTGGTTAGACACTCTCCTCCAAGTTTTAGGAAAGTATTATTGCTTTATAACCAACCACAATTAAGAATAAATCAGGGCTGGGATTGTGTGTCCCAGCTGTAGAATAGCAGCCGGTACCAAGTCTGTGGGTTTACCTCCCCAGTAACATCTGTAGAATATTCCAAACAGAGCTACACAAACCAAACAAGTATGTATTACACAAAAGCCTAGTATTTAGGTCTGACATACCAAATGAAAGTATTTTAATCTATTTGAAAGGCTTTAATGTAGATGTCACTCTGAAGGCTTAGCAAACAAACTTCCTCTACTCCTCCCCCCACCCCCTTATAAAACAAACTTGCTCTCTGACCTACCTGCTAGAAAAGCATCATGGAAATATGTGATAACAACTGTCTTCTGCTGAGCCAGCAGCTCATTTGAGTGTACCACCTTTACAGGTACTGGTATTGACACAAATGTTCTGGCTGTACTGACATTCCACTTAAGATTCCAAGAGACTACACATTTATGCTATTCACCAAACAATACAGTTCACACTCCCCTTACAGACGAGTGTATGGACACACAAGCCTCTGCTGTCTGGGAGAATCAAGGCCTAAACACAAACCAGTATTTTCGTGCTTGTCAGAATGCCTGTATTTTGGTTTGGTAAAAAGTTAGCTGGATTAAGGGAACAGTCAATCCCTCTCAGAGACCTCCATTTTCTTCCTATTGATGCAATGGTGGGAAAAAACCCTACCTACCTGACAACATGCTTTAAGAAATATTACAATGTAATTAATCACTTTTTTAAAAGAGACTATGACAATGTCATCTGTTATTTTTTTGTTTGCTTATTTTTCAAAACAGACTTTGTCAGTAGTCACATTTGCAAAAATTCAGTACAAAGAGGTAACAGCTTCAAACAGTTCAAGTCTAAGAGTACTATCAGTTTTAATCACCACTCAGTAGATTTTAGATAATGAAGATAATAAAGAGCAAATAATTGGGGGAAAAAAAGAACTGGTGCACTACAGTATCTACACATGCAAATGGTTACGGCTACATGAATCCTGAACTTTCAGGGACTTGGGTCTCAAACCAGAAGCTTGTTCAACCATGAAAAGAGGTTCACACTGGATTGGAATACTGGAGGTGCTTTCCTTCAGTCATATTCCACTGGATATAGTCAGAGGTGAAACCTGATTTCATTTCAGACATCTTTGATATTTTCCAAAAAAGAATAGCAGTAAGTGTCCTGGCCAACCCTGTTTCCTAACAGCTTAGAGTTCCACGGCACTTACAGTGACTGTTTATATATATTCCAAGTGTAATTCTTAGCCCTGAATAAGCTTGGATTTTAAGTGACCTACATGGCAGGTGATGGCACTACATCAGTGACAGAACTGAACCAATTTGAGACATACACCTTTAACAAATTTCTACTCTTGCCACAGACAGTTGAATAAAAACATACCACAAAGCCTTTGATCACCAAGAAACCCAACCAGACTACGTCAACAACTGCTTAATTTGAGACTACTGTCTGCAATTAGGATGACTACTGAAATTAAAATAACCTCACCACACCCGTATCTTCAACAAGCAAATGAAGCTGTTATTCCCCAGGAGTAGGTTTTATTCAAACCATAAGTCTAAATATCATACCACAAAAAGAAAATCCTTAAGAACACCTCACCCACTTTAATCAAAATTGTGCAGATGCTTTTGCTTTAGAGGAGCAACACAAAAGAGCCATTAATCCTTTCTACTAGTACCATCCTCTCAGAAGATTCTTTCTGCTAGCCCACAATTATTTTTGAAGTATGCCACAATCTCAGCACACCTCAAATTTATTTCACTAACCAGTTTGCTTGCTTTTATAATGCTGTTGTTAGCAACTGTTATCTATAAAGTTAAGGTATAGGAAGGATAGAGCATGCCACTTTTCTGCAGAAGGGAGATTGATCTTACCTTCACTACCACTTGCAATGAAATCTTCATTATGACCTCCAAAACATGAGTGAATTGTGTAAAATCCTTGTGTAACACCTTGATACTTTCTCACTAAAACTCTGTCTTGTAAGTCCCACAAGTGAACTCCCTGGAAATAATAAAGAATTTCATCATAAACATTATTAATGACATTTTTTTGAACTATGAGAAAAAAAATTAAACATGAAAGTACACAACTTCAGAGCCAACCTCAGTACTGTTACTAGATAAAGAGAGTAAAGATGTATCAAATTACTAAACTTTCAGTCTTTGGTCCCTTCCATTGCAAAAGCTCCTATTCTTATCCAAGGTTCCAAAAGCAGAACTAGATAAATAAAATCTAATTCTCACACCCCCAGACACGTCAACCTGCCACAATTCTTGCTGACACCTGGCTTCTTGATGCAACAGCCAGTTAATAGCATTTATTAGTACATATTTCACAATATGAAATGCTTGAGTATAAATCATAAAAAAAAAAAAAACAGTCTCAAGAATAAGATTGGCTTCTTTTGAGAAAATGCCACACTATACCTGTGAACATTAAGGCCTTCATATTACATGATATAACTGGTTAATATCAAACATTCCAACTCACACCAAAATATTTAACAATAAGTAGCATCTGCGAGATTTGTTTGCATTTCCATTCAACATCATCAACTCACCTGAGTTGCTACATTTAACAAAGCTAAACGGCCATTTTTTGAAATAGTAAATGACATAATAGGGTGATCTTCTTGTACTCTGAAATGATAAGATACGAGTGTCAAGGTAACCAGATAGTGATGCAACACCACGGTAAAAGGCATGTCCCTGTTTCTGCAATATTATCAGGAAAAGACAGTTCTGAATTTGAAATTAGGTATGTGTATATACATCAGTACAAGCCAGGTCTGCAATAGCTTGCTTATATTTATGACAAACCCCAAAATCAAGAGACTTCAGACCTCAAATCCAACTGTTAAAGTCAAGGCTGGATCTACTAAAATATGCCAGGAGTTGAGAGGACTACAACTCTTGATGACAAATGTCAAAACATTCACTCTGGTGCTAGGAAGTTATTTCTAATACTTGATCTAATGCTGCGTGCTGGAGTTTACTCACTAATTCTTGTCTCATGCTATTCTCATCTTCTTTTAACACAGAGCATTTTAATACCTTGTTTTCCATCCTGCCCTCCAACCCCTTCCTCAATCTCCTCCTGACACTAAGAAGTATGAATTCAAAACCAAAGAAAGAGGTAGTTACATGTTCCTGTCTGTGAGATCCTCAAAGTTATAACCCCGAATTCGCTGGTGTGTGTCCGATGCTAGAACAGTTTTCCCATCACTCAAGCACCAAAGGCATTGTACTCTCACCCCTTCCCAGGAGTCAAGGAGATTACCATCTAAGTCCTGATGAGGAGAAGAAAAAAAATAAACAAAAAAATGCAACCATTAGTCTCAGATTTCTGAGGAGTTGTGAAATCTTTCTCACCTTCCGTTCAGACAATTCTGTTCAGAAAGCAACCCTACCCTTTAAGAGGAACAACTTAATGCATCAGGACTTCCTACTCATAACTGAGGGCTTTTGTAGGAATCTGCCTGGACAGCTGAGAATCCCTTTTGTCACTTACTTTCTTGTGCATGACACGTGCCATCTACACCATGTCACTGAGCTGCCCTTTGCAGTGAGTGAGGTTTGCATACTGCACTATTATTCTGGGCACCAAGTCTGTGGACCTCACCATCCACAATCCACACTAGTAAAGTAATGAGGGTTTCAAATTTCTGTTTACACAAGTAAAGACAGCATGCAAAAACTAAAAAAAAAGATGTAGTCAAAAGTTCTATGGAGTAAACAATATTTGTGGACAAAGGCACTACTGTTTGTTAGTGTATTTTCTGGAGCAGCTAAGAAAAAAATGCCCACACTACAAATCCTCCTTTAGGCAGACCAAAGATGCTCAAACTCTTCGAACTGCCACACACAGCAGTGCTGGTGAAATATTTGCATTAATATGCTGCTTCTTTCAATTACAAAGGATGGGAAGCTTTAGTGTACATACACATGAAAAAACTAAAAAAATCAGGAACCTCAGATTTGACAAAACTTTAATTTCTTGCTTTGTTTTCAATGGGACAGATGCAGAGAACTTACACACTGATAGAACTGCCCACGCTGACCTCCTGTTACAAAACGCTTCCCATCAGGATTCCAGGCCACGCTTGTTAAACTGTCTTCATGAGACTGGCTCATCTTTGTCCTCAGCTCCCCAGTCTGCAAAATAAACAAAGGCAACAAGGCCTTACACCAGAACTCTTTCCCAAAAAGGCACTGATAATTTTACCTGACACATGTAGTGTTTGGTAGTACATGTATTTCAACACGTTTATTAAAAGCAATACAAACTTATGAACAGTGCAATAAGAAGGCAGAACCACTTCAGCATCTCCAGTGATTCTGGACTTGATTTGGAACAATTTCTTTTGCATCCCAAATCAAGAGAGATGGAATAGTTGGTGTGTCAGACAACCAAAAGATTATGAGTAAAGGGCAGAATGAAAAGAAATTATAAGAACAAATCAAGAGCAAGACAAGCACTAAGAAATGAAAAAAGCCCAAACACAGAAAACAAGGAGACAGGAGTAGTCTAGAAGAAAAGAGAGATGACAGAATACATTTTAGTAAAAAGTTAGGAGTATCACAGTGTTTAGAATGTTTTCCTCCCTGAGGTGAAGCTCTCCAAGCCAAAATTCAGCTTTCATCCCTAGCGTATAATGCTACCGTTTCACAAGACAGAACACCAATGAGTGGCTTACTATTGTCAGAACACTAAGGGCTTCTCTCTATTCCCCTCTGCCAGCTCTAGTGCTTTTCACTGAGCCAATTTAGTCAATTAAACAGAAGAAAAGTGTTCCAAGGGTGAAAAAAGGGAACATTTGTGTTTTAGGAAACGAAATTAGTTCAGAGTCCAAGACAGCACAAGAAAGACTATACAGCTCACAACTGAGGCAAGAGAAGCTTTTATATCAACTCAAGTGCCCATAAAATTCAACAGCAGAAAGTGATTTCGAAATTCACAGAGGAAATGGCAAAATGCCCTGTGTCTGACTGAAAGATGAAGTTCTGAAATCATAAATTTAAGCCTCTGTGAATCTTCCACTAACATCACTGCGAGAGTTATGCAAAGTAAAGTAGCTTGTATCTTTTACTTCTGCTCCTTGTTAAAATCATCAGTGAGCAATTCCTTTCCTTGGATAATATTTCTGCTCTCTGCTTTTGTTGATTGTCCCTCTCTTCAGAACCTCTTTAAGGTCCTACACATTTATGTCATCCCTTTTTAGAAGGGATCTGTAACCAGATACACCAGAATTGCTGCACAGTCCCGGGCACTGAGACTTGAACTCTAATTTCAGTTCTGTATAAGCAGAGTACAGAATTTGTGGGCTGCCATAATTTATTTTCCAAATTGAAAGAGAGGAAGGGAGATCAGCATCTCTTCTTTACATTCAACATCTTTGCAAAAGTTTGTAGCAGTTACTTTTTTCACACCTGAAGTATTTAGATATTGAAACAAAAGCAGCAGGCTGACCACAAAGTTTTATTTTTCACTCTTAGTCACCACTTACTTGTACATTCCAGAGCCAAAGCTCAGAACAATCATCTGGGCCACAGGCAACAAGGTAGTTGTCATCTGGACTCCAAGCAATGTAAGAGACCCCATAGGCATGACCTTCTAACGTCTTAAGTAGTTTTAGCTGGTGAGTATCCTGGAACAAGAGAGATACTATTGAGACAAGGCAAATGAACTACTGGACTTTACGTATCCAGTGTGTCCAAGTACAGCACAGCAAGTTTCCTTTAAGCAACTTGCCCCCAGTGAGACATGAACAGGCTCCTACTGGGAAAGCAATTGCCAGTTTACAGAGCAGGGGGCCAGAAAATCAAAGTTTCAATGTGCAAAACAAGAACACTTGTAGGTATTTTTGTTCTAATCTTCTGTCATTCGGAGTGCAAAACTCACAAAATACTGCTGTGTACCAAGTTTTACATCACATTACACTTGCTTTAGTATACAAGATTTCTGTAGTGTCAAGTCTTTCTACATCTACTGAAATATGAAAGCAATATTATCTACATTTTACAGAATTAAGTTACTTTCTTAAAAGGCATGTTGGAAGGCTGTTATGGTTAAACAGAGAACCAAAAGCTTCACGTATGCTGATAAGGGAAAACCTTGAAGTGCTAGTATTTTTAGAAACTTGAGCTTATCTTGTGCATGCTGCTCAAGGAAGAAGTTTTACAGAAAGATATTTTTAAAAACTTCCTTGAGAGGTGTTCTTATTTCAGAAGTGCTACCTAAACAAGCTGTTTTCTGACAGATTTAGTGAATGAAGCATACTTGGCACATGCAGCATCTTGTATCATCTTTATATTACAACTGTTTTACTGCTGCCTTGTCAGAGAAACTTGACTTTCAAGAAGCTTATAAAAATAAATAGCACAGCGAGATACTGTGAAACAACCACACACTGGCTTCCTAAAAGGAGAAACATGCTTCAGTACAGTATTAGCACTGACTCTTGACAAGACATGCACATACAGAAACCAGAACAGAGCTTGTTACAGTGCTGACAATTTTTGTAAAGCCTCTTAGAAAAACGCAAATTGTTCTCCCTCTCCCCTGGTCCTTCCCTGCATGGCAGATGTTTATATCTCCAAATTCTTTTTAAAAAAAAAGAGTGACTCGTTTGAAAATCTAGTTTAAGTTCTCTAATTGTCCCTTCTCTTTCTTTTGTTTCAGTATTAATCAACAGAGTACCTCTTGATTTTAAAGAGAAAGAATAGAGGAACAGTGACCTGAAGGACTGTCTCATGGGATCAGCTGTGAGGGATTTGGGGATTCACAGCCAACCTGCAGCTTTGAGGGTTCTGCTCACTAGAAAAACTAAATTCCTCAAAAGAAAGTGAGCTAAGAATAATCTTCAGAGCACACAGAAAGCTGCAAATGAATGGACCTTCTCAAGACCCCTTTTCCATTCTAATCATTATTCCTGGACTGCATTAGACACTGCCTTGCCTGTAGCTCAAGTGATCTGGAAGGAAACTGAGTCATATCTGACATCATCTCACATCCTGGAGCTCGCCTGCAACTGATGGATTTCTTCTTAGAACAGGACTCAAGTAGCCTGTCATTTGAGCATATTGGAAACTCCCAAGGAGCAAGGCACATAAGATAGTCCTCTTCCAATGACAGAACTCTGTGGCTGTTACTATCTTCCCTAGTGCCCCCATACTTCTCTTCAAATGCAACAAAACTGCTACACCATGTTTGGCTCCAAAACAGCAGCCAGTGGGACTTCAGGCAAGTGTCCCCAAATGTAGTCCATGTGCTTCCCACCTACCACCCAAAGAAATGTCAGCACTTCTATTCCTTACATTATCCAAATTTTTGTTCTGTATAAGAAACAACTTAAGTCTACAGTAGTTGAGCTCCTTGGCTGAAAAGCCAAAATCCTGTCAGCAGTTTTCAGGCAGTGCAGGAGATTTTTGTAAACAGCAAGTTAAAGGAGAACTCTATGAAAGAAGACACAAGCTAGGCAAGATGATACAGCAAGTGTGCTTATCCTTTGGGCTCTAAAAATTCTACCACACTTCCTAACAGTCAAATAATGCATCAACACAGAAACCAAGTTCACTCAAGACATTATTTAGTGCTGTTGAGTCTGCACAAGAACTTTGATATTAACAAATGAAAATGAAAACAAAGGCATGAGTTAAGATAGTTTAGACCTGTAGCTGGGTCTTAGAAAAGAAACATGGTATGAAATGAAGAAAACACATTGAAGAAGTGTCATTGCATTTCAAGAAGGGTGACAAAGAAAAGAAATGGAGAAATTAAGGATTCTCACACACGTGAACTGTGTGTGGAAAAACAAACACTGTTCATTCAAAACTGTTCTCCCGTCACTTGCCCAGACAGTGTTGAATAGAAGTTTCCACATAGTTTACATATACAGATTGGAATAAATCTAAATACCTAAAGCTTTTAAAACCTGATTAAACTTACAGTTCAAAAGACATTGTAAGTTGCTACAGGAAATGTGAGAAGCATGCTCTGCCAAACATGAAAAAGATTCATTTGAGTTAATGTGGCCAAGTGTTATTTCGACATTCACCTACTTGAAAGGTTTAAATTTATTTTTTTAAGTACTCACAAAGAGAAGATAAACTGATAAAACTCTACAAAGCTGCTTTCCCACTAGTATTTTGAAGAGATTTTGTTTATCAGCCCTTGGTCAAACAGGTAAAACACCCACAAAACACTTATTTGTTTTTATTAGCCAGTTATCAGCTAACAATTCACTGTAAAATCTGCTAATTAAGGCATTTGGTATTAAACCCAATCAATATAAAAAGAAGATGTGCATCTACAATCAAGTGACAAGTTAACAGCAAAAAGCATTTGACTCTTAATTTACTTAGAATTACTCTGTTTGTTAAAAAAAAACAAAAACAAAATAGCAACAAACAAAATACTGGTATTTCCAAAGTAAGGAACACAAGTCAGCTTTGCTGCTGTGCAGCTCCTGGCCCAGCACACACTGGCCCCAGTAACACCCAAACCACAGTAGCTCTTATGCCTGAAAAAACCACAGCACCTGCTGTTAGTTCAGAGGCTACACAATGACTATACACCCAGAAGAGGGTTTTAAGCCCTTGCATCATTTTTATAGCAAAAAGGACTCAGACTATATGACTTTCTAAACTGAAGTGATAGAAAATAACTAAGTTCAGCTCTCAAATCCTACTGAAGGCCAGTATGGGTCTAAAAAACCTTCCATCTTCCCTTTTGCATACTAGTCTACAATTGTGCTGTTAAAAACCTGCAAGAACCTTATTTCTGATAGTGTTCTACAAGTATTAGCAACTTCACATGTTGTGTGCATATGTTCAAGTTTATTCAGTTTTCAATTGTTATGAAAAACATGGACATACTTTCATAATCATTTCTACCAGTCAATTAACAGTCTTAGATTAAATTCATCACTCAATCTTTTTATTTACATAAGAATAGATATGGATAAGAAAAACATATGAAACATCCTATAGCTACATGATTTAAGAGGAATAGTGCCACATACTATCAAAACCTAAAACTGCAGTCTGTAAGAAAATGGATGGGTTTACTTCCACGTGCCAGTGTGTTTAGATCTTTGTCTCAAAACAAGGCACATCTACAACAGCAACTAGCATGAAGTGCTATACTGATATAACTTTTAATTTGGCACATACCATTTTATTACTCAGGAATAAAGTAATAAATGGTGAAGTGAACAGAGTATTTAAATCCAAGCGTACGAGTAGCAACAAGATAACAAAAAGGGGTTAGTCACTCTCAGTAAGAGTGACTTAGAAAAAAGGTTCTTCACTGCTATGCTCCTTCCACTCTCACCCAACGCTTCTTGAGGCCTTCAAGCCGAGAATCTTCCCTGGAAGGCAACAGCAGGCTCTACCCTGTACTGGTACTGGTTACAAGCACACAAAGTTCCTGCCCCAAAGCACCCAACAGTTCAAGCCTTACACTCAGGCATCTGGTTTGCAAGTGTCCTCCTTCACTAATTTACACTGATCAGGATTTTCAGACTTCTGCAACCCAGGGAAACACCCAGTCAAGGGGGCTACAGTATCTGCTGGCCTGTCCTTCAAAAATCAAACCATCGTAGCAAGAGAAAGCTAAGAGGGAGGGGAAAGACAAGTCACACACATTTTAACACTTGGCAAACTTACTGGATCAACCTGCCATATAATAACAGTTGTGTCCTTAGATCCTGTTGCTAGTTTAGTGCCGTCGTTGGAGAATTTACAGAACCACACTTCGTTACAGTGCTCCGTTAGTATCTGCTGGGTATAGCATGGGAACTGTTTCCTGGGAAAACAAAGGCATGTATGCACAGATTAATAAGAAAGCAGGAAGACATTTTTTTGAAAGTCAAGCTGGTAAAAAAAACCCAACCAAACAAAAACCTTACTTAAATGTAAGACCTGACAACTTAGAAAATTCCTCTATTAACAGCTGCTTCAAATAAATACAGAACAAAGTGTCTTATCAGAACAAACTCACACCAAGAGATCGTAACCAATTGTAAGAATGTACAACTATTCTCATTTCATTCACACAATTTGTTAAGCTTTCATATAGCTTGGAATAAAACTGATCTCATTAGGAGGGTAATAGCTTATTACTAGACAGTTCTATGATGTATAGAAAATACTGGAGACCAAATCTGTTTAAACCCTAAGTGCAATGTTTTACTTACACAAGGTCTTTGTAGGTATCTAACTCACTTAGCCATAGCTTGCCAACTCTTTGTAAGTGACTCTTCTGTGTGAGTTTTCTTTTTTTTGAATGTGATCTTGCAGTAAGTTAGATGTTTCTTTGCCTTCATTTTGTGCCATTTTTCACTTTCTTTGCAGAGTACTACATACTAACTAACACATACTAATACATTTAAGCCTAACTAAGAAGATACCACTGAGGTTGAACAGTTTGTCCCCTCACAAAATCTACATTATTTCATAAAATGTTGTGTTTCATCAGATGAAACATTACATGATAAACTATTGAAGAAGAGTCAAAACATTCCTCTAGAGCTAGTATTTAATATTCTAGTTACACAGAAAAAGCCAACAGTCAAAATATTGAGTTAAGTAAGAACTGGAGACAAACTACATTTCATTTGCATCTTGCCTATAAGCCCTCAAATAAGAATTTCAGAGGTAAGATAAAATCCATGTAGGCTTTTACAGCAGATGTCTGCTTTTTTAAGTAATACTGCAACAACTGCAAGTTCATTGTTCAGATGCACTAAATAATGGTCTGTAACCACAGCCTTTTTTCCTGAACTGCAGGAATCCTGAAATGGTTTAGTCTTCTGCTGAGTTTTTATGGCACCTCATACAACAGGGCAACACAACTCTGATGAGACTCAACAGTAGTAATATAATGTCTGTCTCCTTGAATGTACAGTTGTAAATATGACTGGAGATAAACTGGCTTAAAAAAAAACCCAACAAAAATACACCATGTCCCCCCCCACCAAAGGATGAAAAAAAGCAACACCCACCCAGCCTCAACAATTTAAACAGAAAACTTACTTACTTCACATTTGTGTTTAAAAATACACTTAGATGGTAGCCAGGCTAACAGATACTTGAAAAACTACTTCTTACTTGAAGCCAGCAAAAGTTCTGCTTAATAGAAAGTCTATACCCTCTCAGTCATTTTTTTTACTAGCAGATGCTTCCTAGTCCATGATTAAAGATTATCGAGCAGCACTGAACAATCATACAGTCTCATTTCCTGACTTATGGTAGAGGGGGTTAAACAAAATGTACATATACATATCTGTAGTTGGCTTCCTTGGGTATGTCTACTTACTTGTTTATAGAGAAACACAAGTGTGTTCTGCTCCTGCTTTAAGCTGACCAGGAACTGTCTAGTTGCCACTGGAAGAACACTGAACCCAAGGTAAAAAGCCCCACCCATGAAAGAAGACTTTGTTTTCCTTGAAGTCTACAGGGAAGTAGGCAAGCCCTTACACAGACATGTGCACCTACAGGAAGAGCGTTTCATTATTATTTAGCCATATTATAATGAGTTAATGTTTTTACTCAGAGCAGCAACTTGCTCTAGAAGGTGAGCCTTTAACCATAACTCATACAAAGTACAAGGGGCACACTGTGTCCCAGGAAAGCCTTTTCAGCATATTTCATTTTTAAAAAACACTCTAAGGAACAACAGCTCTTGCATTTTAAAGCTTAAGAAAAGCAGCCAAGGTTTTATAGACATGGAAATCAAGCAGTATAATGCTGGAGTACACAGTTTTTATAGTAAGATGGCGTTCAGGTTCCTGAAAAGGTTAACAGTTGATACAGCTGCTGGAGATACATTCCAATACTGAATTATGCTACTCACAACCCAGCTGGATCACAGCACATTCACAAGAAGTTCCCTTAACTAGTGAAACACACAACTCAGCAAGTTTGACTTCACAGAGAGCACAGCTACATTAAATTCCTTCTGCAGAGGGAATTAGCAGCAGTCTTGAAATAAGAAACCACAACCAGTTGTCTAACAGTTTCTGGGTTTGGTAATTAGATATCATTGTAGCTCAGAGGGTTTTCTTTATGTTTTTTGAAGTGTTTCATTATGAAGTGTTCTGTTCAGCACAAAACACACGAATCATGTTGTTCACATACTAAAATAAAGCATCTAAAAGTCATCTGTTGTTGTCTTTACACAAGTTGAAAATTAAGTAAAACACCAAACAGCTACCCTTTTATTCCCTGTACATACAATGAAAGATTTATTCATCAACAAAAAACCAACAAAAAAACCCCAAAACATCCAACTAGGTTGAAGGCTCTCGAAAACATGAATTACCATCCCCAAGAGTATCAGTTCTCTGTTATAAAAATCTCAGGCACAGTAAGATCCTTCACTCCCAGCAGTTGCTCTCTTGCACCTCCCACTCTTACAAAGTAAGTCTTGGTTAAACATTCTACCTATTAGTGCAATTCAAACATGCTTAATCAAAATATTGCATAAGTCCAAACCAGATTAGTTCCAACTAAAAAAGGGGAAGTTGTCAGTGTTCTATCATTTAAGTAGCACAGGACTCAAATTGTCGAAGCTCTTAGACTACTGTAACTTCTGTCAAAATTCGGCTTCCACTGTCTAACTCACCTCAATGTGCCCAAGCATGGCAGCACATGCAGCACCCCACACACTGAACTCAGACCCCTGCAACAGGGAGGTACAACAGGTTGAGTGGAGAGCAGAATGGAAGCCTTTCTTTTCAAGTGGATTTTTTGGGTAGTTTTTTTGATGGGGTTTTTGCTGTTGTTGCTTTTTTTAAATTTCCAGTAATTGTGAATATCTAGGTTTGTATATATACAAAGCAAATATGCAAGTTTAGGAAGTAGTACTTTAGGTTAAAAAAACCCCAAACTATGGCCAAACTTCTATGTCAGCAAATAGATTCAAATGAGTGAAATTTAAGCCCAGATTTGTTACATGTAGTATCTTTTATATCCAGCTCTACTTATTCTGACTTCAGTAAACCATGCTGTTTACTGTTGGCTTGAAAGCTCTTTGAGGTTTGAGTAATCACATCAAACCCCCTACAGAACATCCAATACTATTTATGTACTTGTTGAAAGACTAAAATTAAGTCTCTGTTAGTCTGAGTTTAAGGCTTGCTTCTGAAGAAGGGAAGCCACAATATCAGTTTATGATCATTTCCAATAGCTCTTAAAATGGGCAAGTCAAATGTCTGCACACACACACAACTGCTGAAACAATGTAATGCAGCAAAACTGCAAGCTAAAAAAGTTACTTGAATACATGAAGTGCCAGAGATAACAATTTTAAAACCTTAGGATGGCTACAGTGAAGTACTATGGAAGTCTGCAGCTTAAAAAAGATATTCCAAGAAACCCCAAAAATGTAAGTCAAAGCAGCTGAGTTTAGAAGTTTCTATAAGCAAGTTTATCAGTTCTACATTAGCTTTCTCAGGTAAGCCAACCTTAACATGGGAACAATTCCCCTGGACGCCAAAGTGCTAACCTGTTACATGAAAAAGCATATAAGAGTATCCTATACAGCACTTATTTTCTAGGTGTTCTAGCCTTCATCCCCTTATTGCACCATGCACAGCAATCCTCTATAAAAGCTACACTGAGTTTTCAGGTCCTTAGAGCACAGTTTTGGTGGATGAGGCAAAACTGCTAAGGTCAGCTATTTGTTAAAAACAAACTTCTTCCTGCTTCATGTCTACTACAGTATGGCATTTTGAAGGTACAGGAGCAGCATCTGTTTTGTTAACCAAAAAAAAAAGTTATCCAGATAGTCTAAGAGCCAATACAAAGGTATAACAGACATTCAATTCATCTACTTTACAAATCTGAGAAAACAGTTCTTTGTATTATGTAAATCAGAAACACCTATTGCACATTCCTCCTCTGTTTTAACCTTTGTGTCTAAAAGCATCTGAGTCCACTATCGCAATTATAGCTGAGAGTTGAGTTCACAGAAGCTTCAACAGGCTTCCTGCATTCCAGTAACCTTGAAGACAGTGTGGATAAAAATAACATGCTAGTGATTCTCCAGTGAAAAAACACAGCAATCATATGTTGATGCATAAATAGACAGGCTGCCCAAAATTATAAGAAACAAGTGGCTAAGGATTAGCATAGTAATATCTTCTATTCATAGCCATCTGATTAAAACTGTGAAGCTTTAGTCTGATCCCACTACCCCACATCCAGCTACCAACACCTCTTACACACACCTTCTCTACTCCCAACCTCCACCACTCATTTAATGAGAACTGTCTCCTCCCAGTGAAGTCCAGTTTAACCAGCTCAGAATAGTTTTCGTGTTCCTGCTAACAGTAGCTACAACCAGATTATTTTAAAGGACAAAGAAAAGATACTGTTGCCCACCTCAAGAGTCAGGAGGGTTTCTTACCTACTACAAACGTGATCTATTAGCAGCGAGACAGAATCTAGATTACTATCTAGTTTCGTGTTATGATATAGGCACCGGTCCCGTTGTAGCTCCACGGCCTGACGCAGCAGGTTCTGCAAACGCCTCGGGGGAAGCATCACGGAGGGGGGTAGGTACGCTTTACAGGAGGGAGGGAGAAAAAACAAACACATGAAAAAAAGAAGCAAGTGACAAGATGATACTTTGATTCGAGTGTTTTTGGAAGAGACCTTAGTAAATAAAGCACACAGCTTGTCAAATTTAGAGCTATACACCTGGAATTAGAAGCATGAACTCCTGGAAAGCAGAGCTGTATGCAAGGTATTTATAGTTATAGAGTATGTTGTCCTGGCCAACAAGCACCATTTACACAAGCTAAGTCAAAACTCCCTATTTAACAAGATCTGTGAAATTATAAAACAACACTATCAGCAGTGTTCATTTAAGGAATTATCTATTAAAACTATGAAAATAAAGAATATTGTGGGGTTTACAACCTCTGATACATAGTATTACAACAGCCGCAAGAAAGAGAGAGGAGAAACCATAACTCATAGCTGGGGCAGGGAAACCAAAACGAAACCAAGACAGTATGAGACCACTATCAATCAGTACTGGTATCATTAGTGGTTACAGGCCACACTTTACAGCAGACATTTCTAACACACACCCCCCTCCCTCCCCGAACCACACATTTAATCACCAAGTTAAACCATTACTGCATGCAGCAGAGCTAAGCAGTAAGAGTTCCTACTGCACATAGTTTATCAGAGACAGCACAAGGTTAGATATAGAAGGTCAAAGGGTAAAGGTACTTAAAGGCATCCTGATTATAACCAAGAAACACCAAAAAACCAAACAACTGGTGAACACAGGTAAAGTCAGTTCCCTGGATTGATATGCTGGATTTACAGAGGTGAGAAGAAATTCTAAACACTAGAACATCTTACTCTGGAGTTTGTCCAAAAGTTTAGATCTGGAAGCTGTTCCTTTCCCTTCCCACTCTGCTTTTGCACGCAAGTCGTCTGCATGGCTACACATCAGGTACCTGTTCAAAAAAAGTGCACACACACCAACAGACCAAGTTTTCTGGAATCATTCTTTTCACTTTTGAGCATGATACAGATCTTAACATTCTTACTGAACTACAAACAAGTGACTTAAGCTTGAGACTGATATTAAAAAAGGCAGGGAACTAATTCAGAGAAATACACATCTTCTTTAGAAAAATGTCTACAAACTAGCCATAGAAAAAGAAAAGAAAACAAGTAATTTTAGGGAACATAGAAACACGTTATTTTCATCTAAGAACAAACTAGATTATATTCACCTACTTACTTCAATTATAAGGTAACTGGCTAATAATTCTCAAGATCAGATGACCATACATATTTAATTTAATTTAGGTTCTAGTAGTATAAAAGTAAATAATCATCAGGTTGTTTTCAAGCATCCAAAACACAATTCTGTGTACTGAATAGTATTCTTTACTCAGCATTTTATCATATCTCGCTACAGCTTATTAATCAATTGGGGTAATAGCTTTAATACAGCTTGAGTCTTCACAACGTCAGCTATCAAAAGCCACAGAATTCCTTAGAAAACTTCACTGCAAGAACTCTCAAAGTCAAAACACTTACCCACTGAGGACATGAATGCGTTCTGTATTATATTTCAGAGGTGTCAGTTCACAGCGCAGAACCTGAAGTGCCTCCAGGACCTTTCCATCCTCCAGGTATTCCAGGTACTTCTGCTGCAGCAGCAAAAACTTCATCCTCTGACATGACAGAAAGCAGCAGTCAGGGGAAAAAGGTTGACTGAAGTTTCAGAAAACGTTTGAGCCTAAACAGAACAGTAGAAACCATTCTACTATGCCCTTCAGAAATACAGCTCTATGTAATGTTTCATTACTCAAGTTTCTTTTGCGGGGTTTTCAACAACATTTCAGCAATTACGTTATCTGTGAATGTCCTCCCTGCCTGATGGGACTCTGAGTATATTCCTATCTCATTCCTCAGATCCCCCCTGCAACTTGTCTCGTTTTTACTTGCTCTCTTTTTAGTCGTCATTCCTCAAACCCTGAATTAGAATCTGGCATTGGAAAGCCTATCTATCAAGAAAGTGCCCAAAATCAGTAATTCACAGATTTAAGATGGCATCACAGCACAGAACAAACCAGGCCAACTGAACAGGTTCTCACACTGCGTACACAGGAGCTGACATGGATTGTTTGCATAGCTGCATACCATATAGCAGTAACAAATTGACACTGCCTGAGGTTTTGTTTTGTAGTTCTACCTTAAGTTGTTTTCCTTGGGTGGTGTTTTCAGGATTGCAGAAGAAATATAGTTTCCTATATTTAGGAATCACCTCACCTCTCTGAATTAAGCACTGTTATTTCACAGTGTTCCTTTCACTTTGCACAGTTTTTGGCTGCTTTCTTTTTTTGAAAAAATAATCAACCCTGCAATCTAGCAACAAATATCTGTGGATTAAAAAAAGGAAAGTCAGGTATTAATTTACTATATTTAAAAAAAATGAAGTCCTAGAAATTTCTAGTAGTAATTTAGAAGAAACAGTTTGGTTGTTTCTGGATGAAACCAACTATCCTATGTTTGGACATGTTCTTTACTGCTAGCAGTTATCAGACTAAAGTGACATTTCTGGTCCACAAAACTCAAGAGGTTAAAGAGGAAAATGTATGTGCTTAGACATATGGGTGAGAAACAGACTGGAGATTACGTATAGCAAATTACATTTGCTTTTTAATGAATACACCACCAGTTCAATCACCAGTTTCCTTTGCTTTCATCAGACTTCAGGCACCTCACTGTTTTCATGCTCATATTTGGTCAATGTTTACTTAGTTTCACATGCACTGCCAGGCTCCCCTTTAGCAGAGGGATAATCGTGAGCTTTAAGATGTTCCTATTTTATTGAAGTTCACACAAAAGTTTAAGGCTTACTAGATATAAAATCCAAAGTTAAAACATAAAGCATTTTCACTTCCACAGTTCTTCAAAAGAATGAAATTTCCATGTCCATTGCTATTAACTTACCACGCAGCTTTGTGAAGCATAAAACATGTCACAGTAAAGACGAGTTATGTTCAAACATGTCTATCGTGCTCTGCTGTCCTGAACGTGACAGGCAAACCCGCATTACACTCCCTATCCAGCTCCCTATCCAGTTTATTTGATTTTGGAATTGTTAGACCATCACTGTACAGTTTTTCCAGGTGAGACAACACTTTTTGATGTTCTGACATGTGAAAAACCAAAAGAAAGAGATCCCAATTATTTGCAGCCTCAGTGGCTGGCTCCATGCCACAGGCCAGCAGACCCCACGCTGTTTGCTTATATACCAGCAGCAGGAGGGACAAGAGTTTCCCCCACCAGCTGTGCACATGCTCACTGGGACACCTGGAGATGCTCAGGTAGCAGGCAAAGACTTTATTTCACTCCTCTTGGTTACCTCACACTGATAATCACCACCAGACAAAAAAATAAGCCCATATTTCCAATTTGTAATAGGAACTATAATCCCTCCATCTCTTCCTTCTCCATTCACTGCTTATAATATTTATTACATTTATACCGTATTTCCATTAAATGTGATAACCTACCTTATTTGAATCTAACTACTCTTTCTCCCTCCCTGCTTTTAGGACTTGGCACATTCATTTCATTTCATTAGAGGAAAAAGTAAAAAGAGCAGAAAATATCAAAACACAGGCTTTATTACACCAGTCCCAATAGTTCTGTGGAAGCACTACAGGAATACCACCAAGCAGAGAATATTGTTGCCAAGTTATCCAAAGAGGTGTCATTTCAGAATGGGGTTACAAAGTATAGTTAAAAAAACCCAAAAGTCATCAGTGTTGTGTGTGACTTTGGCCTATCAGGAATATAAAGGCCTAAAGAACAACACAGCACTATACACTTCATGCAGGAATCTATTCCTCCCACAGTGGAGAATTAGAATAAAAGATCAGCAGTTTGAAATTGTAATTTATTTATAGCAAAAAGCAGGAAATAAAGTGTTGATAGGGAAATTAAATTGATTTGCTAGGCTATTTTGATAACTGCTCTGAAACTTACCCTACAGCACACTCAAACAGCATAAATTTCATTAAGGCAAAAGTGACACTCCAGTGACACCACATTTCAAGTAATTTTTTATATCAGGACACTCACTGCCTCTTACTTCTTACTTTTGTGCAACTAGTGACTTTACTGACAAATAGATTTCACTCAACAACTGAATTTTATCCTCATTTTCTCTCAAGTACTTTATGCTCTACTAACAGTACTGCAAATTTCTTCTCAACACCACCTTCTCACAATATCCAAGACCATTTTGGGTACATCATCTCTTCTAGAGACCAGAAACCTCTTCTAGAAGAAAAGAGAACTGTTTATAACACTGACAACTGTAAAAAGTACAAACCTCACTATTTAAGTAGAACAGAGTGAGTATAAAACGCATCTGATGCAATGCATTCCCAAGAACAGCTTAGCCTCACTCCATATTCTCTGGCTGCCTTACAAAGGAGCAGAATCAAGATTATCATAATCAAAATCATCCCATTATCATCACAGTGTCTGCAACAAAAATGCAACATCACTACACTCTTTACTGTTGAACAAGTTAAGTTCATACACCACCACTGCTCAGCTTATAGTGAAGATACTTTGCCCTGAAGGGCCTATGGAAGAGTCCAATACAACAGTGTCAGCACCGCAGCCTGGCTGCTTTCGCTGTTATTAGTACCTCATCCTGTCTTCCAGCTCCACAGAGGATGAGGATAAAGGGCATTACTTTATTTCTACAAGATACTATTTAAGTGTAGGCTGAACTCTGATTACTCTGAGGCAAAACTAAGACAGTTAACAGATTCATGGGAGGGGGGATTTGTTTGTTTTAATGTACGTACTATCAGCATCTTGGCTTTCTTCAAACTATAGCCTTTGATTACAATATGAATGCTTAGCACTGCACTCCATTTTCCTGACTGTTAGTAGGACAGCACCTTCCAGAATCTCAAATTCTAGGAAGTCTGCCATGCACCATAATTCACCAGCACTAGATAACCAAAGGTGAAAAGCTCAGCAAACACAACTTGAAAATAACAGGACAAGGCCACTACCACAGTAAAAAAAAAATGGACCACTTTGGTCACTGGTTACAGTAGCAAATCTTCAGAAGTTTAATGAGCAAAATGTATAATAACATAAGTTTAGGATTACATTTTGGTGTTATTTTTGATGAGCATATTTTAACAAGCTCCACCACAGTTTTATTACTGTGCTAAGAGTTCAAAATAAGTAAGTAAATATTGCTGGAGCAACTGTTCTTTGAAGTTAAATAGGTAACTAAAAGACATGCTGAAATTATCAGCTGATGTTTCAAAACAAACTCAACACAGTAGATACCTACTCACAGCCTGCAGAACTAAGACCTCCATTTTCATTATCCTGGAGTCTATTACTTCGATAGTCTTCCAAAACACTGATGAAAGCACTTTAAACCAATCCAAAATTTAAATGTAAGATTTGGTATGTAAAGGGTAGAAAATATTCTGGTCTGTAGAATACAGCAAGGAATTTAATGAGGCTTTGACCACACCAAGTCCTGACGCATGGAGAGTAATTAATTCCAACAGGGAACTGCCCTTAATGCTGGTAGCAAGGGGGACACCACACAGGCAGGTGGAGCACTTTGCTCAAACAATACATGAATCACATTTTTTATTGTGTTGCCTGCTGCAGGCTGTATACCTCCAGAACAAGTGAAGAGGACAATCTGAAAGTATATTTCAGATGACTGTAAAGGAATAATCTCCAGGTTTCTTCCTAGGTTCAATTAGTTACCTAAGATAGATGCCATAAAACACTTGAGTAGCCCTAAAGTACCCAAAACCTCCAGCTGGCTTGAAGTTGACATTTTCTAAGTGTTACTCAAGGAAAAACATCATGCTTGATTCAACTATAACGTGGTCTCAAGACATCTGTATCTTACACACTGGAAAAGTAAACAAGACTAATCACATACTGTACAGCACTCAGCTGTTTTGACACAGAAATACACAACTGGCCTGTGTGCTACCACACTCCCCCCATATTAACACACTGCATCAAAAATTTAAAAACTGAGATCTCCCATTTCATGTTTAGTGTTTTCACCTCTATAACTTAGAGCACTTTGCAGAAATAAGAAAATTAAACAAGAGCAGTAGTTTAAAAATACATACTTATGCTCTTCACTGACCAGACATTTCAAAAGCAGCCATGTTATCCTAGTTATTCTGTCTGGGTCATATTAAAGGGGGAAAAAAAGCCAACTAAACCAGAAACCAAAAACAAACCACAAAACACACACCCTACTTTGTTAAATACTCTGTGTCATCTAAACTTTTAGGCACCCATTCTTCTTGTATGCACACATTTTTGAAACATCTAGTCATACAGTGTGAGTCACAAGTCAGGAAAACCAAATCTAATTTTTTTTTTTAAGAGTTACCTGCAGCAGCATCTTGTTTGGATGTTCTCTGATCAAGACATTTATCACCTTCATTAGCTCTGACTTCACTGCAGTTGAGATTACCCACAGAGCACAAAGCATCCCTCCTTACCTGTAAGGATCTTTCACTAATCTTGCAGGTGCTGACTACACTAATATCCACTCCTAACCTAACCATGTACCAAAACGCTGGACAGGGAGGGAGGCTGAGACAGTGCAGGCAATGGAAGGCACAGGAGCTCAACTTAGCCTTGCAAATCGTGTCATGTAGGACATTTAAAACTATTACCTGTTTTAAATTATATGAAGTTTATATAAAGGAGAACAACTTTTAAAAGAAAATAGTTAATATTTGGTTCAGTTAAAGTTCAGTCTAAACCAAGTATTTTTATTGCATCAAGTTTTATGGCAGCAGTTAGACATCAACATTAAAGAACTGCACACGTTCAGAGCCCTCCAAAACAATCCATCCGAAACAGCCGCTTTTCCCTCAAATTGAGTTCTCCAAAAAGTGCAATGCTGATACTCAGTCAAACCTCTTGACTCATAGGCACACAAAACACTAATACTACAGATAAACTTCATAGCTTCAGATGTCAGAAACATGAGAAAATCTGTTTCAAATGGCCACTCATATTCACATACAGCAGTTTCATACTTTCAGTCTGCCTGAACTACTGAAAGCTGCGTGCAATACTCTAACCTACTTCAAGTCTGAGACAAGAGAAAGTGAACTCCTGGTCTAATTAAGAGGTGCTAAGCTTTGACCAAATTAACAGAAAAGAATGTAACTTCTGTCAAGTACCCTCTGAAGTTTTGTTAAACATCTGTTTTCCTACGTCACTTCCTGTTCTCTCTTTCTCTCCCTCCCCCACCAGACAGGAAATTGTCCTGACAACAAATGAATCAGCTAGAAGTGGAACTAAGCAGCCATCAGCTGATTCCTCATTGTTTACAGACACAGACACTTCAAAAAGCCTTGCAACTGTTTTCTTCCTAAGTGACCATAGCTTTTCTAACTTCATTTAATTAAAATAAACTTTTAAGCACAACACAACAAGCTGTTTGAAGAGCCAAGTAATGATTTTCATCTTGAGATATAAAAATTAGAACAATAAACACTTTACTCAAAGCAACTGAAATCATAACAACACATATTGTAATTGTCAACTCACAGGATCTACCAACCTTCTATTTCTAGGTTTATCTTTTTTTTTAGAAAAAAAAAGAAAGCCAGCCAAAGAGAAAAATCTCTAAATAAAATCACAAACAGCAATACAAATGCATTTGCTCTTTAAAAGCCATCTGGAAAAGCAACAGTATTGTTCATGGTCTATAGCAGCCTCTATATTCTTGTAATGTGCTGTTACAAAGCCAACTGCCCATTAGTATTACTGCATTTGGTTTCTAAACTTCGTTTCCCTCAAGAAAAACTCTCATAAACACAGAGACTGTGAGAAGTATTTCAAGGTTGAAATCAGTATTCAAGATAGGCAGTTTCTACAGAAACTGACCTATTTTAGGACTGTGACAGGATTTATATTTTATCAGTTAGGTATGTTTAACAGAGTTTAAACATTCAGTACACCAAATCTTAGCCTCAATACTTTTGGGCTGCCTATCTCACATTCTAAAACAGAACAAAAAAAGTTCAGATTAGTATGACGTTTGAGATAGCATGCAAGCAGCTTAAAGTAAACAAAAAAAGAAAACAAGAACTATGGACAACCAGCTCCATAGCAAAAGATTACACCACTACAATTAGTCCAACTACACAGCTCTGAAAGAGTTCAAGTGTGCCTCTTACCACAATTGCATGCGGAGAATGCACTAAGGCCTTAAGTTCATTCAGGTCGTTCTCAGCCTGCAGAAATTGGCATAAAAAAAAAGTATGTAAGGAGGGTGGATTTTGAATGCTCTCACAGATACTATAAATTTAAACAGTGGTTAATACAGTCCTATAAGCCCTACGTTACCTTATCCCATTCTCCTTCCATGACATGATTGCGGAATTTGGTAGCAGAAGGATGTTCTAAACGACATCCTGACTCTTGCATGAGGAGATCAACAGTCTGGCTGCAGGAGAGATACAGTGTAAAAAAACCCGACCAGTTTTACCCTCACAAATACACCGCCTGCTATGATAACAGTTTACCATATTTTAAAGTAAATTTAAGAAAACAAGAACACTACGACCAGATTCAGATGCTCGTTCAAAAAGATGACCTCAGTTGCCTGAGACATGTAAACAGCTACCCCTGTCTAAAGCAAGTTGTCAATGAGCTCCAAAGCTTCACTGATATACCATGAAGTCTGTGACTTACCAGCCACCACAAACAGTCAGCCCTGCACAGAAGATAAACTTCATGAAGGAAGATACAGACTAGAAAGCTGTTAACTACTGGCTGCTATCCCCTGCCCCCTCCCTCCCCACTCAAGGGAACACTGAGAGCTACGACATCTGTCACAGGCCTAATTTTTCTTCTTCATCGCATCTTAAAAGACTCGATCCTTAAAAAAAATAAACAAACTCATGAACCTGTAGCCCTCCCCCTTTTATACTAAAAATAGCTTATTTACTGTGGTGTCGTCTATGAATAGTCACGAGTTGTCTGCTGCTGTAAACTTGCCTCTTGTGTCAGAGGCAATTTATTTTTTATGTGATAAGTTCTTTAGAGCTGACCCATTCCACAGTGTTTTGAAGACTTCTTATTGTGGTAGCTACAAAAACACTTTACAGGACTTTTCTCACCTCCTTCCAAAATTATGACATGCTGGCTTTAGCTTTACTCACAAAGTGAGTGTTGTTGTGATTAAATACTTAAAGACTTCCCTTACTCTACTGGGAAATTATTTTCCCTATTCTGATTTTAAGGAAGGGCCAACATACTCGTTTCTTGTTTACAAGTAAGATTATTACTTAAAACAGGTGTCCAGCACAAATCTGCAGAGGCCTTCACCGTTTACAGGCCCAAAGGTTTTCAGAGTGAGCCCAAACAGCCTCTTTAAGTGGCAGTTTACTTTGTGCTCGCTTCCTGAGAGATGACAAGCCAAATCTTGGAGCTCATCTGCGAAAAGCCGCCCCCCCACGCCCAGCTGCGGCTCCATTATGTTTACCAGATAACTTCTCCCCCACTAACACATTTGTATTGATCTACCCTTATCGGTGTGCGACTCGACTTCCATATTGCCATTCCTGGCAGGGGAAGCTCCCGTCCTGTCCCTTCGCAAGACAGCGGCACAGGCTCGGAAAACACATCTCCGGCTCCATTTTTCCCCGGAGCGGGCCTGCCCCGCGGCTCTGCCGGGCACCGGGCACTGCTCTCCCCTCTCTGGGGACCACCAGGCTACGACAGGGCAGCAGCTTGGGCCACCACCCCCCGCTCCGGAGGTGTCCCCTGTGTCCCCCCCGGCCCTGCTCCCCGCTCCGGGCAGCCCACCCTCGGCGGGGCCTCTGCGCCGGACCCTCCCCGCGGGCAGAGGGGGGTGCGGGGCCGTGTGTGCGGGGCTGCCCCGGCCCCGGGGGGACCTGGCCAGGCGAGGAAGGAGCCTCCCCCCCGCCGCGCTGCCCCTCGCCCACCGCGGCCACTTACTTGAGCCCCAGCCCGTGCAGGTGCTGCCCGATCAGCCGGATCACGTCCTCGTCGGACTGCGAGAGCCGCTTCTTTTTCTTCAGGGCGCTACCGCCGCCGCCGCCCCCCAGCTCTGCGGCGGCCGGGCCGGGCCCCCCGGCGGCGGGCACCCCGTTGTTGACGCCGAGCCCGCCGGGGCTGCCGCCGCCGGGGCCGCCACTGTTGGCCGATGGCAGCAGCCCATTGGCGTGGGCCAGCTGGTCGCCGGCGGCCGTGCCCGCCGAGGCCTCGCCGTTCTGGGCGCCCAGGCAGCCCAGCTCCGGGCCCTGCGGCGGCGGCTGCTGCTGCTGCTGGCCCCCTCCCGCCCCGTTGGCCTGCATGGCGCTGCTGGCGATGCCGCCGCTGCTACTGCTGCCTCTGAGCGGGGCGGCGGCGGGGGCGAGCCCGGCGGGCAGCGAGGGGGACTGGGACGAGGTGAGGCCTGCTCTGCCCGCGGACGCCCCGGGCTCTCCTGCTCCCTCCACCGCCGCCGCCGGGGAGGCCCGGGCTTTCTTCCGCGGGGGCGGGGAGGCTCCGCCGGTGTCCGAGTCGGAGGAGGAGGAAGCGGAGGCCAGAGTTTCCTCGCCGAGAGCGGCCGTGGTGGGAAGCCGGGGGGGCGAGGAGGGGGAGGCGGCGGGGGCGAGGGGAGGCGGAGCGGGGCCCTGCGCCCGCCGGGGGTCCCGGAGGCAGCGCCGCCGCCCGCTCGGGGCTCCCTCTGGCGATGGCGGCCGCCGCTGCCCTGAGCCCCCGCCCGGCAGCCCCAGGAGCCCGGCCCGCTCCGCTCGCTGCCCGCCGGGTTTGTCTCCTCTCAGCCCAGCTGCACCTAATGGAGTCCGGGCCGGGACGTCACAGGAAATTCCTGCACTGCCCCCTACACACACTTCCGCCGCCCGGGGCCGCGGTGGGCACGGCCCCACGGCTGCGGGGGGCGGCGGCGGCCCGGCCTGGGGGCACAGGGCCGGCCCGGGGGGCACAGGGGTGTCCCGCCGGTACCGCCCGCCCACCGGGGGTCCCCCGGCACCTGCGGGGGCCGCGGGCGTTGTGCCCGAGGGGATCCCGGGTGGTCCTCCAGGCGTGTCCCCCCGGGTGTCCCCCGGGCCGTAGCCCCGCGGCGGGACAGCTGAGTGTGGTGAGCGCCCGGCTTGGCTCGGGGGCACCCACCGGCCCTGGCACACCCGGTGCAGGTGACCCGGGAATTTCTGGCATCGGGTAATTTCCTGGTGCGTGTTGGACAAGGAGAAATGGGCACAAATGGAAAAGAGGGAAGGGTTAGGTTAGGTATGCAGAAGAAATCCTTTACAGTGAGGGTGGTGAGGTGCTGGAACAGGTTGCCCAGGGAGGCTCTGGGTGCCCCAACCATGGCAGTGTTCAAAGCCAGGTTGGATAAGACCTTGAGTAGCCCGGTCTGGTGGGAGGTGCCCCAGGGGTCAGGACTAGATGATCTTTAAGGTCCTTTCCAACCCTTAACATTCTATGATTCTATGTTTGCGTTGGTTTAAACCAGGGAAATGCTCAATGAAGTCAGATCCTGGAATTGCCCAGGTTGGTCACTGGAGGGTTTCAGACCCACTGCTGGTCTCGTCTTTCATAGTCACTGCATGCATGGGCACGGAAAAAGGGGAGAAATGGCAGTTTTGCTGTAGATTTTCCAGAAATGTTGAGAGCCGGGGCACGTTTGCCAGGACAGGCTGTTGGAAGACACTGGGAATTTGGGGGGTCCCAGTCTCTGACCTGAGGTGTCTCACTGCTGTCCCTCCTGTACGATGGAAGGTGAACTCAAATCCTGAGCCAAGACTCTGTTCAAAAGTCACCAGACGAGTGAAATCTTGGTCTTTAAAAATAGCATCTTGAAATAATACTTTGTATATTGCTTGGTTTAGAGCCTATAATTTTTATCTTTGGTACGCTCTGGCTTTTCTCCGAAACCCAAAGGGAAATAACAAAACTTTTCTTCCTAACGAAAGCTGAGATTAACATCTAATCATCTTCCCCTTCAGAAGCTGAGGTTTTAGGAGCACCAACTTAGGTTAAACTGGGAAGTTTGGACAATAGTGCTTTTTTTCATGTGTGACTAAAGTCTGGTTGCCCATCCCTCATCGGCCTCTTTGTCCACCAGCACACTTGCAGCAAGTGTGGGTAGAGCCCTTCCCAAATCTTCGTTTGCGAAGCCTAGCCATGATAATGATGATGAACTAAAGTCTGACTAAGGGAAATCACTGGCCCAAGACCAGTAGAGAAGTCTGTGAAGGGACAAAATCCATGAAGACATTAAACCAGAGAAGTAGATGAGACCACGTGAAGGCCTGGCCAGTTTCAGTAGATACCTTAGCCTTGTTTAGAGTCTTCAGAAAGAATTTGGCTGATAACAGCCAAAGCACTCTTACAACAGAGGGAGAGGCTGGAAAGAGCTTTGTTGTTGACCTCTGCCTAGGTGTGGGTACAGGGTTAAATTCAACATTGGTATCCCAGAGAGGAGAATGTTGATTTTGTGTTAGTTACCTCACCCACCGTTGCTGGAGAAGACAATGCTTGTGTCTTAGCCACTTCACCGCTGGTGTATATCCTCTCATCTCCACTGCTCCATCTTTTCAGCATTCCTGAGTTCCTCCTCAGTCCTTCCCAGATGTCATCACTGAATTTGTAATTCAAAGGTTTGAGTAAAGATGACAGGAACAGTACAAAATGCAGCACATACCCTGTGAAGGCACCTGGAAAGTCAACTCTGAAGATCAAGACTAGGATTTCAGGAAGGTAAAGTTGATCATCATCCTTTCCTGCCCTGTGCCTCAGCGTCCGGGACAGAAGGGGGAGATAAAAACCCCTTGGTGTTGTAGCAGTTGGTGCCACTGTCCCTCCAGCTGCTGGCCTTGCCACAGTGCTCCAACATCTCCTGGAGAGCCTGGCTGCCCTAGTCAGGCGTTGCTTTTGTTATGTGCATGTGGATTGCTGCTCCCACACTCAAGAGTGTGTCTGTGATGAAAGAAATGCAGAACCCCTTTCCTGTAGCTGGATGATGTTGTATGAGCAAGTGGCTCTGTGTACCCACCTGTGGTAGAAAAGGGTCTCACAGAGTTGCAGTTTCCCTCTCTCATTTCAATTAAATACTCTCAGGGAGCAAGAGTAATGTTTGGGGCTGAAAAGAACCTAAAAGATAACCTTTAAGAGGTACATATTGCTGTATTGATTGTATTGAAAGTTCTCCCCCTCCACCCCTAAAACACATATTTTCCTTCCCTGTAGGAGAAGATACCCCAACAGAAACAAAGAGCTAGAGGAAGAAACTGTTGGAAATTGTTGGGAAATTGTTGGGATGGTACAGACTGTGGCTCCTGTGCCAGGAGGAGCTGGGATGAGGCATCTGAAGGTTTCTTGGGATCCCGGGTGACATAAAGCTCTAGAAGGGGAATGATTCAGAATCCCACATGTGATCATGCCTCAGGCAGATCCTAGCCCAGGTGTGTAAATTTCCTGGAGCAGTTTCTACTCCTGTCCTCTTCTGTCACCTATGGCTTTCCTAGTCATAGGGAAGAACTTTTCCTTCTCCTAGGCCTTTCCTAGTCACCAGGAGGGGATCTTGAGAGACAGGTCTGTGGCTGGCAGACCTTCCTCCCCATACTGCAGCAGGAAACAGGGAATTGGGAAAGGGGTAGCACCAGCTTTGCCAGTCTTTCATCGGCCAAGCTCTGATTTGGATCCTGATTCTATTCCACATGTGTATGAGAGAGGGAAGATTTAGTAATCCAAATAAACATGCAGCTTTTTGAGCAATTGGACAAATCAACTGGTAAATACACTTGTAAGAGATGACTCTGTTGTAATAACAGAGGTATGTGGTCATCGTAGTAAGGCACCTTCAAAGTTTCCCAAAAGTAGAGAATAAATGCAACAATTCAGCTATAAAAGGTGAAAAACTTATAAACACTCAGAAGAGAAATTTTAAAGACAAATTTTGGCAAACTTAAATACAGTTGTAATATCAGCCAAGTTACTGAAGTAGAGGCATAATACATAACTATTCAGAATGTGTACAATTCTGACTATATTGTAATTCATACAACTTCCTGTTGTAGAGAGCCAGATCTTTAACTGAAAAATGCTGCAGAAACACTTACTAGTTATTGTAACAGTTTAAAAATCTGAAAAGACCCATCACTATCAAAAACAACCAATGAAGTGACCAATGTGGAATATGTTGAACAAGTGCTATCTTTAATTGTAAGACAAGTGTCTTGGGACATTCTAGACTAAATACAAGTGCTTGAACAGCAAGAAACACATTTTCTAAATTTGGAAGTTAAAAAAGAAAAAAACACCTTCAATTTATCTTTTATGGCCTGAGTAGAACTAATAAAACTTTGGCTTGGTCTGAATAATAGGAAGGAACTCTCATTAAGGGCTTAGGTTATTGGATAATAATCATGTGAGGCTACTTCAGCAGAACTAAAATACTATGAAATATTAGAGAAAATCCTGGAGAAATGGTTTAGCAGTCAAAGTTGCATGATGAAGGTAATTAATCATTTGATTCCCTCCTATCAGGTATGTATGTGTGTATACTTTTCTTCTACACGCAAATTTGAGGTTACTGGAAACAAACCAACTAACAACAAAGAACAAAGGAAGAAAGAGTAATTTAGAACAATGGCATTTTCCAGAATACCAGCTAAATAAATGCTTAAACAGGCACCTGGATATGTTTGCAACCTCCAAATGATGAGATATGGATGAAAGACAACCACCTTCCTTAAACAGCATTTCTAGATAGCATTCAACAGATAGTAAGCAAATTACACTGTCCTGAGATTCCATCACTTTGTGTAGAGGATGGTCCCTACTTAAGCAGAGGAGTGCAATATGGAAGGCCAAAGCCTGAGTGGAGTTGCAAGAATAAAACAAGGTGAAGGACATCAAAAAGAGCTTCCACAGGTGAATTAGCAGCAAAAGACAAGGGAAATATGCAGGCCTGCTGCAGAATTGGGCCACTGACCTGCCCATAAAGGTCAAGGAAAAGGAAAAGGCTGAGATACTCAAGGACTCCTTCACCTTGGGCTTTACTGGAAAAAAAACCTTCCACATATCTGAAGCTTTTGTGCTGGTAGCAGGGTTTGGTGTGGGAGGGAGGCTACTCACAGGAAGTCCGCTCTATCAAGCTGGGTGCCCACTGGACCAGATGGCCTGCATTTAAGTGTTGAGGGAGCTGACCAGTGTTGGTCATTGTGCACAATCCCTATGGCATTTGAAAGGCTGTGGTGTTTAGAAGTCTGCAGATGACTGAAGCAAAGGAAAATGTAACATCTTTAAGTTCAGTTATTCTGACTATCACTGACTTTGGGCTTAGCAATCAAGGGGAAGGCAGAGTATGCCATTGAACTTGTTTTTATTCAGGCTTTTGATAGGCTTCCTCAATGAGCTTTTAAATGGGGAGGTGTGGATGGAATGGGCAGGCTGTGCATGTGAAAAACTGGCTGTGCCAGCAGGCTTGAAGGGTAGTGTCCAACTGTTTTGAAGTCTGACTGATGGCCAGTTAGGAGGGATCGGGGATCAAGACTGGAGCAAATCCTGTTTGATATATTCACCACTCAGCAGGTGGGACAGAATGCACCCTCAGCAAGTTTTCAGCTCATCTCCATGCCAAGGTGGCGGGATCAGTTGATACACTGGAGGCCACAGCTGCCATTCAGAGTAGCCTTGGCAAGCTGCAGGAGTGAGCCAGTGAGAGCCTTGTGATCAACAGAGCCACATGCAAAATCCTGAATGTGGGAGAGACTATTCTCATAGAATACTACAGGCTGAGAACCAACTGGGAGTAGCACAGCAGAAAAGGGCCTGGCCATGCTGTTGGACAAAAGAAATTCCTCATGGGAGTTCAGCCCCTACAGGACTGCATTATGGGTATACCCAGCCGGGACGTGCTCTCTGTACAGCACTGGTGAGGCCACATTGGATACCCATCATCCAGCCTGGGGTCCTCCAGCAACAGCCAGCTCAGTGGAGGCTGCTCAGGTGGTAGAGGCTGGAGCATGTGCTGTGTGAGGAAGTGGGTTTGGCTACACCAGGATCTAAATACAGTGTTTACCTTTCCAGAGAGAATTACAGGGAAGGGGGCACAAAGCTTCTCTCTGAGATGAGCACCAACAGAACAACAGACTAAAGTGGGAAGTGCACCCAGAGAATTTCCAATTGTGTGTAAGAAAAGAAAATTTCAAAGTGAGAGTGGTCAAGTAGTGGAACACTTTCCCAGAGTGGCTGTGGACTTTCAATCTGTAGAGATACAACTAGACTGGACAAGGCTTTGAGCAACCTAGTTTCGCTTTTGGAGCATGCAGTTAAATCAATGCCTGCAACTTTCATTTTGCTGTGATAATAAATACAATTCCTAGAAGAATTCTTGTGGTATGGAGGGAACAATACTGTCATGTCTCAGGGGTTACTGATACTGTGTCCCAAAGCTTCAGTAGGGTCATCATGTTGCCTTGCAGGTGAGCTCATGTGGCAAGGGTAAGGGCAGTAGTGCTATTGTTGCAACCAAATTAAATATTAGGTAATCACACAGTGTCTTCTGTCCACCAAATTCATGTACATACACTGATGTTGACCTTTGCACTCTCCTGGGCAATCACAGCATGGTGTGGTCACAAAGATAAATGTCAGAAAGTGCTGAGAATCCCATGTGGTACAGAACGTCCTGTTTAATACAGGGTGTGTCATATTTCTACATGGTCAATGCAATTTCTCATGGAAGGGAAATACATGGATGGTTTCCCTATATTCTGTTGCCATAGGTGTCTTTTAGGATGTGCAGAATGACAGGTGCTGGGAGAACTCAGACTTCTCTGTATGGGCAGATAAAACCTGCATGTGCAAGAGGTTCAATGCCAGACTGGTACATACTGTGCAACTTCTTGGAGCATGTACAGCAAGACAATATTGCATATGTTGTGAATCTGACATGTCAGACTTGCTTTGCATGCATGATTTGTCTGTCTGGGACTATCCTAGATATCATCTTGTAAAATCTGTCTGAGTATACTGTGATATAGCAGTCATTTTCAGATCTATTAGGAAGTTATGTGTAGCCAGGCTTTGGGAAGACAGTAGGCCACCATGTCAGTGCTTCAGTGGACTTGCAGGGAACAGAATAACAATGTGCTTGCACTTTTTTTTTTCTCTATGTCTTGATAGACATAAATATTCACTCTTTATAACATCCCCTTCTGACTATTGTGTGCAGCAGGAGCTGGCAGGTGTTCCACAGAAAAGCCTGTCACTGATTTTTTTTTCCATGAAGCTTTCTGTGCCCGTTGTTTAGAATGTTCTCCTGTGGTGTGTATTCCTTAGCATTGTGTTGATTTCATGTCCGGGTCTCAGATGGGTTATTGGTGTTTTCATGTGAGATTAGATTTATCCTTCTATTGTTGCAGTTATTTCACTTTTCCTACTTGAGGGCCGCTCCCCTGCCTTTTACTTCTTGCTGGCTCTCAAGGTAATTGTTATTTCAGACTTGTTAATTGTGTCTGCCAACTCCCACACAGCTCCTAAAGCCTAGCCCTGCATGGGGTAACACAACACCTTCTATTGCCTATCCTTTTGAATTAGGACCTGTCTTTCCCAGAATGACATGTACATGAGTCCTTTCTCGATAGGACTTCTGTTTTCTCTGGAGGGTTATATTGCAATGAGCTCTCACACTTGGAACTAAACATTCAAGACCAGACATGTAGACTGTGGTATCTCATCCACTCTCAAATGGGCAGAGAGGGGAAATTATTACGTAATGACCAGATTACATCTCAACATTAAGTCTGTGAATAGCTCATTGGAGCCCTGGGATTACTTAGTAAATTTTTTTCCCTTTTGAATCAGGAATATATGGTTTTCCAAGTCTGTGTTTAAAAAAGCAAGTGAACTTATTTGCTTTGGGCAAGAGGTTAAAGGTTAATGTCACAAGAATGTCATTGCCCTTACTATTTAAGTGCCCCTTATTTTAAGAGAAATCACTAGTTTTTGTTGCAACTGTACCTTTGCTTAAAATACAAGTTTATGTACAAGCTTCTCCATCTTTGTTGGTGCATAGTATTAACATCAGAAATAAAGAGCCACAAAATTAGAGAAAAGATTTCTTGGTGTAACTCCATACATTTATATAGTCAGATGTCTTCACCACTTCATCCAATTTGTAACTGTTTGCTGGTACATCAGCTCTGGCACCTGTTCTCAGGCTTAATACCTCATAAAGCTTCAAATAGCTACTGTAATAAAGAACATAAGACACCACCAATAATCTAGCCCCAAAATACTTTTTCTGCATGCTGGAAAAGGAATTTTATTCTAGAACTAGTCTGACCTGCAATACAGGAGTGGGAAACAGAGTCATGGCACAACAGTGTTGCACTGTATTGAAGGCTGATCACTCAGGCTTTCAGAAGGACACTCATGCAAGACACAAGTTCCTTCTGAGGCTGACAGCAGGCAGTAAGATGTTAAACCTATGTGATCTGATGACCTTTAAACATTACATTATGATTCCCAGAAGAGTTTCTTCAGATCCTTTGCCAAAGGCTCCTGGTACCTTAGAGTTTCTTTTTCATGTTTTTTTGGTTTGGTTTGGGTTTTTTTTTTTGTTTCTGTTTTTGACCAATATATTTGGGCCTTTGGTACTAAAGCAACCTGATTTCTCAAACTGAAAGTCTAATATTCACCCAATTTTCTATAATACTTGGGAGTTTAGTTTTTGTTTTTCTAAGAGGCTACAATCTGCAGAATATAGGCAGAGATAGTTTTTACTGAGACATGTTTAGAACGACTAATACACCTTCTTTGAATCTTTGCCTCACAAATAACATAGTAATTTCAAATACATGCAGATTAAAGCTTTACGCTTTGTGGCTTCTCTCTTAAAGAAGAGTGTCAAGAGAGTTTCTGAAGCATGATGTGGTGGGTAGGCTTTACTGAAATTCATTTGGCTTCATTCCTCATCACCAGTTTGACTAATGGGAAGGCCACACTAGATATATGGTCATTCCTATGTTTTACCTATTGGAACAAGATGTTGCAAAAGACACAATTCCATCTGTAGAATTTTCAAAGTATTTCCTTGTTTTCTATAAGCACTAACACCTTCTTCGTAAGCAACTCCTATTTAATAGCACTTCTTCAAACTGCCTCATCTGGGAGAGGAGCATGTCCTGCTGGATACTGTCAGTGCTGGGAGTCATGGTGGGAAGTAGTTCCAGCTGGAAGGAGGAAAGGAAGAGTTTTGTAAATTATGATCAAAGGCTTGGTCTTTTAAATATTTCAGTGCACATGTAGACACACTTCTCTGGGTAGTACTATTTACTGCATTTTCACAGTTGGAACCTACTTTTATGAATTATAACAAATCTGTCACCTCAGAGTAACTAATTATATTGCACACTGTGGCCACTTCAAAACCTCGCAAGGCATCCTGAAATGAGCTTGAGCTTTCTGTCCTAAGAAACAAAGAATCCTGTCCCTGAAGCTAAAAGAATCCCCATGTGTTGTTAGGAGCCCACTGCCAAAGATGTGCAGTGCCAAAGACACAGCTAAACAGAACTAATTTCATTTTGCCAGGAGCATTGACACAAATGCGAAGTAGGTAGCTTGATAAATCTGCTTTGCTGTTATTGTTGTAACAACAGTATTAGTGGGAAAACCTTGACAGAACTTTGTTTTTGAAAAAACATAGTTCATTGTATTAATCTAGCCTGACTTTATACATCACTAAGTTAAGCATTTGGCCCAAACTATTTTTCTAGGCTTCTTCTGGAGAAGTGGAAGTATCCACAAAGGTTCCACAAAATTCCAGATACTTGCTGTAGGGTGGGATGTGTCACTTTCTGGCATCTTGCAGTGATATTGGGGCAGCTTAGCCCATCTACATTAGAGTACATCACTACCTAATAGGTGAGTAGAGTTAAAAAAGGTAAATTCTGCCCTAAATTCTGCCACTGTAATTGTAGACTTGAAAATGCAAACTGACATGTTGAGTGAAAGATGCCAATGTGCCCTTAGAGCCACAGTGAGTTATGGCAGTGGAACACCTACTCCCGTGTTACTGGGAGGCCAGCCTGGGGCTCATGAATTGCTTGCAGCTCAGAAACCAGGTTGGAGTTACACTTTCACATCCTTTCTTGGTGATCTGTCATCATCTACTTCAAGGTCATGATGGTTCCTCATACTCAGCTGTGGAAGGAAACTGGCCAGGAAGGGATGCTGGGGCTAATATTGAGAGACCACCTGAAGAAGCAGCCCATCTCTAAGGACATTGCAAGGAAGGATTCTAGGATGACCTTCAGGGATCTCTGAGGGTCTAGACCTACTACCTCTTATCTTGAAGCTGCTCCTGGGGCTCACCATCCTCTTAGTTCTTCGGGGTGTGTGTCTTTTGACTCTTGGGCCTAGCTGGAGTGTAATATATGCAGTTCATTAAATACTAAAGGGTAGTCACTGCTGCTCAATTAGTTTTGTTGCTTTAAAAATGTACACGCTATTAAAATTATTATAGAAATGTTATGATACTTGCACAGGAACAAGAAGCTTAATAAACTTTTCTGATTAAATGCAATAAGCATTCTAAATATGCAAAACTGCCAGTAGTGTCTCATTATTCCCACAATGTCTTTTCCTTGGTAAGAACAAGAAAAATACAGGTATCTGGTATCCCATCTTGGAAATAAAGCCTTTTCAACAAAACTCTAAAATATGCCCTTTGATTCACTAAACCCATTCATTTTTCGTATTAATTTTTATATTTTATAAGATCACTTGCCCCATAACAGATAGTTCATGCCCTCTTCAGCCATGTTTTGATAACATTGTTCCAACACTGAAAAGAGACTTAGGAGCATCTACTTGATTGTTATAAAAGCTTGACCATGCAATACCTTAAAATGTCTGGTATCTACACATTATGACTTTACTGAAATTGTAGGAGATATTTGATGCTAAAACATCCTTAACCTGTCTCCTACACAGAACTAATATAATACCATACACCTTACTTTTATAATTTATTAAATATTAGTATTTAATCAATATTGTTAACAAAATAGTAATAAAGGTAATAAAATATATGGCAAATGTTTGTGAAAAATAAGGCTATGTTACTTAACATGTGTTCTGAAGTTTTTCATAGGAATAACAATTTTAGTTATGCCCTTCAACACTTTTTAATGCTTTTGTCATTTTACCTATATAACATGTGTACCTGTAAACATTAATTTAAATAATTTAATGTATGTAGCAAACCCTAGGGCTATTTGGTCTGAATTTCTTCAACTGTGGATAATTTGAAAACAGTAAGTTGAGACAGATTCAGATTGTCAACAACTGCTTCCATGACTTTGCTTTTGAAACAAGTCTTTAGGAATAATATTGCACAGTTACTGCACTATCAGGCATTTTTAAAACATAACTAAAATACTGATTTTGTTTTTTAATGAAGCCTTCTGGAATGCTCAACCTGCTGAAATTTACATTGGGCCTTTGTAATCCTTAGGGAACAGCACTGGGCGTGTTTCAGAAGGAAGCATTTTCAGGGGCAAGGCAATATAAAGCCTCAGAGATGGAGAATTTTTGATGCTTGGATAAACATAATCAAAAATAGATGTAGAAATCATGTCCTCCATGGTATTCAACCTGTGGTGATTTATGCTTTGCTTTTCTTGATCAGTGGACATGTATCAGTCTTCTCATTTCTAAAGATTTTTTCATTAAGGTTTTCAAGTTCAACTGTAATTTTTATTTGTCATTACATTGGATGTCTCTGTGCAGCTCAGGCTGCAAATTTTTCTTTCAGTTTTTTAAAATGTTTTCATAGGGAGGAAAGAAGATCATATTGTTACAAGTGACACTGGCATGCAAATAAATAACACTGAAACTTGGAAGAGTGTTAATTAAAAATTATTATAACCTGACTGACCTGACTTGGCACGATGGTATCTTGCCAAACCGGCTCTTTATTCTTACGCGTGTCTGATTCGTGTTTGTGGCGGGAAGCTAATGAGTTCATGGAATTGTTTGGCTTAATCCTGCTTTCTTTGCACTGCAGAAGTTTTGTGTGGGGAAGAATAAGGAATATGAGAATGAGGTTCACCGGGTGTGACTCATAGTGATTAACCCAAATAATATTTGGTATAGATTTCTATTTTAATAAGTTCAAGTAGATGACATATTGGGCCTGTAGTTTGTTTACTTAAATGAGGTTTACATTGGTTTGAGGCTGCCTTACACCTGTGTAAATCTACTGGCTTCAGTGCAGCTTTTTTGTAATTCTTGCTGGTGTAGGGTCACAGTAGGGTCCATTGAAACAAATTAGAATGTATTGAATGATGTAATTAATCAACAACAACATAACACTCAACCTGTAACTTCTGATCACATTGCTATCCTTTTAGCTCTGCAGAAGAAGAGCAATTGGGGCGGCTGTGAACAAGAAGGACCAGAATCCAACTTAGAGAGGTCCCTGAGTTAAAAGAGAAGCAGATCTTATCTTTACATTCATATGTGCTACATAGACATCAAAAGGCTGTTACTTAAAGTCTTTGAAGTGAGATGGGTCTAACTTTTGGCCTATTCTTCGTTCCAGTCCCCACAGGGACACTGGGCTGGGGTCTGGGGCCATAGAAGATGCAGGTCTCCCACCCCCGCCCACCTTCCCAGCTGGTTGCTGTGCTCTTTAGCTGGGGTGGAGTGCCCTGATGACACACCTATACAGCATCTTGTTTTGGAGTTAGTTGGTAGGAGCGCTGCGCTGAGCTGTGCAGCCATATCCTACATTTAACTATAGGTTTACATGAGTAATAACTCCGGTAGTTAAACCAAAGTTATTCACAATATGTAGCACAGGTGATGCAATTACCAAACACACGCTGTGGGTCCTCGCTCCGTGGCCAGCACTGGATCCAGTAATTGCCAGTGTGGTTTGACATGTGGGGTTGTAAGCAGCACAGGACCATTCTCAATATGATGTATCATACTGTCCTTTTTTGCATCTGCTGTTTTTCATAATTTTTTGTAATATTTCAGGAAGAATTCCTAGAGGTTATTTTTCCTGTTTCCTTAGGAAGGTATGTGGTAGTAGCTGCAATCCAACATTACATTACATCACATTATTTACAGTACATAAACACTGTATCTTTAACATCCATGTACCAGTAATCCCAATCAGGCCCAGGCAAAGTGAACCCTACTTTTGCAGATACTTAGTTTGAGCATAAAGTGAATGTCCGTCTGTGCCCCCATAAGCTTACAGTTTAGAAAGAGGAGACAAAATGGAAAGGTAACATAAACAGATCAGTTTGAATAAGAGGGATTCCACTGTATGTTTTTTTCTTAACATTAGCATCAGTCATTCAAACTGTTGGAAGTTACTGAGAAGCGATGGGAAGGGGAAGAGAAATAGTGTCACAGTAGTGGGAAGAGAAATGGCAGAAAGAACAAAGTTGACTCAGAGAAGCTTTTGGTAACTGACTTCATAGAAATAATACAATAGCAAGTGTAGAAAAAATCCATGGTTAGATCACATGAGGAGTCAGTCCAAAATTTCCAAATAGGTTGCTGATGTTTGTTGGCAGCTTTTAACTTCAGCTGGAAGAAAAGAGCCTCTTTTCTCCACAAACCAGAATTAATCTGTAACGCTTTTCTCCTCCAACTCAAGTGACTTGTGTTAAGGGAGCAGCTTTCAGACAAGGACCTTGGACCAAGTCCTGTTTGGGTATAGTGGAAGATTTCCAGCTGAATTTTAAAGCACCATTCACCTCTTGTGTCTGAACTGTTAATTTGCAGTGGGGTCACTCCCAACTTACACTGCTGCTAGGACATTAATGGTCTAAATAACTGCACCTGCTATGTTAATGAAAGTGTGCATAAAAACTCAAGTAATTTAGAAAATTGGGTATTATGTTGGGGTGGAGAGAAGGAGAGAAAGGTATAAGGGGCAAGAACTTGGTCAAAAGAAATACAGATTTCAGATCACTTGCTGTATTATTGCCACGGAGTTATCAGTGCTGTTAATGCTTTCAGTATTTTACTGACTGTATTCAGCTTCGTAGTTGCATGTGTTGCAGAGTGGGAGGGCTTTTTGAGTAAGAAAAAAGGGAATTGGAATAATGTTTATTTAAAAAAACCCCCTTTGTATTATTTTGCTGGCATTTTTTAAAGACAGAGGTTTGTTTAAGACCAAACAAAAAATAGGCCACTAGGCATCCTTCAATCATAAAATCACAGGAAAACAGGACTGGAAGTGACTTTGAGCAATCCATTCCTTGCTCCAGTCTGCAAATGTGTATACCAATGTGATTCCTGACAAATATTTGTCAGACTTGCTTTTGAAATCCTTCACAGCCTCCTCAAGCAATCTACTCAAGTCTTTATTATGCCTACTGTAAAAAAAAAAGCCATTTCTAATGTCTAATCTAAATGCCCCACCTGCAGTTTACACCCATTACTTCTTGTCATGCCATGCTGGGCATGAAGCACAGCTTAATTCTCTTCCTCTCTGCATCCATGTTTTATGTATTAGATAATGCTTGCATTCTCCTGCATGTGCCTTTTCGTGTACATCTGGACTTCGATGAAAATAGGTTAAAGGTAAAAAAGAGAAAAAATTACATTTCTGGCTGACATGGTCACTTTAGCCAACCAGGCAGCAAGTGCCTGAAATGGAGAAGTTGGAAAATGCTGAGCAGGGCAGGGTGATTTGCTTAAGGCAATCTGAAGCCCTAAACATAGTGCATGAATAAGAGGCTGGTGCCTGCCATGTGTTACACATCTCTTATGACAGTGCCTGTTTGGCATTTCTGTCTCACCTGCCCATGTCTCAGCCTGTATCTCCCCTGTCACCTGAACTGTGGCCAGAAACTGTAGGTGCTTCTCTTGAGCCTGATTTTCAAGGATTGAGTTAGTTCTCTGTTTCCATTTTCAGTTCTCTCCATTTCAGAAGTCAGAGATGGATAAGCAAAAGCAGGAAAGGAGAAATGTGGCTGCTGGTCCTTAATTCAGCACTCAAATGTCAAACTGCCAGATAGGAAATATCCGGGAAATACCTTCTTTCTTCCTTCATGTCTTACAGGTCCTGGCAAAGGTCCCCAAAACTCTGTTGTCCAGAATTATCCCAAACATGAGTCCCTGACTGCTCTCAGTATCTGCTCCAGACTACTACCCTCAGGATGTGTACTGCAGAGGCTTCCCATTCACGCTGCAGATGTTCCAAGGCACTTAGGAGCACCAACCTGCTTGTCACAACACCCTTTGACTATCTACTCTGTCCTCTCCCAGATGCCCACAGCCATGGCAGCCTTTCCTCGTGGTATTTGTTCAGAGTGTTTGGAGTCTAAACTGGAGCTTTATGGTATATAATTTCAATTATGTATATGGTAGTCTGTATAATTGCTGGTAATTCACTCAGTGCTGCCAACGCTTTGGATGCTTGGAGCAGGTCTCCAGTATTCCAGGTGTAAGGCACACACATGATTGGATGAGACCAGTCAACCAGAAATACTCCTCATCTCATGGGATGAACGCTGGTTTGACCCTTTGGAGCTGACATCTGAACAAAGACATGCAGCAGTTCACATGATTTAAAGCTGTTGTCTGGAACCTGAATAGTCACTGATTACACTGGGGTCACATTTTCTTTACGGTGATGAAGACCGTAAACTTACCTTTAAATTAAAAACTATGAAAACTCATGTTCTTCTGCTAGTTGTGTGATCCTGAACTGGGACCTGAAGCATAAGGCTGCAGTGCAGTTTATACTGCCGAAATGTTTAGACTTTCTCTGAGTGAATGGGTTTCTTACAAAGCGGAGAGGAAATAATTGTTTCTCATGTCATGTAATTTTTGAAAGAGAAAACCTATGGAAATTATTTCTCAAGTCCATGGGGTCTAGAATTGCCTCATTCCACTCTAGCAGTGAACATCCTTCACAAACCTGCAGTATGACAGAATCTTACCTGTAGGCTAAATTTGGAAGACAAATCTCCATTTCACTACTTTCTGAAAGAACAGTTTGTATAAACACTGACTGAATTTTATTTTTATTGAGGAAACCATTTCCTGGTCTTGGAATGGGAGTGACTATTAATGTTATGGGCATAGGAATTGGTATTATCTCTGATTATGTACATCAGTTTTGAAATTCACCTGGAAAAGTCCCGCAAGTGTTTTCTGTTGGTAACTGTGACACCCAGTGGTTATTTAAAGAACTATATGAATATAGTGATGACTGCAGTGAACCTGAAGGCCACACAAAATACAGGTTTACACAAAAACTGTGGGCTTTTAAGGGTAGTACTCTTTTCCTTGGTAATGTGAACCAATAATAAAAATAATCTGTTTTAGGAGTTTCTTATGTTTAGTTTATGTTTAGCTATATTTAAAACACATACACACACACACATATATATCTTTGCATTTACTTGTACAAAGCTTTTTAATACGTTGTGAGACTGAGGTTACAATGCTGGTGAAACACTGACAAAAAGTAGCTGTATGGCTGTGAAGTATGAAATGGCTTTTAATTCTTGTTGGCAAGAAGCTGACTCAGAAAAAGTCTGGGAGATAAAGGAACCTTGTTTCCTCTCCTTTGTTTTCCACTGACTCATTGTGTGGCCCAGAACAAATTGCTTGTGTGCATGGCTGATAAGTCAGTATGTTCATAAAGGTGCAACGTGTAATTAGTATTAATCTAAGTGGCATTCACCTCCAACCATTCATGCCATAGTCAAGAGTGATTAAATTATATGCTGTGTATAATGCATCATATTTATATTCCAAAGCATAATATTAGTTTATGAGCTGTGTTTTATTACAGAGCACTGAATACATATACCTGGTAAATGAGAAATTAAATTGTGTTGTCTAGGGATCACTGACCATAAAATATTTACTCTTGGTGGCAGGTTTTAAATACAGAAATACCATCAAAATTCAGAATATCTAATTGCAGTGGACCAAGCAGCATGTGTCCATTATATATATATATGTATATAACTATATCTCTTGTTTGGGATTATCTCAGGAAACCACTCGGGTAACAAGAGTTACACAGCAAAAGGAGCAATGTCAGAAGGGATCCACTTTAAACCTGGAGATTAGACAGAGCTGCAAAGTCAGGTGCTGCCTGAGGCCCTCTTTTTGGCTGCATTATCTGCAGCTATACTGTGTGTCTCAGGAGTGCTCTTCAGCTCCCTGAGTGTGTGCAGCCTGTTTACATCCAGAACTGGGAGAACAGTTGTATTCCCCCATTTATTCATCTCTACCCTACCCAGTTTTCATGCAGAGACACTGTGACCAGTAAGGGAGCAGTGAGACTTTCTGGCAAGTCCGCTTCTATCAGGGTGAGGAGAGAACCAAGACAGACAGACTGACACACACACACACACACACACACAAGCTGAAAGGCTGTGTTACAGCATCACTTCGTAAAAACATCAATATTATTTTTTTCACTTTTTTTATTTTTATGATCAGCAATCTTTCATATTTATGAAATATTTGTCACTAAATCCTTAAATGCTGAATTCAAGATAAAAATACCTTTAAAAAGCTGCACATGTTGGAGCTAAATTGCTTCATCATGAAAAATACAGAGCTTTATATGTCATTATTTGCAATTCTGTAACATTTACAAGTCCTGTTTCACACCCTGCTACCCTGATATTTACAGGGACACAAACATGTAGTAACAAATAGAAGAGTGTGACCAAAGAAAATTAATTAATTCTTGAAAAAATGCAGTGTTTACTGTCTTGCTAACAGATTGTCACCTGGTGGTGTTAACTGCAGTATGAAGAGTGTTTTTGTCTTCCAACTTCTGATAAGAACAAACGTATGTAATCCAATATTGTTCTAACATAAGAATATATATTGGTGCTTAGTGATACACTGACTTATGTACAGACTTGGCATAATTCTAGTCTAGTCTCTGGAAGGAGATCATGAACCAATCTTTTACTCTTTCAACTAACCCTGAAATATGGATATCGGCTACAGAAATTTCATTTTGCTCAGTGTCTCTCCACTGTTTACCCTATGTTAGAATTACTTGGATTCTGGCCCTGGGTCATTGATGCTTACTCTTGTTTTGTATTTTTACGTTACATGTAGCTCATTTCAATCCTTTCAGTAGTTTGTTGGTTTGGTTTTTAGCCTTAAGAAGTTTTCTTTTATTCCTCAAAGACTGGACACATCATGTTAGAAACCAGTTTGTCTTCTGGATTTTTTTATAGCATATTTTGCTAGCCAGCATAAACAAAGCCTTGGGCACTTTGCCATCCTCTTCTAGGCAGGATGTCTAACAAGTGGAGTAAGTGCAAGGTCTTTTGTTTACATTGTGGACTGAATTTGGAGTTTTTTGCTTCTTTTATTCTAAGAGTGTCGGCTTATCCTCTGAGGAGAAAGCTACAATTCACAATGTGCAAATCTGCATTTTAGGTAAAAGAATATCTAGATACATACTAGATTAGATAAATGTGTTCCAATACTTGAATCACAGGAAAAAGAGTATGCTGAGAGAAAAGTCTGTCATGTATGTTGTTGATATTTATCTCAGTTTATGTGTTGGGAAGAGCAGACTTGAAAGGCATGAGCAGTGATGTATTTTCTCCCTTCCCACACACTGGGGCCTGGCATGCCCTGAAAGAAAATCTCCTACTAATTGGTATTAATTGCTGCAATGTAACACTCCAGTGGATCATGAAGTGTCTCTGGTGTCTCACCTAAACTAAGTGTTTCAGATACAGACTTAAATATCATAAAATACACTTTTCCCAATAAAGCTACACCCTTACTGATTAGCCAGTGCCCTGAGGTGTAGCGATAATAAGACCTTCTGACTTAAACCTCCATGCTCATCCCTCTGCACAGCTCCCTTCTGGGACAAACCAGCTCTTCCAGTGCTCAAGTTCACTTAAATAGTTAAAAATTGGCTCCTCATTCTTAAGAGCATTGAGATCTGGCTCTTTGCAAGTGGTAGCTGCTAGATATGCACATTAATTTATTAATTTCAGTGAGAAAAACAAGAAAAGGGCAAAGAAGAGAGATTAGGGCTGGAAGAAGAGCAAGAAGGTGGCTGCAGGAGCCTGGTAGCAGAGGGAGCGACAGTGCTCTGTCAGGAGATCAAAACAAGTGGATCCACCCTCATAATCTTCTTCTTGCACAACCCCTACCGTGGCTGTGTCTGGCTGTGTTTCACCCTGAAAGGAGGTGAAGAGAGGACAGACCACTGACTTACACAATGTTTAGAGGAGATAGAAGGGAATTTTTAGACAGCCCCTGCAGCCAGTTCACTGAGTAAAATAACAACTATGAAGGATGTAGTAAGCAAGTGGATTTTGTATCAGGGTGCAACTAATGTAATAGCTACCAGGCCAGACTCCTGCCTTCTGGTGTTTTGAATGCTGAAGTGTAAAAATAAAATGTGTGAAATACAAAATAGGATTTCTAGGTGGTGGGAGTGGGCAAGATTTTATTAAGGAAGTTTGTTTAAATACTGCTACAGCAGATGTAATACAGATCATACCATCTTACTAAGTCACAGGAGTTCAAGAGTTGAAAACGGCCATTTAGAGTGTGGTTGTATAAATAAGTGTCAGAGAAACTGAACATATTCTTCTCTCTTGAAGTTGAAAAACCTTCTCAGACACTACAAATGACAGAAATTTCATCTTGTTCACCAGAAAGCCTTTCCATAAGTGTCAGTGACTCATGGATTCAATGTCAGTCCTGAAAGCCTTCCAACATGAGGAGAATATGAAATGATGAAGCATCCTCTGCTGCACATCTGCTCGAAGCACAGCTCAGCACTGCTCCAGCACCCATGTTTGCAGGAATACAGACAGTGAACACCTCTATTGCAGCAAGACAAAACTGCCCTTCCTCTGTGGAATTTTTTGTTGTTTTTTTTTTCATCTTCAAGCACAGCTAGCCAAAAGAGGAAGTAACTGACTGATTGATTACTTGTTGTGACTACTAAACAAAGGCCCCTTTAAAGAAATGTCTTTGAGTGTAAGCAGACAAAGTTATCAGTTGTTAGCCTAGTGTTGATTTGCAGTAGAAAATCACTTACACGGACATTCTTCCTTGAAAAGTCCTGTCTGCTGCTTTGCAGAGGCTCAGATGGGGCATTGTAGCTTTGCTTCATCATCGCTAGGAGTACAAGGAGTACAAGGAAGGGGTGAGAGACTAACAGAGAAATTTTTAAAAGTTAGAGATACAAATCTTGGACATTGATTAGGGCAGAATTTCAACCCAGCTGTGCATGTCCACTGTTAGTTTGGACAAGCCATTGCACCAATTGGCACCTCACACCCTTATTTGATTTAGGACAGAAGTTTCATGATTAGCTTAAGCCAATCTGAAACTGCACTGCTGCCAAAGGGACATTCCTCCCCCTTCTTACATCAGACTCAGGCACCCACATGACCATACAATAAACTGATCCAACTGAAAATTAGCCCTGGGAAAAACTAAACAAAACAAAACAAGCAACAAAAGAGACAAAAAAAAAAAAAAAAAAAAAAGACCAAAAAAAAAAAGGGGGCAGGCATTAGTTTTTAATAGAGTCTGGAAGTTCAAGAAGCTCACTGTGCTGCCAGAAGGTTGCAGGGGCTAATGAAGTAGATGGACTGGGAACAAGCAGCTAGAGGGATGGAGAGGTTCTGCTCTCAGTGGCAGTGAGATTCAGCTGGTGGGTCTTATTTTAAGTGGGTGCCTTTCATTTAGCATGCAGTGTGGCCCAGGAAGGTTTGCTCAGTGGAGAGAAGTGGGTTGTGCTGCCACCCCAAGAGGTGTGCTGTGTGCATTGGAGGGGTGGTGCTTTGGGCTAGCTCTGGGCTGGTCCCCTGCAGGAGCCTGCTGTCTCAGGTATGCTCCTGGAGCATGTCTTCAGTTTAGCTGATAACAAAACCTTATGTAGATGTACCCTGTGTGTACGTGGGGGTATCACTGACTCTAATACTTTTTGAGACCTCCAGATGCCATCATCATATGCAAGCAGAGTCTGTTTAAACTCTCTGTTTGGAGTTGAGAGACAGGAATGTAGCAGACCCAATGCTGAGTGAGAAAAAACAGACCACAAAGATTTCATGTGGCTTTATCCCCACAAGAGACTGAGTCTTTTTTTGTGGTCCTGCTTTCAAGCAATGGAGCAGAGCCAAGGCTGGAGCTCAGGTCTCTGTGGTTCCTGTTGCTGCTGGTGCACTCAGTGCTTTTCCCATTTGTGATTATTACCAACACAAAGCTCTGCTTCTCTCAGCTGCTGGATGCTTCACCAAAGCAGCCTGTGGACTCACATTCTAGTTCAAATGTGCCTTTTTGAGCAGCATCCTCAATTTGCCCTTTGGGGGTGTGTTGTGCTGTTCAGTGTATTTAAGCACTTACTCATGCTTTTCATGGGTCACTCTGGTACTAAAAGACAGCAGGGGGCACCAAATCTGCATAATTCTGTTAAAATGACGACATCCAGATCCATGCTCATAACACTGAAGTTATTATGCATACTCTCAGTTTAACATCTGGAATTTCATTCCAGCACTGATGTTTGCTAAGATTCCTGCTTGCTTCTCGGGAGTTGCAATGGTGAAAGTGGAGGTTGAATTTCCACGAATATATCTGGGCCAGTACCAGACTTTTCTCCTGCCAGTTGTCATCCCACTCCCTATCCTACTTAGTTTTGTAGCCTCCAGAGCTCATGCCCAGGGAGATGTTTTCTCTAATACTTAATTCAGGAAGACATTTTTATTTAAAGAACTGAAGGCTTTGCTATTCAGTCACAAAGTATCCTCATATTGGTGTTGTGAAAAGAATTTGTGCTGAAATCACAGGTGTTGGACATTCTAGTGAAATGAACTTCTCAATGGCCATGCAAAATGTTGTCAAACTTAGAATAAGTGATGTAGCTTAACTCTGCCTCTGTTCTTTTGCAGAAGCTGGAACTCAGATTTCTTTCAAATTTTTATGAAAAAATCCTCTGCAAAATAAAAGTGAAACACAAAATATATAAACTCATGGTTCTTTGAGCATTGGTTTAAATGTAATCTGTGAGGATGGATCTGATTCAAACACCTTCTTCACATGAGTGGTTCACAGTCATGAAACATCTGTGGGTACACTCAAAAAAATAAAACCTATTATTTACATATATAATATGTATGTACGTGTTATTTGTATTTTGAAAGTGCTTCAGGATTGGATCCTCATTTGACAATATACAAAAAAAAGGTAACACTGCAGTTTGACAAATACTTTGAGATATCTATTAATTGGGAGCTATTCTTAGAGTATTTCTGTTACAGCCAAGGACCAGGAAGATGAAAAAACATGTTCAAACCTTGCTGAGATGGTCACCACATAATTTTTTTCTGGCCTGCCTTCCTAATCTTGTATTTCTATTCTCCTAAATTTAAAAATCTTTCTTTGAAAAATCAGACCATTGAGAGAGATAATGAGGCAGAACAGACAGTCATGCAACTATGAAGAGAACATAGGTCTGAAGCAAGACTGCTCGTTCTGTGGCTTTTGGTAAGTCATTTTAGTGTCAGATTCATCAAATAATTTAGTTATTTTGAATTGGAAGTTCAGCTGGTTTGGTGCACACTTAGGTAAGTAGTACTTCCAGGCTTATTTATCTACTTTAAATGCAATTACTCACTGGATAAAATAAGTAAACAACATACCTGCTAACCCTTCCAGAACAGCATGTTCTTACAGGCACTTGCTGTTGTTTCACATAGCAGGAAAAGAGCCTCTTGTCAGGTGACCAATACTTGGATGGGAGTAGCTGCACATTAATGTGCATGTTAACAGCTTGGTGACTGTCTAACAACACCTGCCATGCTCTGTGCTGAGCTGATGGCACATGGTCAGCTGATCTGTGCACGTACAGTCCATCCAATATATTAGGATTCAGCTGTATTGGCACATCTGAAATGTTAAAAGCAGGAGGTAGAAATCAAGTGTGCTTTCCTCCAAGGAGATACCTCATCAATGGATTATTTTTCATGATTGGTTGTTTCGGGAATTAAACGTGTTGACTTTTTGGTCTGTGTTTTTACTCATGCCACCAGTGAAAAGATTTATCCTTTTCCTGCTAAGTTCTACAGAACAAAAGCTGATAGAGTGAAGGCTTCATCCTTGAAGATAAACTTTGCATAAACTAAAGTTACTTGAGTCTCTCCTATTGGTTGACAGCCTTTGAAGGAGAGCTGAGGGGGACAGAGCAAAGAGGAAGAAAGAGAGCAGAGCCTGGGACCTCTTCCTGGGGGGTAGTGGCCACATCTTCCTAGGTAGACATCACCAGCAGGCTCAATAAAGGTGAGAGAGCTCATGCTCTGGGTGTTGGTGCTTTTTTCCCAAAAAAAGACAGCAGGGACACCTGCTGTCTGCCAAGGCCTGGAAGATGTAGCCCCTGCCTTCGGGGGAGTGTCCTGAGTTGGTAAGACAACCTTACATGAGTAACTCTTTGGTGAGTGGGGTGCTTACAGTTTGGGGTTTATTGCTTTAGTCTCCCTCCTTCTCTCTCCCTTCTCTTTGGGTCCTGCTATTCAGTCACTTCTGTTAATAAAGATACTGTTTTCTGAACTCTCTATGGTGCTCAGCCTCACTTTTCCAACAACTGTAGGACCCACCCTGTTACATTGGTTTACTGAGCATTTTCTCTTGGGGTTCACAAATCTTATATTTTTGACTGCAGTTTCACAGGTTCGCTGACCTTACAACATTATTGTGAAGAGAAGTACATTAAATATTGGGAAGAGTCCTGATACTGCCATAATGGGGATTGCATAAATATCTAGTGTAAATAGGCTCTACATCACCATTGATTTCTTTAGGGAAAGTTTACACCCTTGAACTTTTGGCTTCATTTGTCCTACTCACATCAGCAGGTTAAAATAATGATCTCAAAACCATATTTTACAGTCACCTGTCAGAAACTGGGTAGGACTCTAAATAACAGATCTGGATGATATCTTATCATCTGCAAGTAATCATCTGTGTTTCTTCTGTCTCCATAGCTCTTAAACCTTGTCAGCTTGAACATCCCTGGGAGTGTTCAGAGTCATGCTGGTTGGTGCTTTGATGTCCCTGCCCATGGCAAGAGGATTGGAGTAGATGATCTTTAAAGGAACCTTCCAACCTAAAGCTTTTTATTATGCTGTGACTTACAGTGTGTAAGGTAAGGTAATGAGTCTCTGCTTTGTAATTTATAACCAAAATGTAGCTACACATCCAGTCTTAGACCTTGGATGCAGCGTGCATGACATTTTCAAAGTGAGGTTATGGAAGCACAGTTTGGTTGGCATTTTTATATGACTATTAATGTCATGTTGGGAACATGCAAGTTTAGCTGCATGTTCTCACTTTCATATCTTTACCAATAGAAAAGTCTTTGTAATTCCTAATTTAAATAACTTCTTGTAGTTTAAGGCCACTACATTTTAACCTATTTGTAGAGGGCAAAGAATATTATATTCTATTTCCATACTCACTATCCATTTCATATCTGAAAACTGTATTCATGTGTGTCATCAGAGTTTTCTTAAGGTGGAATGAGATCAGTTCTTTCTGCTTTATCTCCAAGGCTGATATCTCTAATATCTCCTGAGTTATCTCAAACATGTGAACACAGTTTTCACAAGTGTAATGTTCCAAAATGTCACTACTTCACACCTTCAGTGCTGCATTCTGGCTTATATATCCCAGAACAATATTTTCTGCTTTCATTCCAGGTTGATACTATTCCATTTGTTCCACTGTTGATAAAACATGCAGCTATTTTCCTGAGTACTGCTGCATCGTGTTGGGAAAATGCAGCTGGTTTTGCCATTCATGATTCACTGTCAAAATGAAGGATTTTGCACAGGAGGAATGTGTAGGATTCTAACTCAAGTCAAAACTCCCATTTATATTTTGGATAACACAGTAGAGAGGATTATTAAATAGCATTCAGCCATCAGCTGCAGAGGATCCCTTAACTGCCTGTGAAAGGGTAGGATGTAAATTGAGAATCATGACAAGTTAAGAAATCAGTGTGAAAAGTATATGCAACTCAACAAAGAAGAGCAAGAGCTACTTCATTTAGGTAGGAATAATTAAATACACCATATTCAGAGCAGGAACAATCAGACAGCACTGTGAAACAGATCACAGGGTTAGGATATGTGACTTTAACAGCTTGTTCCTTTTCCCAAGACCTGATACTTTGTTATAGGAAAAATTTTGTTTCATTTCATACAATGTCACCTTGATTATTCCTGGTCCTTGCTATTTTTTTCTTGCTGTCTTCTGGTTACTTGTTTAATTTAAATTAACAGAAATATAATGGAATAAATAATTAAACATGGAAAACTATTGATCATTCCAAGGCTACTCCCTTTTCCTAAGATGATTTTAATCTTTACCAGTCTTCTGTCTTTCAGTATTTCTCAAATATGTAGTCAGTCTGAGATTACAGCAACTTTTAAACTATGAAGCAGACTGAAAATATGTGCCAGACTCCTTAAATAAACTGTTTTTCTTATAGGAACATTTTGGGCATATCCCTGAGTGTCTCACAATGTTCTGTAGTCTTTAAGAAACATTTATATTGCTGTCAAAGAGAGTGAAATACTAGTTATTATTGTGAAAAAGCACTTTTTCACAATATGTATAGATACCATAAAACTTGCATATTGAAGCAGAATCTATTTAAGAAGTTGTATAGACAGAAAGGTGAATGAATATCTGCTGTTAGCCCCTAAGAATTTGACAGCTATTCAGGTATGAGGTTGTGTGGTGATCTACTATCACAATACAACATGACAGTACATTCAGATGCCTTAGATTGGAGGCCTGAAATTGCAGGGTTTGGAATTCACATGTGATATTCAGAGACAGAAGGCATCAAGTAAGTTAATAAAAGAGACTGTGCATAAAGTGGGTGTATAGGACTATGGTCTGTGCAGCCTTGGACTGAAGTGCTGTCAGACTATCGCTCTTAGTTTATCTGGAGACGCCTCCCGGTTTGGTTTCACACCTCACCTAGGAATTCAAACAGGCTGAATATATCTTTGCCTTGCAGCACCATTAAATTCATGTTCCTGTACCTGGAGTTTCTAAACTCAAAGTTATCTTTTTAAAGAAAACCCTGGCTGCTTAGTGGGGAAAATGGACGATTTCATGCAGTTTTTTAGTTAAAAGCATATTTGTATTGACTTAAAATATAAGCCCTAAACCTGACAACACAGAATATTGATAGATGCAATCAAAGAACTGCAAACAATGTATTGTACTTGGGTTAAATTCAGGCCTGGCAGCCCTCCAGGATGAAATAATCCACACAGGATAATTTTGGAATGGGTAAAGGTATAGATGCTCCCCAGTGCAGTTTCTGGGGTTTAGTGTGGAGGTACCATTTGTTGGAGCAGAAGGGTAATTAAGTTTTTGTTCCTCTTCGCTTGCACCAAGATGATTAGCAGGGGAACTCAAGCTTCTGAGTTTTGCAAGGCAGACACTTTTCCAATAAGAATTGAATTTGCTTATTTCAGACAGTCTGGTAAACAATCATCAGAGGACAACTTCTCTCAGCTGCTGTGTCAGGCTCACTGCAGTGTGGGCACACCATGCTCAGCTCTCTTAGTTACTCAGGTGAGTAGTTAGTTGGTAGGCAGACCAAACTGTTTACTCAGCTACTTAAACTCATTTGCAGTAATTCTGCCTCCTTCCTTGAGATGCACTAGTCCCTCCTGTTCAAGGTGATAATGAACCAGTAACACTGTTTATGGACATAGATCATGTTAATTAATTTTCCTAGTGGCTTTTGTTACTTTTGTAATACAATTTTTTTTCCTTTCTGGGCATCTATTACCCTGCCAGTCTGCTACAAGCCTCCTACCCTATTAATGGGCATTTTAACAGGAGGAAGTTAATAGGAATACACATTGAGTGTGAATTTACGTGTAACTAATTCACACTATTCTTGCTGGAGACACTTCGGTGTTAAAGGCAAAATGGCCTGTGGTACTTTCAAAGCAAAATTACTTGCTCCTAGCAAGACAAAGTGGCCTTAGTGGGAACTAGGGCGGCTAAGCTGCATTGCTTGGAAATTTACACTCTAATTATCACAAATTAGCCTCTCCATCTGGGCCAGAACAAATATGTGAAGAAGACTCTGAAAGTTGACCAGCACATTGCCTTTTCCTGCAGAATGATCTCCATTGAATGCATATGTCCTGTCTGGTCATACTGAGATCATTGCAGTGGAAAACCTTTTGGCAGATTAAACTGGCAAAAGTGCTTTCTGATTTTCAGTTACTTGAATGTTCAAAGCACCTCTCAGAACGTAGCATACATATATATAAATGTAAGTTACAGGAGTAACTGATAGATCATTAACATGAATCAGAAATGCCATTACTGCTAAAATATCATCTTTGCTTCCATTTTCAGCCTGAGTCCTCTAGCTTGGCTGCCTTCAGCTTTGCTTATGTTAATTGTTTCAATGGGTACTGAATTATTGCCACTAATATGAATGCTTCAGAAGCCAAAATAACTACTCATCTGAATACTTGCTGGAAAACCTTTTTACTTCAGAAAACTATGTCCACAAAGAAAACCTGCCTGGAGTTAGTTTGATTTTGAGAGTTGTCTTACTTGCAATTCCAAAGCAAACTCACGCAAAATATGTTAGAAGAAAAAAAAACGGCTTAATTTCTATTATGTATTGTTTCACAGCAGTTTTTAGGTCAACAATTTATGCAATCCAGTCAGCAAGAAATGCATATTTAGTATCTACCTCTCTGAATCAATTATCAAGATAATGCATTAATATGAGGCTGTTGCAGGTTCAAGGTGAAGAGAGCTCAGTTTCTCTATATAAGAACTAAATGCCTTGAAAAGAGAGTAAGACTCTGTGTGTGTGTGTGTGCAGTACTTGTGAGTCATGATAGTTTCTAAAAGGCTGTTTAACTTTCTGAAGCTGATGTGAGTCATTATTCTTTTCTCTGGTAATGACTAGTTGAGATCACATTTACCTCTTCCATTTCTCTAGTAATCTCTGAGACTAGTATTTCATTGATCTTCCAGTGAACAGCTGCTTCAGAGTTCTCAGTGACAAGTAAAGGCTTTAGGAAATAACACAAGATATCTCCTTTTGGAGAGCACAGATGACTAGAGCTGGCACCTGTTACTGCTCAGCCACTTTCGTCACATAAAAGTGACAATTGGTTTAACAAAAGAAGACATCCCTTGTACTAAGTGTTTAATGTAGGTAGAAAACATGCAGGACTTGGAAAAAGCCAACTCTGAACGACATAGAATAAAAATGAGTGAAACAAGGGCAGACTTTTTGCTTATGACATCACAAGCAGTGTTTCTCCTAACTGTTCCTAGAGTTAAACTGAGTATTTCAGATGGTGTCCTGAGGATACTAAAGATCTAGAGCCAAACTTATCTGACCCTTATGGTTTAGGCAAATTTAGTTAGACATTTCATGTAAACAGAAAGAAAAAGAATCAGAGAATGGGTCAAGCTGGAAGGGACCACAGCGGGTCATGTGGTCCAACCTCCCTGCTCAAGCAGGATCGTCCCAGAGCAGGTTACTCAGAATTGTGTCCAGGTGGCTTTTGATATCTCAAGGGAAAGAGACTGTACAACCTCTCAGAGCAACATCTTTCAGTGTGTGGTCACTCACACTGTAAAGAAGTTCTTCCTCATGTGCAGGTGGAACTGCCTGTGCTCCACCTTCTGCCTGTTGCCTCTTGTCCTCTTGCCTGGCATCAAGAGAAGAAGGCAGAACACAAATTAAGATGCTCATGCACAAAATACACTAGAACCTCCAACCAGGATTTCAAAGCTTCTTTGTAAGAGACGGGTAAATTCCAGAGAATCACCTTGTCTTGCTGGTTCTGCTTCAGACTGGAATATTTAATTTGATGTTAAAGCCAGGATAGCTAATGTATTAAAGGTTTATATTTAGAATAGGAATGATCTTTCAATACAGTGTTCTCATGAGACTTCCTGCTGAACATGTTTCTCCTCTTCCATTGCCACCTCCAACTTTTTCTTCTGGTATTTTTCCAATTTACAATATGAATTCTTCAGTACTTGTTGTCAAATGCTAAAACAGTTTTTATAAGGGACTTTAGCTGAAGTGACTAGAAATTCTAAGTGATACAGAGTGATATAATCATTAGTTTTACTCCTACAGTTAAAAATATTCCTATTTATAGGGGGTTTATTTTCTCTGATTTAATATGAGGCATATGTTTCAAAGTTATGAAAGCTTAGGGGTTCAGTTTGGACAATCTTTACTTAAATTCAGTGTTTGATAAAGAGTTCTGTCATTGATGTGCTAATAATACAAGTCTTGTTTTTTGGGCAACTGATTTGTTTTTTCCTCTTTAAACAGAGGTAAGTCAAAGCTAATACTAATTTATCAAGTTTTAGTACAAGAAGGTGGTTTTGTCAGGGTCCTGAGCTGACAGCAACCAGCCTATTCATGTGTTGTACATCTGCATGGCCTCTCCTTCCTTTTATATCACAGGTGTGCCCACCTCTCATGAAACTGCATCAAAAACAACTTTACTGCACAAATACAGCCATAAATTATGTTTATGTATGCATTAGTCAACACTGTTATTTGTGCAGACCATATTGTAACTATTCATTTATGCGTGCAAGTTGGAAATGACTAAGACCATTAATTCTGTTAGAACACATATGTCAGTTTGGTGAAATACTGATTTTTTTCTAAACTAATCCAAAGACACCAGGGCTCGATTTACTGCACCAGATTGTTGTTTTCAGGACAGCAGGGATGAGCATTCAGTATCAGGTTTAGTACAAAGCGACAAAGAGGAAGAGTGTTTAGTTTAATATGAGAGAATTTAATCAGACTCTGAGAAGGAGAACTGTTGAAGGGCATTATGTATTTGTCTTTGTTCTGGCATCTCTGTTCAGGCTGATGGAGCCATGAGGTGTGATCTAATACAGCCTACAATGGGTGGGGAGCACCAGCAGGGCTTGTAGATTAGCAGAGTATTACAAGCTCTGGGGTAGGAAAAATTAAACATCTTCAAAATCAGAGGAACTTGGCCCAGAATATTGTTTCAGTGTTTGGACAAATGAATATTTTATGCAAATTATCTTATTAGCATAACTAGCTCTGCAGGCTCTTCAGCGACTGATGAAGGATTTCTTATAGATTACTTATTCAGAAAATTTGTTATTCCCTTTTCATTCCTTTGATGGAATTCAGTTATTCAGAATTGATAAAGTTGTAACCCACTCTCTCCCCAGCACAGACACAAATTAAATTCCTTCTTGGCAGGATTAAGCAATGTTAGCAAGAGTTCCTTGTGTATAGTTTCCATGTATTGATTTGAAGCATATTAGGTAAAGTCAAAGGCAATTGAGACTTTCAGATATTCACTGTTAAAGCCTTACTTTCTATTCCCTGCATGGGCTCTTATTTTTATATTGGGGCTTCCCCTTCAGACTAAAGGTCTTGAACAGCTCACAAAAATGTTCTTAGGAAAAAAAAAAAAGTAGATGTGTTACTTCACCAGTGGCTAAAAATCTTATTGCCAGTTTATTGAAGGCTTCTGCCTTTCCTTTATTTATTGGAAGGGCTTCACGCCTGGAAGAAGGTAACTTTTGAAAGATGAACATGACTTGTGCTGTTGCCATGAATAATTAGGGTCTTTGGCTAATTCTAATACTTCTGAAAATTTCACACATAGTTATTACAGAACTATTGAATTTAAGCAAATCCTTTCCCCATTCCATTTCACTTTAAAGCAGGACCTTTCCTGGAATTGCTTTTTCAACTCGCTTTTTGCTACTCTGTCCTGGAACTAAGAGCAGAGATCCTGTCTTTCTGGAGTGCAGAGTATCCTGTCAGACATTTCTGCACTGGTGAGGAAGGAGTCTTGATGAACTCCCTGGAGATAAAAGCTGAATTTGGAGGAGTTAAGAGTGGGAGGCAGTAGATGGAGCAGGCTTAGACTGTGGACTAGCTAGAAGATAAAGCAAAGACAGGCTAATGGGAAAGAACTGTGCAGTAGAGGGGCAGAGGAGGCTGGAACAATAGAGCAGAAAAGCGTAGCTTAGGAATTAAGAGGTTCAGTGACATCTGTGCTCACAAAATCGGTTCACTAACCCTGTAGATAATGCAAAAAGTCACAGATACCCTGATGGCAAACACTCTTGTATTTGCTAGCAAATTATCAATGACATGAAGAGTCAAAATGTGTGTCATGCCTCTGTGGTGCTGGTTATCAAAGCACGGAACAGAACAGTTACTGAGATCACTCAGTTCAGGTGAGTGATCTGAGCTGCAAACCTGAAGCCCCAGTTTTGCCAGAAGCCACGATGGATTTAAGTGTGATACTGTATAATTGTGATATTGGCTGGCAAGTGAATAGTAGAAGGAAAGCACTGTAGTGTCATGCTCTGAAGAGTCTTATTTTGTTATTTAGGAACATTTCTGTATTGCATATTAATCTATGCTTTTTAAAGTGGATTTCAATAATTAAACATGGAGATTATAGCCAGGCAGGAACCTTAAAACTTCAACAGAGATGAATGTAAAGTTATGTACTAAGGAAGGGATCAGCCTGGAAATTATAAAGGCTGGGACCTGACAATTCTGCTGAAGATGACCTTAGACAGGCAGTGGGACAGGCTGCCCAGAGAGGGTGGGCCATCTCTGTCCTTGGAGGTTTTCAAGACTTGGCCAGATGAAGCCCTGACAACAAGCTGACCTTGATTTGAAACTGCTGTGAGCAAGAGGTCAGACTGGAGGCCTCCTGAGGTCCCTTTTGACATAAACTTTTCTATGATCCTATGATAATGTAGTTAAGATTTATTCATCCAGATTCCACAAAGAAAGGTGGGAACAGCTGGCTGTAAAATGAGATTATTGTCAGTGGGCTTGTGAACCATCACATTCCTGGTATCTGAAAATAAGACTTCATTAACAAAATGTCAGTTGCCTTTATTATTGCAAAGGTAACCTTTTGCAAATGAACTGACCATACAGTGAGAGTCATTTCATCTGGAATCTGCAGATAATCTGAAATAATAATGCATAAGAGTATGAAATGCTTCTATTAATCTCTGTGGGATATTAGCAGTAAAGCCCAATGAGGGCAATTTGTATATAAGCATTGTGAATAATTTAGTATTACTTAAGGTTCACAAAAGAGAGAGTCAGATGTATTATTAAAAATACTCTATGAATGACAGTTCTCTCTCATAATTAATGTAATGGCTTTTACTCTAGGAGGCACTCAGTAATATGTTATACTTAAAACTATGCATTGTAATAATAACAATATATGAATCCTAAAACATGAACTGCCTTGGCTGTGGGTGTATCATCACCTTGTTGGTGGATTTATGGTGATTTTAGCCTCTCACTTTAGGGACTACTGGCCCTATAAAGACTTGTTCTTTAGGTTTATACATTTGAGGTAATTATTTGGGTGTTGAAAGGACTCATTAGCAGTCCCTTCTCATCTCTGATGCCATTCTATAAATTAGCCACTGGAAATTTCTTTCAGTACCTTCAAATTTGTTCATTATCTAGCACAAAAGGTCATTTCACATAAAATCAAGTGCTCCAAGATCTGCTAATGTAAGGACATCCTGAACTCATGAATCTATTAAATTTGTTTTCACAATCTATTTTCAAGATTGGATGTTGTTTGGTTTTAAGGGCCGTCTGTTGCTCACCAGATGTACTCTGTTGCTATTATTTATCTAGTGACTGAATTTTTCTGGTCCCTTCATAGAGGTCCTCACAAGGTAAAAACCCATTCTTAAGTTAAGAAATCCCAAATCATGTTTGTGGTTTGACCTGTGATCATGGTTGCATAGTGATAACTTTGAAAATCAGCACCTCAGTACTGCTTGTACAAAAGCAGCACCACCATCTATCCTCTTGTGACAACTCTGTGTGAAATTGGGATCAGACTGTAGTACAACTGTATTTTCCAAAAAAAATATGCACGATAAGGACAAATTCCTTCTGTTCACAAGCACCAGATCCAAACAGTGATAGCTGTAGCAAGGAAAGCAAGGCCTCTCACAGTCTTTTGTAAAACACATTTCTGCACAGGTTTTGCAAACACACTCTCATGATCTGTTTGTGGGTACTGTGAGATACAGCCCACAAAATCAGTTCATCTAAAACTTGTGCTAGGAAGTGTTATTGTTAAGCTTGAAGTACCTTGTGTGACTCATCAACAAATACATGTGAAAGGAATGGCCTCTGCTAAAAGATGAGAGAATACAAACCATTTTTTAATCAATCTGAACATAATTTACGTTCCATTTCTTACTGACTTTCTACTTTGTCTGCAATTCTATCCCATGGTTCAGCTTTCTGACTAATTTCTGCTGTTGCATTCCCAGGTGTATGCCACTGAGTGAGAGCAACAGTCCCTTCTGGAAATGGCATGGGAATACCATGGAGGCAGCAGGAGCATTTGTGAGATTTTGAAGAGAGAAGAGTGAAAGATGTGCTAAATTTGAGACTTTGGCTGTTAAAATGTGCTGATGAACACCAGAGAGCAAGGATTACTGCATTGCCTAACAAACTGCTGCAGAGCCTCTGAGCCTTTTATTTCCAGTAATAAAAAGGAAATCCATGTGCATCTCAACATGTGGATGTAATCTTGTTTACCTGGGGAAAAGAAGTGTTAAAATAACAGTTTTTGAAAGCAACTGTTTTTCCTAAAGGGGAAAAAATACATTCATATATATGAAATCTGTATCTATACTCTGTATTTGTCTGGTTTGCTTATTCCAGATCCCTCCAGGGGACAATGCTGCATCCTCAGCTCCCACACCCTCCAGCCTGGTCTCTGTGACACACATTTAAAGGAGCACAGTTGGGTGCTGGACTGTAATTTCTCATGCATCTAGGATCATATCCATTAGCTTGTGTGAAAGCTAGGACCAAGACCATGGAAGTAGATGGGGAACTAATAGACCGACTGGTGTTCCTGCTGTGTTCACAGGGACCTAAACCATGGAGAAAACAGTCAGGCTCATCCATATTATTTTAGCCTTTTGCTTCATGATTTGCAGTAGTCTCATTCATAAATGACAAAGGAACAGCTCCCTGCTGTGAGGTCCTCATACCACAGGGAAGTGTAATGGGTTTGTAACAAGATGGAGATAAGGAAGACTTTTTAGTGATTACTCAGACAAATCTCTGAGTATGAATCAGAGGAGTACTGAGGGAAGGGTGTATCTTTCCATCACTCTCCATCACTTAAACATCTGAGGATAGTTAAGGTATTCTCATGGTACTATGTAAGAAGAACTCAGTAAGACAAATGTGTCCTAAATGCATCTTTATAGATTTTTTTCCTTTCACTGTATGTCAGAAACTTTTGTAATTTGACAGCCACTAGCAATGATTAATGGCTAGCAATATGGCTGGGGGCAACATATGTTTCAACATCAGTACCAGGAAAGACTGTGTGATCTTGGAAGTCTTTGGCTGTGGAACTGTCTCACAAAATGAAAAACAAGTATTTTGCCTGTGTGCTCAATGAAGAGCTCCAAATACATAGCTGGAATATAAATGAGGATGAGAGACAGTGGAAAGCAGGAGAATATTTACCTTGGAGTGTGGTGCTAAACTGAGATTTAGTGGTTGTTTCCATTTCCGTCTTTTATGATAGATACAGTATACTCATATTTTCCATAGACATATATATATGTGCAGATATATACCTGTAAGTGCCCCAGAAAGAAATGTTTTATTTTCGTTTTCCTAGAAGCATCAGTTTTTCTGTGTTGAAGCTTAACATAGGTATTATGTATCTAGATATTAAAGTAACTACGGTAAAATAAATGTGTTTCCAAATATGACTCCTGTACTTCACTTACTACTTTTTCAAAATGTGTAGTTATGAATAAACCATTTACTTACACAAACATATAGTCTGCAGGATTTCAGATACAAAAAAATTAAAAGGTCATAGAATTACAGTGGCTTTACTGCATCCCTGTATGACACAAGGCTAATTACTACTTGCCATGTTCCATCCTTCTTAATTAGAACATCAGATCACACATTCATTCTGGAGCAGCTCAATTATGAAAGGTTAGATCCATCACTTTATTGCTGATTGGTTTATTAATTACTGGCCTTGATTCATATCAGCACTCTTTCCTCAGGATAAAAGTGCAGATTATGTTAAAAGTAATATACCATACTTCTAAACAAAAACACATTGTAAACACTTAAAAAGAAAGCATCCACTGGACTTGGCTTTCATGAAATTACAGCTTCCTGTATGATGAAGTCTGACTTTCACAGGTAACCACTGGCAAATTTCTAAATATTTTTGTTACTGAACTGCCTTCAGTACTTAAAAGGATAGAAAAAAATTATGTGAGGTGAAATTCTTTTTCAGTTTTGTAAGGATGTTTCAAATATAAAGCTTTAATCCATGGTTGTCAAAAATATTTTTAAATGGGACTGTGATATTTTCTCTTGAAAACTTTTTGCTTGCAAACCTGCTGTTTTGTGTCAGCTGATGTGCTCCAAAGAAGTGGAAGAACTTTTGATGGTAAATCTAAAAGAGACCTCTTGTAGAAATGACTAAGTTGTGTCTGGAGACACTATGGATGGAGTTAAAGAAGATATGCAGGCAGGAGCTTATCCTTCCTCCTTATTTTAAACGTGTAGCAAATATATTGCATATACCTGGTTGCCAGCAAGGGCACTCTCCCAGGTGGTGGCATTTATGAAAGGTTTGTCTTTCTGTACTCCTACAGTCAATGTCTTTTTTTGCAAGAGGGAAAGGTGGACTGACTCCACTTTCCTGAGCTACTCTGCTGTGGTTCATGAGCTCTCGGGCTGGATTCCTGTCCTCTCCCTCTTCATCAGAGGACGGACACACTAGCACTGGCCTCCCCACGGACCTGGGGCACGTTTCATGGGATTTACCTCATCCTGAAAGGGAAAAAAACTGATTAAGAAACCCCCACCAAAGCCTTTCAAGTTTAGACATATAATTATCTTCTCAGGATCTGGCCTGAACCGATCCCAGCCTACGCTTCTTCCTCTCACGCTGTCGTGACAGGATTTCAGTCAGATACACGCTGCGCTGACTGCAGACGCTGCCCGAGTGGCGGCGGGAGCCCCCCGCCAGCCCCGCACCGCCGAGACCCGCCAGCCCCGACCCCCGCCAGCCCCGCACCGCCGAGCCTCGACCCCCGCCGCAGCCCCTGCCGAGGGGACCCGCCCATCGGGGCCGCCCACCGCGGCTCCTCCGCGGGAAGGGAGGGTGGCAAAGGGGCCGGGCCGGGCGTCCCAGCCGCGGTGTCGTTGCGGGGTCGTTGCGGGGTCGGGGCGGGCTCGGCGGAGCGGTGTGAGGGGCGCAGTGGCCGCCCGACCCCGCGGCGTGTGCGGCGCTGCCCGGCCACTGCGATTTCGGGGGTCTCCACTCTCCTGGCTGCCCGCTGGCACCTCCCGAGCGGTGAAGAGGGCTCGGAGGGCTCTCCCCGCCATGGCTTTCACTTTCGCCGCCTTCTGCTACATGCTGTCGCTGGTGCTCTGCGCCGCCCTCATCTTCTTCGCCATCTGGCATGTGAGTACCCCAGTCCCGCATGCCGCGCCCTCCCGCTGAAGGGGCTCCAGCCCCTCATGCAGAGGGTCCTGCCACGAGGGGAGCGGGCGGGCAGGACGGGCTGGCGCTGGGCGAGCAGCCCCTCGCCCTCGCGGCCGGGGAGATGCGTCCCGCGCTTCCCCCGCCTGTCGCCCTGGCAGCGGCGGTGCCAGGACGGACAGACCGCGCCGTGACACCTCTGCGTGGGTGACACCTCTGCGTGGGTGACGGTGTTTGTTGCACCTTCCTGAGCGTACAGACCGGCGGCCACGCGCCCGTGCCAGCCGGTCCCGCTCCCGGGAAGCGCTCGCAGCCCGAGCGCTGCCCCAGCCCTCAGCTCAGCTGTGCCCGTGGCGCCAGCACCGGCTGTGCTCACACCTGAGGTCTTCCAGGTAGGCACATCTGTTTTTCTTGCCTGCGAATGGAGCGTTTTGAGGGAGAAACCGCCCCACACATGCTGAAACAGTAAGGTTGCTTTTCTTTCAGTAATTGCTGCGTTAATAACTTCTTAAAAAGTCGGAGTTGAATGTGAAACTCTCTCATCCTTCCAGTGCATGAGCTGGATGTTGGAGTCCACCCTCCTTAATTTCCCTGGAAAGTGTTAGTGCTCTCTGCTCACTGTACACTGGGTGACTGCAGTAGGTGTAAGCATGGAACTTAGAAGGTGTTTATTTCCTCAGTAGTGAAATTATTGTTACATGTAATTTGAAATTCTCTTGAACTGTTACATATTTTGGAATTATTTACACTGTATGTGTGCTACACAACTCCATGCCATAAACATTCAGAATGGAAGAGGACAAGCTGAAAAATAGGGCAAGTCTCATGAATGCCTCTACAGCTACCTGATGGAGTAAGATCCAAAAATCCTGCTTTAACTAACAAGCAAGGGAGATGCAGAATTTATTTGTATTGAAAGCAAAGCTGCTAGCTTAGTTGTATTAGCACTATGAAACAGACTCTTCTATCGTGAGAATGCCTGGACATTTAATTATTTTGTACTCTTAATGGGGCAGTAACAAGTTTTTTTTCTTATTAATGAAACCACAAAAGTGTGATGGTAATGCCAAGTACTGTCGTGATGTCAAGTACTGAAAGGCTGAAAAGGATCTCTAGCAGGCAGCTACTGCACTGCTCTGAAACAAAGGAGTAGTAAAATTTGGATGACTGTTCATGTTTTCTTTCCTCCTGTTCCACAAATCTTTAGATCCCTAAAAGTGAGAATTCTACAGCTTCTTCAAAGGTTTTAGAGTTAATAGTGTATTCTACTCTGAATCTCTAGCTACAAATTGAAAGGTTTTTATTAGTGTAACAATTTTAATAATTGGTTTATATATTTGAAGTCTGTTACTGTGATCTCTTTTTCCTGGACTGAAGTTGTTGCCTGAAGACACACAGTACTGCAAGAAAATCTGGCAAATTATTCTTCCATAAATAAGTGTAGTTACTGCACATTTAGTGAAACAATTTTTCAACTTTCAGTCCATAAACTTGTGAGAGCAATCTCTCAGTACTAAAGCTCTGTAAGGCAACTAGGAAAGAAAACCTTTTGTCAATATGCTCACGTTTATGCATTATCTGTTGAAAAATTGTTAGGAATTGAAGTTGAAAATGGCTGTAAATGCTGTTCTATTGTAATAGAGCAAGAATTGGTACCATCTTTTCTTATAAATAGATAATAATTCTATTAAAGTACATGTCTTGAGAAGGAAGATCATAGAACAACAGATTCAACACCCTGTTAGAATAAACTTTTAAGCATACATGTCGTCCACATAAACAAAACACAAGGATTGTTATTATCCTTTCTATATGAATTGTAGTGTGGTTTCTTGTGTAACTTATGTATTGAGTCATAGGAGTTTCTTTTACCTTAAACATCTCAATTGTGAAAATCTTCACAAGAAACAAAACTCCTACTCCTTCCCTGTGGCTTGGCTTGATTTTTTTTCACTGTAATATACGTGTAAGGGACAGTAAATAAATTGCAAATAGGTTCTCCTAAGGGCAGTGGAGTATTACAATAATTGTATTTTCCCATTGAAATTGCTGGGGATTTTTTGTTTGTTGTTTGTTTGTTTTTAATAAACACATTTGGTTTAAACAGATGATTAATCTGAGTGTCCCATCACTTTGAAAGATTTCTGAGGTTCTAGGACTGAATGAGAATTTATATTTTGTAAGATATTTTACAAGATAAGAAAACACCATAGCATCTGGTGATATTGTTCTAGTCTGAAGCTGACTGAGGTTTGGGCAGTTATCTGGAATTAACAGTGGATCAAAGAAAATTTCATTTTCTTCCTGCTGGCAAGTCAGATGAACTATCATTTTCATTAATATTGATCTCATAGGTTCAATAAAAACTAATACCAAAACAAGAGAGTAAAATGAGGATTTTTAGTTTTGGACATTGTGCTTTTCTGAAGCCTTTCTTCTAAGAAGTTAAAGACTCTATATGTTCCTGTGCTCCCTACTCCTTGGGAGCAGACAGAATGAAGCTGGTCAGAACATTTTAAAGGAACTGTAAATAAAATACATAAAGTGCTTCTGACATCTGGAACACGTAACAATTTTTTTCCCTGCCTCTGAGTGATCTTCTTGTGTATGTAGCCAGTGGTGTCTGTCATAATTAAAAAAAAACCAAAACAACCTCCCCCAAAATCAAATTAGATACTATCAGAAACATTTGTTTCAACTCTGCACAAGTATTATCTCAATGTATTATTGCTGGAATTTTACTCATACACATTAAATGAAAGAAAAGGGCTGAAGATTATGTCTCCACACATCACAGAGTACCAACAGGACTCTCTGTGGCACAGGAATTGTTAAAGCATGGAGGTTGTTCAATGACCCCCATACATCAAGCTGTAAAGTCACAGTGCCAGAAACATCATGGAGAAGGGGATGTTTTCATAACACTTCCATGGGAAAGTACTAGAGAATTTAGTAGAGGATAGTGACCTTTCTGCTTGCTTTCTTGATTTGAGTATAAACACATCGCTTTTGCTGTAGAAACAGTTGCAATTGTGCTGTTTTAGTGGCTGAGGTGTCATTGAAATGTGTTTTGGTCAAGGTGTCCTCTCAAATGGACTAATGCAGCTGAGCACATTTTAGTGTGGTTGTGTGATACAACTAAAGCAGAATTTGGTTTACTAAGTACATGATTTCATATCCTCATTTCATCTTGTAAACGCAAGAACAGTGTATGGTTTCTTACTATCACAGACACTTTGTTTTACTGTCCTCAGCTCTTGTTCTTCTTATATACAGTTTTTTACTATCAGTTTTACTCCATTCCTAAACTCTCTTGAACTAAGATTTAGCTTCCTGTTAACATTTAACTGAGCTATGTCAAGTCTCTTTGAACTCCCAACAAGACTTGACATGCCACAATCATTTCTAGTGTAGCTCAACTAAGTTGTATCTGAAGTGAAGATGAATGAAGTTGACAAAATTGTGGCTTATTTGTCCTCTCTTGTGACATGCTTGTGAGGAGTCTCATAGCACTATTCTCTTAAAACATATTCTTTTGGGGAAATCTGAGTTCTTCCCTTTTTGTGATATTTTAAGATGAAAATACTTGCTTTGAGATTTGCTATTTAAAGGAAAGCTTTAAGAATAGAGCTTTTCAAAGTGTTTCACTTTATAATACCACAGCAAACCAATTCATAAATATCAAGAACATCAATGCTTAAAAAAGAAAAAGAATTTCTGTGGTGAGCCATCTCTTTTTCAAGCCATACAATTTTATCTTTGCATGTGTGTGATTCCTTCATAACCACTGCTACTTAAGGATTACCAGAAATTAGGAGTACTGTGCCAGTGAAAAGACTGATGGTGCCAGCCTAAGAAGTTGTACCATATTGAATGCTTTTTGGAGTATTTTGACAAAACTGTGAGCTCAGATGAATCCAGGAACAGCTCTTTGGCACGACAAAGTGTTGTGTGCACTGAAGTTGATGGCAGCAATTTGGGCCAAGTATAAGAAGTATAAAACAGCAGAACATGGAGCTTTTTTGTATTATGCCCCCCATACACACCCTATTTCTCTTTTGAAGTGTGAGGATAGTATTGATGCTGATAAAATACTTTAATATGACTTTGGCCTCACTTAATAGTTACAAGTTCAAAGGTCTACTTAAAAACAGTGGAAGGCAGTGATTGAGCAGAGTAACATAGGCTAAAATTGACCTGTAGTTTTAAATCAAAGCATCCTTCTTTGCAAACACAAGGGAAAGAAGACCTCAGAATCTGTATTCAATGTTGTTTCTGCTAATGGCTTTGTGCATTACGTTTATCAGACAGCTTGAGTTATCTATGCCTTTTTTTCTTATTTGCTAAGTGTGAGTAATGGAGCTAAACTGCAAGTACTGCCTGTCACTTTATTTAACATCTATTCCTAAAATGACTTTGCCTTCTGACAGAAGGTGCTATTTACATAGAAGATATTGCCACTTCTGTTATTTTTCACTGTGCTGTCCTGGTGATGTGGACTGTATTTTATTAGTACTCACGTTTCGACAGCTTAGATAAAAAATTCTAAAGCTCTCCAAGGGTTATGTATGTGGAATTTGGTTAAGTATTCTGACTTACTTAGGCATCCTCATGAAATTCCTAGCCTAATTTTGAAGATACATAAAAGGTACACAAGAGTGTCCTTTGACACTTGGATTGATAGGAAATTCAGTAGAGCAAAATCCTTTGGTCACAAAGGTCTATCAATGATTTCTATGTATCAGTGTGTTATTGTTTCTATAACTTAGTTTTGGAGGATAGTTCTCTGCCTTACCTGAAACCAGTAACGAGATCTATGAGCTCACTCAAACCTGTGCCCCTCACCACTAAAGGCTCCCAGGCATCTCAATTTAACACCTTTACAATGCTTTAGAGCCTGCCTTGAAAAGCAAGTAATTTCCTTACAGGCTTGTGGTCAAGTTTGAATTTTCTTTCAGATACTGAAGTTCAGTACTGTTCTTTAATGAGTTATTAATGCCATTATCTGAGAAAGCTGGGTGCTTAAAAATAAAATCAGATGAAGGCTTGATGAATGAGAGCACAAATGATGTTACTGTATGTTATAGATATTTCTTGAAGACATCTTTTCTTCTCTAAGCGGCTAAGCACATTGTGCCTGAAGGTTTTATAGTCATGACAGTTTAAGGAATGAGTCTGATATTTCCACTCTTTTTAAAAACAGAGCACAACCAGATTGGTCTGGCTATAACATAGCTTGACAGTTCCCTTACATCTTTTCTTTCAGAAGTTTGTCTCATTAATACTGACAGTCAGATATTAGGCCAGGCAGCACAGACTGTGGAACAAACTGTATCTTATATATTGGAAAAGAAGTATATTTCAGTTTAGTTACCTTGTCATGCTTAAAAAATAATTTAAAAGATCATAGAAGTCTTTGGGCTTTAACACAGACTTAAATGCTGTGGAAAGATTAAGCTGGATCTCTGTATATGCTTGAACTGTCATGATGAGATTTATTTGGAGAAAGGTTTTAAATTAAGTGTGTTTGCCACTGGCTGTAATTGCAGATGCTTCACAAGTCACAGTGACTCCATTATCTGTGTAAAATAAATTATTCTGTGGAGTCTCGTGCCTCCCACAATATGTGCAGAGAGCTATTTAAATGTTATTTGGTTGTCACACATCCAGTTTAGGATTTCACTTTAGGATTAGTTGGAAAATCTACTTACTAAAGGGATTTTATATCCAAATTGGTAAATAATGTATTCCTAGAGCTTTTTAAAAACTGCTATGCTTGTTAATAAGCCAGGCAATATAGCTGTCATATTTTATTAGACCATGAGTACAACTCTTAGGTTGAGTCTGAGGCATAAATCTATTGCTTGTTACACATATTTGTTCATTCAGCCACCACATACTATGCCAAGTCACACTTAAAACATTGATTTCAATACTCAGCCCCCTGGCTTAGTGGATTTCCCTCACCTCAACATAAATATCCTTTTAACAAAATATTTTTCAGAAAGAGTAAGAAGCTCAGCAGATAATGTTTTCCATACAGATAACAGACATCTCTTTAGCCTGTTCCTCATCCTCAGTGTCTGTGACATGCCATTCATTTCTAACCATTGTTGCTGCTGACAGAGGCAGGTGACCCTACCAAGCAATGGAACTAGGTCTCTCTTAAGCTGTAAACTGGGGATACCGACAAATTTACTCTTCTGGAGGTGGTAGTTTGGAAAACACTTCCACTTTCTCTGAAAACAAAGTATCTCTCTCACATGAAACAGGTAGGAATTATTTCCACTCTGAAAAAAGTCACTTAAAGTCACAGGACAGAGTCAGCTGAGGAGGTAAAGGCAGAGGAATGTCAAATACTGTTTGATTTACTAGGTCAACTTCCAGTGTTTCACAGTTGGAAGTTCCCATGAAAAAAATTCAATCTGTGATCATGATGCTGTGTAGAGACCAAGATGCAATTTTATTAACAGAATGTTTCCTGTGTTCCTTGATAATAACTGCAAATTCATAAATATCGAGTTCCTGTTAAAAGAAATAGTACAACATTCATAGAATAATTTTGGTTGGAAGGGATCTAAGAAATCATCTAGTCAAATCTCTTCTAGGCAGGCCTTATTTCACGGTTAAGCCAGTCTGCTCAAGTTCTCATCCAGATACCTTATGAACTCTCCATGAGTGGAGATATGAAACACTACCTGGATGGATGAGGGGAGAGTGATGGATATTGTTTACCTTGAATTCAGCAAGGCTTTCAACACTGTCTCTCTCTCTCACAGCATCCTCATAGGCAAACTCAGGGACTGTGGACTGGATGAGCGGGCAGTGAGGTGGATTTGGAACTGGCTGAACAGCAGATCCCAGAGAGCCATAATCAGTGGCAGGGGGTCTAGTTAGGGGCCTGTCACTGGTGGTGTCCCCCCAGGGTTCAGTACTGGGCCCAGTGTTGTTTAACTTATTCATCCATGACTTGGATGAAGGGGCAGATGCCTCCTCAGCAAGTCTGCTGACAACATGAAGCTGGGCAGAGTGGATGATATCCCAGAGGGCTGTGCAGCCTTCAGAGGCACCTCGGCAGGCTGGAGAGGTGGGCAGAGAAGAACTATTTGAAATTCGACAAAGCCAAATGCAGAATCCTGCACCTGGGGAGGAGTAACCCCAGGCACCTGCACAAGGTGGGGGCCAACCTGCTGAAAAGCAGCTCCTTGGAGAAGGACCTGGAGATCCTGGTGGAAAACAAGCTGTCCCTGAGCCAGCAGTGTGCCCTTGTGGCCAAGAGGGTCAATGGTATCCTGGGGAGCATTAGGAAGAGCATTGCCAGAAGCTCAAGGGAGGTGATCCTGCCCCTCTACTCAGCCCTGGCAAGACTGTATTTGGAGTGGTCGTCCAGTTCTGGGCTTCTCAGTACAAGAGAGACATGGAGCTCCTAGACCAGGTCCAGCAAAGGGCTATGATGATATTTAAGGACTAGAGCATCTCTCTTAGGGGGAAAGGCTGAGGGAGCTGGGCCTGTTCAGCCTCAAAAAGAGGTGACTGAGAGGGGACCTTATTAATATCTATAAGCATCTATAGAAGGATGGGGCTCGGCTCTGCTTGGTGGTGCCGAGCAAGAGGACAAGAGGCAACAGGTAGAAACAGATGCACAGAAGTTCCACCTGAATATGAGGAAGAACTTCTTTACTGTGCAGGTGACAGGTTGTAGAGTCTCTGTCACTGGAGACATTCAAGAACCGTCTGAACACAATCTTGTGCCATGTGCCCTGGGATGAGCCTGCTTGAGCTGGGAAGTTGAACCAGATGACTCACTGTGTCCTTTCCAACCATATCCATTCTCTGATTCTCTGAGTCAACAACTTCTTTGGAAACTTGTTCCAGTATTTTACTCCTTTTAATTTGAACATTGTTTCCTTGCACACAGCTGGAATTTCTGTGATGCAGCTTCTGACTTTCATGTCTTGTCCTCTTGGTGCATGGCACTGAGAAATGCTTTGTGCTGACTTCTGTGAAACCCACTCCAGGAAACTGAATGCAAGATCATGGAGCAAATACTCCTAGAAGCTCTGCTAAGGCACATGGAAAATAAAGAAGCAGTTGGTTACAGGCAACATGGCTTTCTTAAGGCCAAATCATGCCTGAGAGATTTGGTGGCTTCCAGCAGGGTTACAGCATTGGTGGATGAGGGAACAGCAATGGATATCATCTACCTGCACTTGTGCAAAGCATTTAACACTGTCCCATAGCACATCCTTTTCTCTAAAGTGGAGAGACGTGGATTTGATGGATGGACCATTCAATGGATAAGGAATCGGCTGGATGGTTGCTGTCCAAGAGTTTTCAACAGCTTGATGTCCAGGTGGAGACCAGTGACGGGTGGTGCTCCTCAGGGGCTGATATTGGGACTGGCGTTGTTTAACCTCTGTCAGTGACAGGGACAGTGAGATCAAGTGTGCCCTCCGCAGGTTTAATGACACCAAGCTGTGTAGTGTGGTGGGCACACTGGAGAGAAGGGATGCCATCCAAAGGGACCTTGACAACTTGTCAGGTGGGCCTGTGTGACCCTCATCAAGTCCAACAAGGCCAAGTGCAAGGTCCTGCACCAGGGTCGGGGTAATCCCAAGCACAAATACAGGCAGAGTGGAGAATAGAAGAGAGCAGCCCTGAGGGGAAGGACTTGAGGGTGTTGTTTGACAAGAAGCTCAGCATGACCTGGCAATGTGAGCTTGCAAGCCATGAATCCAAATGTATCCTGGGCTGCATCAAAAGCAGCAGGTCAAGGGAGGTGATTCTCCCCCTCTACTTTGCAAGACCCCACTTGGAGTGCTGCATTCAGCCCTGGTATCCCAGTGTAAGAAGAATGTGGACCTCTTGGAGTGGGTCCAGAGGAGTTTCACAAAGATGTTCAGAGGGCTGGAACACCCCTCCTGTGAAGACAGGCTGAGAGAATTGAGGTTGTTCAGCCTTGAGAAGAGGCTCCAGTGAGATCTTACAGAACCTTCCAGTACCTGAAAGCAGCCTCCAAGAAAGATGGAGAGGGACTTTTTGCAAGGGCATCTAGTGATAAAACAAGAAGGAATGGTCTTAAACTGACAGAGGATAGGTTTAAATTCAGAGGAATGTCAATGCATTTTGTGAAGGCAGGACAAAAGCCTCTACATTTTTTTCCACTTCCAATTGAAACAGTATTACTATAAAGCAAGGATTTATTTTAGGCATGTCATTGTGAAAAGTTACGTTAAAATCACAAAGCATTTACAATGGAAGTAGGTTTTCTCAGCAAGATACTGCAGAAGTGCTGAACTTGCAGGGCCAGTTTTGACAATGTGAACACATGAAGCAGAACATAAGGGAGATGAGGAAATAAATCCATCATTGAGTTGTCCCACAGGACACTACTTGCAACTCTCACACCAACGCAATAGGTCATGAAAAATCTGTGGGTTGGTTTTGGGTCCTTTTGTATTTCTATGCATTTGTGGGTCACCTTGTATTCTAGCTGTCAAAGTTAGGTTGTATTTTGTTAAATACATTCCAAAATCTAAGCACACTAATGGAAGAACCAAAGCTTAAAATATTAAGGAGATGTACAGTAAAATGGTGAGAATTAGTAACTTACAGCCCTTGCAGTCATCTCATAACAGACAGTGTGCAAGTGCCAGGCATTGTTGATACAAGCACCATTTTTAAAAATAGAATGACATTTGATTTTTTAAATGTATTTAAATGCTAACCATCTTCATACTGTGTGTGAGTCATGGATTCAAGTGTTTAATTGTTTAGTCAATCTTCTGTTGCATTATTTTATAGCATTATGAGTTTGGGCTAAATAGTTCACATTGTATCACCATCTAAATAGAAACTGCTTTATACGTTTACAGAATGGGCATTTATAAGCAAACATAATGAAGGCTCCACTGAAATCAATTTGATTGCATGAGCTTCAGAGTTGTTCTTCCCTCAGTGTTACATAAACACTATTAGCAGATCCTTTAAAAAATTGATTTGCTGATCATCCAAGTGGCAGGCCTGTTTGGAGCTTGCTGAAATGTATCCTTATCCTTAATCGTGCTCCTGTAATTAAACTAAGGAGTTTCATAAGAATGTAGCTAAGCAGATGAAGATGCTTTTGGGGCTGCTGTTATTTACTTTAAATTTTTAGGTCATTTTCGCAGAGTCCTGTGTCCATTCCTTCCCCTTGCCCTCCTTCTGCAACCACAGTTACTTTGCTGCTGTGTTGCTTCCCCTTGCCTTAGCCCTGCAAACACAGCTGTGTGGCTGAAGGATGTTTCATGTATGTGTGTGTGTACCTTGGCCTTGGAGTTATTTCCTCCAAGTTCTGCCTGGCCTCTTTTTAAGGAAAGAAAACTTGGGAAGCTCTTGTGTCTGGGCATCCCTGCTTGATGCTGCCTGCATTTGAAGAGTCCTTGTTCCATTGTCCTACCTCTTGCTGGTCCAGCTGGGCTCCTGCTATGTCACTGGGAGGCAGGAAGTACAGATCCAGCAGGAGCTCTGCCTGCTCTGGGCTTCTTTCCAAGACAGCATTGGTAGGACTCCACTTTTGAGTGGGTAATGGGGAATAAAAATGGTGTGGGAAGCAGGAAAATGGGACTGTGGGAGGGAGGACTTCAGGGAGAAAGATGTGAAGGAAACAGGAAATGAGAGGAAGAAAGTCTATGTATGAGCAAGGGACTAATAAGAGATTGAGAACACAGCACTCTCATTTGGAAGGCAATTATTTGAGCAGAAAAGGCTGCCTGAATCCAGGAGGAATGGTTAATTCAGGTGATGGGCATTTTTGGACAGCCTGGGTAATGAGTCTTCTGTGTGGGTATGGTATAATACGTGACATGCTTAACAGATTTTTTAGTGACAGAACATAGACTCCTGCATGTGTTTCCTGGATTTTGGTGAATGTAAATAAATCACTGCTGGTAGGAACAGAGAACATAAGAGAGTGGGGAAAAGTAGCAGCAGCAACATGAAACCTGTGGGGAAATATAAAGAGTGTGTGTGGAAAAGGAATGTAATGCTTCTCCCAAGCATGTATCAGCTTAACAGAAATTAAAAATGTCAAAATGATAACTTATAGCAATATGTACAAATCTTTGAAAGTTCAAGAGAAGAACAAATTGTGGTGTGGTGATAAGATTGGATACTTGCTGACAGAGAGTACTAGCCAGGTGTCCAGGCTCTTGCCCATTAATTGTATCTTATTGATACTGAAAAAAATCTTCTCTTTTGGTCTCATTCTCTTACCTTCTTCTTTGGAGGAAATATTTTTTTTCTAGTTGTATTTATTCTGGTACATTTCCCCCATCTGTTTACTACCCTTTCCCTGAGTTTATTTGGAAGGAACATCCTGTTTATTTCAAGCTTTGGAATTATCAGCTTTTTGCTTTTAAGTAATAGAAAAAGTGCTTCAGTTTGTTTTGATAATAACTTATAAAGATGGAGCTTGTGGCTTTAATGCAGCTATATCTTTCTCCTTGCATATCCCCCATACTGTAATTTTGATGAGAATAAAAAGACAAGTAGAAACATTGTATGGGAGCACATTGATTGAAGGTGGGATAAATTAGAAATACCTTTTAATTTTGAGGGGAAAAAAGGACAGAAGAATAAATTCTCTCACATCTATAGGTAGCCAGTTATATATTGTTTCTAGCCAGAATTAACCTGCTATTGGTCCAACATGACCAGACTACCATCCTTCCTTCTCCCTTGTGCATCTGGCCAGCCTCTTATTCGAAGTCTTCCACCAACTCATGTCTTGCCTGTCCCTGATTTGGTGTGGAAAATGCTGGATAGTGAAGAACTTGGCTTATACAAGTATAAGATGTACAAATCTGTAATGATGCACCTGTGATATAGAGGTAGTGAGAAATACATCTTAGTTGTTTCATTTCTTATTGTGTTTCCTTAATTGAGATGGAGTTTAGTACAAAGAGAAGCAAGGCCAAAGCGGTCTTCTCTCTTGTGCTGAAAGCAGAGTTTCCCAGCCTCTCCTGCACATGGATAGAAAATAGTGCTGCTTTCCTCTCCCCTTGTTTAGTTGAGAGATCTGCAAACCAGTTCATTTGCACTTGATATTCCCTGAATCAGAGCCACAAATCTGAGTCTGACATCTCCATTGCAAAGCTCAGATCCAAACTCCTGTAATTTCTGCTTGGCCCACTGAAGAGATCTAGACTAGGAGTAAAGTTCTGGCCTAACTTGTTCATTAACTGGAAATGCTTGTTCATTTTATTTGCAGATGTGGTCTTTGTTTGCATCCTTTCAAGAAAAGAAAACCTGGTGCAAGAGTCTGTATGACCTTTGCTAAAATAACCTTTGCTTAACCTTTGCTTTGATGAAGAGACTGGAGCATCTTTCTTACCAGGAGAGGCTGGAGGAGCTTGGCCTGTTCAGCCTCACAAAGAGATGACTGAGAGGGGATCTTATCAATATCAATAGGTATCTAAAGGGGATGTGCCACAATGTGCTCTTCTTGGTGGTGCCAAGCAATAGGACAAGAGGCAAAACTGATGCACAGGAAGTTCCACCTGAACATAAGGAAGAACTTTAGTGGGCAGGTGACCAAGCACTGGAACTGATTGACCAGAGAGGTTGTGGAGTCTCCCTCACTGGGGATGTTCAAGCACCATCTGGACACAATCCTGTGCCATGTGCTCTGGGATGACTCTGCTTGAGCTGGGAGGTTGGACTGGTTGACCCACTGTGGTCCCTTTCAACCTGACCCATCCTGTGATTCTTTGATGCCCTTTCCTAGCTGGCTGAATGTGTGGCTGTGACCAGGAATTCGTTGCTTTTCAAGTCCTGGCTGTCAGATCAAGTTAGTATCTAGCTAACAAGTGACAGCATTCCTGATAATGACATGTCAATTTGTTGTCACTGATGCTCTGTGAGTAACTCATCTTGGGGCTTTGGTGCTGAACCGAAGGAATCCAAAGCAGTTAGATACTGAAATGTTTCAAAAGTTTTGATCTTGTTATCTAAATAGAAAAGCCTGAGTTTTCAATGAAGAATCCACATAAAATACCCCATTGCATGTAGGAGGAGATGGCCATATGCAGGAAGAGAACATTGGTGGTAAGCTTGTGTCAGAAGTACAGGGAGTGTGGGAGATTTGCACACAGTTCCCTACTGTGGCAGAGATTCAACCTGTGTTTCCCCCAGCCTCCAAAGGCACACAGATTTTGTGCCTTTGGTGCTGGTGAGAAGCACTGTCAAATCCTCTGTAAGATTTTATTGGCAGAAGGAGAAGGTCACTCATACAAGCACTGGGTGGGTGCCAACTTCCTACCTGCTGCCTTTGATTCAGACTTTGACATTAGCATTATCATGACCCATAGAGTCTCCAGACACAGTGGAATGGTCTCACATTGTATGAAGTTTTTCTATAGAAAAGCAGAGTTCTTCTCTTGCCTCTGGAATCCCATCAGTGAAATGTATATTTATGCATGGTAGCATGATACTAGCAGTGGAGCTGGCACTGTCATCCATGTTTCAAAAAAATTAGTAACCTGATGGTTTAGGTTGTGAGAGAGAGAAGACATGATTTTTTAAGTCAGTTGAGGTAGGAGAATTACTTCTACCACACTGAATGTAATTAAACTTAAGTAATCCATCTTTAAGCACATGCAAGCTTTTTTCTGTGCAGAACTATGTGGTGTATTCGCCAGTTTTCATGCTAATTGAAAATGTGGTGTTTTTTCTTAATATTGGTAGCAAGTTTGTGTCCCATGGATGGGTGAGTTGTGGGGTGTGTTTGATTCATGGAATACTACTACTTTCTGAATTGTTCTCCTGTATTGAATGCAGTAATGTAAGGTTAAAAAAATTAATTGGGACAACAAAATGATGAAATCCTTTGGAGAGGGAAGGAAGCATGGCAGTCTGGACTTACCTTAAAAATTCCTCCTCCACTTGAGGTCTGGTTTGAAATGTGTTCTAGCTGCAGGGAGGAAAACTATTAGCCTATTTAGAAACAGGCTCTGTATAGCTGTATTAGCATCATCTCTCCTGCACAGTTTGCTACTTGTCTTCCTTCTCATAACAAAATGCAGTTTATATGTCTACAGATGATTTTTGTCTGGCTGGATTTCAGCTGGTCTAGACTGGAAGACAGTGAGTGGGTATAAAGTTGTGATACAAGCACAGGTAGTCTTTGAACTCTCTATCTGGGGAATCAGTGGGACATTTGTCTCTCTCCTGAAGGAGAGGGTTGACATCTCTCTGTTGAAGGAGAAGGTGGATATCTCAGTTTCAGGATGACTGGGGAACATATTTTAGTGTCTGTGATGAGCAAGTGAAATCTGTGACCAGAATTCTGTTGTTAGCCAGTAAAACTGTTTCACCTTGCAGTAGGATGAAATTATTTTTAAAAGCCCGTTTCATAGCAGTTGTAGAAATCTCTCAATAAATGTTTGTCTAGTCATCCTTCTGGAAATGTGTTCACAACAGAATTTTGCAGCTGCTGAGGTTCATTTAGTAGTTTTGTCAAAATTAATAACGTAAATTCTTTACGTTCAGAAATCAGGTTGCTTTTTCAAATTTTGGTCTACAGTGTTGCAATAACAACTGGTAACTTAGGGAAATAGCAACTTTCCGTTCAAGGCACTCAAAGCTCTGTACAATATGGTTGTATTCCTGAAGATCCATTTCTGCCTCTTTCATGATGTGGATGGAAGTTTTCATTCTTGTACTAATAGGTGGACTGTTTCAGGTGACCACCAAATAGTTATTCTTAGTGGTTTCTCTTGCACCTCTCTGCAGGCTTGGAAATCTGACTTGGTGTTACTAATACACTAATACTGCTTTGTCCATCTGTATAGGATTGGGGGGTTTTGTTTGTTTTATTTAATTTTCACTTGTAGAGTTTTTATTTATGCAGGGGAATACAGCGGTGTAACTATCCCAATGCAGACAGGTAAGTTTGGGCTCACATGCTCTCAGCAAGAGATCTTTCCTCTGTGGATTGTCATCAATATTTAATTAGAGTAGTAGAATTATATCTCCCCATTTCTATAGGTAGATGGGAAATCTTTGCATTGTGTTTGTAGAATGGAGATTATGCCTTTTTAAATTTGCATATTGGAGTTTCTTTTGGAAAAGTCTTTGAATCTGGCTTAAATGCTTAAGAAATTACAGCAAGATTTTCATGACTCTAAGTTAGCTTAAGCTTCCAGTTACAGCCTAAAAAGTTTAAATCGTGTTGCCATAAATGTAACATCCTTTTACAGTCAAAAGAACTTCAGTAAAAAGATGAAGACTGGGTGCTGAAATGTGTGTTTGTGCAGCCCTGAATGGAGACACAAGAACTTTGTTTGCATTAGCAATGTGTTTGGGTTTCTGAGTGGAGGGTTGTTTGAAGGTGGCAGCATGTGAAATTCAAGTTAAGTAGAGCAAGAAAATGCTGTACAATTGTTAGTGTGAAATCTGACAAACAGAAAGATTTTCTACCCTCGAGTGACATGAAACCATTTGCAATCTTAATCCAAAAAGGCTGTGCTTAAAACAGGGCTCTGCTCTAGAGATGAACAACAGTACAATAATCAATGTACTGACAGTATTCTTTGTTTCTCCTTACATTTAATATGGTGCAGTAATCCAGAGACTTTGGTTCTTCTGCTACTGATTCTGTAAATAATTTGATTTCTTTGAGCTTTGTTTTTTCCCCTTTTACAGAAAAATGGAAATTATATTTTCCTTGCATTTGTTAAGACCTTTATTGCCTTGAAGGGAGATTTATGACTGTGAAGCATTGTTAGTTGTTATTGGTTTTTATTAATATATGGTGAATTAGTAAGTGTAATATTCAGAACATTAAATACATTAGTGTTGCGGTTTGAGCTGGCAAACTGCCAGCCCTCCAAGACCGAGGGTCAGAGCCTCCCCCCCACCCCCAACACCGAGGAAAGGGAGGAAAAGAGAGGGGAAGGAAAGAGGGAAAAAAACCTCTAAAACTGCATTGTATACTAAAACTACATGTATTTTACAGACAGGATAAAAAGGCAATTAAGAAACAATACAAATACTCACACATATTAAGAACTACAAGGAACAGT
>JAWWEV010000115.1:7660857-7700079 GCA_035583235.1 Hafferia zeledoni
GGCTAGGGGGAGTCAGCTGTCAGCTTAGCTCAGCCCAGATCAGCTGACAGCCCCCAGGCCCAGGCCGAACCCCAAAAAACTTAGACTCAGGCCCATCTAGGTGAAACCACAACAATTAGGAAGAGATAAGAGAATAAAGAAATACCATTCATCTCATTTTCTTCTCTGCTCTTTATTTACTGTAGTGTTAAAGTTCTCAAAAAGCAACATTTCAGATACACTGTCCTGGGAAGCTACAGCATTACATGCTGAGGTATGATGAAAGCCAAGGTTTGAGACCTTCTTCCTGTTTAATAGGAGGTGTTCAATAGGAGGATACAGATAAGGAATAAAACACAACAAAAAGGATAAAATTTTCTGGCTTTTGAGGCAGGTTGCCCATCCATTCATACAATTTTGAATAATCTTCCATGCTGGGTAGCATGACCCAGATCAGGTCAACCAGAAGAGAAAGAGGAAAGTGAAACAGCCATCTTGAATAAATGTTCATCAACCACATAGCTAAATTTTCTGCCCAGATTAATTTTGTATCGTGATAAGAATTAGGTAGCAAAGGTTGTTCTCTCAGTCTGTCTCTTTGTTGTTGTCACCACTCTCTACATCTCTCTGTGGGCTCCCCTTACTCCATTGTGTCAACGCAGTGACTTTTCCATTTCAGGCCCTTTTTCCTTCTTACTTGAATGACCCTCTCACACGTTTTGTCGATTGCTGCTTCTGCTCAACAAAATCCAGCAAAGGAACTCACCCAGCTTGTATCAACATGGTTCAGCCCGTGGTTCAGACATGATTTCCCAAGAACAGTAAATATGTCTATGCAGCAGTTGATAGGCTGGCATGAAGTTCAGGAGCACAGCCTGCTCCTAAACCAGTCCACCTTCTGTCCATATGCTGGCTTACAGATGGCCTGTGAACTGCTCCCATGGGCACTGTGAAAGCTCCATCTGACAGTGGAGGGGGAGACAAATTGTTTAAATGAACCATTAAAGACAGTTCCTTCAAGATGGGATTGTGGTGCATTGACAGGGTGGTGGCAAGGAAGCATATGTTAAGTGTTACTGTTCTGTTCTGTGGTTAGTGTGGTTGTCATCGAGTTCTGTTTTCTCTTATCTTTGCTGAGATGCCTATAAGCAATAATATCCAACTTCTTTGCTGTCACTGGATTCACACCCACACCAACTTCACTGCCACCCTAAAACATCACATTCTCAATTAAAATATGTTTCTGTAAGAGCTCAGTGATTAAAAAAAAGTATCTTCACTAAAAATGAGATATCATAGCTCATTTCTAGCATTAAGTAAAATTTTCATTTTGATGGGTACATAAGCATAGGAAGTAAACAAAATTCAGGTATAATCTTATGTGAATACTTCATTATTCAAAGCTGTTGTGGTTTGGAGAGATAAGCACAGAGTGCAGGTAATGAAAACAAATTTTATAAATATCATTGCAATTGAAGCATATTGTCATCATAATCTTGTTGATTCAGTATATGTTTAAACTGGGGCAAATTCCTTGCTGACTTACACTTAGAGTTCTGAGATTTGCAGGTGGTGTGAATCACCAGAGACTGCAACCAGTATTTTTACAGACCTTTAGTTTTATTAGGTGGAAAACATGCACAAGTACACTCCTGTCAACAGCAAAAAGCATGGCTAGGCCAGTGGCAGAACAAACTTCCTGCAATGATTTGCAATGTGGATGCACAGGGAAAATTCCTCAAGGTAGAGAGTAGTGCAAGATCTGTTGGTCATTCAATCCCTTTTCTGTTTCTGCAGTAATTATAAAAATTACTGCTAAACATGATGCACTTTTATTTTTTTCTGATACAGCTTTGCAAGCATACAGATAACTTAGTGTTTTGTGGTTTTTTTATTTCGAGTTTCTAAATATATATCAGATGAAGCCCCGTACAACATTAATGTTGACTAACAGAAATAAATTTCTTCTCTGCATAAGATCAGTCCCTGGCAACATCAACATCTTCTCATGCCTCGTGCCTAAAGTATGGCACTTCAATCCTTTAAAAGGCAGTCTGGACCAGTAAACACTTCCAGCTCCCATTCAAGGACTCCTTCCTGAGCTCCTGTGTTCTGTTCAGCTGGTAACTCCAGACCCAGCTCTCCCAAACTGGGTTGAGTTTGAGACTGGCCCCTCACCCTGGCTGGGTGACCAGCGAGTCTCTGCCTCTCCTCCTGACATTTCTAATTGAGCCTGGGCCAGAAAGGTTTAACATGGGCCATTCCATGTGGATCCAAACCAAAAGGCTTAACAAGATGCATCCCTTTTGCTTGAGGCCACAGCAGGGATTTGTGACTAGAGGTTGGTCATCTTTCTTTGGAACAGTCTGCTTATAGCGGAGCCTTTTGAGAGATGGGGTAGCTGATAACCATGTGTAGTCTTCATTGTCACCCAGGATCAAATTAGATTGGATAACTAAAAGATATTGAATGCTTTATGAAATACATTCATTCGCAGAGGTGAAATTATGACAATGGCAATTCGTATGGTGAAATTCCCTGACTGAGATCTATTCTATTGTTTGCCTTGAAATGTACTACTCTGTCAAGATGCTGATAAGTGCACAGTTACACAGCGTGTTGTGAGCAACCACCAATCTTAAGATGCTACAGCTTTGTTTCTATTGTTTCTCAGTGGTGGTTTTGGAATTAGGACACCCAACATGTGAGATTTAAAACAAAGCAAAGCAGAACAATACAAAACAAAACTGGAAAACAAACCAACCGCCCGACCAAACAAAAAAACAGGAAAAAACATACCCCCAAAACATGTGGAGTTTATATTCCCTCTAATTCTGAGCCTGCCTAATGTTACACTTTAAAGCTTTTCACACTGACTGAAAAATAAGAAATAAGAATGTGTTTGTTCATAAATTAAATTCATGTCATCACTAAATTTCTATTTCCATAGATTTAAAATAAAAAAAAAGGAACCTTTTTGAAATAAAACTATGAGAATTGAGGGGGATTTATTTTTGTCAGCCTCTTTCCAGAGAGACACCAAAACTTTTGTTGAAGAAACCTTCCTCAAATCATGTGTGCTTGATACCAGACCTCAGTCTCCTTCAGATGTAGCAGAAATATCTCTTAACATTGTCATTATTTACAGACATCTCAAAAGGTTATGATATTATTGTATTTACACTTAATGGTTTCATGAAAACAACATGCTTAATACTACCAGATCTGTGTCAAGGCACTCAGGTATAATGCAAGCATAACATAAATTGTGTGTCACCAAATAAAGAATGTAGGATTTTGTCTAGAGAGCTGGGAATGTTGTGAAATAAATAAATAACATGAGAAAAGAAATCTAAAAGTGTAGTATATTTGAGGCTAACCTCTTTTCCAAATTGTCATTTAGGATTTCTTCAAGACCTACCTGCACTAGTTAAGGCTAGCTCACAGAGCCCTGCCATAGCAGCTTTGCCTTTCAGGGCAGCCAAATGAGCCTTTTCTGAGCTTCTTGAAGGGAGTCTGTCTTATGATTTCACTATTCAGTTTCCCCATATATTTTTCTCAGACCAGTCTTTCCTCACAGCATGAAATGCATCTTGTACTGGCTGACATTTTGTGATATTCTCAAACTCCTTTTTGCTCTTACTGAATACCGAAAGGAAGACTGTTCTCTACATTTACAATGGAGAAAAAACTGTAACCACTGTACATTAATAAAAACAGCTGTCACTCAAAGTTCCTAACAATTTTATTTCTTAAAGTGACATCTGTAAATACCAGTGCAGTGAGGCAAAGAGACCTTTAGGGAGTCCTGAAGTAAATCAGTGGCACAGCCATGAACAGAAATGGCTCTCTTACCTGTTACAGGGCTGTCCTTCCCCCTTTCTGTCAGTGTTGTCAGTGCTGAAGTTGATATCTACTTACAACAAGGTACCCAATTCTATGTGTGTCTGACTTGCACAGTTCTAACCCTCTTAGCAGTTGGTCCAGTTTGAGAATATGAAGAACTGCTCAAGAAGTATTAAATATAGAGGTGTTGTGAGCCTTACCCCTCACAAATGTACTCCAAGCCTCTCCCACTTTCTGTTATCTGCTCTTTTACCATTGCAGGTCTAGTTCCTAACTTGTAGAGATCTTGCATCCATGGGGAGAAATGTTTCACTTAGAATCACATTTTATAGTCCCCTTTGTGGTTTATTCTGCTGCTTTGACTTGTCATAGTTGAATAAATTGAATTCTGTAGAGCACTCTTGTAAAATGCTACACTTTTGATTTTTAAATGTGCTTCAGTGTGATGAATGCAGCATTAGAGTGGGATGTGGAGTAGTGCTTAAATTTGTGGATTGTAGCTCTAGGCTTTATTCTCAAGCCTCTAGACAGGTTATTATATTATTCATGGATAGGCCATTTTCAGGATTTCCACTCCTGCATTCCATATCTGGAAAATGAACGTGTTCTACCTGTGCAGCAGGTCTGTGTTGACACCCAGTTGGTTCTTTTTTGGACAACTAGGCAGCAGGCTGCTATAGCATGTCATAGAATGGCTGTTGCACTCATATACTGATTACTTGACTGCTACCTTGTACTTCCATGGTCTCTTCATTGAGAATGGAGACTTTGGATTGTAAATTATCCTAAAAGGAGTCATTGTTTTAACATGCAAACATAAAGTGTGCTGGTTTAAAGGTAAACTGGCAGGAGAAATAAACACAACACGAAAGAGATGATAAATCAGAGTTACAATTTAATAAAAATATTACAATAAATGCAATAGCACAAAGAGAAATTGGTTTTAACTCACAAAACCCAGAAGTATAACCCAGCACCCTGGGGCACAAACAGAACATCTGTTGACCCCTCTGCTGAGCCCCACATGATTCCCCCTGAATCAAAAGTAAAAAGAAGGGAAACAAAAAAACCTGTTGGTAAGGATGATGGTTACAGTCCAGCCAAGATTCTGGTCCTCCTCTGGATCCAATAAATGGTACCAGAAGTCCCCAAACCCCAAAATTATACCCCCTCAGGTCCAGGTGGGACCGCCCAGTACTTCTCTCAGGGTGGGGAATTACACAATGGGTGATCTCACTCTGTGAGTCATGGGGTATTTGGGGATCATTGATAGCCCATTAGCAGACATGACACCTCAGGCTGGGTGTGGAGGTGCTAACAACTTCCTGGAAGGGAGTTATCACAGCTCTTATCTCACAGGTGTCTTTCACACCCAGCTCACAGTCTGAGGGGTCAGGTGTGCCCTGGGCAGCTGCTGCAAATGGTCCATTGTTAACAGTTCATGAGAAATGACATCGAGGGTGTAGAATACACAGCTTTGGTCGCACCCACACAGTGATAAACTGGTCCCGCCTTGCTGAACTAGGACATAAAGTTAAGAACATGCTTTGAGATCTTTGAATGAAATATGATGAGGATTATTACAGCTGTTTTCTTTCTAAGAAAACACTTTCAAATGGTATTATTTTTATAGCTACTTTTATCTGCTCTGCTTTAAAAGCCCAGTAATTACAAGTGTGTCTCAATCTATCTGTTAATGAAGGAAACTGCAGGACCTGAGCAAAAGATATCTCTTCATTAGTGAGGTCTGCCAGAATTTAGGAAGGGCATGTTTGCTCTAGGATAGTTTACTTTTTGAGGAGTTATTTGTTAATGAATTGCAGCTGAATAACAGTAAAGCTGATACTAATTCAGAATTAATATCTGAAGTAGGTTTAACAACTAGTAAAAATGGGCTGTTTCTGTATTAAACTGGGAGCAGCACAGCTGATCCAGCTCTGTCTTTTTCCTTCAAATTTGGAGATGTATTTGTGAAATAGTTTTATACCATGTGGAAATTTGAGAAAAGAGTTCTAGCTGATATAAGGGAAGAAATATGGAAAGTAACAATGCTGAAAAGTTTATGCATAGGATTCCACAGAGTGACAGATTAATGAGTTCTAGGTTTTGTTTTAACTACTTAATTTTGAGGGGGGAGGGGGTGTTGGGGAAGCTCTTTTCCCATATTTTCTCTGGAAAGCAAGGAAGGGAGGCAGTGCATCTAACTAGTCCCTAGGGGAAAATAGGTGTTTGAATGAGTGTTCATTACAATATTTGAAAAAAATTGTGTTCCAGATAATCGCCTTTGATGAACTTCGGACAGACTTCAAGAGCCCAATTGATCAGTGCAACCCAGCCCACGCAGTGAGTACAGCCAGGGCTCTGCCGAGCAGGAGCTGCCCAGGAATGGGGGAGGCACTGAGCTGGCAGGGAATATGAGTGAAATTCATATAGTGATCCTTGTGAAGTCAGCTGTGGTTTGGAAAATTGATTTATTGGGCTAGTCTTAGGAAGCCAGATGGTGACTTTTTATGGTAATAGCTTTCCTTTTTGCTGAAGGGTGCAGGAAAATAATTTGGAAATTCAAAACCTGAAGGATATATAATGTGATGCTAATGATTCATTTTTTACCTTTTCATGCTATTGCACAAGTTTTCCATTTTGAAATAGTTTGCCTCCTATGTGTTTAAGCATGGGATGGCCACCTTTTCCCACACTGCCTGTATCAATGAATGAAAAGCTTGAGTGGATTTGATAAGAGGCACATTCCTGGACCTCTGTCCCACAGCAGGGCTCTAAATGCTCCTGTAAATATCATTTTCTGCTGCTTCTGCTATGGAAAAGGTTAAATACCACCCTGGGATTGTAAACTCAGTTCTAACTAATGAACCAAAAATGCAGCCTAGATTTAAGCATTTCAAAATTCCTCTGTTAAGTAAAGCTGTAATCTAGGGTGATTTAGCAGATCACAGTTAAATAGTTTGTACTACTAGAACAGAGAGCAGAACTTGGCTCCCCATTGTCTCACTGGGAATTACAATGATTTTGACAGGTGTTGTATTTGATCTCTACAGGGTATCAAGTTATTGAATTGCCTGCAAATGATAATCAGATTCAATAGCTAGTACTTTTCTATTTAACTTTGTTTCATATCTCAGCAGAGGATTTGTTGTACTGCTTAGACCACTGATGATTTTAAGCATAAACTTTACAAGAATCTTAGAATAAGAAGGCTTTTTTTACTGTTTACTAATACATAATCAAAGAATGAGACTGGAATGAAGGAGTTATATGAAGAAATCTTGTAGAGGAATCCAGTGGATCTAATCTGGTTTTGAATTTACTGGAAGTAATCTGATATTGAATTCACTTTATCTGTTTTTACTTCCCATCTTGGGAACTGCACATAAGAAATGTGTATTTATATGTACCAGGTATTTGTTGTATCTTTGTTCAAGTGTGATTTCCTTTTCCCCCTATACACAGTTGCTTGTGCCCATATTCCATTTATTTAGTGGGGTAGTTTTCCTTACTGCACAGTAAGAATGTCTGGTGTTTACCCATATATCTTCCACAATGTTTTCATGGCAGATGGTGGAGCCTTTTTGACAAGAGGAGGCTGAATTAAAGAGAAATCAGAGGCAAAAACAATGGCAGTACTGAGAATTTAATTCAAATTTTCTGGTTTGCTTGCTATTGCCTACAGATCAGAGACAGACTTCCTACTCTTCCAAGGTCAGCTGTAGTTAGGAGTCTATTTAGAGGGAATTGAGAGGTCTATTTTTTCCCCTCACCACTTATCTCCTTCTAAAGGCGAGTGAGCTTTCTGCAGCTTCACAGCCATGTCCACACACATCCATTCTCATGTTTGCAACTGTGAGTCTAAAATTTCTGAATCTCTTTTAGCTCAGAGACACCAAAAAGAGGCACAGAATTTTTCTGGTGCCTATCAAGCTGCCACAGCCTCATTGCCTTTCCAAAATGACACTTCTAAAAAAAAATCTTAAACTTGGGGACAGGAAAGCAAAACAGACTTTTCTTTGGAGAATAGAAATAAAACTCAAAGTTATGGCAAATTTAAAACATTTAAAAAGTGAAAAACTTAAGGAGAGTTGGCTTCTCACATTGGTGTAGTACAAAATAGTTCATAGTTTGGTACATGTTTTCCCATGTCTAAGTGAAAATATCATCAGATAGTCCTCTGAGGACAACAAACCCACCCTGCCTTCTGCAGTGCGACCAACAATGGAATGCTCCCCAGTAACCCCAGTGATAGGGTTATGCAGTGAAATTTGGTTGTGCTGCTGAGTTTCTTGTTATGAGCCATTTAAAGGAAAACCTGTCTTTGATTTTTCTTGTTTCTGTGGGTTGAACTTAAAACATCTTTTGAGTCACAGTGCTTAATTGCAGTGATTTTCAGTATTTATGAATGCATCTGTTGTTTAAAATGGCATTTCTAGGACATTTCAGATATTTTTCCACAGTGAGTTAAATTCTAACGTCACATGTTGAGGAGTCATCTTGGTGATAGAGGAAGAGCTGCCCTACAAACTTCACAGTTGTTTTTCCCATTCAGAATTATCTTGAAGCCAGATATTGGGTACATGAAAACGGAAGACCAAGTCTCTGGGGTATAGATTGGCACAACTGGGTAGAGCCACAAATGCTGACTTAAAAACAGTTTCCGCCTCTGGCTCAGGGTTAAAGGACTTGAAACCCCAGCTGATATTGCTACACCCAGTAACAGAAGAAAAAATAACTTACTGGGGTTTTGAAATGGGTCAATCATTTGACTCGCAAGCTGTAGGGAAGAAGTCAGTGCTATCATGTCAGATTAACAACATATATTGCTTCACTGTGGCCATTAATTAAAACATTGGCCCCTTGTAATTGTAATATATTGTCTTAATTTATAACAGCAGCTGATCTCCTGCCTTTCCTCCCCTATTTCTTCCCAGAGAGAGCGGCTGAGAAATATCGAGCGGATTTGCTTCCTCCTGCGAAAGGTGAGCACAAACTAGCCTGGGATTTGAGTGGTTTGTGAGAATTAAGTCCATCCAGTGGTGATGTGTATTTATTTTCTCTTTGATCCTCACACTCTGTTGATGAAAGGCTGGATTCTACTGAGAAGTGAAAGTCATGATGACTTTGTAAGGACAGAATAAGGCAAATTATAAAAGGTTGACATAATAGAGGATGTCTAGATAAGAACTGAACTTCAGAACATCAGTCCATTCATTCTGGAACAAGATATTTGAAGGTTTTGCAGTTGCAGCTTGAGGTTCTTTTATAGTCCTATAAAACTGCTGATACTGTTGTAGTACAGGCTTTAAAAATACCCTTTTCTTGAACAGTGGTTTACTATTTGATAAGCTGAACATTTTTATTAGTTACATGTTTAATATTTAAGGTTTCTAGTTGATGAAATAGAAAAGTCATATAGTATGTATTTTAACTTGACACAAGTGAGGTGCTGAATGCCTCAGTTTCTGAGAGATTTGAAGGAGCTGATAATTTGTAAGTTACTTACCTGTGGCTTCCAAGAGCATTTTCATTAACAATATTTATTCTTCTGATTCTGTCCCATTGAAGTAAAAATAATCATAGTTCCAAACTATTTTATTCTGTATATTCAAGTTTCTATAGTGTTCTGCAAAGTAGTAACGGAGCTATCTAAATTATTCTGCATTCTTGGTTAAGAAGGTCATCACTGAAATGTGTAGTGCTGACTGTACCCTAATCAAGCTAAGAACTAAAATTGTTTTAAGGTACTTAGAGGTTTTAGGAAACCCAGTGCTGGGGATTGGGATGATCCAGAGGCACAACTGTGACTCCATGCAGAATCTATGAGTTGTCATTCTGTGATCAGTCAGAACCTGAGTCATATCTGTTTGGCCCCATTATGAGCTTGTAACTGTTAGGATATACTTACTAGACCTGTTTATGACACTTGGGATACAAAAATAAGAGAAAACACTTACCACCAATAGCTTTCCATTTTATCAAATAGACAGCTAGCCAGTTTCAAGCTGTGTCCCAGTTTCCTGGACATAAAGCAACTGCTGAGTGGTAATGTGTTAATATATGTGAGCCCCATGGGAATGCCTTGCCTGCATCAGTGTTTAATTTTTATTGAGCCTCAGCCTCGTTGTGAACCACAAAATGGAGCATTTTGGCTAATTGCAGACTCTGTATTCATAAGGGATTGGCTTGCTTCTGGTCCACTTAAATAGTTTGTTAATTCAGCCTCTTCTTCAACGTTCTTTGGGGACAGATTTGTTTTAATTGAGAGATTATATGCAAGAAGAGGAAAGTGTAGTAACTACAGAGATTTGTAGTCTTCAAATCTAACAATCGCTAAAAATAGCTGCAGTTTATGTAGTAGGAGTCATTGTTGAGGAAAACCCTGGAAAAACAATAAAGAATTGAGTGCCAGCTATATTGATACAGGAAAATAGCAGTTAGGATGCTTCCAGCAAGCACTAAATATATCCCTCAATATAACATTGCGTGGCTTTAGGGTCTGTATCTCTGTATGAAACAACAGCATACCTGTTTTCTTATATCTTGAAGTCAAGTTATTCTTTTAAAGTGCTTTGACATTAGAACTTTATTCTCCTAATCTGATGTAAATTTGTTTATTCAAGGTTATGGGTGGGCTATAAAAATATGTTCAGTTTCCTTATATGCTGGTTTTATGAGGGGTTCTTGGGAATTGTTAAATGGGCATCATACAGTATGTCATATAAATCTGATCCAAGTGGGCATGGGCAAAGACTTTCTTAAGGATGGATTTTCAGTTTTATATCCAAAATACTTGAAAAAGTTAATTGACAAATTGTGACCAAGTATGTGATATTTCACCAGATATTATACAACTTACATTTTCCAAAATAGAATGGAAGTTGTAATTGTTGTATAGGCAGGCATTTTCCTATGTTTGGTTTGGGTGAAGCGTTTCTCCATCATTAAAACAAATAGGGATTGTGTAAAGCAGATATGTGTGATGCTGGCCTGTGTACATGCATGTACACAGGGCTCCTTGTTTTCATGGTGCTATAGAAATGGTTAAGTCTAAGTTTTCTGGTTACTGGAGAATGATTATGTAAAAAGAAACTATGAGTTTTGTTTAGTCATGGTCAATTCTATTCTGAAATAATTGAGAAGGCTTGTTTTCTGAAGCCAGCACAAATTAAGGTTCTCTCAGGATACAGAAAATTTTATTCAATGATGTGTGTTGGGGGCTTTGCCGTATAGATTTGTGTCCTTGTGCTGTCAACTGTTGACTATTCCATTATGTGGACATTGGTTGTCATACAAGTGCTGGGTGGTTCACACAGGACACACACCAGTATCAGTGGATGCTGTGCAGCCTCTATGCTGTTCTTCTTTTGCTAATTGCCTTTGTTGCTCTAAGGCTGTGATTCCATGACACACCACAGTGCTGTACAGAGGGACACAAACTTAGCAGTGAGCTGTGCTGAGCAGTGGGAGCAGAGCAGTGTAACAGCAGGACAGGCTTCCTGGGCTCATCAGCCTGCTGAGAAGTGTGATAGGTGAGGTGTGTCTGTGAGCTCTACCATGCTTTTTATGATTAAATGTTTTGGTGAGGCTGTTAAAGTATATTCAGCTAATGATGACAGCAATATTTTATAATTGTGGTTGCAGTTGTATTTCAAGAAATCTATCTACAAGATTGGTTCCTGATTGAGATGCTTATTTTAGCATTAAGCACAATTAGGAATTTCCTAGGTTAACACACAGTATATTTCATCAATTAACCACTGTAATATTATTACTTTACCTATGAGGAAATTTAAATTAATTATTATTAGCTTATTTCTCCTAATTTTTGACTTTATTTGACAAATCCTTACTAGGGAGGAGAGTTGATTGAACTTGTTTCTTGCTCAGCAAACACATTTCAGATTTCAGTTTGCTCATTCCAAGCACTGCTGAGCAATAAGTGACCCTTCTCCAATTACCAGCAAATATTTTTTTTTTTTTAAACTCCATTAAGCTAAAGTAAGAGTGATCTGTGAGCACCAGAACTGAAACTAGAACTTAACTGGGAGGAAGCTGATTGAAGTAAAAGACAGACTTTTATTTATTTTCTGGCTGTAGTGGAGCATTTTACTCAAGTTACGCCTAAAATTCCTAAAACTGCAAGTGTAAGAAAATATTGTACCAAGCTCAATCCTTTTTCTTGATTTTATTTGAGGTGATTGGCTTTTTTTTTTTTTTCCTTTTTTTTTTTTTTTTGGCAAGTCCTGAATGGATGATTGGAAGAGAGTAAATTCAGCAAGAAGTCTAACCACAGGCAAGGTGACATTAATCTCAAAGATGTTCCAGATGAACTTGAACTGTCTTGAAAAATACAAACAAATACACAGACAAAAAAACCCTGCAGGGACAACTTCTGAATAACCAAACTTTGCCTGCTCAGCACTCAGTACTAGCAGGAGCACAGCAGATACAGAACCAGGAGCTGGAACGTTTAAAAAACACCAAAACAAGTCAAACTTAAAAAACTCTTCTCCTATTCTTTCTTGAAGCAAGTTTTAATGTTTTATTTAGGAGATCATGGAGGTGACAGTGTTTGGTCTGGTCTAGTACTGCTGAAGTTTCCAGCAGAGCTGGATCTGTGGTAGCAATGGTGGAAATTTATTCTTTACTCATTAGTTCTGGTGCTTACCAGATTGAATTCTGGGGTTTACTACTCTGAAAAAAATAATGTGTCTATTTAAAATTTATATTCCATTGTGTATAAGTTAATACACATGAGAGTTATGTTTTACTGTATGTAGAGGTTTCGGTAAATAACCAAAACCAATGTTACCTGAAAGAGCAATTATAGAAAACATTCTACTCAGACTGAGATAACATAAATAAAATGTAAAACTTAGTGTGCATTATGAGTAATTCCAGACACCTGAGTGTCTGTACAGGGTTTTTCTGGTATGTTTCAATATTTAAATATTCTATTAAAAAAGTGAAAATTACTTGTATGTGTGTAAGTAACAGTAATCCAAAGACACGAGTAATCAGAAGCTTGAAGGGTTGTGTGTGATCCCCACAGGTTCAGCTGTAGACAGAGCTAAGGACAAAGATTAGGCTTGATCCTGTGTCTGTGTCATGTGTGCTTGTCAGCATTGAATGCACTCACTCAAAGCTTGGGAAAAAACCCCACAATATGTTCAGTGAAACGTTACTGAGCTCATTGGATCAGCCAGCAGGTAACAAGTTATCTTTTAGGCTTTTCCTTAATGGCACAAGAAAAGAGTGTTATCTGAGTATGAAGGCTCTTTTTCTTTACATTTATCTAAATATTATGTGAAATCAGCATTGTTAAAAAGTAGCCTTTGTTTATTCTTATTCAGCTGTCACTTTTTTCCTGCTTATTTTGGATGAATAAGACTGACCAATGTGCACTAGAGTAACTGCCATGCAAAATAATTTTTTTCCTGGGACCTTGATAGGTTCCAGACCAGTAGCTCCCACCATTCTCTGTTTGCAGCAGCAACAGTGAACATTCCCCTTTGTGGAGTGTCAGGTGTCACAGGGGCTGATTTCAATTGACTGATCATATTCTTTTCTTCCCCAAAAATTTGCTGGTTATTATGATGATCACTTTTTTTTGTTGTTCTGCCTCAGTCACTGGCAAGCCTGACATAATGTGATGGACTTTTAGTGTTTGTTTTTGGATATGTCTGTTGATTGCTTTGTCATGCATTTAGGCATTTATGGATGTGTGATGTTCTTTATCCAGTCTACAGGGTAAGAGTCATTAGCAGAGCACTTCTGTAAGCCTATAGATGGTTCATTAAAACACTTAATGTGAAGTTATATAAGCAAATATAGCAAATGCAATGCATAATCACAGGGAATTTTTAAAGTGGTGTATATACATCCATATTTTAAGAAGGAATCATACTTTCTCCCTAGGGCTAAGAAATCTCATAGGTGGAATCTACAGCAATAAGACCTTTACTTTGTTGTGAAACTGAGAATAGCAGCAATAGTTTTACCTTTCTAGTGCTATGAATTTTTTTTGCAACCTCAGTAAAGATGTTTTAATTCGTCATTTAGCTGTACTTAAGAAGAAAATGTCACACCACAGCCATACTTAGAGGGATAAATCTGCAGGGTTAATGCATCCCAGGTTTCCTCCTAACTGGTAGTTAACATTTAGTCTTTGAAGCTTAGGTGCTTGTGCTAAGATGGAAACAGCATTTTCCGTCTGGTCATAAGGTATTTTTGAGCTGTGGAAATAGCAGTGGTATTGTGCATTACAGGAGAAAGAGGCTGATGTTTCCAGAGTTCTGATAAATTGCTGCTGTAACAAAGATCACAAAAGGAACAAAACACAGCACTGTGTGATATTTCTCCTGTTAATTGTGATTGTTACAATGATAGAGCACATGAACTTTGTCCATTCTCATTAGACACCAAAGAGCTAATCATTATTACTGGTTTCTCAGTATATGCCATATTTCTTGATGTATCTAATGCTCTCTCTTGTCTCATACCTCATCAGTATGAGGGAACTGTTGAGTTTTGATTAATCTTCTGGGCAGCAGGAAAACTGCCAGGAGACTCTACTTAGGAGTAACTGGGAGCATAAACCATAACCAAGAGACAATGTGGATAACTTGTGAAGAGTGAATAGAAAATTAAGGGTATAGAAACCATACTTCAAGTGCCCAGGTGGTTATTCAGTGTCTCCCTGTGACTCAGTGCAATACAGAAAGTTGTACCCAAGTGGGCATTGCTGTGTATAAAAGGACTAAAATAAACACTGTGTATTTTTAAGATTTTTTTCTCTTCTCAAATGCCGTTTTTCCCCCTCTCCAGTCTTTGCACTGCAGTTCAGTGGTCCAAAACACAGTTGGTTTATATCAAAAAGCTTTCTGAATGTCCCTGGATTTAGCAAGGGTTTGAATTCAAGTTGGACATTCAGGCTTAGCATTCATCCCTAGCATCAAACAACAGATGTGGCTGTGATAGCCCTCTGTGGGCACTCTGTCTCTCTGTGACACTGACAGCTTGAAGCAGTCTCTGTTCATTGCTCTCAGAAGAAAAATGTGTTGATATTCAAACATAAACCCATATGAAATAGGCCTAGATTTGAAGTTCTTATAATTTAGACACCATTTAAATAAAAATTGAAGTGCATTGTTGGTGGCCAAGACTGTCTTAATTTGTGTAAAAGTGAAACTCAAAAGAAAGCACAGAGATCAAACTGAGTAGAATGAGGGAATGAATACAAGGTTTTGATTAGAAGACTCCAAACATGCTTTCAAAGCACTCCATTTGGGCTAATAATAGTTTACTCATTGGAAGATCATAGTCTTCTTCCCTTTGGGTTTAGTCCTTAACCAGGAGATATCATGAAGGAAGGTGTCTGATACATATTTCCATAAAGTCTTTTGATTCCAAAAGTACCTTTTGATTGGATCACGTTAGGTTGTTTCTTTCTATTAACTAGCCTGATAAATAATGTGTTTCTGAAACAGGTGTTCAGTAGTCCTCTTTTTAGAGGCTTAAATATATGATCTGTTATTGGGACTACAGTGATATTCTAAATTAACATTATCAGATGAAAGCTTTGCATGTTAGAAGGGTCTTAAGTAAAGTCAAAAGGGTGATTTCAGGCTATTCTTTCTGGGAGAAAATGTAATACAAGAGCAACTCTGCTTTTGTTGTCTTCAGATGGATGTTCTATTGCCTTATGTTTTGCCACTTTTGAATTTTACAATCTTTTTTTGTTCTCTTAGTTGGATATTTTTATCTTCTAAAGGACATGTTGTGCTTCAGCCAAAGATGACCTTCTGCAAGACATGGCTCTGCTTTTCTATGTTTGCATTAGTGTTTTTGTTACAGTAGTGCTTTCCATCTCATGAAAGGAATAAAGCCTCTTGTGCCAGATGCTACAAAAGCCACATGGTAATAACCATGAAGAGCATTTGTTTACGCTGACAAGACACATATACAATGGGAAAGGAAAGGCTGGGCAGCTGCTCTGATAATAGAAATCTTGGGTTTGGAGACCTATTCAGTTTTCTTGTTAGCAGGCATAGCTGGAATCTTTTGTTTGTAATTGAAGCTAAAAATTTGTTTGCTGTTTTTGAGGGGTCTGATGTTTTACTGAGTTAATAATTGCATGTAGTCTTGAATCTCCACAGCAGCTGTTCAAATCCAGCCCAGTCTGGAGTCAGAAACTGCTGTGGTCTGATTGGTGACTGTTGGGAGTAAAATCATCTGGTGTCATATGCTTAGGGACTTGTGGTGCTTGGTCTACAGAAATACCAACAAACACAGGCAATGTGATGAGATAGATCTCTGTCAACATCGCAGTGAGGATGAGCTACACCCCTCTGCTATACATATGCACACATAATTAGCTGCCAAGCTGCCTCTGAAGAAATTCTAGGGTTTGCATGCAGGCACTGGGATACAGGATATTGCTGTTTCTAAGGCATTAATTAGATTCTGCAGATTTTGTAGGATGTAAGCTTGCCATGCTGTGTGCATTCTGTCTGTTAGGACTTGGACTGTGATTACATCATCTTTCATAAAATTAAATTAATATAAGTTCTCTTTTGTTTGAAGTGCTCTGGAACATTTTAAAATACATTAGGCTCTGAGCATGTGTGAGACACCCAGAACTGGTGTATATTTCAGCACTCCACACTTATTTGAAAGGTACTGCTGAACTGGATACACTACTTGATATACTACTACATGACAAACCAACTTCATTCTGGCCTTTACAGTAGCACTGACAAGGTATTTTTACAATAGGAATGGGTAACTTTACACTTTCATGATAAAATCTGAAGTTAGCTAAAAATGTATTAGTGTACAGTTTTTAGTTTATGGAAGTCATGGCTTATGGCTGAGTTCTTTTTAGACAGTTTTCATACAGCATTTCTTGTTAGTTGAAAGGGGCAAGAGATCAATTCTAAATCTTCTGTTCATGTAAAGAGTGGGGCTGTCCTTAGGCTATGCAAGGGAAAGAAAGAAGAATGTAACTGAACTGGGGAAGTGGAGATACAGGAAAAGCAAATAAAATATTTTTAACTGAAGTAGTACACACTTTCACTAGCTCTGTGTTGGTTTAATTGTTCTCTGCAGCTTACCTGAATGAGGGTGGAGTTCATATATTCATAACGATTCACACTTGGGAAAGATTTTGTTTGCCTCCAGAAGGATGAAGGACATCATGATTTCCTCCCAAATCTATAGACAAAATTCGGGTGCCTTCGGTACCTGTTACTGAGCTGCCTTTTCCTCTTTTGCGCTCTGACAGAAAATTCAGTACAGATCATCTAAAAACTTCTCTCCTCTCTCTTAAGTCTTTTCTGCCCGCTCTCTTGTTACATTTGCTATCTATGAAGCATGGAATGGGATAAAATGGAGGTTTGTGCTATTCAGTTAGTCTTTTGGACGCCCACATAGCTTTCATTTCATCAGAAAGAGTGGAACTTGACGTAGTGGCTATTTTGTACAACTGACAGTAGAATTAGGATTAAAGGGCTGACAGTATTTATACTTTCTGCACAAATATTCCCATAAATGTTGCTTGACTAGAGATAATGCATCTCTTCTTCACACTTTTTTGTTTTATTTTAAATAGATCGCGTTCATATTTACCAAAAAAGTAGTACTATTGAAAAAAAACCAAAAAAACCCCAAAAAAACCAAAACCAACCAAAACCAAACAAAAACAAAACACCAACCCCAAAACTTGAACCTAACCCTTTTGTCCTTTTTTTTTTGATACAGTACCATATCTGGAAAGAAAGTCCTTAAAATAGGACTAAAGAACTTAGAAAAAGTGTTATCTTTCTGGCAGGCAATTCATTCAGTACTGACACTCATGTATTAAGTGCCAACACTATTTTTAGTCAATTTTACAAGTTCCTGAGTTCAGCACTTTTGCCAGGTTAGAACATAACAATTGTTATTTTTAGCACTCATTGCCTAAGGATGTCTGTGTGCTTACCTAGGGATAATGAGGAGATATATCCTGCTGTGTCTGCCAGGTGTTCGGAGCTTGTAAGGCAAAAAGTTACAAAAATTATTGCAAGAGTGAAGAGCTCAAACTTGTGGCTCAGACACAGTTTGGTCCTTATTCCTCTTTTGCTCCAGCGGGGAAATAAGATTCACCAGAGTGATGCTTGATGAAAATTGGTTATTCATAATATTATTACCCATGGAAATATTTACTTATGAAACTATTTCAGCTTAGCCAACTATAATTTGCTGTTCATCTCATCTTTAAGTGTTTATTCAATAATCAAAGTAACAAAACAAAGTATGACCCTGTAATACACAGTCACTTGCTTTACAATTCAGCTTCTTCCAGTACTGTTCTGGAGGATGTGTAAACATATGTCCTTACAGTATCAGAACATCACAAGTAACAGCAGAATAAGGCTGAAGATGCAGCAAAAATGTAGATGAGTAACTGTTGCCTGTACTGTGCTCCTGAGAGCAATGTGCTTCTCAGCCACTTGGGGTAATGTGATTTATGCATCTGTTCCTCAGAGCTGTGTTGAAGATACTGGCAGAATTTGACTTGCTAATGGACTGTATTTGCTCTGATTTAGTGTGCAATAAAGTAAATATTTGCATTTTAATAAAACTAAAGAAGTTAAGGTTAAATTGAATGTCACTGTTATGTTTAGCTGAATGTTCAGTGTAGGTTTAAGTCAGGATCAGACCCTCTAAAGCTACTATGCCATTAAAAAAAAGCAATGTAATACCTAAATGTAGAGTACAATGAGCTTACATCATACCTGTTATATGGATGCAATTTTTTTCTGCTGTGAGTTAGATGTCCTGGCTTGCATCTAGTTACTGATGTTTTCTATGAAGCTGTTTCAATGCCAGGGCAGGAATTGTCTTTGCCATGTCTGCAGTGCACCAAATCTGCTTCCTCAGACTGACAGTCTTTACACACCAAATACAAAAACAGCCCTTTAGTGTACACATAGTTTTCCACATTTATGGAAGTGTCAGTCTTAGGCAGGCCCCCAGGAGAAGGCCTGAGGGCCCTTCCTGAGCTGTGCAGATGGCTGAACTTCATTTTAATCATCACTGAGATGTCTTCATTCATAGGTTTGCTGTGAACTGAGGGGCTGGTTTTGTGGATCCTAAAGAACAGCCGCAGTACTAATTACCATTCTCACCAGTTTTGGATGAGCAGACAAAGACTGGATGGGCTCTTGGAATAACCCACCTGCAGGGTGTCCTGGCTGGTTGTGTCTGAAACACAAAAGTGAGGTAGGGCAAGGAAGCGTTTATTACCCTGTTTTCTGTCAGTGCTGTGGAAATTAGAGAGGTTTGCACCCCAGGGTTCCTAACCCAGCTTCTGTTACTGGTTCTGAATTAACAGTAAAAAAAGAAAGGTCATAAAGATGTCTCCTGGTTCCTGCTGAGTGGAAAAGAACAGTTTGCAGAGGAGACACACTTGTAAGATCACAGCACATCTACCTTAATGATGTGCCTTCCAAGGATGGGGCACTTCTTGAATTGTGCTGGTGCCCTGCGGACCCTACAGTGGAGAAGGCTTTTTTTAAAATCCATTTCATAACCTTTTTACCTGTTGGCTTTTATGACCTCCCATAGGCTCTGCAACACAGAAATATTTATAGATATTCCTGATGACCCATAAAGACCTGATCTTCATCTGTCACTCCTGTTAAAGTTATTATTCATCTTAAGAGAAATCTTAAATATTCTAGTCATAAACCAGCTCCAGTGGAATCTGTAGATTTTGAGTATAATTATCCTCATGGTGCAGAAGACAAAAAAGAGACAATGAGAAGTGAAATGATAGGCCTAAATATAGATGTGTTTAGTAGCTGAGATGGAAAGAGCATCCAGAAATCCTGTATTTTAATGTTAGATCTGGTACCGTATTACAGACAGATAGGGAGTGAGAATAGTAATTAGGTTCTTTGTGTTATTCATTTTATCGTCTGGTATTTGTGCTGGGGAGTGACTTGTGTTCACATCCAATTAAAAGAAATGTTTAAAGACATTCCACTAGCATTTAGAATAATGAAATTACCTTTACAAAGCATTGGCTTTTTGCTGCTTTGTTTCATTGTGATCCAGAATGGTGGGTGGAGGGGTGAAAACACCGATGTTATATCATTTTTTTCACTTGTGTTCTGCATTTGTAACATTGAGTCTTGCGTGTGTGCACAATTACTCCGCCCCAGATAAAATGTAAAGATGTATATATGAACTTAGTAGGTTCAACTGCACGTTGTACTTTTGGTGATCTGGAATCCATTTTCCAGGCATTTTCTTTTCAGCTGGTTGCATGCCACTGCCTACCAGACTGCTAAATACTTGTACAGGTTTGCACAACAAACTTGGCACAGCAAATTCTTTAAAATGCTTTCATTACAAGTTTGTGCTGTAACAATTTTAACTATGCTACTGAATTTATAAGTGATTGCTATAAGCAACTAGAGAACAGTTTGTAGAGACACAGGCAAGTGTGGATTTTAGCAGAATTGAAATAAATTGAACCTGAATATTTGGATGGAAGACCTTAGTATATTTACTGTGACAGCATTGTATTGGGTTCTAGGGCAGCCCTTCAGAGGAGGTTTTGGAAGTCAAGTAAATCATTTAAAGTAGATTAGAAGGATAAACTAGAAAATGTAAGCAGAGAGCCTTCCTGTATTTCAGCAGTAAATTTAATGTTTCGTGTGCTTGATCAGTGCAAGCAGTATATTTAAAACTGTTATAGTTATTAAGATGTGTGGTCTGTGTGTTTAAATTACACACAGTTGACCCTACTTCCTTAGTTTGTGCAACAGCAGGAGGAAACAGATTATTTGCTTCAGTGTATGTACATGCCACATGCTACTGCTACTTTTCTGTGTGTTTTTGCTTTCTTTTTTCACTTGCTTGCACTACACTTCTGATTTTTGTGGTCTGTGTTGTTCAATTAGGAGAATTTCAGAGTCACTAAATAACCTCCCTCTGGTCTCACAATGTTTTTAATTCAGCTGACACTCCCCAGTAACCCAGGTTAGCTCTGGTAGGCTCTGTTGGGATAGCCTTTAAAGTGTCATCAAAATAACTCTTGTGTTCTGAAAACCTTGGGTACATCTCCCTCCCCTCTTTCTCTGCTACTGATGAGGACCAATTGTACATGTCAGCTTTTTTAAGGGATATGGTGGAAAAAAGCAGCAAAGTGAGCACCATAACGACAAGCTGCAGCCATCCTCTAGTGCAAGTAGATGCAGTAGCAGTAACCTTCAATAAAGCAGCATGCACTTAGATCAGTCCTAGTCTGGGAACTTGGAGTGATTCCACACATGCACAACGTTTTCAGTCTCTTGTTGCTTTTAGGTGGATGGAAAAGGGTTTGTGTGTTTTTATTGTAAACAGCTTTTTTTCCACTTGGGCAATCACCAGAGCTCTTATGTTACGTGAAAGAGGTTCAACCACCAGTTCTCTTTGGGTTTCTTCCTGCCACGTGTGGGAGGAGGGGTCAGGCATTAAGGAGGGGTGTTGTCTCAGCCTCTAACAGCATGATGAAGGCTCTCAGAAACCCTGGTAGAGTAGAGTGTCTAATGGCTGGAAATTTCTGGGTAAAGTTCATGGTTGCAGTATGGAGGTTGACATGCACAGGTGGAGATTGATGTAGACTCTGAGTGTTTTGAGGGAAGGAACAGCAATTCTGTCAGAACTATTATTACTGTGTAGCACTCCAGAGCACTGGTCCTGTGCAAAGTGTTGGAAAGAAGCCTCTTGACATTTCAGTGGTTTAACAGTGACGGGAAAAACAGTTTGATTCACTCGTTGCGCTTGATTTTCTAACTGTGAGAATTTAACTGATGCAGGGAGATTACTATTCCTGCTATAATATCTTCCCAGTCTGGGTTTCTGTGAGTCATTTTATGTGCCCTGTTCACTGGTGAGACAACCTGGAAGTCATTCTATGTAAAAATGATACAATAGCCTGTAAAAGGAAAATTACATTTGAGAAGAAGGTATCCATATGTAATAGAATAAGAAGGAAAGATACTAACAGAAGAAGACAGGTTTATCTTTTGTATAAGAACAACAGAATATATTTAGGACATAGGAAATGGAATAAAACTATTTAGGTCTGAGCATCCTGAGGTGCGTCCTTCTGCTGTTGCTCTCTAAAGAGGTCTTTGTGTTCCTGTAAACAGAAAGAAGCTGCTGACAGATGCTTAAATTCAGTGCTTGTTTTCCCATGCTTTAATTCAGTCAAACCTACATGTCTATACACAACAAAACCTGCCTTATTTTCTTTGGAATTAGAGGGGAAGAATCTACCTACATGTGCATATACATGTGTACTACTTTGTATGAATATGAATTCTTGTGGTGACATGGTAATTTATTTACTTAACTATACATATCAGAGCAAAACTTATAAAGGTATGATAGGTTTTTTTTCTCTTACTTATGTTATGGCACAAGGTATTTTTGATTAGCAGCATTTTTTGCCTAGAAGCTGACTTCCTTTTCAAGCTTTCCCGTGGCTTTCCTCAGGTAAATTTACTCAGCCAATTGAATTTCTGGTGATAAATTTGTAATGCCATTTGAGCTTGGGACTGAAAGGGACCAAGTTGCAGTCCTTAAGAACTGTGCTGCTTTGCCACATTTTTCTTCATCTCGGTTTCATAACCATCTCCAACTTCAGCTTGAGCTGTGTCAGAAAGCAGAGGTCGTTACTGAATCAGGGTGTTCCTAGTTCAAAATAGAAGTATACTATTTATATCCTACCATGTTTACCATCTGACAGCTTCCTATGCTCTCCCAGGAATGATTTAAAGATGTTGGTTTAATTCCTATTGCACAGTTATGTGTATCACAGAAGTTACTATTGCAGTTGGGTACCTCAGCAGGAACAACAAGAACTGATTGCTGCTTGTTTCTCAGCCAGCTTTCTTCCCCCCAGCAGCTGATTCCCATGTTTGCTACAGTTGATTTAAAGTTTCTGTTGTTTTCAGAGGATATCATGTCAAATTTCAGGATGATTCTTACAGCCAAGAACTGAGGCAGTGTTATATCTTAGTTATTTAGTTTACTTCACAAGCCCTGCAGTTAGTGCCTTTCTCTATTTTAGGCTTTCAATCCTCTCACCTCCTTTTAGATTTGGTCTCTTAGGTACATCACCTGAATGTCAATGGTAATTGGCTTTGCAGGCTGGGCTTTGTTTGCTTCTTTGTATGAATTCTGTCCAGAAACAGTGTTCAGCACTGATCCTTTTTTTTTTTATGTCTCCTGGAAAATATCACTCCAAGAAGAGAGTGAAGAGACCTAAATGACCCACTTGCTGTTCTGTCAAAATCTTAGGTAGATTTAATTTACACCAGAAACTGGCTAGAAAATGAGCCTGTTGTTGAGAGCCCTCTGCTTCCTTTGTTTCCTTTCTAGCTTCAGTTCAGATTTTTGTTTCATTTTTTAAGATCTGCATGAATTTTCACAACGGGTTTCCTTCCCTGTTATTAGCAGCCAGCCCACTGATCAGGCACCAGGGTTGCAGTCTTATCACATATTTGACTTCTGATTCCAACACAATACACAAACTTACTGTGTATTGTGTTGGAATCAGAAGTCAAATATGTGATAATGAGTGTAATACACTTCTAAGTGTTGTGATGTTTAGTGGGTAGATGCGCATTATGAAGACCTTTCTTGTCTGCAATCTGTGATGAAGATGAATCATTCTTTGGGGAAAGGTTATAGTATTCTAAAATCAAAAAAGAATAAAAAAAAATCCAGCAGCGATAAATAACCACCATCTGGAATATGAACTATATAATTTTATTATAATTTGTCATCCACATAAGATAAGCTTTTGAGAGTGTTTAAGTTGAAGGCGTAGACACAAAGATACCAAATTTGTTGACTACTTCAGGTACTGAAGTTCAATGAATCAGAACAATATGTTCCATGTGAGGCAGAAAGACCCTGAGAACCACGATGATGGAATTCCTCACAGCACTGTTGTATGAGAGTAGGGAGGCATTGGGAGAAGCTGTATGGTGGGTGTTACAAGGCTTCAAAAAAATAGGCCTCTCTTTAATTATTTGACAGATGAAAATGAATTTACACCCAAAAAAGTCCTCAAATGCCTTCTGTGATTTAACTTCAGTTGGCATATCTCCAAGAACAGCAATGGATGCAGATGAGTTTTGTATGGACTTGTCTAGCTTTAAGAACTATGTACTGCTGAAAATTAATCTCTTCTGTGACTCAAAGAAAAGAAACAGAGATTGGTGAGAAAAGGCATGGGAAGAAAATAAGAGAATAAAGACAGCTAAGAAATGGGAAAGCAGTGAAAAAAGCAAAATGCCTTTTGAAATAACTACTCTGAATCAACATCACATAAATTTCTGCTTCTGACAGCTGCCCACTCACTTTCTCTTTTAGTAGAAGAAGTCATCGTGGTTCTGAAACAAGTAGTGTAGGGAGCCATGGATTTTCTAAGGAAATGAGTTTCCTGTCTTAGTGGGTTTTAGCTTGCAAGACTGACTTAGTAATGGACTCGATCCCTTTAGGATATATAACATATCAAAATGGTAGAAGCAGGGATTTTTTTAATTTTTCCAAGGATGCTCCTCCTATACTGAAGGGAAGCTTCAGAAATAGCTGTATTATTTCCTTTCTGAATGCATCAGTAATAAAACTTAGCTCCTTAAAAACTCTTATACTGACATTCATTTAGTCTCACAATGCTCCTGTGAGGGAGGCATTAATATAATGTATGTTTTGTAGCTATAAATCTGGCACACCAGATCAGACAGTGGGTGATTTGTCTATTGCCTCTCAACAAAGCTTGGAGTACAGACATGTTTAGAACTTGGACAAACCTGGTGCTGAGTCTTGTGCTTGTTGCTCATAGCCAGGCCCCATGGCAACTGAGGTGTGTCTAAGGATGAGCACACAACAGGATTGCAAGATTTGCAGAGTTGATTTGTTTTCTGAGAAACTACTTAGGTGAATCAAGATGTGTTTTGCTAACATCTGTTATTTCTCTTCCTTTCTTTTTAGCTCGTGTTGCCGGAGTACTCTATCCATAGTCTTTTCTGCATAATGTTTTTATGTGCTCAAGAGTGGCTCACACTGGGGTTAAATGTTCCTTTGCTTTTTTATCACTTCTGGAGGTAAGCCCTTCTTTATATGCTGTCTGCTTGTTGGCACTGCTTGCCAATTCAGCACACATGCCAATTGTATGAACAATGAAGGACAGTGAGAGAAGTATGGATCAATATCTTTTGCCCAGAGGTTTATGCCTGTAAGCAGCTAAAACTTACATTTCCAGTAAAAAATGAAATTTTTTCATGAAAATTTAGGGGATCTATCTATCTATCCATCCATCCATCCATCTATCTATCTAATCTACCTACCTATCTATCTAGAGAGATAAATGTGGCTTTCAGTTACTAACTTGGATAACTATTCCAGAGAGTGTCAGGATGCACTGCAACTGAATGAAAACATGGAAGTTAAATAAGCTGGCATCTGGGTGTGGAACTTGGACAAGCTCTAAATACCTCACAGATGGGGAGTTGTAAGACAGTTCATATCTGAAGGAGCTTGGACCTATTCATTCAGCCCTAACAAGGAAACTCCATTGGAGTTGTGAACTAGAGACTGGGCAGATTGACAGATTTTTGCATCTCATCTTTTTTGGCAGCTTTATGATGGCTTTTTTTCAGTATAAAATAACTTGTTTCTGTGCAGTAGGGAATTTCTGCTCTGCAAAAGAATTCTCTCTCAGAGACTCTTGGAGTAGGGATTTCAATAGATGAAGAACTGTTGTCTTCACACTGCACATGTGAAGAAGTGGAGGGTGTTTCCAGTCTGGGTCTCTGATACATGTTTATATTCACCAAGGGGCTTTCAGAGGTGGTTACATAACACCTGCAGTTGTTTTCCAGATGGGCAGTACAGCTGCTGCTGCTGCATCTTCCTCTTCATTCTAGTGGAGGATCAGCCTTCTGTTGCCTCTGAAAACAACGAAGATGCATCAGTTTTTGTGATTTTCAATCTGGCATCTTCCCCAGTTTTGCATTTTCCTAATGTTTGTAAAAGCACAGATGATTTTTGTCTGTCAGGGTCTCTTTGTGTTGCAAAGGTACATATGGTTGCAGAAGAATAATTCTGTGAAGAAGTCAAAACTATCATCTCAACCAGGAACTAAAAAATAGCCACATTTTTACTTTTTTTTCTGCAAAAGCTACATAGTAATGCAGAGTCATGTGATAAAGTTTATTATTCATGAGTTAGTGTCAGTATAGTTCTCAGAAAGCTAAATGAAATGAAGCAACAAGTGCTTTCCTCTCTACTGTTAGTCTGAAATAAAAATAATAGTGTTTTATGGTGCTGTTTTACTAAGGGTTAACAACCAAAGTGTGACAGTAATACTAATTTCAAAAGTTTCTAGAAACAAATATGTCCAAGAGGACAATGGACAGACTGTAATTAATGATATCATCCTTTGGAGAGAACTTTTAATTCTCTCTTTTTTCCATATGCTTTGCTGTAAGTACTCCGTAATTTCTGCTGCTTTAACCACAGACAGGTTTGTGTCCATTGTGTAAAGTTCTGCACAAAACCATGGGAGGACGCTGTCTAATATCTTCATCTCAGTGAAGATAATGAAGCAAAGATTCACTGTGGTCTCTGTAAAAGAATTTGCAGATTGTAAGTGGATGTGACTAACAATGGAAGGGAGGAAGACAAAGCTATTTTGAGAACATCTACTTTCAAAATTTGCTGCTGTTCACTTGTTTGAGGGTTTTGTATTTGTCTGTCTACCTACAAGCAATCAGCAATCCTCAGTCTTTACTATGTCAAAGCAACAGGAATGGTAGTATTTTATCTGATTTGTGCTGATCATATGGCAGTTTATTAACTTTGTTGAGGACTTCTTTTTTTTGTTTGTTTTCTTTTTACTGAAAGTAGCTGAGACAAAAGCTCCTTTGCCAATTAAGTTGTTTTGTCATGATTTTCTGAAACTTTTACTCACTGCTGAGAATAATTAGAAATTTGTCTTATGTAAGAAGAAAAACATTTTCCAAATAAAATTATTTTGATGATAAATTTTTGATCAGTGCCACAGGTAGAAAGCCTTAGTCAGCCAGGTCTTATATTACTCCATATTACTTTTTTTTCTTTTCAGAGTTGAAGGAATGTAGCTACCAGCTGGTTGAGGTTGTCACCTTTCATCATGTCTGAGATCAGTTGTGTAGGTGCAGTTAAAGCCCAGGAATCCCTCCTGCATGCTGTGATCACAAGCAACCATATATTGTCACTCACAATATGTGAGCTATTAATAAGCCAGGGCAAACTATACAGGAAAGGGGGGATGCTTCAATCTAAAGAATTAATGGAAGTCAAAGTCCACATTCATTAGTTGCTTGGTTCTATAAGAAAGGAGTACTTAGGCTGGCCTCTTGATTTTAACAGCACCTGGAAATGAAGAATTGAAAAGAAAGGGAAATTCCTTCTAGATCATGTAAGATGGGAGTCTTCTGAGCTGGTGATCAGGAGGGTGTATATCTGCACATACTTAATACAGAATACCACAGAGTTATTCCAGATGTCTTCTCCTGCTCTTTCAGGTATTTCCGTTGCCCAGCAGATAGTTCAGAGCTAGCCTATGACCCACCTGCAGTCATGAATGCAGATACCTTGAGTTACTGCCAAAAAGAGGCATGGTGTAAGCTAGCTTTCTATCTCCTTTCCTTCTTCTACTATCTCTACTGGTAAGTCTGGTCATTTCACTAAGAAAATAATAGCTGCTTTTCATTTCACTTGTGAAATTGTATTTAGGAATGGCTGGAACCAACTGGCCAATTCCTTTAGTCTCATAAAACTTGCTTCTGATGTTGATTCAGGGAAGCAAGCCCAGTTACTGCTGACACCCCAGTACAGAATATTAAGTGTTTATCTAAGGCCTGAGTCAGGTGCTGGGGCCAACCCAAGGAAATAACTTTTGCCCTGTATAGTCTCTTTGATCCGATGAAATAGCAAATGTTATATTACTTATATTACATCAAATAAAAAATTATAATGTCCTTATGATTCAAGACAATCATAATTAAAATACAGTACCTGCTGATGTAGTGATGCTCAAGATGGTAAATAAATGGGTAGGTAGATGTTGGGTGGGAACACGGGATGCACCACGCCTGTAGTCATTCCTACAGGTTCCCTTTTGACAGGGTAAGCCTGTGCATGGTCCAAACCCCTAATTAAAGACATTCATGGAGATACATGCACTCTAGTTGTTTGTTGTTCCCCTGCCTCTTGCAGCTGGCAGATGTTCTCAGTGCACAGTCATTAATACCCAGTGCACAAATATGTGAGGATCATATTTAAGGTACGGCCTTGGCAGAATCCCTGTGCTTTTAGTCACCCCCATAGTCACACCATAAAAACTACTTGACAACAAACTTTAACACACTTTAAATGAAGGTGATGTTCTATGATGCCTTTCTTCTACTCCTTCTTCCAAAATGTATTTGCACAGTTGCCACTTCCAGTCTTGCCTGTAGTCATCCCCCTTCAAGGCACATTTGTGTGCTGGTGGAAGAAGAGAAGAGTTATTTCTCCTCTGATTATTGATCTGTTGTCTGTTCTGCTGTTCCCCATATCTTGAGAAGTCACTGCTGCAGGTTGTTGTTTCTCAATATTCCTTCTAAACACTATTGAGAACAAAGTTTTCTGTCCACCTGTGTGTGTATGTGCCTGTGTCTGTGTATGAGAGTGAGAAGCTGGTAGGGGCCTAACTCACGTGAAGATGGATATGACATGACAACCTGAGTGGGAGTTTAGCTTCCAATAGCTTTTTATGTTTAGGCTGAGTACCTTTGCCTATGCTCCTCATGGGGCCGCAAGTGAAAAGCTCTGTTGTAGTGTAAGGGGAGATGGCAAGGAATGGCTGGAAAGAAAAGCATTTTAACTCCCCGTTTTTGTGTTGAGATCCAAGTCAGCTGTGCAGTGTGACAGCATTTCTGCTGGGACTTTAGTGCTGTGCAGCTTCCTCTGACCCTTGCTTTCTTCATTTGAAAATGTGGCCATAATCCTAAATCCACTGCCTGGTGCTAAATAAAATAGTATACATTACAAACAATTTTACTGTGCTTTCCTGGGTATTGGCAGAATTAGAATTGCAGTAAAATGGAGCTGTGACAATATACTGTGTTTTCTTCACTTCTCAGAGTTGTATTTAATATGTATGGATTCACACCAGCTGGTGGCTGCATTTTATGTTTCTTCTACTGCACAGAGGGTTTTTTTTTTTCCAAAGAAATCAAAACAATGCAGTTTCATGAAAAACCTTACCTGCCCTGCTGAGAGTTGCTGGTTGAAGTTTTAAAGATCAAACAAGCAAAAGCAAAATGGTTTTGTTTCTTCGCTGTTCAAACGGAGACATCAGACTGAGCTTTAAAAAGCTCAAACACAGCTTGTGGTGCAGTGAATGTCGATAATGAATTTGTTATTTCTCGAGTGCCTTTTGATATCCATCTTGAATGCACCATAATTAAGATGCTTTAGAGAGATAGAAAGAATGCAAAGGAAAGCATAGGCCATTACAGTCAGACCTGAGGAACAGACAGCAAAGGGTTGTAAAAATCAAAGTGCTCTGTGTGCTTCAAAAGGATACTTTCATAGTGTGTCTTTCTTTTACATTCAGCATGATCTACACGCTGGTGAGCTCTTAAGTGAAAGATCATCGTTAAAGACTGAAAACAACAAAGGCTGGAATTGCAAGGACGAGTGAACCAAGTGATGCATGATATAAAAACACTACACGGAAAACTCTGAACCCAAGTAGTAAATAGAGTATGAGAAAGCAAAGCTCAGCAAGAAGAAGCAGATGACCATGGGAGAAGGGTTGAGTTAATTGTGTTTGTCTCCTGCTTCTCAATGTATTGCAGTAAAATACTTTCAAAACCCAAGCAAACAAAAACACTGCAACAAGGTGGGCCAAGTTACAGAACTATTCACCTCTGCAGGGATAATGCTGCTTGGTTTAGTAAATTCATTATAAACTATAGACCCTACTGTCTTCCAGAGAGCAAAGTTGCTTTCCTTCAGGACTATTCTGGACTGAGAAAGCAGAGGATGAGATAATATTACACTGAAAGAAGACCTATACAACACATTCTGAAAATAAGCACTGGATGGACTTCAGATAAGATGTATGACTGTCCTGCAGGGATATTCACATGACACGAAGCAATCAGGGATGCGAAATCTCATGGAACTGCTTCAGTTGTTTTGTTTGGGGGTTTTTCCACCAAAAGAACAATAACAAAAGAATTTGCAGTTGCAGTGTTTCGTTTTCTGATTATATGCTATTCCTGCAGGTGAACATCCAGTATATTTGTGTACTTCATTTGTGATACACCAATAACATACAGTGATATGCATAAATACATCCATTTTGACCTAATCATGCCAAGCACTATTCAGAACAGTGTTCCTCTGCAAAATAAAATCCCAGGTAAAAGGTTCATATATTAAGGAGGATTGTAATATTGGTATTATATTCATCACAATGCTGGACAACAAATACTGGACCAGCTAATCATGGTCTGCAATTCTGTTTGGCAGCTTTATTTCTGCTGTAAAATTTAAGCTGGAACAAATACACAAAAAGTTTCTGTCTTGTATGACATTCATATTGAAAGTTATTCGTTTTTTTATAATTTAGAAGTTTTTAAATTTTATCATAGAATTGTCATTTAAATTCATATATATGGGCTGTATGTATTTATATATATATATATGTATATTTAAATACACATGTGTGTAAATACAATCTATTTACATTTTAGGTTAATCTGTCAATATCAAGGGCGTCAAGTGTCCAGAACTGCTGCTAAATATATTTCAGTGCTGACCCTCTTAAACCCAGGCACGTTCCCTCAAAGTCACTGGTGCTCTGGGTGGAAGGCAAGCCTGGAAGTTCAAGACTAATCCCTGGAAGTTCAAGACAGTGCTTGGATCTTGCCTTGTGAGCGAGCTGACATTTGAGTACATCGCTGACAGGGATGCAGCAGAGAACAGTGCAGGGAGACACCTCTGTATCCAGGCATGTTTATAACTGGTCTTGTCAGCACCAGCTCACTCTTCACCCAACCAAATTTTGTCTGGCTGTTGAGAGCCAAGAGATCTTGTGTCCAGACCCTGAGGTATTTCGAGTCTGGGCACAGGACTTTAGCAGGAGAGGTGCAGTCTCAATTCAGCACCGCTCTCTGCTAGCAAACCCTGTTTCAGAGCATGGTGCAGGAGCAATGGCTGCGTGAGTCATCCATGTCTGGCAGGTTCCTGACTGAGCTGCACTTACTGTATGTGTACAGTGCCAAGCCTCTCTCTGGTTTGATCTGGCTACACTAACAAAATTAAATCCTGTTAGCCTGCAAAGCACAGCATCTGCACACAAACTGTCTGCTCCTGGGCTGTGCCAGCTCTGGAATCACACCTGGACATTGCTTGGAAGAGTGCTAGGTGGCATGAGCAAACATCATACCAGGGTCATTCTAACAATATTTAGATGATGAAATTGTCCCAAGGGCTGATATTCTTTGATTTACAAGTGCAAACAACCAACAGGTCTTAATGGATGTAGTTTAACTTCCCACAGTGTAGATTCCCATTTCTGGAATCATACAACAAGGCTGACAAATCAGATTACTTGGAAAGCTGATTTGGGCTCTTACAGTTCATAAGTTTGGATTGCACACACTCCAGAGGTGGCTAAATTGCTCTTGAAATCACACTGACCCTTCAGGCAATACAGATGTGTTTGCTTTGAGTATGCTTGAGCTAAGAAACTTCACTGGATCATTACAGAGCTAAGTGATGAAGCTCTGCTGCTGTGGTATAATTAATGCACAACCCATAAAAAGCTGATGATTGTAACTGAATCTCTTCTCTACAACCTAACTGAAGTACAGGAACTGGATTCACAAGAACAAATCACAGTGAAGAGCTTCTAGATATCTTGCTACCTCATAAAACTCTCAACTCTGAGCAGGTGACTGAATCCTTCCATACAGCTTCTAGGATGTATAGGAGATGGAAAGAAATTAAGTCAGGGTTCCTGTATTCCAGAGCCATGCTTTAAAGTCAGTTTCATTTAAAAGGCTTGGAATATTTTGGGAGTTTGGATGGGTGAAAGTGATCACATCTTACCTGGGAACACACAATTTTCAAATCCTGAGCTTTAGGCATGACCTGGACTGCTAGCAGGTCAATTGTTTGCCTACAAGGCTGGATAGAAGCTCAGTGAGTTTTTTGTAAATGGCAGTAACATGTAATTCTTGACTTTGTACAAGAAGGAGTTGCATATGTAGGTCTTCCGAATGCACCTTCAGGTGACTTCAAGGACACAATTCTTGAATGGAGATGCTAGGTCATTTGAAACAGGTTATCTATTTCAGGCGACTGCATCAATACATTTATCAAACTCCACTTGAAAGCAGAACACTTTGATCTTATTACTGCTTTGAGCAAGTGTTTCCAGGATCTCACTGCTCTGGTACTAGAAAGTTTTTCTGCATTTCTGGAGTCAATTTATTCTTGGATAATTTATTCCACTTGCTTTCGAGCCCACATTAGCTTATATACACCTTCTCTCATGCTGCTTAAAACTCCAATATATAGAGAAAGCAGTCCTTTTCAGCCTCTGTTCTGCTAGGTGTGAACTGTCTCACATCCTCCTGTAGAAAAGCTCTGCATTTCCCATGTTTTCTTTAAAAGATTCCTCTGTTGTCTTTCCAGTCAAATTAATCTTTCTTAGGAGTGAATGATCACAGCTGTTCAGAGTATCCTGAAGAATGTCTTACTTTGACTAATCCTTACTGTGAATGGACAATGAAAGCTGATGTTTTCTGTTCTTTCTAATAATCCTTATTCTAAATGCAATCACATTGCTCTCAATAGCATTTTGTTTCTCTTCAAGATAAATCTTAAAGTCAATGGAAAAAATGTTTAATACTAATATTATTGAATTCCGTGAAACTTCTCCTGAGCAGAAATAATTTATGAAACTGGCCAAAGCAGTAACTGGAGGAAGTTTCAATGTAAGACAGGTATCGCTGACCCAGAACTCAGGATCTTCTAAGGTGTCTGCCAGTATCTCAAAGCTGCAGGTGCTCTGGACCTCAGAGACAGCAGAGCAAAATACAGCCCCCAACATGTTCCTTGCTCTGTGTTGTTACCCAAGAGGTTGCAATATCGTGCTGGGTACTCATATGTAGTGGATGTTCTTAAGACCAGATTTGTCATTTTCTTGACAGCCACATTATAAGAGAAGAAGCACAAAGAGAGGAAGGAAGAATGAAGATAAAAATGTGACTGACCCCAAGCTGGGCATACTTCACCCAGACAGTGTTTGAGGACTGGAACGGCCCCCCAGGGAAGTGGTCATCAGCACCGACCCTGACAGAGCTCAAGAAACATTTGGACAAAGCTTTCAGCCACATGGTGTGACTCTTGGGGCTGTACTGTGCAGGTCCAGGAGCTGGACTTTGGTGATCCTTGTGAGCTCCTTCCAACTCAGGATGATTCTATGATTCTACATTAACCAAAGCAAGGGAAGTAAAAACTGCATAGTTGTTGATGAAGAACAGAAAAAAATGCTGTGATCTTTGTTCACAAGGAATTCTCTTTCCCATGTCACACTTTTAAGCGAGAAATCATCTCTACTATCCCTTTTTGTCTCCAGATCCTCCCTGTTGGTTGATGAAGGCTACAGATTTCCCCCCCCAAGCCTGTCTCTTTTCCTGGAAGGGTGAATGTCATTATTTAGACACAGCAGTCCTCTTACATGCTCTGGTGATACAGAGAGATCCCAGAAAAGGCATAAGAAAACACACCACCTCCCTTTGCTCCTTCGAGCAGGTGCGCAGTGAGCACATGCTTAAGTGAGTATTCATTTTCCTCATTTGTACCATCTGTAAAGTGAGAAAGGTGATACCTCGCCTGTGAAATATTTCCATGTAGTACACTTTTTTTTCCCCCCCCCCATAACTGTTAAATCTGCTTAAAGGAAAAAGGCAGGAGACAGAAAAAGAAGTGGGAGATGATGAGACCTGGATGAGCTGCTTACCCAAGGGTAGCTACGCTGGCCTGTAGCTGCCTGTTCCTGGCAGGGATGAAAAGACAGCCCTGTTGGCAAGGTGTTGCTCCGAGGCTCTGCCCATCCTATTTATAGTCAGGTAATTGCAGTGATGCTGAATAAAATTGCTGCTGCTATGACTATTTCAGTTTCAAATACAGCAAATCAGTGCTGATAGCAGAATGCTTCGCCTACAAATAATTAACTGTACTTAAGCTGTCAGAAATGTTTTTCCATCTGTTTCCTTGAGCCATACTCTTCCTTTTGCACTAAGCCACTGAAAGTGGAAGAAAAATTCTTCAACCTACACCTTCTTACAGAAACTGTTCTGAGGTTGTTATGATTACTGAGGGGGTCATGATTACTCACACATTATTAATAGGGGTATTAGCTTTTCCTTTCTCCATTCTATCTCCAGACAGATATTTTTGTTAAAAAAAAATATACAGGGCATGATCTAAAATTCTTGAATGTAATTAATATTTTCTGTTGTTTCCAATGGACTTCATTTAATGCCCATTGCTCTAGAGCTACATGGGAAACAGGGTCACACTGGAAAATATCTAGAGTTTTGCTAATAGGAATCCCATCTTCCAAATGTTGACATTGCATCCATTTAGCTGAATCATTAGAACAGAAAAGGAACATGTATTTTTGAGGGATTAAGGTAACATTTCCATGCTCCTGCCAAACTGTCTCACAAATTTATACCAAATAGGTAAAAATCTGGCTTCATGGAAGCTGATGGAAATCATCCCTTTTTTTTTCATGTGAGCCCCGCTTACCCTTGTACAATTTCTACCAAGAGGTCAGTGGAAATTATAAATAGGAAGAAAACCCAAACACCATAAATTTAGTTAATCAAAAATGTTATTGGGTGTTAGGTAAAGCTTGGGTTGCTACAAATAAAACAGGAGATGAGAAGGTCAAAATAAAGCAAAAGGGGTTTTTTTAATATTTGGGAAGCAACAAATATCAGGCTGCCATCCATACTGCACTGAACTTTACACTGGTGATCTCAGTCCATATTCCTGCTTGGGTGAGTTTTTTGATCATTCAATGATCATGAACACATTGTTCTGACTTATTTTTGTTCTGCTCAGTAATGCAGTTGTAGGTGAGAAGGAGGGAAAATTCTCCCCTGAACTACATGATTCCCCTTCTTGTCTCCCAGATATCCTGTGAAAATGCTGTAACAAAATTCCGATGATGTGTTTCAAAGGTACAGCTCAACTGAAGAATGCAGCTGTTTGCTGCAGATAATATTATGATGCAATTTAATAAACCACAGTTCTAGAAATACTTTTAGGTGCTTACACACTTAAAATAGTTATTTTACTACCTCTAATTGCTGGCCAACTTCTCATGTAAGATAAAATATGTGGCACAATTCCATGGCTTTCTTTGTAGTCAAACTCTGAGGAATGTGAAGTGCTTTTTATTTTTTTTTTCTAATAATGAGATTTGGGTAATATGTTATGGAAGTGGAGTTAAGCATCAAAAAGCCAAAATATCTTATGTATTCTAAATTTTGAAGAGATGTTCTTCCTCTTCTCCCATGAATTACTCCTAATATCAGTCTACTGACAGATCTGAAGAAATCTGCCTGTCCCACTGGTCTGACAGTTTCAGTCTTTTTAAACAGATTTGCAACCACTGAGTATTAGCATGAAACACTGACTGGAAAGTGTAGCTCCTACAGACCACACCAAGATTTATGAAAATGTCTGAAATAATATGGAAGTAATTCAGTCTTACAGAAAACCCCTCACCTGTGCATAGTACCAATCAAATAATAATACAAATAATACATAGTGCAAGCCATACAGTGTAAGGAAAGTAGGATTTCTATCTGTATTTCTGTCTGTGTTCTATCTGTAATACATTTTTTTGGTAATACAGTATTTTGCTTGTTGTGAGAAGCAATATAAATTCCAAGACCAAAGATAATCAGACTGCAGCAGTTAACAGGAATGCAAAGTTTGACTATAGTTATTTCTAAACCTTTCAAATACTTACTGTTTCTGACAGTTATTGACAGCTCACAGTTACTGGAGATGCAAATTCTGATGTTATTAGTAGCTTTAGCAATACAGCCATTTTTGTCTTCTGGTATAAGAATACATGTTCCTTTCTAAAACATATTTAACACATTTTCAGACCTTACCTGACTCTCAGTACACAGAAAATTTAAATGTATTACAAAAAAATCCAAATAAAATGCAAATACAAAATACAGCAAACATGGCAGATTCTTTAGCAAATTTCTAGAGGGCCTTCTTGTTCAAAGGAAATGTCTAGGTTTGGTGTCACTTATTGTGGGTCTCTGGACTGTCAAAGCCCACCTGAATGCTAAACAACAGTTCAGCAAGGATATGAGCAAATGCAACCTCAGTTCTCTCTTCCCAGCTGCCCAGCCACATTTACTACAGAGAAAATTACATCCACTTTCTCACTTTGAATCCCTTGCCCTTTTAGAAGGTAAGAACATCACAGTGCAAAACTGTTCTTAGCCATTTACAGCCAGTGATGTTGACCTACCTTGCCCTTACAGGCACACACTGGTCTTCAGGTTGAAAAATACCATCAAGCAAGAGCAATTTTCACTGACCTGTTCTTGAGTTTCAGCTTTTACTGTTTTCCAGTGGGGTTTTGGGTGGGTTTTTTTATTTTTGTTTTTTAATTTTCTGTCTGATAGGAAGATTTGTTTTCTGTGCATAATGACCAGCATTGCTGCATTGGTTTTGGAGGCCTTCTTCAAGCCCTCCCTTTTTCAGTGCATTTTAGTACATATGAAAGCACACTAAATCCATGTCTTTGAAATGTGCTTCTCCTCAGATCTGCTTTTCAGTATTCCTGCTCTTCCAGTGCCGAGTAGTTGCCCAGTCATAAGGAGCTGTATAAATCAATATAAAATAACCCATGGAGAAGGGCTCTTATTTATCCTTGCTTATAACACATAACCAGTGAGAGCACTGAAGGAAAATTTTGAGGCAATGATGTGAAATATGAAAAGAAATACATGCCTAATTTTAATCAGTGAACACATTGTCACAAATGTACAAGTATCAGGATGCCCAATATTCAGTATTGTTCCATTTGGACCTATACCCTTATATAGACTACAAACGCTTCCATAGCTGCATTTGAAAGAATAAAACTGCAGAAGAGTTAGAAACCCACAGCTTTCAGGAATCATCCAATTGCCAGTGGCTTCAGTTCAGCACATGAGCAGTTTATCCAGTACAAAGTATTTTCCACTTTGCTCTGAAATGTCTAGAGAAGGCTGCTGTCAGAGACAGCAACTGAAGCCAGATGGATCATTGCTGTGTTCGTTCAAGGACTCAGGTTCTGTTCTTAAATGGCCATAAATTCAAAACATTTACAGAACTGGAAACTGTCTTTCAAATTATTAACTTCTCTACACTGATAAGAATTTCAAAGCTTCTAAATGACTGTGGCGTGTAGTGTAATTTTCACAAATACTTGTCTATTCACTTAGGATCCTAAAAACCTCTAGAAATTGAGATGAAAGACTTGTCCACATACCAAGAGTTCAGTACTCAGGAGGGAGCAGTCAGAATTTGCCACAGGGTATCTATTCATCACCATGTGTATACACTCTCTACACTACAGCCTTGTAAAGTTTGCTGTTTCACAGGGAGTTCACTGGAAGTGCCCACAGAGGAAGTTGATGCAGAATAGTTAGTGTGTTCTTTGGTCCTTTGTTGCTCTTTAGATTCCCAACAGAACCCTTAGACTTCTGACTTCTTTGGGCACTTTAAATGTTAGTTGAGTACAGTCTACTTACTTGTGTTAACTGCAGGGTTCCTGCTCTAACCAGCTAACCAGAAAGGATATAGTAAGACAAAGCCAGATAATTCTTTTTTAAGAAATGAAGTTCTTATCATTGAGTTATGAGAACTGAGAAAATGAGACTTCAGTTCTTGCCTGTTACACACCTTTCCTTTGTCCCTTTGGGCAGGCACCTAGTCTCTCAGCTCACAATCTCCTAAGTGGAGGTGATTGCACTTCCTTCTCCCTCATTTTGTCTGTTTTGTCAGTTTAGATCACGAGTTCTTGTGAGATGGATCTATTTCTTTCTCTGAGTAATGCCTGGCACTGTGTAGCTGAAACTGGAAATTACATGTCTAGTTGGTATTATAATCCTAAATAATTCATGCTTCTTATCATGGGAGGAAACAACAGAATTCAAAGGAATTAGTCAAAATATATTTGTTCCACTGTCACCAAGGCTGGTACCTGGCCTGGTCTGTTGCTGTGCCTTAGGACCTCCTGACAACCTGAAGTGTGTTTTAGCCTCTGAATGCATGTAATGCTGGAATCTGATGCTACCAAACAGCCCTAAAATGTAAAGAATAAAATTATCCAAAAAGCTCCCCATTTCAGTATTTTGGTCGCTTCTAATTCCTTTTTGCTCTACTCTTTTATCCTCTTCCTTTATTGTACAGTGACGTTCTGTTTTATTCATCTTTCAGTGTTGCATTGAACACAAATGCAGTGCAAGCTCAGACTAAAACAGTGGCACTGGTTCTAATCCAAATTATTCATCTGTGTAAATTTATTTGAGAATAAAGTTATCCTATTTGGGGTTTAGCAAGGTATAAATTGAAATCAGGTATTTTGATGGAAATCCTTTTCATACTGGAATATGAAAAAAAAAAATCTCATTTTTAGACTTTGATGTCTAAATGTGCATTAGCACAAATTCATTATTAGACCAGATCAATAGCATAGAAGTTGCCTGAGTGTGACAAAGAATGATATATTTTTTATAAATATAATCTAGCTGAAGAACAACAGAGCTGTATTCACAGGGAACATGTCCCAGTTGCAGCACTGGTGTAACCTCTCATGGTGTGGAGCCATGCAGGTCACTGGGGGCACTTGGCCTTGCAGCCAATGCACTGGAATTTGCACTGCAGTAGCTGAGGAGTGTTCACAGGTTAACGCCACTGTGGGACCAGTGTTTATAATCACAAGGGAAGCAAAACCACCTGGGAAATCAGTATATTAAACAGTGCCAAAATTCTGATACATATTTTAACCCTTCTTTCTTCCACCACAGTTTATATCACCCTTGAATTTGCCCGCCTAATATTTTGGTTCTAGATCCTAGAGTTCGACCCTCAAGCAGACATTTTTTTTAATACTTTTTTGTATAAGATGAGCTCTAAAGAAGTCTAAAGGTTTTTTTATATCCCTTTATTGCCCATTTATAGGCCTTTAAATACTTCGTTATT